>CM020029.1:6427500-7027500 GCA_009769605.1 Bucorvus abyssinicus
CCAGACCCTTGGACGCTGCTATTCAGGGTGGAAAGCGAAATGGTCTGTGACCTGCCAGGGCATCCTATTGCCACGCTGTAGCTCGGCTTTGAGTGTAGCCATGCTTTAATTTGTACTGCATTTTGTACTACAGTTCAAAATATTGTATTAGTTTCAGAGCCGAGCGTACCACAAACTGCCAGAAAGAGTTGCAAATATGGAATTTCACAATGAAATATCAGTACAAAACTCCTTGCTAGCACTTACCAGTGCTAGGTACATGGATCATGCAAAAGCTCTTGACGTAGTACTATATAACACTATATGGTATATATAACATTGCTCGAGTGAAAATTTACAAGAGTTTTCATGGATAGTACAGTCATTTTATTTTTTTCTTTTTTATTACAACTTACTTTGGAACCAAGAGGAGCCTTGTCTGGAAAGCTCCTCCCTGCAGAGTACATTCATGTTTTAGCAAGGGATGCTGAAAAGCTCATCTTAAAACTTTTCTAGAAGTAAAAGTACCATGAATCTCTCCTGTTCTGTGAAAAGTCAGTCCCAAAGAGACGCCTGTTGTTTCCTCAAGCCTTAAACTGAAGACATATTTATTTATTATTGCACTGAAGCCAAATTTGAAGAATTTTGGCACAAAAGGAATTTTTTTGAAGGTGATGAGTGGGAGAAGGGGGCTGAGAGAGATGCCTGCGGGTAGCCTGGCCATTGGCTTGCAGCTGGGTGGACCTGGAAGGAGGCAGCTTGGGGCTGCCCACAGCCCCCCATGGTCCCAAGTCGCATCCTTTGTGCTCCTTCCCCTGTCATGGCCCAAGTAATTGCAATTCCCAGCATGGTGTCCTTGCCTTTTCACTTGCCCCCGTTATCTATGGCAATCCTTCCTGCTCTGCCCTGCAGCCCTACAACTGTTGCTTGCAATAATTTTTTTTTTATATACCTTTTCAATCTCTTGCCTCGATCCAGCCAGTGCCATTGTAGGCAGTTTCCATGTGTCACTGCTGCTTTCAAGCATCATATCCTCCTGCACGATACCAACACATCATCTGACTCAGCCTGCCCCGTCTCTCCTTTGTAAAGGCTTTATATTGCGAGTTATTTAAACTCCCAGCTATTTTCCTGATTAAATAAAACCAGCACTAGTTACTCTAAAGGTATCAGGGTTTTATTAGAGACCTACATTACCAGCTTGTTATTTTGATCCCTATTCACCCCTCATCTTCCCACAGACAAAAGCCTCTGAGTTTCTTTATATATATGAGTATTCATGTTTTTATTGAGCAGGAATCCTCTTTGCCATCTCTGCTCTGAGACAAGAAAGCTCTGTGGATCATGTTCAGTGTATTACTTGGGTTTGATTTTGTCTCTGCTCTGACAAACCCCTGGTGAAGTTAATGGTGACAAAAGGACGAGTAGGAAAAGAACTTCAGGATTTGGTCCTGATTCCAGTGATAGGAGTCCACCTCCTTGTCACGCTACGGGTGCTTGTTTCCCTCTTGCAGCTACATCCAGATTCTGGGGGGACTGGGAAGGGGAGGGGTTGGCAGCAGGGAACACCTTTTGGGTTAGGATATGCAAGGATGGGTATAGTACATGAAAATGCAGAGCAAACTGAAATTCGTTTAACAGTTATGTCAGAGACAGATGGTTGAACAAAAAATACACCATCTTGCTGTAGTTAATGGATTTTACTAACTGTGCCGTTCAGAGCCCAGAGGAGGAGGACCTGGGCTGTGGTGGTCCCCCCAGCTGTGGGACGCTTCCTGAGTAACACGGTGTTAAAGCTCCAGCCTCCCACTCCCAGGCAGGAAAATGCAAAAGTGGTCCAGCTCCGGCTTTCCAGAGGCAAATATCTGCACAGCCATAAGTGAATAAAAATGTGGAACCACGCAAAAATCATCAGGGCAGCTGGGGATTATTTATTTACTTATTTATTCTCCCCTATTTTAGCCTGCAATCAACACACCCTGATCTGACATCCTGTTCCAGCCACTTTCTGTTACACACAATGCCTCACCCTGACTAGAGCTGCATCAGCACACCGGCATGAGCCTCACAAAGGACACTGCTATTTTGGGGGTGCCTACAAATCCGACCCCGTCTGTCAGTTAATAAATTTAAGCAGAGCGTGAAATGTCAGTCAGACTGATCCCAGCACGCACAGAAAACCTGGCATTTTCTCCACCACACTACAGCTTTTTCCCCGGGGCACATCCCAGCCTTGGGAACAGGGCGTAGGGGCAGTGCTCGTGGGTCTCCACTTCTGGCTAGATCTGGGGGTAGCAGCTTTCACAGTAACCCCCTGATCCATCTGGGCTCAGAGTTTCTCTCTCCCCTACCTAGATTTTCCTAAAGAGTGCACAGAGCAGACGGAGTGCTGCGGGCCAGAGCCCGTGTCCATGGCTGGCACAGTAGAGGAAAAGTGGGGACAAGTTAGGAATGTGCTTTATAAAAAGGGCTAACAAAAAAAACAACCCAAAAACCCCACAACCCCAACAAGTACAACCCCAAAACCAAGCTCAAAAAACCTGGCTAACAATGAGTCAAAGCTCAAAATTCCCCAGAAGAAGAGAAAACCCAAGCACACACCACAGAAAGGATAATGGGATAAGGGATGAGGCAAACCCAAGGAACTTCCAGCCTCACCCCAGCATGGCCTGAGGCCACCTCCTTTGTGCTTCTGTTCAGCGGGGACAGTCCTCCTTTTGTCCCCCACCTTGTCACATAGGTGGCAGAAGGGATTTATGGGGCCTCAGGTATTGCTATGATTAAAACTGAAAGACATTTGCACGACTTGTAACTGCTGCAGGGGATATTTTTCCAGCTCCTCTCTTCAGGATACATGTGTAAAATCCTCCTACTGATCTTAGAGCAGCCCCTCATTGCCGAGTTACAGCAGCCAGATCCAAGCAAAATGAGTTGTCCTTGTTGTATAGTTAAGGGAACTGAAAAAAACAAGTCTGAGAACAGCAATGAAAGCAGAATAAAACAGGAGACAAGTGTAAGGGCAGGGCTGTATGCATAAACACTTTGATAAGTTATTAGCTGAGTCCATAGGTCAAGGTCCATGAGGGAGAGAAATCCTCTATAAGCGTAAGCTGGGGCTTGGGGAAGCCCCTGAATGACTGGTGGGTGGGTGGGTGTATGAAATAAAGCCCAGTCACTCACCCTGTTCTTCACTCTTCAGCCAGCAGTAGTTCTCACAGGCTTCGTGTTGCTGGTCCTTAGTAATTAGGAGAAAAGCTCCGATTGTAGCACAAATGATTTGTCGGGTTAAAAAAATCATTTAGGCAGAGAAGAGCGGTGATGGGTGGCTTGGGCAGACCCTGCCTCCCCCGGGCTGCAGGGTGGCCAGGTGGGGGATGGACCCCTGTGTTGTTCCGGGTTTGCATCGTGGCTTTGCATCGCCCACAGGCTCCCCTTCACAGCGGGCAGCTGCGGCATAAAGGCAAAGTTGAAGGAAGATTCGTATTCATCTCTCCCGATGAAAGGAATTCATCAAGTCAGGCAACAAGAGACAAGGTAAAATTGCTGGGTTTGGTCACCTGCAAGATGAAAGCATCAGTTTTGAGGAAGAAACCCAGTTTCTACCTGAGCCAGTAACACGGCCCAGGCATAATCTCCCTCTTTCACCATGTGTGTGTCAAGGGGAAGAACAGAGGGATTTTTTTGCAAGAGGGGTGGTCAGAGAACACCCAGGATATTGGGATGGGGATAGTCACAGACCCCCAGGCATCTTTCTTTCAGCAGCGCTGTGGCACCGAAGCCCTCGGGTGCAGTCTTGCTGCAGACCCAAGCACAGCAGCCTTCTTCCAAAGTAAATGACTTTAAGGCCGGCCAGAAAACAAGAATTTCATTTTGTGAAACATTTGGGTTCATTCCACGGGGACTTAATTGCCTTTTGTTTTGCTTTTGTGCAAAAATGAAAGCATTTGGCAGAAAGGAACGCGCTGCAGATAAGCGTATAAACCAGGGATTAAGACACTCGCTGGGGAGACGAGAACCTCTACATCAAATCTTTGATTTATTCCAGGAATTGGGCTTCCGTTAATCACCTATTTTTTAGTTCATTGGCCTAGCTGTATTTTGGGATGAATGTACCATTTTGTCACATCAGAAATGGAACATTAATAGGAATCTACTGTTAATTTGGAGGATGCTTGTACCCACTGAAAAGAAATAAATGATGCTGTAATTAAGGTTGAAAAATAATTCACTCAAAACCCCTGGAACATTTACAGAAGGCAGAAATGCAATGCAAATGTTCAGCCTTGAAACAGTCATTTTGTGAGTCGTTACAGTTACCCTGTAAACAGGGGTTTAGGGAGCCAGTGCTTTGCTCTCGGTTTTGTGCTCATCCTCCTATGGGTTGAGTAGTTTTATAACGTCCCATCACACCCTGTGGGTCTATGGCCCATATCCAGTGTGTTGATATTGGCTTGTCCCACGTTGGCGATGGAGGCATCCCGTGGGTTGGGCAGGAACAGGGCATGGCTTTGGCAGTGCTGGGATCCCTGAGTGAGCCGGAGAAGAACGAGAACCACCCATGAGCTAGCAAGGAAAGAGGACTTGTGGCTGCACTGGCAAAGCGAGGACAGAGTCTCAAACACGGGTGTCATGGATGTTCACTGCATTGCTGCACTACGGTCCCCAGCCTCCCCGTGGATCTGGGTTTCATGCTGGGAACCATCACCAAGACATTTGCAGCATCGTTTGCTGCAGCCAAACCCTTCCCTCCACCAAACCCTACAGCACCTCCTGGGCCAGTACCCTGAGGCACTGCCTCCTAGACTAGAAAGTGTTTTTCACGCCTTGCCCAGGCTGGAGCTGCTTCTCCATCCAAATGCAGTGCTGGCAGAGCAGTCTGTGGGCTGCCCAGGTCACCGACACTCCTGGTAGCAGTGTCCCTGGTCACCAGTGCTCCTGCAGGAATGAGTGGGGCAGGTACCCTGCAAGAACCCCGGAGGGGGTCAAAAAGGGGCAGAAAAGGGTTTTGGGAAGCTGAGGATGCTGAGGGCGTAAGCGAAGACTCTCCCGGTCTCTGCAGCTGAGCTTGGTCTCCTTTGTGCACCAGCACCCAGCGCTTCCCCAGTACCTCCAGTTGTTCCTGCTTCTGACATAATGGTCAGGATTTTGGGGGGAATTGGGACACTGTGAAGAGCCAATCTGACCTAAGCTTGGACCCTCCAAAACACAGACATCAAGAACTTTCTCAGCACTCCTAAAAGCTGTATCTACCATACACAGGGGGTTTGAATGTACCTTAGTATAAAACTGTAAAGCCACCTTTTTCCAGACAGAGGTTTTACGCCATGGGAACATGGCAGAAAAGTTGAGAAGAAGGGATGATTATTATTATTATTATTATAATATTTTATTTTATTATTATTTATTTATCCTTCGTATTATTTATTGCAATTTTCTTCAAGGATTTTCTCACCGCAGAGGAAGAGAACAAGATCTTTAGCAGTCATGCAAAAACAGGGGCATATCTCTGTTTCAGGGCCCTGCAGCCTGAAAGAGAAGGGGTATCTCGAAGAGAAGGGGACCCTCCTGCAGCCAGTGAGATGCAGTTGTGCCATCCAAATTGCACACCGAGCTGCTGGGTGTTGTAGTAACGTGATAATGCCATGAAAATTCTGGATAAGGATATGCCTTATTCTTCCATTGATCAGCTCTTTTTAAGCTGGACGTGCCAGGTTTCCTGGAAGAAGTAACACGTCAGGCACCCAAATAGTCGCTGTTTAATTTTCCGAAAGGTAATGGAGAGAGTGCCTGTAATTACACGTGGCCTTCTGTAACTTTTCAGCTTTTGTGATGGAGTAGGAGAGAGCATGATGGCACTTGCGCTATTGATTATTTAAACTAATGGACTGAGACTGATGGAATCTATTGCCACAGCCAGGGGATTCTGTGTTGTGTTTCTTTTATGAGCTCAGCAGAAAACACCTCTCAAGCAGCAGGACTGAGAGGTGGGTTGACCAGTGAGCACCGAAGTCCAGGCTGCTTCAACCACAGTACTGGGGTGCAAGGAGTGGGTTCTTCACCTCCAAGTGACACCACATCCAAATGTCTTCAGACCAAAGCTGCCATGTGAACCCTTGTCCCACTGGTGTGCTCCTTGTTTGTGATCTAATGTAGGTTTTCCATGGGACTGTCTTCCTAAATTGCATTCAAGTGCAAGAGAAAAGAAGCACGGACATATATGAGGTACAGTAAATCTCTGAGGGGTGCTGAGGCAATGGCAATAAGAGTTTGTTCATCTAACAGACTTCAGCGCTGGTCTCCCTAGACAGCTTGCCTAGACCAATCCAACAAAGTCTGACATATCATACACATTTTTGAGGTAATTTCATTTTGAGCTTCAGTTGGATAGCGAGTGCTGAGGGCCAGGCACACCAGGTTTACCACTACACCTAAATTTCCTTGTCGTTACCAGGATACACCAAATCCAGCCTTCAAATTACTTATTTTTGTTACGTATTCAGCCCAGATGTAGCTCCTTTTGTACCTTTCAGAGGGCAGTGGGAAAGGTGCAAAGCTGTTGAGTTCTGCCATTCCCCTCAACTCGGGCCAAAGGCTGGCCAGCACCTTGGCCATCCATGCACTGTCCAGGCATCTGGAGCCCTAAAAGCCACTTTGCTTTGCATGGGTGAAAATAAAATCCCCACGGGCCATTCAGGCTCCAGGAAGATCTTTGCACCGTGCCATCTCCCTGCTTCAAGGGGAGGCATATAAAAAGTGCCAGCCAGCATTTCTGATGGAAACTGCTCCTGTCGTGCATCTCTGAGATTTATGATGAGCTGAGGATTTTGGCTGATTAAGGTAACAACACTGAGACAACCAATTTGGTTTGTACAAACACTGGCTTGGTGATGTCTAATATTCTGATTATGCACCAAGAGTGATATGACATTAGCATGGTGCAGGACATATGGATTGAAAACTGCCTGGCTGAATCACTCAAAATGTAGGTAAAAAATAAAGACTTCAAAATAAAGACTAATCCTAATCAGAAAGATTGCTTTCCTAGCTCAGAAAAAAACATTAGGGACATATGACAGCAATTAGATGGTCTGCCTGGTGGATAGGCTGCCTGATGCCAGGCTGATGGCTCTGAAAGTAAGTGTTATGCAGTTAATAACACTTCTGTAGTGCTACCCTTATAAGGAAGAGACCTGCCATGGGCTGGAGCCACTGAGCAGGCAAAACCAGGCAGCAGGAGAGGGACAGCCGGACAACTGACTATTCGTACACAGAGAGCATGGGCACTGTGCTAAAGACACAGGTTATTGAGGAAAATGGTTCAGAACCTTCAAAAAAAAGAAAAAAGGCTGAAGTCTAAGTAAGCAGATACAATGTGGGGTCTACACTGGTGTCTTCCAAATGTTATGGGTGTTCGTGTATTCTTGACCAGATACAACATTAATGACCACCAATCATAAACACGAAACTTCTGTGTTGAAAGACCCAACTGACTCATGCTTCAAAGCTCTTCTAGAAATCACACACTCAAACAGCAAAATTTCCATCATGTCAGTCACATGCTTGTACTATCTCTCAGCCAGTTAATAAGACGGAAATCAGATAAACAAAATACAGTCCTGATACGAGCAGGACTGGGGGGATGTCCCCAGCACGGCCAAGACCCCCAGGCTCCATCACCCACCTGCACCTGGAATGTTTGCAGTGCCGTGGGTATCAGCCTCTCTGCTGCAGCTACTCTAGATGGACATACGTGTCCCACAGGTCTCATGACAGCACCCTGAGGAGGTCTCAGCTGTCCCCAGGCACCTCAGAGCTCATGGTATGTGTGAGGCCACCTCGCAGCCTCCCTTGCAGACACAGCTGGTGGCTGGGGCACTCACCTCTGGGGGAGCTGCTGTAGCTCAAAGACACAATTCATGCCCGATTCATCACAATAAAAGAACAAGAGCTAACAAAAAGTGATCCTTGCGATGTTTTGCTGGTCTCTGCAGGTGGGACGGACCGTTGCCCATCAGCAGGACAATGCTGACCTCTGCTGTCCGAAATCAAAATTACGCAGCTGCAACAGCACCAGCTTGGTGAGGTGGCTTTGGCAGAGCAGCTGCACCACCGCCCGTGATTCCCATGTCACCTAACCAGGGTGAGCGCAGGTTTGTAACTTCAGACTCACTTCAGGAGGTGCTAGAAATGCCAACAGGGTTACAAGTTGGGGCCAAACCCTTTCCCAGTGGTGATGCTGGGGGCTTGGCTGCCTCCGTGGCAGGAAGAGATGGATGGGGTTGGTGTCCCCACGTGTGGCAGCTGGTTCTGACATGCCCATCCCATCCACCGCGGTGGGTCTTACAAGAGCCCCAGTGAGTGGCGTGCAGTCAACCATCAGCTTGGCTTCCTCCACCAACTTCTTCAATCTTTTGCTCTGCCTGTTGGGAAACTGGTGGAGAGAGGGTGCCACGGAGCCAGAAGTGGTATTTCAGGGGCTCAGGCAGAAATTTGGATTTTCATGTTTAGAAAATATTGGCTTGTCAAAAGGTAATTATAAAAGTACAGGCTTTTCCTCTGAAGTATGCTTAAGGTCCAGCAATGAGTAGTGCTGAAAGGAGCACCAGACCCGGAGGCGTTTTCCAGGGTCTCTCTAAAGGGTCAGCCACACTGCTTAATATTTCTAATCATGATCTTGGCAGAAAATTAAGTCTGAGGTGATAAAAATGTCCTGATGTCACAAAACCAGGGAACACATTCAGTATAGAGGAGGAGTGGGATGTGACACTGAGAGGAACGGACATCTTTGAGAGATGAAAATACAATTTGGAAAGGCACAAGGTGACAAGCAAGGGACTGCTCTGCTGCAGCATGAGGTGTGTCTGTGGTGCCACAACAGCACAACCAGGTGAAAAAGGCAAGCGCAGTCCTAGGATACATCCGCTGGTAGAAATACCTTCTGTGGAGCCAGGGAAGCAATGTGTCCATTGTGGAGCTGAGAGCTTCAGTTTAACCGACCTGGGTTACAGAGCAGCTTTGCCACGGATGCTGAGACACTAGTGTGACCACCCAGGCAGGCTGGGTTTGCTGCCCCAAACACTGTGTGAGGGTGCAGGGCCACATCACCTCCAGAAGCAGTTTTCAAAGCAGTTCCAGGAGGTTTTCCCACTCCAGTTATTCCTACTGCAGTCCTGCAGGTCTCCCCAGAGCTCATTACGATGGATGCAGTGTACAAGTTTGAGTGCATTATATCCATACCGCTCCCTGTACTCTGCTGGTTTTACACAATTTGCCAGATGTGCAGTGCCCAGCCTGACTGCCAGCTCTTTTGTGGGCAAAAAGTTAATGCAAGCACTTCACTCCTGCTTTCCTTGCAGGGGAAATCAAGAGCAGCTCTGCAGTATTCCAGGAACTCACCTCCCTCAGGGACCTGGAGATCCATCCTGAATCCCTCAGCTACAGACACTTCTGCTGGTTAGAGAATAAAGGAGTAAGATGAGGCAGATGTTTATGGATTCAGATCCACCAAACCTGGCAACAGTTGGAGGAGGAAAAGAGAAGCAAAGGGTTCAGGGCAGGTAAAACTGGAGCAATTGCATTACAAACCGATTGCAACCCTGCTGAGCTCTCTTCTGTGTCCACCACACACTGATTACAGCTGCAATGAGAACCACGGAGGGCTTTTTGCTGGAAGAACTCTTTGCACTCACATACAACACAGAAAACTTGCAACTTGCTAGCAGCTGGTGTACAGGTGATACAGAAGAGGAGCAAGGCATGTGTCGTTCCTGAGCAGGCACCACGTAAAGGGAAAGCTCATGTGTTAATGCAACACCCTTAGGGAAGTTTTGCCATCAGTTGTGTCTGCTGCTATCTTCACAAGGTGTTTTATTACTGCTGCTAATCCGCAGCTGGGCAGAGACACAGACGAGTCAAGTGACTGACTCATATAGGGAAAAGGAAGAGTCAGGGGCTCGGCAAGTCCTTGGCACACGGACAAACCCCACAGCATTCCACTAAAAGAGAGTTCTGGCTGAGGGATACAGCACGCAACCCTCTGCCGCTCCTGATCAGAGGGAGAATTATGTGTGTTTGTGGTCAAGGTGGTCTGTCCTGGGACGTGTATTTCTTAGTCATTGTCACAAGGGCTAATTTATCTTTGGTAATTAGTTTCTGTGCCTTGGAGCAGCGAAGCGCAAATAAGCATTTAGCATTGATCTATTGCAGCACTTCCCTGGGTAAATAGATGGCTCCGGTCTTGTCTAATGCTGATGCATCAGTGTCTTTTACTCTTTCATGGGCACCCCCTTGCCGTGGGGAAAGAGCTTGTGTGCCCTTGCGAAGTTGAGAGCTATGCTGGTGGTGGCATATGCCTCCGGTAGGGTCTCCCAAGCCTGACAGGTCTCAACTGAAGGGTCAGACAAAGTGTGTCCACAGGCAGGATGGGCTCACTAGCCTTCGGGCAACCATCCTAGGAGAAGGACAACTCTAACTCCAAACCCGGGCAGATGGAGCTCGTTTAGCCCTGTAAGGCCATCCATCTAAGAGAAGGATACTCTAACCAAACCTACGACCTGAGGACTTCGCTGTCACCGTCCAAGCTCGCTAGGCCCTGGCAGATGAACCTCAGGTGTAAAGGGTGGGGCCAGTCTCGCGCACGCTGCACCTCACCTAAAAAATCCACCGCGCAGGCTTGAAGGGTGTACTCACGTTTGCAAAGCCCTGTAGCGACAGGCAAGGGACGAAACGGCAGGTGGAAAGATGTCACTGGAAGCCGCAGACCCAACCCTGCATGCAGGCGGTTCAGGACATTGGTCGCTTGAGACTGACCTGGGAGATGACAGTCTCGTTCGGCAGCATCCTGAATGACCAAGCAGCCTTTTTCAAGGAGAGCACTGCTTGCTCCACATGGAGAGGGGCCTAGAAAAGGTGGCCTAACCAAAGCTCATCTCCCTTCCAATCCGGTTGGCTAGCCGCGGCCAACGGACATCTTCTTCTGCGGTCAACCAAAGGCAAAGAGACAAAGGCATACACCTGCCTCCAAAGGTGTGTCCAGATTGACACTTGCATGTTGGAACATCAGAACCATGCTCGATACAGCTGACAGTGGGCGTCCTGAACGCCGTTCTGCTATAATTGCTCACGAACTGTCACGACTCAACATCGACATTGCTGCTCTCAGTGAAGTTCGCCTTCATGAGGAAGGCAGCCTTAAAGAACATGGTGCCGGCTACACACTGTATTGGTCAGGCAAACCCAAAACCGAAAGTCATCATTCCGGAGTTGGCTTCATGATTAAAAACTCCATCGCCTCTAAACTTGAAAATTTGCCAACAGGTCATTCCGATCGCATTATCTCCTTACGCCTCCCGCTACACAACAAGCAACATGTTGTTCTCTTCAGCGTATATGCCCCAACTCTCCAAGCTGACCCTACAGAAAAAGACAAATTCTACACCGATCTGCGCCGCCTTACTCAAAAGGTTCCTGTGGATGATAAGATCATAATCCTTGGTGACTTCAACGCCCGAGTAGGTAAGAACTCTGAAGCCTGGAAAGGAGTACTAGGCAAGCATGGAGTTGGAAACTGCAATGACAACGGTCGCCTCTTGCTAGAGTTTTGTGCTGAGCAGCAGCTTACCATCACCAACACTATCTTCCAGCAGAAAGACAGCCTGAAGACAACCTGGATGCATCCTCGATCTAAACACTGGCACCTCATTGACTATATCTTAGTGCGCCAGAGAAACGTTCGC
Source organism: Bucorvus abyssinicus (assembly GCA_009769605.1). Taxonomy (NCBI): domain Eukaryota; kingdom Metazoa; phylum Chordata; class Aves; order Bucerotiformes; family Bucorvidae; genus Bucorvus; species Bucorvus abyssinicus. The sequence continues at coordinate 6,439,215 of CM020029.1, forward strand.
GATGTCTGTCACACCCGAGTGATGCCTAGTGCAGAATGTCAAACAGACCACCGCCTTGTGCGCTGCAAACTTAACCTCCATTTTAAGCCCAAACCTAAGAGGGGCGGCATTCTGAGGAGGAGGCTCCAAGTTAACAATCTTCAAACAGCTGCATTGAGAGACAGCTTCCAGGCAAACCTTCAAACTAGGCTTGAAGACTGTCCCATAGACTCTTCTCCTGAAGCGCTTTGGCAACATATTAAAAATAGCATCCTGCAGTCCTCCGAAGAATTCTTAGGGTTCTCCACAAAGAAGAACAAAGACTGGTTTGATGAAAACAATCCAGAGATCCAGGAATTGCTGGCAAAGAAGAGATCTGCTCACCAAGCACACCTCGCTCAACCGTCTTGCCATGTAAGAAAAGCAGCCTTTCGTCTTGCATGCAGTAAACTCCAACAGAAACTTCGAGACATCCAGAACAAGTGGTGGCTCAACCTAGCAAAAAAGACTCAACTATGCGCAGATTTGGGTGACCACAGAGGATTCTATGAGGCTCTGAAAGCAGCGTACGGACCCACACACCAAGTTCAAAGCCCCCTACTCAGCGCAGATGGCCAAACGCTTCTCACAGATAAAACCTCCATCCTGAATCGATGGTCTGAACACTTTCAAACTCTCTTCAGTGCCAACCGTGTAGTCCAAGACTCAGGAATCCAGCTCATCCCAAAGCAAACGGTGAAAAATGAATTGGATATAGCCCCTACTATGGGAGAGACCCTTAAGGCCATACAGCAGATGAAAACCGGCAAGGCAGCTGGGGTCGACGGAATCCCACCTGAAATCTGGAAACATGGAGGCCAAACGCTCCATGCTAAATTTCACGAGCTAGTTGTGCGCTGTTGGGAACAAAGCGAACTACCACCAGATCTCCGTGATGCAATCATCATCACCCTGTACAAGAAAAAAGGAGTAAAGTCAGACTGCTCAAACTACCGAGGCATAACTCTGCTCTCCATTGCTGGAAAAATTCTCGCAAGAATACTATTGAACAGATTGGTACCCGCTATCGCAGAAGAACTTCTACCTGAAAGTCAGTGTGGTTTCAGAGCCAACAGAAGTACCACAGACATGGTATTCGTTCTCAGACAACTGCAAGAGAAGTGTAGGGAACAAAACAAGGGTCTCTATGTAACTTTCGTTGATCTCACCAAAGCCTTTGACACTGTGAGCAGAAAAGGTCTGTGGCAGATCTTGGAACGATTAGGATGTCCCCCCAAGTTCCTCAAAATGATAATCCTGTTACATGAGGGGCAGCGCGGCCAAGTCAGATATGGCGATGCACTCTCTGAGCCCTTCCCAATAGCCAATGGTGTGAAACAAGGTTGCGTTCTCGCACCAACTTTATTCACAGTTTTCTTCAGCATGATGCTCCAAAGGGCCACGGCAGACCTCGACGAACAAGACGGCATTTATATCCGATATCGTACCGACGGGAGCCTTTTCAACCTAAGGCGACTGAAGGCCCACACCAAGACCCTGAATCACCTTGTCCGCGAGCTGCTTTTTGCTGACGATGCCGCCCTTGTTGCCCACACAGAAGCAGCTCTGCAGCACTTAACATCCTGCTTTGCAGAGGCGGCTGAGCTTTTTGGGCTGGAAGTCAGCTTGAAGAAGACAGTAGTTCTCTACCAACCAGCACCACAAGATGATTACCATCATCCCCACATCACCATTGGCGAGTCAGAGCTTCAGTCAGTCCAGCAGTTCAGCTATCTGGGTAGCATCATCTCCTCAGATGCCACGATCGACAAAGAGATCGACAACAGAATAGCAAAGGCAAACAGAGCTTTCGGAAAACTCCATAAAAGAGTCTGGTGCAATAAACACCTGAAGAAAAGTACAAAGATCAGTGTCTACAGAGCCGTGGTACTGTCTACTCTTCTGTACGGGTCTGAATCATGGGTCATCTACCGCCACCATCTGCGACTCCTCGAACGCTTCCATCAGCGCTGCCTCCGCACAATCCTAAACATCCACTGGACTGACTACGTGACTAACGTTGCTGTCCTTGAACAGGCAGACGTCACCAGTATTGAGGCCATGTTGCTGAAAACGCAGCTGCGTTGGGCAGGGCACGTCTCCAGGATGGCGGATCACCGCCTCCCTAAGATCGTGTTCTATGGTGAACTTGCCACCGGCTGCCGCAAGAGAAGAGCTCCAAAGAGGAGATATAAGGACTCCCTGAAACAACACCTCAGCCTAGGCCATATTGACCACCATCAGTGGTCCACCCTGGCCTCCAATCGGGAGATTTGGAGACACACCATACATAACGCTGCTGTCTCCTTTGAGAGCACGCGTAGAATCAAGCTCGAGGAGAAAAGACAGCGCAGAAAGAACCGTGCCTCGACTATACCACCCAAGGAGACCCTCCGGTGTGCTCTTTGCAACCGGTCTTGCCTATCCCGCATTGGCCTTTTCAGCCATCAACACGCTTGCAATAAGCGTGGGCAAAGCCCTTCCCAAATCTTCGTCCGCGAAGCCAAGCCATGATGATGATGATGGAGTGTCTTTTATGATCAGAGGAATCACTTAAGCATCAGCTCAGCCACAAGCCAAAGAATTTGACTAAGTTTTTGAAACCAAACTCAGGGAACAGGTCTTCTTTACCTACTCGTGCCCTGGAAGACAACAGCAGCATTTCCTTCCTCCGACTCCAAGGCACGAGCCCAAAGGTCTCCCAAGGAGGAGATTGTATCAAAGAGAAGCACAGAAGCTTGAAGACTAGGGCAAGCAGAAATGTCCTTTTCTTTTATGAACCTCATGATAGTTTAGGTTCAGGTTTTACAGTCTGCTCAACCTGCATGGCCAGCTCAGGCCCATAGGCTGCCCTAATAAACCTGTTGCCAGTAACATCACAAGTCTAGGAGGGAGGATTTGTAATAAATATTTCAACTCAGGAGCACGGCGATGGCACCGCAGATTGAAAAATGTGGTGCAGGAAGCCAGAGCCCGGATAGCCTGCCCTTGTTTGTAGGGCTGGCTTTGGTGCAAAGGCTGAAGGAAACTTTTAGTGAAAGGGTTGAAAAAGAAACAGGGTGTAATGCAGCACAGGGTCCTTGGACATGGCACAGGTCATGTTGGATGAGCTCTTCTTTGGGAAGATTGTTTACCTATTTACCTGCTTACACTAATCTTTCCTGTCTTTAAATAATGACTGGATAAGGTGCCACATGGGGCATAATTATTCCAACAAAGCAAGCCACCCAGAGATGATGAAGTGGGTGAGGAGATGGCTAAAAGGGAGGCACTAGCTGGTGTTTTGAAAAGGCAACTCTCAGTCCAAAGAAAATCTACTATGGAATGTCCAGGATCGAGGCACAGATAGTAATTTCATTGAAAGTCTAAGCACAAATGACAGAAACATGAAATTTGTTAATGGCAAAAAGCTGTCACCAGAACCAACAGGGATACAGATGCTGCAAAAAACCCCCAAAACACAAAACCCTGGTTTTGCAGACTTTGGTAACAGAATCCACCAGCAGTTCATTGCAGCAGCAATGGCCCCTAACAGAGGCACCTGCTCTAACCCAAGCTTGTTGATGGGACCACCAGGGGAAGAAGGATGCACATATGCTGGTCCAGCCCCAGCATACGGAACAGATGCAGACATAAAATGTCTGCAAAAATGAGCAAAGGAAATATATTGTCATTAGGGGGAAATTACATTAAGGCAATCATTGAAAAGAATGGATGTAATAGTTGCTAACCTATATGCAACAGAGGCAGAAATAGTAATTAAAAAAGCATTATTATACACTAAGTACAGTGGAGTGTAAAATACCCATTAATCTACAAATAAATTATAGTCACTAAAATCTGTTAGAGCTAGTATAGTTTTTTACTTGATTAAATGTGTTGTTATTATTTGGTAGGGAAGTGTTTTGTTCTGTGATACCTAATTATTTATTTGAAAAATTTGCATGTTCATCTTTATAACTGTGGGCTTAAAAACAGGCTGTAAACTCTCACTTTGATTGAGAGACTTCCCGAATATGGAAAGAAATATTAATTCATTTCCCATCACCTGGATACAGTAGCCTGGACATACTGGCTCTTCTGCAACCATATTCAACCAAGTGCAATTTAAAAACTATTCCTTCCTGCCACAGGAGTTGCTTGTGGTGCTCAAAAATTATCGCAATTCTTCATTTAAAGTATGACACTGGGCTGCACAAATTCAAAGTGGCTAATTTGATCATGACCCCAAAAATGTGTAGCAGTAGGAAAAGAATTTCTCCCCATTAGCTCCATTGTCCTCATTAATTATATTTTCTCTTGCAGGTTATACTGGAGGTGGAGAGGACTTACAGCTGCTATTCTTGATCATGATACTGAATCATTTTATAGCAGTGGACAAGTTGCAGTGGCCAATATTTAAAATGTGGGTATTTCAGTTTATCAAGTCCTAACGTTCAGGCGTGTTTTCCTTTTTTAAGATTGCAACAATAGTCACTGGCATCTGTGAAAACCAAATCACTAGCATGAAACAAAAGTAGGAGCTAGGTAGCTAATTTTGTGTGCCCTCATTTGGAGACGATCTCACGCTTTTGGCTACCTAGAACCGGTTGTAATTGCAGTTCAACAGGAGCTCCCAGTTTTATTAAAAAAATGACACATCATAAATATATGATTTTTAAAAACTTATCAATTCTTCTGACTTTTTTTCCTTCCCCCCAGATTTGTTTTAGACTGGCACTTCTGCTTTGTTCGAACTTTCACACTTTTTTTCCCCTCTCTCTGGCACTTTCTCTCTCGAGATCTCCAAAGCACAGGGAAAAGCAGAAAAAAAATGTCACGGTTGGACTTCCAAGCCTGTGTGGTATAAAGAGAGTCACAATTAGACAAAACTAATCGAGGGTCTGGTGACTTGATGAATAAAACATGCTTCAATAAAAGACTCTGCCTAAGTGCAAAGTGTCATTATAACGCAGCTTGGGTGGAAAAAGGCTTTGTTCCCCAGTTGAAATTTCTCAGAGCCAGAGGAGCTTTTTCAGACTACTATTACTGAAATAACCATCAAGGTGTTCAGCAAAGTAGTTCTCCACCTCAAAAATACAGGTTATCAAACAAAACTCCGTTTCCAAATATTTCAAACATGGAATTTTCTCAGCTGCAGATTTAAAGGGAAGCAGATGCCTCGGAGCCTTATTATCATTCGAGGAGTTATTAAAGAATAGAAATCATCAAGAGAGAGCATGACAGCAGATCAGGTTGAAAAGTGCAAACCACTTTTTTTTCCTGACAAGTCAAATATCAAAATAAATTCACTTCAGGCACATTCACATCAGTTTTCATCAGCTTTCTTGCAAGTCTTTTATTGGCACAAATGATCACAGGAAGAAAACTTTGCTCTGAAAGTCCTCTACCCACCTCTGAAGAGGAAGTTCATTAGGAAGGATTAATTGGATAAAGGCATTATCTCCTCTGAGAGGTCTTTTACATGTCAGCACTTAATAATGTTCACTCTATTCAAGCTAACTTGGGAGTGCAACTTTCCACTATCGTTCTGAATAGGTAAAAGACCACTGTCTCATGTCAACTATTTTTATTTCTCTTGTAATGAAACAACTGCCCTTTACTCAACGATCAAGGGAAAATAGATGCCACAGTAGAGGACAGAATATGAGGTACCGGAGGTTCAAAGGACACATGATATCTGCTGATGTGACCTGCTTTTGCTCAGTGAACTTACCTACGAGCATCTCGACTCAGATGTACAGGGTAGGCTACAGCCTTATGCAATGCTTTGTGCCAGAGCCCTGCAGCAGCTGAGACCAACTTCTGCCCTTAACAAAGAGCTTTAGTCACTTTTTTGGGCATTGTGAAGGCCTTCTGCTCATTCATCACTGAATAATAGCCTGCAGGAGAGATGCATGAAGTCACTTTTTTTGTAAGCATCTAAAAGCATTACCTCCTGTTGAAGTCATCTGACACCAGCTCTACTTAGGACTGAGAAGATTTAGAGCATTTACATTTGTTGTTAAAGGGAAAAAAAAGGAAGTTTCCAACTCTTTAGAAAAGGAAGGGTTTGATGCCAGCGCTGTATTTCTTCTCGTTGTGCAACCAGCCCTATGAAATCCAGAATTTGCTGAGGGTTGGTCTTACCATTTTTCGCATGAATGGCATTGTGAAGTTCTTGTTTGGTATTTGTCTAAGCGTTTCAAGCAGGAGGTTCTCCTGTACCGTGAGGGCAACATCAGCTAAGGTTTTGTAGATATTGTCATTTCCTTCTCTTTCAGATAAGGTTGACATGAGAAATATTTTAGGGAAAAAATATAACATTTTTAAAGAACTCAGGATTTTCTATTGCTATTTAGCAGGCTTCATTTTACACGTCTTTTAAGTTATATGGTGATAACAAGAGAAACATGCCACCTTTAAGAGGTTCTAATTATTCCTATTCTAAATCTTTGTTTTCTATGTTTAAGAACTTCCCCTGGATTCTCATTTCTCAAGCTGAAATTTCCCAGAAAAACCCCATAAAAATACTCTCAGAACTTTTAGTCGCATGGCAAATATCACGTGTAATATTGGTTATCACTGAGGGAAAGGGCTTTTCCTTGTTCTGTGGGAGACTGATGTTGAGTGATTGGGTTATAGAAACCTTTGCAGATGAAGCAAAGGCAAGATTTAGGGTTTTTTGGACCCAGGTGAGGAAGACAGTCGCCTTCGCAAGATGTCACCAGAAGACCCAGCTTTTGCTTGAAGGGCTGGGAGAAGCCTGAGGTCTGGCAAGTGGCTCTGCTGGCCTGGCTGGAGGGCAGGGATGGTACAGGAGCCCTCAGGAGAAGTGACGACAAGCTGGTGCATGGGACATTTGAAGACAAGTTTGGCCCCTTGCACAAAAAGGAGGATTTGTGCCCTGCTTCTGCAGGGTTTGCTTTTGGAGATCTTCTTTCCATGCAGTGAGACCCCTCCTGCCTTTTGGAGGGGTTTCCCTTCACCTTTGCACCCTGGCAGGGTCACCTGAGCCCTGATGGGAGTGATGGGGACTTGCACAGCTGAGAAGTTTCCTGCTGGTTCAATGCACCAAGGACATTTCAGCTGAAGAAAAGCCATTTCTTTCAAAAGTGCAAAAATATGAGCAAGAGAAAAACCTTCAGTCTGTTCTGCATTCGGTCCCCGTCCACACACACTGCAAGTACTCGAATTGCAATTAATAATGTCAGACCCTTTTACACTTTTAAAGAAGTTATTTATTATTACTATTGTATTGGCATGACACTTATCACCTCAGTAATAAAGCCTCTCACTTACAGTAATGGATCTAGCCTCATGACATGCCTGCAAGGAAAGGAAGATTTTAAAGATGGAGAATTGGGGTCCAGCAAGATGAAGTGATTCCAGCCAGGCTGGGAGAGCCTGTGGCAGGGCCCCATGCAAAATGCAGCTCTCCTGGGAACAGGAATGGCCCTTAATTACAAAAATTAACTTCCCTTTGCACACTCAGCTTTAAATGTTGCTCTGTTGGATAGTCAAGTGAGAAGCAGATACCCTGTGCTATGATTTCTAGCCTGATCTTGGAAGCCGAAGATGACAGACAGTTTTGCAGTTGGGGTGTACACGGATGTTAATGGCAGATCGAGGAGCAGAGCGGCACAACAGGAGTCCCAGCCAGCCCTGACAAACCTGGCGTCTGGGCTTTCGAAGGAGGCAGGGGTCACCTAGCGCAGAGGCGAAGTCCTGCCCAAACCCAGCCCACCATAAAGCAGCATCCTGCACCGTAATGCTGGTGCTCTGCCTTCAGATAAATCTGATAATAAAATTACGAGACCTGCTGGAAAAAACGTTATAAGCAGCCTCTGACAGCCGAGAGACAACCCTCCACTTCCACTTTCCCAGCTGTTACCTGTCAGCTGGAAACACACTCAGAGTCACTGTGACGGGCTCATGTGTTTCTCCCCAGAGGACTGAGACATGTGATGAGAAAGCTTTTTCTCCACCTCTTCCCCTTGCAACTTAGGAGCATCTCCTGGCCAGCTCCTGCTGCCCGCCTCTCATGCCCCGGGCTGTTAACGCAGGAGCTAGTAAGGGTTGTTTCTCCTCCATGCTGGTTTCCTTCTTCTCCCTGCTCTTACTACCTTGTGACACCAAAGAGTTGACGACTCTACAGCGAAGCAGTTGCCATCCAGTCCGTAGCAGCCCTGCAATGAAGAGCAGAGCTGAGCTGTCATATTTGCAGAGGCCAGATGGTCCTCACGTTAGAGGGAATTAAAAAAAGAGGACAGGATCTTTCACCAAGGTAATAAATGACTGTGGAGAGGCACTTGAAATGGATTTGTTTGTTGTCCATTTTTGCAAAATGTCTGGAAAGAAATTAGGCAAATTAATGAGGAAAGACAAGGAGGAGGGATGACTGCCCGAATGCGGCTCTTGGTGCAGGAGGTCCCTGACCAGCAGGTTGCCAAAAGGCAGGGGAGGATGGGGGAAGAAAATTAAAGATGTTGTAGAAGATTGAGCATTTTCTATACACCCTACTTCCCTTCACTCCCTAGACAGGACAGGATTCTAGTCAAGGTGGAGATTTTGTCTGAGCCTGAGTGACATTTCATGTATTCTTACATTTTTCAGGAACGCATAAATAAACAGGGCTCCAGTACCAGTATAAATGCTAATTATGTTCAAAAGCAATTTGCTGCTGAGTGATGGAATTGAAAGGTTTATTTAAATTCCCACCAGAACAAGAATGAATTTGGGGAATGTATTTGCTGGGCGGGAGGAGGGAATGGGGGGGGCCTGTACGTGTACCGGGACCCAAAATACAGCTCACCCATACAGAAGAGAAAGCAAGAAGTTTACTCTCCCTTTAATACCTTTACCTGGATTTGCGCTATAGGTTATATTAATGTCCTTAATCTAAAATTTCAGAAGCATCAGAAATATTAATAAACATTAAACAGTGGCTCAGGAATAATTTACACAGAGTGCAGTGAAAGTACGCTCTGGTGGTGCTTGTTGTTTTAAGATATTTGTAATCGGGTGAGACGCTCCTACTGAAACACCCAGACGAGCACACGTCATTTTTTTTTGTGTCACCTTTGGCTTTGAAGCAAAAAAAATCTGCATTAACATTTGGCAGGAATTGTGAGCGAGTCATGATGGAGGTTGGCCACAACCTCACATCCCCTGAGCACAGAAGGAAAGTTTTCTTTAACTTGGCTGCCCTGAGATAAGGCCATGGAGGGGGAGGATGCTCTGCAAGAGAAGGGAGCTAGGAAGGATGAAACCTTGGAGGCAAGCCGTAAGCTCAGGAAGGTCATCTGGGCTGAAATTTGTATTTTTGTCATTGTTATTCTTAAGCACGTATAAAAACAAGTCCCAGCATGAGGGGGTAAGTTTGGGTGAATAATTTTTAGACTGAAGGTTATTCACGGTGGGGTTGTTTGATTCTCCAGTGTTAATTCCTTCTGCTTTGCATTGGATCATATGAGCCACCGGGATTTCTTTGCATCCCAGAGTGGATAACCAATATGTAGAACTGGAGAATAACCTATAGTTGACAGTAAATAATGGAGAAGGTTCATGTTAAATGTATGAAAACAGCAGAACTTCTATCTGAATTTCCTCAAATATCATCACCTTTCCCCAAATAACAAATGACAAGATCTGGACAAGCATAACAAACCAAAGTCAACATTTATCTACATGAAAACATCTGCAAATCAAGATCCGTGGACTGTTTGTTCAGCACTGAAGGTATATTAGCCCTTCTTCCAGAAAAAGTAAAATCAAAACATTTACCCTCTGCATGATCATTTATATACCTTGTAAAGTAAAACCACTCTGAGTCAGGGAAGCATTGCAAAGTGTTCGTAAAAGCAAAGGGCTTGGTCTTTTCGTAGTCCACTCAATGGCAAAATGCCCATAGAGTTAAAACCCGAAGAAAGCAGCCACTGGAGCAATGCACTGTAATCTTCTAGTATCAGCTGTTGACAGATACATACAGAGTGATTAATAGATACTAAAAATGTTAACAAAGCAATAGGGATTTAGAGTATGCTCTGAAAATTTCTTTATCACGTTTCTAAATTCACCGGAGATACCATCACTACAATGTACAACAAAATGTATGTTTTCTCTACAAACTTGCTGGCAGGTCCAACCGAAAGCATCATCACGCTATTGGGAAGCAACGAGTGGAAACGAAACTCCTGTCCTGCTCTTCCCTGTTCCTTCTCAGAGATGAGAAGAAAAGCTCCACCGGGATCCAGCCATCTCACGTGTTCTATGAACCCTTCAGACCCGAGATCTTTCCAGCTGTAGCTTGTACTGCAAACATTTATCTTGGAGGGATTTTTTTTTTTAACAAGAAATTAAATGAGAATGGGGGACGAACAACACATTTCCTGCATTTTGTAACAGCTGCTGCTTTAGCTAAAGCCAGTGGCCTTAAATACCACAGTGAAGGAGGGCTGGCCCACAACCTGCTCCAGGTGTCCAGGCTGCAGCCCCAGCTCCCATGCCAGACTGATCACATGAACAGATTTGTATTAGAAGGATCTGTCAGTTTATTTATTTTGCTGCTTCAGGACCGATTCCAAGGAACAATTCCATTGATAAGGGTGATCTTAGAGATAGGAAGAGTCTTTATACCTGTGGCAGAAGGAGATCTTAGTTCACTTTCTGATTTCTGAAGGGGCATGCATCTGAATTTTGGCATTTCCCAGCAGAATTGCTGACAAATGGAACATAGGCAGGGAGAACCAGTGTTATTAAGGTGTCTGTCCAGACCCCAAGGAGCTCACTCCCGAGTTAGGAGTTTGGGTGACTGCCCCTGGGTGAGAAGGAGCCAGAAGGAGCCTCCTCAGGATGGCTGTCTCTCCCCAGTCAGTCTGGAGATGTTCTGCTGGGACAGGACAAGTGCTCTCGTGGCACTGCCAGCATGTTTACTAGTACCATCACCCCACTGTGTCCATACCAAAATGAGGAGAATGCAAGGCTTTTCCTGGTGTTCCAGCAGCTTGGCATGTAGCAGAGTGACCATGCACTGGTCCATAGATATCTTTGAAGACCTAACCAGGACTTGCACCACCTAGCAAAATATAAGTTGATTTAAAGTTTATTACATCGATTAAGTAAAATTACTGTTGATATTTAAGTACTGGAGTTGAGCGACTTCAAGAAGTGATGGTTAATAACAAAGATATTTTAGGCTTGGTTTAGGTATTTGTTCTCAGCCTGGACCTGACCTTCAAAAATACTGTACTTTTAAAGGTAGCTTGATAAACCTATCTTCTTAGAGTTACAACCTGAGTTAGAAGGTTATTTATCTTTGGTAAGCTCTGGGAAGAGTAGTACAACCCTACCACCAGTACATGGAGGTACAACTGGCACCTTCAGGGAGATTTATCTGGCCTTCGATGCCTTCTCTGCTGGATACAGAGCATGTGGAGATGGTTCATGTTTTGGATCATCAGGACTAACTCCATCAAAAGACAATAGATGCTGCTCAGTGACCTTGAGCTCACACTTACTCCTGTCCTTCCCATCATAAAGGTCTTTGAGAACAGTCAGTCCCTCAGGAAATCCAAATTCTGTGCCTAGTAAGGACTATCTGACAATACTTCTGAGAAAGCAGTTCTGAACCATGCATGGTTTGAGGGCAGCTGGAGGATTATTTTCCAGTCATAAGCATGCCCTGGGATTTCCTAAGTACAAGCTTGTGGCAAATTCTCTGCCACATCTAGATCCTGCCTCAGGTTTCTTCACCCAAAGGATCTCCAGAACTAGCATCTCAAATCTGAAGATTGCAGGGCAAAACCTGGTGTCTCAATGAAAAATATTAATACAGATAGTGTACAGCTCGTGACTATTGGAGATCTCGCCTTACAGTCATGCATTTATTCGATGTATTATTTTATGAAGAATGCATGGAGTACTCAGAGACTTCCTACATCCTTGATGGATGCCTCAACAGATTTCTGTGGGCAAATATTGAAGGAGGGGGAAGTTCAGCATCTCTATTTTTATGTTGTGCTCCCTGATTGAGGTTAGATTTAATCTTTTTAATATACATTCCACTACTTTACTGAGCTTGTCTTTCAATGGGATTATTCAGAAACAAGCTAATAGATTTTCCAGTTTCGACGGTACCTTCATTTCCCTGGTAATAGTCATGGGTAGAGAAGCCTTAGCATTCATTGCATAGGCAAACCGTTCAGCCTCCAAGACTGAATACAGGCCCAGTAAAAAACAAATTGTCCTTCCCTGATATTATAAAAACTGCTTTCTGTAACTCCCTTTTAGAAGGCTGTAACACACAATCAGGGCATGCCAAGCCAATGAAATGGGCACATTACTGACTTCAAATAAGGACAAAATCTGCAGCTGCTGCATTTAAAAATAATGCAGTTTGGGTTTTGTAGGCATTACTTTTACTCCAGAGTACGCACGGCAGCTCGCTGCGTGGTTATCCACCAAAGCATTCGCTCCGAGCTGGAACAAGCTGTTGCGCTGCCAGAGCGTACGGCTCTCTCGGGGAGCCACGGATCTGCGCCTCACTAACTGAGGCGCTGGGAACTGCCATGAAACTCATTGCGGAGTCAGGCTCATCCTGGACGGAGATCAGCAAGCTTCGTTTGACTCAAAGCTAAAGCAGAAGCAACCTCTTACTCCTGACATCCCCTTCCTAGCATTTTCCTCCACCAGCCCGGTGCGGTACATGGTTAGCTGTCAGCAGACCTGTGCTTCAGAGGCAGCCAAGCTGCAGCACTTCAGCCATTGAGCGGCGGGGAAAAAACAACCCAAGAGGAAATTTTCTGCAGCCCTTGCTCGTACCAGTGCTGTGCAACTGTGACTTTTTTTTAAGCTGGAGCCCAGCATCAAGAACATGACTCTGTGATGGAAAAAAGTGTGGTCCCCAACAGCTGGAATCAGGATGTGATGAATGAAAGCGGAGCTGAGGCAGTGCTCCATTCGCCTGCCTGGCTGCTTGACTGCTGCTTCTTCAGCTCAGCATCTCCAGCGCTCTGGGATGCAGATTTAATCTGCTGGCTGCTGCAGCCCTCTGGTGGCCTCACGGACCCAACCGCACTCCTGCGTGTTGGCTGCAGAGAAAGCACAGACCCACATCCTGTGTGGGAGGATCAAAAAGCACCACAAAGACTTGTTGAATAGATATTGACACCAAAAACAAATAGATCAATAAATGGAACAGACACTTAGGGTAGTAGTTGTGCCAGGTGTACCTGCACAGTCGCTGCTAAATGACTTGCTTTTCAGGAATCAAAAGAAAAATTACAGATAAAGCATTAAGCAGTCGCGTTTTCAACGGGGTGCCCTGTTTCATCTCCCCACTAAAGAGTCTGCTTTGAAGTGCTCCCTTTCCTTTGAGCAGCAGCACATTGATTTACAATGGCGAGGGTAAATTCTGTGCTCACAGCTTTTGCTGAATACCTTCTTACTGGAAAGGTGTATATCTGCTCAGGAAACCCCAAGGAGGGGTGAAAATACCTTGGGTTGGGGAAGATTTGGGGAAACCTGGACTGTTCCAAATTTCTGTAAAGACTAACAGGTAGATGGTTCTTTGGAGTTTGAAAAGCAAGCCTGGGTTTTGGTCTATTTTTATTTTCCTTTTAACCTACCGGGTAGAGACAAAGACATCACTAACCCGTGGAAACTAACCCTGGGAATTAATCGTGGCAGGAGAACATTGATGGGAGAAGCGCTGGGAGCCTGTCCAACATCCCAGCTGTACACCCCCTGCCCAGAGCTGTCAGTGAGCACAAGCAAAGGAGCTACTTACAGAATAAAAATTAAAATGGATCAAAAAGGAAAGCTTGTGCATGGGTATGAGGTTGTCCACTTTTGATCGGTTTTTAGACTGACAGCAATAGTACTTACAGAGCAGGGTGCCACAGTCCTGCCAGAGGGATGATGTTGTGCTATCATTTTCCCATTGCTTTTCTCTTTTTATTCCATACAGTAGTTTCAGAGGAAACATCTGCAGGAGAAAGAGCTGTATATCAAAAAAGATATGAGAAAAAACCCCAAAACCAAAAAACCAAAACTAAAAAAAGAAAGAAACAAACAAACAAAAAACCCCAAATCGCAAAGTGGAGCCGTGACGACTGTGTGAGCTGTCATTCCCGTTTTGGACAGGAGCACCTCTACCCCTGGCAGTAACTGCACCTGAGAGGACAGACAGGCTGTGGGGTGGGGTAGGTTTAGTGGGATCAGTAGGACTCTGGATGACGATGACATCTAACATTTTGCAAGCCAGAGTGCCAGCCCACGTGTTTGGGATGCTGGAACAAGCCTTTTGAGCAATACCAGGCATTCACAAGGCAGCAGTATCTGAGCCCCTTCAGGTGGACGTGGGCACGTGCTTCCAGCTTAAGCACAGAAAAATCAGTTTATAGGAGCAGACTCTGTGCCTGCAGGTATTTTCCATCTGAGCTGGTGCTTCCTGCCCTGAGACCTACTTGCAACAAGGCTGGTGGGACTTCAGGCCCTTTCCCTCCATGCGCCCAGTCCAGGTCTGCACAGCACCGTGGCCCTAAAGGCACCACCAAACCCCGCTGGTCTCCCATGCAGGGTCTCCCTTTCCAGCTGGCTGCCCTGGCAGCACCTTCTTTAGTCCTCTGAACAACTCAGGACCGTGTGGACATATTCTTAACTACCTCTATTAACACCTTAACCGCACGCATTATATTGAAGTGCCATAGGTGCTGCGCTGCAGCGATGCTGCTCTGAGCGAGCCATGGCTGCAGCACAAGGACGAGCTCTTCCACGGCCTCAGGCGCATCTGTCTCATTTACAAGAAACCCTTAATGCTTCCATAGAACAGTATTTTGCATTTTTTTTGTTTTTAGCTAAATAACCTCTTCGCTCTTCATTTTCTGTAAGCCCACACATGCAGAACAAGATGCGACTTTTTTGATTTAAAATCGCTTTTATTTTATATGGAGAAAAACAGTAGTAAGAAAGTAATAAAATTAATATCTGCCTGAAAGAGCACAGGGCAAGTATCATCCTGGGATCCGAAGAATTCTCCAAACAAAAAGGCTGACAAATTTTTAAGATGTATCTATATTGTAAGATGCTGAGACGCTTGGGGCAGTAAATACCTACGCTGATCAAACCATGTGAAATAGCCTAGCGCAGAGCAACTTACAGCTCAGCTCTGGGTGCAGTGAGGCACATTACTTAGGTGCAAAGCAGCAGGGACACCTTGCTGGTTTTGTCCTGGTGCAGCTGGAAGCAGCGGGTCCGTACGCAGCCAGCGTGGGGGCTGCAGCCTCCTCCCGGCTGCAAAGCAGCACCTGGTCATACAGACAGGTCTTTAGGTATGTAAACACGCTGGCTGTAGAGAAAAGTGGAAATCTCAGTGACAAAAGCACAGACAGGATACACACTGTTAAAAAACAAGCCCATGTAGGCTTTTAGTGAGATGGAGCTCTTTACTTTCTGGGAAATGTTCCCCTAGGGCTGGACTAAATAGCCAGGGTGAAATCTTGCTCCTGTTGACCTCAGCGGGACAAAGAGCTCATCCCCAGTGTTGTAGCATCTGCTGACCCTGGCTGGGAATGGGAGGCTGCAGCTGAGCCCCACTTTCTTGCCTTCTTGCCTGTGAGTTACCTTCTCTCTACGCTACGGCCTTCTGTGACTGCATCACCCCCATACCCACCCTAACTTGTCTTCCGCCGTTGGTCCGGACTCTAGGATTCTACCACGAACATACTCAAGTTGTTGCTGAAGATGATCCTCCCATCCTTTTGGCTGCTGCACTCGGGCTGGCAGAGAGCCTCCTGAAGCTGCCGCCGCAGCCCCGGTGGGGCTGTGCCCAGGAAGTTTTTTGTCCCTGTCAGGAAATCCATCATGAGGCCTCCAACTGGGTCCCCCTCGATAAAGCATTCCGTGATATCCCAGCCCGAGGCGAACTCATAAACATGGTATTCGACACTCAGTCTCTTCAAAACATCCATGATGCCGCTGGAAGTGATGTAGTGGCCGCAGTCAGTGGAAGGCAAGCAGTGCCTGTACTTCTTCCACAAGCTGGCCCATCCACTACTGTCTGACAGAGGAGGAGGAAAGGTTACTTTTGCAAAGCCAAGGCAGTCAAACACCAGCTAATGCATCTACTAAATGAGTTTGGATTGTTCCCTCGCTGCTGGCCCAGACCTTGCCAGGAGCAGAAGAGCTTTTTCCTTACTTGAGCCCACTTACAAATGTCCGTGCCTGGAAAGGGGTAAAACTGAGACCTCCCTCAGGCCCCCTTCCAAAACTCTCCTGTTTGAAGGAAACTCCTAGGAGATGGTCTTCAGCACCAGATTTGCCCACGAGGAGTACACAAGGAGGTACCAATGCATGGAGCCAACACATGCATGCTACCTCTTAAGTGCCTCTTTGCTAGAATAGGGCAGATGTTTTTATACCTCAAACCTCAATTTTAAGTGCACATCACAGAATACGTATCTGAAAAAGCCAGGTAAAATGCCAGTCAGTCCCAGTTAACAAGGCAAGCAGCCTACCAGCAATGTGAGAGGGAGTTTTAAAAGCAAACACGAGGAAGTCTGCTTTATCCACCACACCATGAGCTGGGGATGCATGGACAGCACACTGGAACAAATTGGTTTTTTTTTTTTAATAAATGCACCTAAGTGGTTCCATCAGACATTGGAGTCCAAGAGGCCAAGCCCAGGATGGCATGCTCCCTATGAAATACAGCAGTTGTTTTATTTAATTATTATAGAATAAGCGCTACTGAAATGCCGAGAAAAATATTTGTGGCTCTCAAACTTCAAAGCTCTTCAAAACACCAGCAATGAATCAAAAAATAAAAGGTCTCTCTTACCTGATAAAATTATGATCAGTAATTTCCCATGATGGTCGAGGCAGCTGTGGAAAAACTTGATAGTATTGGAAATATCCTCCACACGGTACAGCATCTAGAAGTGACAGAGTTACACGCAGTCGTTATCCCTTCTCCGCAGCTTGAATCCTTTCTCTATACAGTTGTTTCAAATTACTTCCCAGTGGCTTCCCAGCCTGTCCAGACTCAGCAAGCATGTTTAGGGATGCCCCACATGACTGAGCATTACCAGCTCTCCAGTGGCACCAACAGCCTGGGGTGACACCCAGGGACCCTCTGCTCAGCCTCAGCCACCAGCTGGATGCCCACCGCTGCCCTTCAAGCCCAGCAGTTTTGTGGTTGGAAAATATGTGCAGAAGGGAATCCGCTGGTTTCTGTAGATGGTCTTTGTCACCAGGGGCATTTCTCAGCCTTGTCTGGGCCATGGGCAGGCTGGACCTCTTCCAGACACTGAGGAATTTGCACTACAACAAAGCAGAGCTCATCTCAAAGACTGCCCTCGAGACTTGTAACTTAGTCCTTGACCCAGCCATCAAACCCCTGAAATGTTTTCTGGTTGTGAAGTGAGCTCTTATGAAATGAAAGCAGAATGAAATACAGGCAAAATAAAATCACAGTAAAGTAAGAGATTAACAGATTTTTTACATAATATAACTGCTCATACGACATCAGTGTCATCAGTATCAGAGACACAGCAGCATTATTTGTGACCCCAAACCTGGTATTCATTCTCTAACCTTGCCCTTCAGTGCCATCCAACCTACTCTGATAAGGCAAAAAATTCAAGGTTTTTTACAGCAGCAAAGCATAATTTTTGGTCTCTGTGTGACGGCCTGAGACTCATCCTGTTTTATTGTTCACCACATGGAGTCAAACCAGTACAAACTAGAGACTGATGCTGGTGTGAATAGGCAATGAGGTTTGGTGTTTGTAGAGCTGCTGCAGAAGTTACTGCTCATGCAGAACTGTCTTCAGCTCTGGTGCCCCTAACTTCATGCATGCAGCAGAAATGAAGGGAGCAGTTCAAGCTAGTGCTCCGATGTTAAAGCAATGCTCCATTACCTGGATCATATGGATGAAGTCGAATTTCTTACACATGCCTTTCTCTTTCACCTGTTGTTCATATTCTGAGGAAGTGAGCTGGTGCCAAATAAAAGAGACATTCTGCAGGTCTGGAGCTTGATTCACCAGCTCTGTTTTAAAAAGTAGAAGAAAGACATGATTTTCATCATTCAAATCGATGATCCTCGCTATACCCCAGGCAGGCAGGTATAACCTTACCCTTGTAAGCTGCCACGTGCTGTGGGTTGGGCTCTACGATTTCGTTGTCGATAAGGACCCCTGGGTGCGCAGCCTGCAGTATCCTGATCATTTTCAAATCCTGCTCACCTTTTCAATAAACACAAATGCATTACTTTAAAAAGTACATTAATGTGGTGAAAGGATGCCAGCGCTCCTGCCACCTCTGCTGCCAGGAAATCCCCCAAGTAGAATTGAGGCACTCTCTACTTGGTGGTTTGCATGGTGGCATCTAACCAGTCTTACCATGGTATCTTACTGCTCGAGGGGACATATATTTACAGGTAAGACTAAGAACAAGGAAGAGATAAGCAACAGTGGCAATACTCTGAGTAAAGGGGCAGACAGGTCAAAATAACCAAAGATCAATGTCAAAAAAAAAGGCAGCATTTATTTTCAACAAAAACATGAAGTTTGAATGGGGGCAAGGGGGGAGCTGGCACAGCCGTGCAACTTCAGCACGGCACAGTGTGGTCTATGCTTTTGGCACTGCCCCAGGGAGGCGATGGCTGCTCTGCTGCAGGTGTGACATGGCTGGGAGACCTGGGGACCTGCATGGCAAGAGGAAAGACCCATTGACATGCAGTACCCTGGGACTTCCCTCTTTGGGGACCAGCCACATGGTCTCCACTCTGGGTAGCTACTAACTAGTTGTTATCTTGAAGCTGGAAATAGAGACTCCTATATTTGTGTGTATTTGTGCAAATTTAGCTATTGGAGCTCCTCAGCTGCCATCTAAGTTCTAAAGGAGCAAGCGGCAGTCTATCCTTCTGCCCTAGGAGGTTCCCAGCCTCTTTCGAGGTGATGCAGGTCACTCGTTTCTTTCAGAAAGCCCACGATACATCAAGTGTACAAAGTCCATCTGGTTCATCTGGGATTATGGAAATAAATAGCAGAGGTGACCATCTTGAGCAGACCTTTGAGAGAATCCTGTCTGTAGCTGATAGTGGGGCCTAAAAATAGTCCTGCCCTTGCAAATGTCACAGCAGAGGGCTTGATATGAGATACTACCTCTTCCCTAGCCTTTCAGCTGATGTACCAGCTATGAGAAAAGTCGTCATCTTTGGCAGGTGTTGCAGTAAATAGAATCAAGGAGGGAAATATCAGCCATGCCAGCACTACAGGGATCTCCAAGGAAGGACGAGTCTTTTGAAATTGGAGAAAAAGATATGCAAGACCCCTAAGGAATGCCATGGGAGCGGTGCAGGGCTGGCTTAACACATGAGAAAGGCTGTAGCTGCATCCGTTGAAGGCGTATGCATGGACCAATATTGCTGACAGGAAGGAAGATCCCTGCAGCAAGCAGCTGAATCACCTCAGACAGACCTAAATGCCAGTTAGTATGTGCCTGGGGTGGGGAGCACCTGCAAGTAGGGGTGCTGATGTGGGATCCCCGCAGGCTCAGGGCGGGCGGGAGGCAGGGCATTGCTGCCCCATCTCCTGGGGCTACTGATGGTGGCAAACGGGCATATCAACAGCAAATGGGTATTTTTAAAAGCTGTTTGATGGGGTTTTTTTAACCCCATCTCTGTAAAACGGCCTAATCCAGTCCTTGCAAGAGCAGGTACTAATGTCCTCAACTGGGGTGTCTGCGAAAACATGCAGTAAAATATAATGCTTCAGAGCAGGGACTTCTCTGCTTCAGCTCACCCTGTCATCAACCCTTCAGCACTAACCACAGCGAGGTACTCCAGGAGGAGTGAAACCCCTCTGCAAACAAGGGAGGTTAAACCAGCCACAGGAAAAACAGGGGGTGTATGAGAAAACGTGATCTGGGCTAGCCAGCAGCTTTTTAGGATGCGGAGTCCGTCACTAATCCCCGTTAATACTTTCGTCAACCAAACTAATTCTGGGGGCTCTGTGAAATCAGAGTCCAAGCCTGGAAATGTCAGGGATCAGATATAACCTTTTGCTCAATGCCATCCTAGCTCACTCCCCTGCCCAGCCGCAGGAGTTCAGCTCTTGCAGCCGTGGGTGAGCTGAGGGATTGCAAATCTGTACCCCCATCCTGTCATCCATGAGGGGCAGTTACACAGGAAGCCCAGGGAATTTTTGAGTTTTCACTTTTCCATCAAAACATCTTTTGAAGAGGAAATAAGGAAAAAGGAGGACACTGCAAAAAGTTCAATTTCCCCTTGTGTTTTCTTGGAGTCAGGATTTCGGTTTTATATTACTTAATGAAAATAGAGTAAAATTGAGAACTGAATGATTTCTCCCTGCTTGCTTTCTTGTATGCTCTCCAACATATTGTCAACTGGGGAAAACAATTCACTTAGGAAAATAAGGGAAAAAAAAGTGAGAAAAATACTTTCATTTGAAAGTATTAAAATTCAGCTGAAAATACTTTTTAAAGCAAAAGGAAGCTCTGACAAATCAAACTGCCACTACTTTTCTCTTCTTTTTATTTTCTCCCATTTTCCCTAGGAGCACAGTTGGATGTTTCACTATTGCTTTTCTTTTTTTTTTTTTCCCCCTAAACATAAGTGCATTTAGAACAGCTTTAAAGCTATTTTGCCACAAGACGGGTTTCTCTCTGGGTAGAAATAGCATTTTCAGTTAAATCCTGCTTATCACTGAATAAAAATGCAGTAGTAACAAACACTCTTGAAGAAGTTGATACAGCCCCATGCTAATGGTTGTGGCCAGCTGGTTTTGCACCACCTGGAGCAGAGCATTGCCCGGTTTTGGCTTCTGGGATCCCTAAAAGCAAAGCAAAGAGAGCACCCTTCAGGTGGGGTAGTCTAAGACATTTAGGTGGAACAAACCTCTCACATTTTACTGTTCTCTGCTTGAATGAGGAACATTTATTAATGCCTGAGTAGTTATCCCCATTGCTCAAAATTTCAGTATCACTTTCTGCTACCCATAGGTACCCCCCCAGCATCAGTGGTGTTGCCAAGCTCCTTACCTGTGCCACTTCCAACTCCCAGGACATTTATAGTTGATTTTCCATTGCCGAGACTGCAATTATAAGCACACATTACTTAACCGCATTATTTCACATGACTTCATGTTTTAATTCTAGTATCTTGGATGCTGCATTAGCCCAGAGATGTTCATGTTTTGCCACGTGAATTGGGATAGAAACTCGAGCATCCCTTTGGAGCCCAGCTATAACCAGCTGCGTGGTGTGAGCCAGCCCCGTATTAGCAAGCTCATATTTCAAAGTACAGTAGGCATGAGGATATAGTGTTTCTCACCCTTTGCCAGAGAGTTTTCTTCAAGCTGTGGCTGGCACCATGCAAAAAGTCCTTGGGGAACCCCAGGGCAAAGGGTTCCCTTTGCAGGGCTGTGCCTGGCTGGGATGGGCACTGCTGGGGATACAGGGACAAGGTGAGCCAGGGCGAAACCTCTGCACCCTCAGAAGACAAGTTTGGTTTTCCAATATTGGATATAAATACCCAGAAAAAAGTAAAAAATCAGGCCACGCAGGTGACTAGAAATCTTGGTTTGAAAATGGGAGGGAAGGTCAGAAACTTCAATAATTTTTATCTTAGAAAAATAATTTTTGAAAAGACCAAAAAACCCTCAGTCATGTGGTTCCCAGCAGAATATTTAAGAACAGCCTGGCTCGAGGATGAAGAGCCCTGGCTCAAGGTGCCTCACTGCTCTGACATGCTTCATGGCCTTATTCTGCTCTAGGGCACGGACTGTGCAGGGGGATTGAGTTTCCCATACACCATCTCAGGAGATACCACAGCACTGATTCAGGAGGAGGGAAATGAGTAGTAAATACTGGAGGGTGTGAGCTAGTCAAGGAGCCTTAGCCCTCACGAGGATCAAGACCCTTTGACAGATCCACAATCAGCTTCATAGGAAGCCACAATGTTTTACATTATTTAAAATTCACGTAAGTAAATTTTTCAATTACTATTTCCCAATACAAGTTATTTTTTAATTATTATTTTATATATACCTGATCTGGAGAATACAAATTTACCTGCCCAGTTTTTTCTCAATGGAGAATACAGTTCCTACAACATCCAAAAATTATCCAAACTTGAAAGGGTTTTCTTGTGTTTTGGATCTAGGCTGTTCTAAAACTATCTGCAGTCACCCAGGATTAATATATTACATCAGTACTTCCCAAAACTGATTATCATTTGATACTTAAGCAATGCAAATCGACTTAGGATAGAAATAAGGAGGTCTTAGGGGATTGAGAAAACCAAGAATTAGTCACTAGAAGAGAATTAGAGATGTGTTTCTGTTTGGACTGATGTGTGATGAAGTCCCAAAAGCAGGGAGAGAGCACAAGGGAGCTTTCTTTTAAAAAAAAAAAAAACCCCAAAAAACCTACCAAACAAACCTCAAACAATAAAACCCCCCACTTTAATCCTTGGAAAATCAGCTAATGAAAAAAGATGGACATGAAAATGAGGTCTTGGTTCTTTCCTTAACATAAGCTGAAAGGCAGCGCAGCGTATTAATTGAAATAGCACATATTCCGAATTCATTAAACAGCATGTCCTAAAGACTGCTCTTAAGGGACTTAAAACTGAAAAGCATGACAAGTTCATTCCTGCCCCAGAAAATCCTTAAACATGTTTACTGACCCTCGTCTGCAGGTTGCCTTCCCAGAATAACAGATGGCTGGCCCACCTCAGTGGAAGTGCTCCTTACCTAGCCATGATGTTGGGCATTTCTTCCTTGTTGAACTCGTCCATGCACTGGTGCTCTGTCGAATGATCCAAAAACGACTTAAAGGCCTCTACATACTCCTCAGCCGTGAGACTTCTCATGGAAGGGATCACATATAGCTCTTGAGAAACAAATAAGAATTGTGTGTTAGTGGTTTCAAGGCAAGTGAAGGATCAAAGCACTTACCTTGTGGAAGAAACCCAACCCAACAGAAGAAACCCAACCCAAGAGAAGAAACCCAAGCCAGAGATTTGAGTATGGAGGATGTGTGGCCCTGGAGTCATCCATTTAGGTGGGCTTATGCAGACACTTTCCAACCTGTTCACACTCAGGTGCTGAAAATTATTCTTAGATGCCCTTTGACATCAGTGTATTTGTTAAATGCCTCATTACTACAGGTCAGCCTGAGGAAAATGCCTCCAAAATGCTTAGTTAGATACGTGGTACTTGGTTTGCAGAAAGGGAGGTAACTGAAGTGTTTTTCTGGATGACTCAAGGCAAGAAGGTGAAGGGAATAACACAGCAGATCCAAACGTGGAGGGGCCTCCATTCACGCCCACATTGGCCAGTGTAACTGAAAACACCAGCTGTGGCACACTTGCTATGAGGGGTGATACAGCACAAAACCTGTCACCTGCAGCTGAAGCAAAAATAGTCAACCCTGTGCACCTCATTTCTGACTCTTGCTGGCATGGGACTGCAATGCGCCATTGGAGAGGTGAGTTCCCCGCTGGGAACTTCAGCTCGTGGCCAGGAGGGCCACCGATAGCAAACGCACGTCACCTGAACAGGCTCACGATCAGATGTGGGTGGCTGAGACCAAACTTTCCAGCTCTGAACCAACACCCAGGACTACGCAAGGGGTTGCAAACAACTACTACAAAAACTTACCTTTCTGCTGTCTCATTGTAATGACAGCGCTGCTGCCAGGCCACGGGCTCTGGCCAGCTGCTTGAGACTGAGCAGCAATGATAAGACTTAAGACTCGAGGCTCATGAGAAGATGCCATGCAGCCGAGTACTGGCTCTGGGGTCTATCTCAGACAGGGGGCTGCAGCAGGAAGGTAGTCGTAGTGCCAGCCTCAAGGGGTGAGATCAGCATTGGAAAGGTAGCATTCAATAGGAAAAAAAACAGCTTTTCCTCCTAAATGAAATGAGGATGAAGGACAGGACTCAGCAGAACATCTTCATCCTCATTTTTGCCTTTTGAGGAGCTGCTTATTTATCATCTACTTTTAGTTGCCACTGGTAAGAAAACTATGTATGTCTCATACAGGACTGTGCAATCTTAAACTGAACGCCTGTGCTGTTTCCAAAACCACACGTCCTTGGCAGCTGTTTTTCTGGTAGGTGTGTATGGAGACTCAGTGTCCAGCCCTGTTGGAGGTGAAGATATCGATGTTTATCCTCAACACTTCGAACTACGCCCTAACATAAACCTGAAATCACCTGAATTGCAGTCACTTTAGCATCCTGTATCTTTTTTTTTTAACAATCTCTTAACTCCAAAAGAAATAAAACATGTTTGTAGTGATAGCAAGCTGAGTGGGCATTGTAGTTTAATCTCCTTTTTTTTTCTCCCAAATACCTGAATTATCATGTGGAGCTGTCAGAATCTCTGCTTCAAAGTTCATGCTGGGGAACCTATTCCTGTAAGGAAAGTATAGCACTTCAGTTATTTGAAGAACCTGTGCGCTTTTTTGAAGCTGCATTGAAAATGCAGAATAAAAGGAAGAAGCTCCAGGACAGAATTTCCTCACCTGCTATTTGTTCTCTTTAACTAGACTAAAGAAAGTAAAAACTTCTTGGTTAGCTGATCACCTGTAAGTATCAGCAACAGACTGGCCACCTGCATCAGTGCTTGTCTGAGATGTATTGTGGAAGCTTTTCCTACCTCTGAAGAACCATTAACCACTCAATACATTGGAAGGCATTAGACTGACTGACATCACACACTCTGTGAAACCTTTCATCATGAATGGAGTAGAAGAAAGAGCAGTGAAATTAGAAAAAAGCTATAGTGAGCTTCAGCACCTGAAGTGCTCAAAGATCGGCTTGGCTCTATGTTGCAGGGATGGTTTTGCTTTGCTTTTTTTTTTTAACTTCAGATTTTCCTGTCTGCAAATATTACACTGGGTAATCCACACAAGGCACGGGACTCAAAGGGCAAAAGTCAAAGAGGTCATTTGACCATAAATGTTTTCATTCAGTCATGTTTTCATTCTTAGATCAGATTTTTCATGAAGACTTCCAGCAATGAAGTTACATCTTCATTTTCCTTTGACAATGTGCCTCATATATAAAACAGGGATGAGGTCCCTCTAGCAAAGGAAGGGATGAAATTAAGCTGCAGCAAGGACCTCACTTCTTCAAAAAAAAAAAAAAAAAGTGTTGGGGTGAGGCTACCTGTGCAAGGGGAATAGTCATCTGCCGGGTAACCACATTTCAATACCAACATGCACAGCAAGACTTAGCAGTGATACTCCTCTACAACTCAGGTTTAGACATATTGCTGCTGCCAAAGCTTTGCTGTTAGAAAATGTTTCATGACAAGCAGCCTGCAATAACAGTAAGCAGCCCCCGAGTCCCCTCTGCCAGGGAGAAAACACCCCTGTGAATAAGCAATCAGCCAGGAGGTGGAAAAGAAAGGAGTATTTTAGTGGGGCTTTGAGATACAAATACGTAATGACTGTCCTAGCAGGTAGCAAGGAAGTGGCCACATCTGCAAATAACGCACTGCTTTGGTTGATGAAGGCAAGAAAAGACTAAGATGTCACAGAAGTCTTGGAGATGCTGGAGCACTGCCAGAGTCCTGCAAGACCAGTGGATTTCACCAGAGTTCACTGCCGAAGTCACGTCCCTAGCTCTCATGAGGTTCATCAAAGGTCTCGGTTCCACCACCTTGACCTCACCTCTCCCCAGAAAAGACCTCACAGAAGTTCAGCAATAACAAGCCTGAACTCAGCCCACCTCCTTAAGCTCCAGCTTGGCTGCAGGCCAGTCCCTCCCATTTCCACTCAACCCTCTGACCTCTTCCATCTCTGCCTGTCAAAACAGAGCATTATTTTGTCCTCTCAGCTGGCTGAACTGAGCAAGATAGTTTTCAGAATAAATCTCCCACTAAAATCCCGAGGGGTAGCATGGCTTCCCCTGTGCAGAGAGGAACAGCTCTCAGGGTCCCAGGACATGAACTCCATTTCTGACAGGTCAAATGTTTCCAGACATCCCAGGCGACCTGCCAGGTGACCTGGACAGACTGCAGCACAAGTATTCACCAGGATGGATGATGCCAAGATAAGCCTTCCACTGCGGCTTTTGCCATTTCTC
Organism: Bucorvus abyssinicus; assembly: GCA_009769605.1. Taxonomy (NCBI): domain Eukaryota; kingdom Metazoa; phylum Chordata; class Aves; order Bucerotiformes; family Bucorvidae; genus Bucorvus; species Bucorvus abyssinicus. Next base: position 6,465,336 of record CM020029.1, read on the forward strand.
CCCGGGCAGCGTTTCTAAATTGATTAACACTTATTGCTGTGAAGGTGAAACAAGCTTAATTATTGCTCGAAACAAATGCACTTCCTCTAAAATCTGGCTTAAAATCTAGCCCAGATCTGAAAATTGAGTGCGATACTTTGGGCTGGTGCTGCCCATCCCAGGACCCTGATTCCCAGCAGCAGGGCTGAAGCAGTGACTGCCAGGGAGCGGGATGCTGGTGGGCAGCTGGTCCTGCCACGGCTCCTGGCTAAGTCGGAGCTCGCTGTTAACAAGGTTAAACCTCTTCCCCTCCATGAACTGAGCAGGTTGCATTACGGTTTGCAGGTGCAGGTCACAGAGGCATTTCACAGTGTCACTTTAAGTTCAAAAAGTCATTAAATCCAAGATGCTTCCAGCAGCACAAATTGCAAGAACACTTTCAAAACTCCTAATTTCATTACTCCTAAACTTAGGCTCCTAAGGGGCTAAAGGTCTCCTCACAAAGGCTAGCTAAGCCCCATTTTTCGCAGGACGTGGGCACGCCTGCTGTCGCTCCCACCTTACACACATCCATCTGTGACACAGGGACAGCGGGGGCTGGCTCTGCCAGCCGTGGGGAAACGCGCACCCTCGCTCCCTTCCAAAATCCACGTACCTCTTCATCTCTGGGGCCGGGTCCATGGTCGGGGCGGGTACCGTGCTGGGACAGGCGGCTGGGCACAGGTCTGGGGGTTAGTGAGGTGCCTGACCTCTACGATACATGTCCACCTGCTGCCCCGCTCTGCGCCGGCTGCTCAACCCACCGTGACGCTGGTGGTGACCCCGGCGTGTGGCCACGGCTCTAGCTGGCTCCTGTCGGGACAGGCGGCGTCACTGGAGCGAGAAGGGGAAACCCGAGCCCCGCGGGGAAGGACCGAGGGGCCGGGACGGGCAATGGCCAAGGCCTGACGTCTGCGGGGCTGTCCTCATCGCACGGGAGCTGAGCTGTTTCCAAGGGAAGAAAAAAAAGGCTGGGGTGGTGTACTGATTGAGACTTCCAAACCTGTAAAACTCGAGTGGAAGAGGGAGAATAGGGGCTTCCTGACTGCCCAGAGACCTGAGCAATTGACACTAACTTCTCCAATCCAGAGGGAAATGGGGCATAACAGCAGGAGCTGCCAGCAGACGCTGCAGCCCCATGGGCAGCCTGGCACCCGCCTGCCCTGCGAGGGGGACGGGCAGCCAGGGCGGGGGGTGGCGAGCCCAGCCTGCTCCCACTGTGCTTGTTACACCACAGGGATCGGAACCCAAGGAAACATTTTGGGGAGGCAGGGAGCTGGCCAAGCCAGAGGTGGCTGGAGGTCACCCAAGGTGGGGTGGCACAGCGGGAGCTGTGGTGGTCGCTATTACAAATACAGAAAATCCTGGGTGCTCCCTGCAAGTAGATTCAGCATTTTCTCCTGCCAAAAACTACAGCATCCATGAGACTGGTGCTCCTTTTGACTAAAATCTAATAACACAAATGTAAAAAAGGAAGGATGTAGAGACTTTGTATGGCCACGTGAGGTCCAGTGATGGAAAGCGCAGCATTGGGATCCTCTCCACTCCCTTTGCCTAAAGGCGACAGGCAGAACAGGTTTAGCAGACGACAAATAAAAACTCCTCCCTTGCTGAGATCCCTTCCCCAAAACACCGCCTGTCCCACACGGCTCACTGAGGCCAGAGATCATGTTCTCAGGTGGGGATGCTTCACCATCAAGTGTCCTGACTTGGTTTATACTAGATTTGGCTTCCAAGTGGATTTAAATTATCTCCACCCAAGGCAGGACCACAGCAGTATGTTAAGCTAGAAATGGCCATATCGCTGCTCTTAACCAAAATATTCAATTAAAAGGTGAGGAAAGACTAGAACCTCTTTGCTAGCTCTAAAATGCCGATTTGAGTCCAGATGCTGTTTGACCACCCAGGCAGTGATTTTCCATGGGCCATTTCCATCCCTAAATACTTCCACCCGAGATGCTAGCCCCCAGACACCAGCTCCTGGTGTTTTTCAGCTGAGCCCCACAGGCTGTAGCCGCAGCTCCCTCATGTCCCCAGCCACCTCCGCCTTGTACCAGCTAAGCCACACCACCCGCTCTGGTCCAGGCGTCCCTCCAACCCCCCATACCACTGGCAGGGATGGACACTCGCCCGTTGCAGCAGAAAGCCATACCTCCCCGGAGCAACAGGAGCTGTAGAGAAACCTCCAGCATCCAGGAGCTGCACGGCCTTTGGAAACCTCCTTGTACATCCAGTGGGGGCTGATACCCCTCCCTGGCCCCCCTGCGTGTCATCGTCCCCCCCCACCTCAGCTCCAACAGGCCACGTAGGCGCATGCCACAACTGAGCCGGCATTAGCCTACAACAACAGCCTTTGTTCCTCCAGCGCTGGAAACAACAGCACATTGTGGGCAGATGCCAGCGCTGGCAGCAACTGGCGGCAGGGTGGCTTTGGAGGATGTACCCTCTGCACGTCGTGCTTTCGGTTGTTCTGGCAGCTCGTGACTAAATCCGTGTTTTCTGTGCAAATTGAGAAAGCTGGGGTTTATTTGATCAGTGAGATGATGGCTAAAGCTAGAGCCGGGGCTGCGGTGCGAGAATAACAAAGCAGCAGTGTTCTCTCCCCACACGCCGCGGCTGTGGAGATCAGTTTTGGGCTGATCCTGCAGAAACAGGTCATTCGCTTTTCCCAGGGGCAAGCCTACCCGAGGCTGGTATCACCCACAGCACAGAGCCCCCCCGATGCTCCATCTCCATCACCCCACCACGGCAAGCCTTGGACCTGTGCCTCCAGGCAGGAAAGTCTGCATTTTTGGAAATAGAATTTCAATATATTTAGCTTCTAAATAGTGATGAGCTTTTCGGCTGATCAATGTCAGGAAGGTACTTGGCATTTTTACATAGTTCTTTGTGGCTTCACTAGTTTATTTTTTGAGACCCTCCCAGCTCCACCTAGAACAACTGAAGAAGGTCCATGTAATGTAACTGATTTTCTTGTGAGCAGAGCTCTTTTCTTCTGCAGTAGAGTTTCCTTTTGTAATGAAAGCGTTTTCATCAGTTAGATATTTTCAGTTTCCTAGACAAATCCTCTAAGGTATAGCCAGCAGTTTCTGTATCAAGTGAAATATTTGGTGCAAACATGTTGTTCCGCATTAGGCAAGTTCTGGTAGAGAGAAAGATAACCAGCAATTTTGTAGCACCCCTTCGCCTGGTGGTTAAAGACAAGATTTCTCGTTAAAGGAAGAAATTTTGTTTTGCAGTAATCCTATTAAATATTTAACAGCTCCTGGGCAGCAGTAGATCTTGAAGTTCAAACAACAGTTTTTGTTTTCATATGTGTATACAGGTTTTTTCCCTACAGGAAAAAATATGACTTCTGATAAATACTCAAAAAGATGACATCAGAGAAGCAGCACCTGTCCCTCCCCTGGGGTAACAGCACTCACTGCTGCTGAGCCCGGCTGCTCCGGTTGTGTTTCAATTCAACCTCCACAAAACCCGAAGCATTTAGGTCCGGAGATCAATTCTTTTTTTTTAACACAGCCCTTCCTGCCTTTTTATTAAAGCCTGGCTGCTGGTGCGGTTCTTTCAGACCTTTTTAAAGCCACCCGTTACAAACTATTTGACTAGAGGTCATACCTCATGTAGCTGTAATTACAGAGCTAAGGCAAGGGCAGAGGGAGAGCCCAACGTGACCACCTACAGCATAGGCTCTTTGACTCAAGGAGAAGACCGGCTTTAGCTCTAGAGACCATACAGTGTTCAGAAAAAAAAAAACCACTGAGAGCAAAGACAGGTATGGTAAAGTGCACCTTTTACCTCCCAAGAGTTCATGGGGTCTTCAGCTGGGAAAACACGCTCAGAATTTAAATTTCCATGGCTCTGTCTATGCTGCTGCCAACAGCGTGTGCTGGGAGCACAGCGTCGGCAGGATTAAACACATCTGACAGGCACAGTGCTCCAAACCCAGGGCATCTGCAATCCCACTGTCCAGGAACGTGGAGAATTGTCAGCGAGAGTGGGTTTGTCCCTAGCACAAAGTCAGCAGCGCACACAGTAAGACCGTGGAGACTGGTCCCTGAGTTTTTCTGGTTCAAGGGGACGGACTAAGAGGAGCAGGAGATTTTGGTAAGAAACAAGGCTGTGATAAGGGATCCTGACAGGGCTGGAGGGATTCATCCAGGGGAGCTCAGCACCACAGGAGCTTTGCTTGATGTTAAGGTTTCTCAGCAGTGCTGGTGTGCTAAATCGATGCTTCTGTGCTTCACTGGGGCTCACCAACCAACCTGCAACTGGGAACAGGTGCAGGAGGTACAGCTTGGCAGTTTGGATTGATCGCAGCAGGTTGCAAGGTGATGCAAACTGGCAGTCTCAGCGATCCATGGGTGCTGAGCTCCCATAAGGGCCATCAAGAGCTCAGAGAGCAGATAACACAAAAGTAGCATTGAATTATTAACGTTACTGATAACATTTCAAATGTACCCGAAATGAAGGATCAGAATTGAAATTCTGTGGACTTATCTCCTCTTAAAGCAAGGCTGAGCCCAGCCATGACAGCAGGTGTGCCACTGCACCACCTCCAAAGGGAAGAGGCCTGAACACTCCAAGCAGCCAAAGTACCCCAGAAGCAGCCGCTCTGACGGGCAAAAATCTGTTACAAAAATGGAATATTTCTTTTTACGCCATCAGTGAAATAAGATGATGTGTCGCCCTTCTCTGGGTAAACAGAGAAAGAGAACAGTGGGAGAAGCAGGTACGAGTGTGATGGGGGATGCTCCCCTTTCACAGAAGCTTTGGCTGATCCTCTGTGAATCTTTCTGGTTGGTCCTGCTCTTAAAAAGAGGATTCTCAACTAAATTAACATTTCTTTGAAAGTTGGGTTAATGTTTCCTTTCCACTTGCAGTAAGTTCTGCCACCTCCCAAACCCTGGGATTTACACCAGGCGGCAAACACGCACCATGGTCCTCCAGACCGCGACACCTGGTCCCTTTGGGGCACAGCAGCTCTCTGGTGCTGCAGCGGCTCTGGCCACAAAGTGAGCAGAGATGAAGAACACCGCTTTGAAAGCCTGAAAACTTACCGAGGAATATTTATTTTAAAATGGAATCCAAAGAAATACATCAAATCGAGCAGCTTTGACTCGTCCCTGATGGAAGTTAAGCAACGTGCTTGTCTCTCCCTTAGCAGATTGCAGTAACAGGTAGAGGAGAAAACGTCCAAATGAACGGCACTGCAGCTGTATTTCACCAAAAGCCACTAGATGGGGATGCAAGGACGCTGTTGTGCTCTCTCTGAAGCTTGGACGGCCGTGCAGTGGTGCTTGAGCTGTCCTTCCCTGCTGACACGGGCTGTTGTTGGCTTTGCCTTTTCTTTTTAGGAGCTGAGAGAGGTCATTTGGAACCTTATCACTCGCTGACTGTTCATCCTGTACGAGTCAACAGTTACGATGTGATTAGTGCTTGCTGAGTATTGTTCTCTGCATCAAAACCCAGCAGAGGGAAGAGTGCAGGACTTGGCTTTCGGTTTGCGGATTAGTCTTCTTTTATAGGCTGTGGAAAGGAAAAGAACTCTATAATGAACACAAAAAGGGGAATTCAGCAAACTGGTAATCTCTGGAAATGGCCGTACCTTGGAACAGTAACTGTGGAAAAAAAGCCAGGAGGTTTTCCTCAGGCTCAGTAGTCAAATCTCTGGGCAATTTTTTTCCTCCTTTGATTCCGTTATTTCTCCTATGAGTAAGAGAGATCAAGTCAGAAAGATGGGTTTGGCAGAGGTGTAGGCAGGACCAGCCCTGCTCTCCAGGGCAGAAGCACTCCATATATGTATACCATGAGCACACGTGGGCTGCGGGAATCCATGAGGCATAAGTAATGCCACAACGGGTAAGGCATGAGGACAGCTCCTACCATACATTAATTTTTCAGCTCTGACCTCCATTCACCTTGGGCTTCTGCAGTGAGCAACAACTCTTACTATTTTTTCTTAAGTGTCAGGTATTTGGTGCTTTTACTAATTCCCCGCTCCTGGAGTCAGGTAAATGTGAAAAAACTCCCCTAGTGTATTTTCAACAGTAAGATTTCAGCTTATGCAGTATGGTGGTGGATCCAAAATGCACTCCAGGGTTCAAAACACAGAAGATGCTTTGAAAGAAGTCCAAAAATATGTTCATTTGAAAGCAATTTCATAAAAGCCTTCAGTGGTTGTCAAGGAGGAGGACAGAGATTCAGGGTGTCTCAAGAAGAATAACCAGCTCAGAGGGGGAGTCTGAGAAAAATGCTTTGGTAAATACCCTGAGAGCAAAATAATCTTACATTATAATGATAGACTCAGAAAACTAGAACCATTCAAGTATTTAAGTGGTGATGTGTCTTACTCAACACGCCTAAAGCATAGAGCTAACACCACCAGTTTGTAGCAATACATGTGTTAAGGATTGGGAGGGCAGAGGCGGGGGGGAGGTGTGTGTGGGGTGGGACTGGTTTGTGCTTTAAATTGCATCTCTATGAATTGCTAAAAATTTATTTTCTGTTCCGTTAAAGCTAAACAGAAGTGCAATTGCTTTACCTGGGCGAGAGGGTGGAAGGGCTGCAGGGGTGAGGGCTGAAGGGGCCCTGGGCTGGCAGCAGTGGCCATTCCTCTGCACTCTCTGGCTGTTGGACCCCGCAGGCAACTGCCTTGAGCCCATCCTTCAGGTACTGCCCGCGGTTCCAGCTGAGGTGTTCCCAGCAGCTCGAGCAGGTACTGCAGACTCCCTGTATTTTTCTTCTATTTTTTTTTCCCAGCTGCTTAGTAGTCTCCTCATGGTGACAACAAAATGTCTGTTTTCCAGGAAACCATTTGAGCTTTATGGATTAGCGATGGTAGGCACTTGCAGACCTCCATAAAGCACGTTGACACGCTCTCTGGTGTATTACTAACTCGACTGAAAAATTGATCAAAACTGATAGAGTTACAGGGCCCTCAGTCCCTTTACAATCTGCTGTTGTGCCGCTCAGCTCTTACAGAGGCAGCAGAGATAAACCCAGCAAAAACTCTTGCCTGGAAAATACACCTTCATCCTGCCCTTGGCTTTGCACTGTGGCAAGAGCCATGCACCCAAAGCTGCTGATGTGCAGGATACTGACCCCCTCAAATGCTGCTGCTCGTCCCAGCGCCAAGCTCTCCCCAGCACCTGCAGGTATCCCCGAAATACAGCGGGCAGCATTTGCAGGGTCCTGCCCTGCCATGGGGATGTGACACGGGCTGCAGTGTGCTCAGGGCTGGCACATCCTCGCCCCGATGCAGGCGTGGTCTCAGGTGCCTCCTGCACCCTTGCTGCAGCTGTGCATCCTCCATCCTGCCCACTCCAGCAGCAGCTCTTAGGAGAGACTGCTTAAATTACAGGAATATTTAAGAAACTCATTAAAGGTGGACATAGCTTTGCAGGGGAAGGTGTGATGCTGTGAAGTAGAGGAGCTGCTGGCCTACTGCAAGACCTCAGCAAAGTCTTTCTTCTTTTCCTCCCTGCATCCCAACAGCTCTTCCTTTTGCTCACTGAGATTATTAGTCCCTTGGTACAGAGTCCCTGCTTTGTGAGGTAGTTGTGCTTTATTTCATCCCAAGATCTCCTAGCCTTTGGGAAGGGTGTCCGATGCGTAGGCTCTCTCCAAGCACCCTCTAACATCCCAGTCCTACAGAAACACCTCACAGATTCCCAGAACGGTGGGGGCTGCAAGGGACCTCTGGGAATCATCTACTCCAACTCCCCTGCTAAAGCAGGTTCACCTAGATCAGGCTGCACAGGAACTCGTCCGAGCAGGTTTTGAAAGTCTTCAGAGGAGGAGACTTCACAAGCTCTCTGGGCAGCCTGTTCCAGTGCTCCATCAACCTCAGAGTGAAGAAGTTTTTCCTCATGTTTAGGTGGAGCTTCCTGTGTTCTGGTTTGTGCCCATTGTCCCCTGTCATTGGGCACCTCTGAAAAGGGCCTGGCCCCATCCTCCTGACACCTGCCCTTTAGATATTGATAAGCATTGATAAAGTCCCCTCTCAGCCTTCTCTTCTCCAGGCTAAACAGCCCCAGGTCTTTCAGCCTTTCCTCATCAGAGAGATGCTCCAATCTCCTACTCATCTTTGTAGCCTTCCACTGGACTCTCTCCAGTAGTTACCTGTCTCTCTTGAACTGAGAAGCCCAGAACCGGACATAGGACTCCAGATGTGGCCTCATTAGGGCAGAGGAGAGGGGGAGAAGAATCTCCCTTGATCTGCTGGCCACACTCTTCTTAACGTACCCCAGGAGACCACTGGCCTTCTTGGCCATGAAAGCACATTAATGGCTCATGGTTAACTAGGACTCCATGCAGTTGCTTTCCAGCAGGTCAACCCCTAGTTAGTCAACACCTAGTTTGCTGTATGAGGTTATTCCTCCACAGGTGCAGGACTCTACACTTGCCTTTGTTGAACTTCATCAGGTTCCTCTCTGCCCAACTCTCCTGCCTGTCCAGGCCTCAATGAATGGCAGCACAGCCTTCTGGTGCGCCAGCCACTCCTCCCAGTTTTGTGTCATCAGCAAAGTTGCTGAGGGTACACTCCATTCCTTCCTCCAGGTCACTGATGAATAATGGACTGGACCAGGGGAACTCCTGGGGAATAGTGAACTGGCCCCAGTACTGACTCCTGGGAAACACCACTAGCCTCCTGCTTCTGCTTATTATTTACAGTTTAATTTTTGCTGGAATCCCAAACGAAGACTGCCTAACAAAGCCAATACCTGATTCAAGAGTTTCTAAATGAGGAGTCAGGTGGGATACGCAGGATATTAAGATAATGAACAAGGGATCAAAATTCAATGAGATAAAGGAGGAGATAAAGCACTCGCTTTCACTCGCAACCAGAGCCAAAGTGCTTTTCACCACACGTTAAGCTGCACCCACTTATATGAGGTAGCAACACTGTGCTCACTGTCAAATTCAGTTCAATAAAGCTGATCAATAAACACACAGACATGAATGTGATGACATGATGTGCACAGGGGGGAAGATGCATTGCCATGGAAAGGCATCACTCACACCTGGCTCTTCGTGCTGCCTTCGAATCACGCACTGCCAATGGGAAAAGGGCAGCGAGGGAGGTGCTCGGCTTTCCAGCTCTTTGGAGTCATGACACAGCTTATAGTCCCCAATGTTATTTAAACCCGGCTTTGAAGTTACGTCAAAATATTGCTATCACGTGGTTTTACTAGACAAAAGATGTACAGTAATGACTAGTTTCAGCATAGGGAGCAAATAGAGTTAATGTTAAAATTTTGCATGTGCGTGTGGATGGACATACAAGATAAAACGGATATTCAAGGAAAAAAAAAGGGATTATTTTACTGCAAATATCAAGCACCAACCTTCTATCACCTTGAAAAATGCTGGAAGTTTTCCAGTTTGTAAGCTGTGTACCATTGTAACACCTCAGTGGTTTCTGTATTTTTACCTGAATATCATCATCATCATCATCATCATTGCTTGGCTTCGCGGACGAAGATTTACCTGAATATACACAAAAACAAAAGGCTCTTCTAGGAGCTCTTTGCACCCTTGCCATTCTCTCCAGCTATAAACAGTTTCTGCTGGGCTCCTCATTGAGTCCTGCACTCTGGCCAGATCTGGCTGGGGTCAACACCCCTTAATGCAGCGCAGAGCAGAGCCAACCATGCAGCACCCATGACACCCTCATCGGGTGACCCTGGCCAACAGAGGGGTGCAGGATCAGCCCCAGCAACCCTTGGAGGCAGCCCCTGCTACCTGCATGGGTAAAAACAAACTCTGGGCAATGTTAAGGCACTCAGTATCTTTTCAGACAGTGATGCTATTTAAGTCATCATCATAGCAACTGTAATTCTCATTGTACATAAGTCCTTCATGGCCACCAAGGTGATGATAGGCCCTGATGGCCCTGGCTCTCTCCTTCTGATCTTGCTCTCCCATGTGGCCACAAAATCTCATTTCCTTTCACCCCAAACAGGTTTTAACTACTTACCCCAGAAAAAGTCCGATCACTGAGCCAGGAGGTGACCCACAGCTCCAGGCAAGTGTGAGGAGTCACGAACAGACCAGCACCAAACATCTCAGTAAACTTAATGTGTCAAGATCGTAACTGCTTCAAAAATCCCAGGGGAGAAAAGTAAACGAAGCAGCTCTGATGTAACCTGGCCATCTCTTCTCTCTCTCTCTCTCATGAGCAGTGGCTTGTGCCATCCAGCTTATCTTTGTACAGCCACGTCCATACTGCAGATCTCGTGTTTGTCCCCACGTAGTGACCATCAGCTTTAAAATTAATGGCCCTGATCACTTCCACTCATGTATTGCCTAAGAAGCGTATCCTAAATATAAACAATGCTGGGGACTGCTGAGGGTGCCTCCTGCAGTTTAACGCTCTTCGAAGAGCATTGCAGGGAAGTGGCTCGGTCGGCTCTGGCACATTCCTGTCTGCAGGATTTAATGTGTCCTGAGCTTACAGCAGACCTAACCCACAACTATGGTTTTCATCTTTTTTTTCTTCCCCTCCTTAAATGATACATACATGAGTGAGCTTTCCTAAAGCAGTGAAGATGCTTTTGATCTCGATTACTAGTATGAGCTATAGTGAGAAAATTAAAATTCAGGATTTGTTACCAACACTTTAATTATTCAGTGTTATCAAGTTGTCACTGGGCCTTTAATTATTTTTCAGTTTATACCTAATTTCCCACTCTGTGATTGCTTTAGTAATGTTAAGATAGATCTGCAACTCTAATAGAAAACGTCCGAGTCCTTTATGATGCTGGGGATTGGAAATGACAATTTTAATAAAATTCACACATCTCCTGTGCCACAAGCCATCATCAATATAGTGTTCATCTGCATTTGGCACGCTATTTAATTATGCTCTTTTGGTACCAATAAACACTTAATAATATATTCAAAATGAGTAAACAGGATATAACACTGCCTGCGATTCTGCATCTATTTAAAGGTTAGGCACAAGACCATAAAAATCTCACCGCCAAAGCCTCTCAGCCATGGACTTCGCATTTTGGACAAAAGGGTGACATTGGGAAAGTCGTTTATGTGCGGGTACGTGCACCCGAGACACTGGTAGTATTCTGGAGCTGTGCAGAGGTTTCACAGGTGATTAACACCGATTATGCAGATAGTCACTGGTGTTTACAGAGATCGTTTGTTTGAACACACCAGGCAATTTTGACTCAGCAAATCATTATGCAAAGGAGGAAAGCAGGTTACAATGGCTGGTGCAGAAACTTTCACAAACCTCACTAGACCCAGCAAAAAGGCAATTTGCCAATTTTCTTGCCCAGTCCAGGGCACGATAACGGTGGGATTATTCTGCTGCTGACCCCTGTCACTGGAGGATCCCCTGAGTTCTTCCCACTGCTGTGCACTCAATAACCCTGGATTTCTGAGGGAAGATATGAACAGCTGTTTTTCTCCTCTTTTCCCCTAAAACGCCATTAACACTCAGGGCTGGTAGTTTGTCTCTGATGTGCAGGCGATGTCTGATGGACACTTGAGGCATCTTATCTCAGATCAATGGCCAAACATCACTTAGAACCTGTCCCGAGTTGCCTTTCATAGAATCATAGACTCGTTTAGGTTGGAAAAGATCTTTAAGATCATCAAGTCCAACTGTTAACCCAGCACTGCCAAGTCACCACTAAACCATGTTCCTCAGCACCACATCTACACATCTTTTAAATATGTCTGGGGGTGGGGACTGCACCACTGCCCTGGACAGCCTGTTTCAATGCTTGACTACCCTTTTGGTGAAGAAATTTTTCCTAATATCCAGCCTAAACCCCGCCTAGTGCGACTTGAGCCCATTTCCTCTTGTCCTATTGCTTGTTACTTGGAAGAAGAGACCCAGCCAGGTCCAGGGCTTCCAGGTGATGCACATGTCTCGGAGGACCATGGGCATCCCCAATATGTGCACACAGGTCCCACCAACGTTGTGCAAGTCAAACACTCTGGAGACAAGCTGGGCTGAGGTCTTCATGCTGCTCATACTAACAACAGAGTGAACTAGGGGAAAAAAACGTCTGGCAGAAGACCTGCCCAAACTGCCTGCAATGTCATCAGCTGGGATTGAGCAGGGAGGGTTAGCATTGGAGGGAGGCACGAAAAGTGAGAGATGCTGGGAATAAAGCCAGGCTGGAAAGGCAGAGAAAGGTTTTGGGGAGACCTGCTCGTGCTCTATGTAGGGAGCTGTCCCTGCAGTCATCATCGGGGAGAAGGAGGCTGCCCCTACTCGCAACGAGGGGAAATGGCCAGATTCAGCTAATCAACATGAAGAGGTGGGAGAGCAAACAGGAACCAAAGAGGAACACAAAGCATGCCCTGCCGTTAATCCAGGTATTGCCCAGTAACAAAAGCAACGAGCAGCAGCTCATCAGGACACTGGGTGGGTTGGCCATTTTCTTTACGCCACAGGGCTTTAAGATTGTGTGTATCTCGTTACCCTCTGTCTTGAAAGATTGCTTGGAATAACTTGGAAGTCCCTCCAAGTCCCAAAGCCCTCTCCAGCTGTTCTGCAGACCCCCAGGACTCTCCCCTGCCACCCCAGCCTCACTGTTTCCAGCTATTCGGACTTGGAAATTTCATCCCACTCATTTCTTTGCAGCAGAAAAATGGGTGAAGCCAACTCGCTAATGTACAGAAACCTGGTCCATAAACATGATCAACAGCAAAATAAGGAACTTGAGTCTGACCCTGCTCTGTTTTACACTGTGTTTGAGCACCCTGAAGCTAAAACACAGGCAGAAAGCCTTGAGCAGGTCAGCACATCCAGACTGGGGTGTTCCAGTCACCACTATAACTTGCTCTTTCAACTGGTGGATACATGTGCGTAAGGCTTACAGGTGCCTGCCCGCTGCTGCCCAACTACACTGTTTGGCATGATTTTCTTTCTTTCTACCTAATGACACTTTTTGCCCAGAATTAATTAGCAGATGTATTAAGTAACCTTTCTAACCAGCACCTCCATTTCTAGCCTGCAGCACCTTCTGTAAACAAATTTTCTATGGTTGAGACTTAAATTCATGTTAAATCATCACTCCTGATCTTCCAGAGATGGGGAAACAAAAGATGCTAACACACCACCCAAGTGATCAAGTTTGTGGCGTATTTTATATTGTTCCTCTCTCCGCTAATTGACTTAATGCCACACACAGAGCTAGGAGCATATTTCCATCCTCGAAAGGACTGCAGCACTCCAAAGACGTGCTTTTTCACATGCCAGTCTGACAGCTTGACTCACAACTAGCTCCCCCCAACAACATACCCATGCTACACAGACCACCAAATCACAGAATGGTAGGCGGACAGATGTGCATGTTTAGTGCCTGAACCAGAACTAACTTCTCAGAAATTTGTACTTATTGCAGGACAAATTGAGTCTGCTAGGGCAGAAGCCAGAATAATTGCTCAGGGGAACACAGGGCTTATCCAGTAGCTAATTCATTATTGGTACCTGGGCAGAGCCAGGATAGAAACAGCAGGCAAGGCGGCTGCAAACAAGGTACAAACTCCAGTATCTCAGGATCAATTTGTTCAGATAAAGGCTTATTGCCATCACAGCAAGGTTGCAAAACACCTCTACATGCAGTCCTGGGTGGGAAAGGAAGAGGAGGGAGCTGTTTTACCCCTGTCCTTTAGTTTTGTGATGAACTATATAGACTTGATCGCACTTAATGCTGCGTTTTGGGCTTTGCCGTGCCTTTATATGCACCTCAAAGTCAGAGTCTAGAGGGGGATCGCATCTCAAGTTGGGAGGGCAGATCCTATCTTTGCAACGGTACCAGGACAAGGCAACCAGCACCCACAGTAGCAGCTGTGGCTGGTCTTGCCACGTGTCAAGCCTGATGCTTTAGAAAGAAATAGTTGCTTGAAAAAAGCGTTAACAACCAACACCACCAAAAATGATGCAGATGCTGAGCTCTGCCATCCTTCTAGGGACACTTACCGTACCAGGGCTGACTTTGCTGCGCACTCCTGAGGACACCTTGTTTCTCTGCTCTAAATACACCTCCTCAAGGTACAGAGGCTTCTCCACAGCTGCCTGAGGTGACCCCATTTCAGCCTCCATCTCTGCTGCCCGCTCTGTGATCCCCTTTGTGCATGCGAGCGCCAAGAGCAGCTCTCATCCATCCCTCCCAGCAGCAATTTTCACCCTGAGAAGTGTCCTGTGGCCACATGATGAGACATGTCATAATGCCAGGGCTCAACTTCTTCCAGTGTTTCCAGAAGATACAGGAAGCTTTTTTTTTAAAAAAAAATGAAGCCATTCATCAGGGCACACAAACAAGCTCAGGTGCACAGGCACTGCGTGAAGTCCAGCCTGGCCTCGAGGCAAAGCAAAGCAAAGCTGCTCCTATCTGCAACATCACCTTTAACAGACTTGACAAGTTGGAATAGGATGTGTCTCTATTGAGTGATATTCCCCCCATCTTTTTTTTGCAGTTGTTTGTAGTTTTCCGGTTGTCCCCTTTGTATTTCTAGGGTGTGCAGATATAGTAATTTTTCTATTCCTTAAAAATAAACACTTCCCACATGGCAAGGTGGTTATCATAACGTGAGATTGTTTGACTCAGTAAGGGCACTCATATCTCACCCTATTAGCACAGCCATCTTTCCATCAGTTCCCGAATGGAGCAGAAGCAAATGCAGTAAGAATTCACACAATACACTGCTCGGAGAAATACCCAAAGAGAAAAGAATAATAACTCCAGTCTGCACCACACTTCTCAGACAACCCCATCGCCTTCGTTACCGGCTGCAGAAAGGCCACTGTAGACATCTGCTGCTCCCTTGAAATGACACCATCATCTTCAGTCATTTAATGACTCGTATTGTCACTTGGACTGCACCTGCATTTGTCTTCGGAAAAAGCGTAACCCAGGGAAAGGACAGCAACCAGAGTGAGTTAGTACGTCTGGGAGCAGCAAAATCAATCCACGAGCTAAATGAAGGAGCAAACAGCTGAAAAGGAGTTGCATTTCCCTTCTGAGCCTGCAAACACTTACGAATATCCTCACAGCTACACGTGTAAAATATCCACACTGCAATTACTGACTAGCACAATGTTGGAGGGGAAAAAAAAAAAAAGGAATCAAAGAAACCTGCCAGTGAAGACCCATATACGATCTCGCCCTGCAGAGAGCGGGGAGACACGACCAGCTGTGAAACCGCCGTCAATAAGTAATGCCGATACCCATGCTGTACTGGTGCCAGCAATTCTGCACCATAGTTATGGATTAGCACCTTGTTTTCAGTCCACGCCATGCTGCCGAGCCTCCAGATGAACTTATTTTGCTCCAGCTCTGCCCTGCGGCCATCTCACCACCACTCACTTCATAGAATCACAGAATCGTTTAGGATGGAAAAGATCTTCAAGATCATTGAGTGCTCAGCCATGCTCACAGCCCACTCGTGCATGAATTGCCGCAGAAACGGGCTGAAGCGTCCAGCGCAGCTCTGCAAGGAACCCACTGATTCCTCCTCCACTCACCCGCAGCATCTTCCCCGCTTCCCCAGTAAAGGCTGCTGAGCACCAGCATTGCCGTGCCTTGGCCTCTGGATCTCCGTCGGGTATTTTGTGCTCCCTTGGTCTCTCTGCTGGTGCTCAGCCCTTGGCCCACTCACATGGAGAAAATGGGTGATTTGGGGAGCTGCAGGCACAAGGGAGGGTTTTATCCCTGTTCCCTGGTGATATCAGAACAGCAAAACTATCAGTCTCACTAAGAGGAACATATCATCCTTATAAACAAATCCAGATTTTTCACCTTACAACTGCTGGAAGAGCCACCCTGGGCCAGCACCGGTCCACTCCGGCAGTTGTGGAGGGGCAGACACCAGCTCTGTATTTCTGCAGCCAAGGTCTGCTTTCAGCTGGGCAGCAAATGAACTCCTTTGGAAAGCAGGACACACTCCCTGCAGAAGAGATTTCACACCAGCATCGAGGTCCATTGGTGAAATTGGTGGTTTGATGAAGTAATTCAGGAGCGGGTGCCTGCATCCATGGCCGGACAACACTGACATTTCGGCTCTCTCCCAGACGTGCTGCAATAAATGGAGCTGTCAGGTCAGAGCGTGCCATTTCATTTTCATTCAAGCACCTATTTAATATTCATCATGGTATAGGGGAACATTTTTATGTCAGGAAAAACACAAGCGCTCTCCCAAAATGACTCAAGGGCAATAAAGAAAAAATTGTCTTTAAACCTATGTAAGGGATGCTGAAGTCACAAACAAGGCATAAAATAATACGGAGCTGGAAACTGCTTTTTCCTTATTAGGTTTATCACAGTAAAACTAGGCTGGCAAGCTTGTTCTATCAAGCAAATGGATGTGGTAAAAAAGGAAATGAAAATTCTGATCCATATTCATTGTTTCAGTGTCAGCAAGGGAGGAAAAAAGCTCCACTTTAACTCTTTTTTTTTTTTTTTTTTGCTTTAGAAAGCTGATCTGAAGTTTTACAGAAAAAAAGTAAGTGAAGCTGATAAGGAAGCAAAAGCAAATCAAAGATAATTAATAGAAACAAAGCGGGCAGCAGAAGAGGGCAGACAAAGTGTCTAATATTAAACACAATGTGAAACGCAGAACATGCTCGACTGCATCAAGCAGCAGCTCCAGGCACCGACAGCATTTTAATAGGGAGATTTCTTTTCCAAAGCTCTCCGTGCTGGCCCAGCCAGCGTCGCTGCTGTCCCTGGCCCCTGCACCAGCAGCAAGGTTTATCTCCACAGACAAAACAGATTTTTCTTTTCTGTTTAAATTAGGTTTTAACGCAGTCCTGGCAGCAGGACCCGAACAGCTGCACCCCTAGACCTGCTGCACCCGTGAAATAAAGCTGGACTATCGCACAGGTTAAGAAGAGACTTACACCTTAACAGCAGAAGTTTAAGGGAGGATTAGTGACCAAATTGGGGGGTCTTAATGCTGGCATGGGTGCGTGGGTGTCTTGCACTTCTACAGCCTTGATGAACGATCACATTTTTCTCTGTAGTACAATGACAGGACAAAAAAGTTTCAAGCAAGTCCCTTATCCTGTGTCTCAGAGCTGGGAGGAAGGAGGTCCTACAGGCAGCACCGCAATCCCACGGCTCCGGGCTGTAACACTCCCCATTTCATTTCAAATCTCACAGCATTTGGCTTCCCCCCTCAACATCCCCTTCCCAGGTTTGCATCATTAGGTGAGACAGGCAGCTTTCTGGGTGTTAGAGTTGTACTTCCCTGGCTGTCATAGTGATGCGAATAACATGGTGAAGGGTAAAAGCACCAGCATTCTATGAAAAAATACTCAAAAGTTTTCATGATCTGGGAGAGCCATCCCTCGTGATTTGTGAGCAGGGTTGCCAATTCAGTCAGTCGTATGATCTCTGTAGAAGGGAAATCGTAACTGTGTGCAGTGGGGACTACAGAGGGCATCCAGCAGACTCATCTCAGATGGCGCCTCTTCATTTCTACATCGTGTTCTGCTGGTACGTCAAAAATACTGCACAACTTTGTAGAATTGAAGAGGTGGGGTTTTTGTTGGTTTTAGGGGCATTCTTTTGGTCAAAGATGATCCACGTTGCCTGTACAGGAGTGACAAAGAAATTGGAGTTTGATCCCTTTGGCCTGTTTACAGCCCTCTGAGCGCAATGAACAGATTTGTACTGCTTTCTCTTACATTCGCCTTCTGTCTCACCAGCACAGATTTTTGTGGACAAAGCTCAATGAGATTGGGAAATTATGCCAGTCCCTACTCCTGGAGAATTACTGGAGAGCAGTTTATGTAAATATGCTCGCTTTCCTCAGGACAGTGGTTCTAATGACACGTTGAGTGAAATCTCACTTGACATGAAGCAAATAAACCAGTAAATGCTTCAAGTTACTGCTTTGCAGCAATAGAGACTGCATGTAAAAATAATTGCTGTGGATCTGCTGTATCATACAAAGGAATAGAGTGACAATGCAACCATGATGTGACACATCTGCATTACAGCTTTTCATCTCAGTTCAGTCTTTAACAAGCTCCATCAACTGACTGCATTCAGCATATGAAGTGATATTTTCTGCTAGCCTTTTCTGGAGAAGAAGTAGCAATCTCCTGATGCTTCCCAGCAATGAGAAACCTGCCTGAATGTCATTGCTGCCACCACAGAGTGCAGCCATCTGTCACAGGGTAGAACTTTTATAGATGTATGTCTCTGATGCTCTTCTGCTGAGCCCGTCAGGCACAGCCCATTGCAATAGAAATGAGAGCTAGGACTGGGACTGAGATATTAAACCCCATTCTCTCTCCTCCAGGACTGTCAGACATCGGAAGATTAAGTGTGTCACCCAGTTAAAATAGTGGTGCGTGGCCTTTAGAGAAAACAGCAGACCACTGTGAGTTGCTCTGGTATAACCTGTTGCCACTGTGACTTTTCCTTGCAGTGCCTCAGCATGTCTGTCACTGGGAGAGATGGCTCAGACACACTGTCTGGGTTTCAGCAAATGTGTTTCTTACACCTCTTAAAACAAAGAGTTTACCTATAGAGTTCTACGTAGTGCATGCTGGAAGAAAAAACCCCTTGGTCATAGAGAAATCTCTTCTCCAAAGTCCTGCCTTGGATTGCTTATCTGAGGACAAGCCTTTTGTTTCAGTGGAGGAAAGACTTTAAAACACCCACTGCAAATAGTAAAACACTGTCGACTGTCACTGTGGACTGTCTGCACTGTTTTATCTCAAAGCACGGAAGGCAACAGATTAAATCTCTGTTGCAAATTGTCATTGAAACTATCTTGTATGTCCACTCTCAGATTGAGAATTTAAGTCTCCACTTAAATAAATTTGGATATACTAGGTCTACCCAATGCACACAAGCCAAGAAGCTTAATGCTTCTGTGGCAGAACTGCAGCCACAGACCACATTTCTTATGGTACACTTGGATTTTTCACTGATCTGACCCATCAGTCGATGGGATGTTCTTCTCTAATCCAGTCGCTGAACTAAATTGACTAGCAGTGTAGAAGGCAAAACCAAACTCTGTAATTAAATTACTTAATTGCCACAGGAGGTGCTTCGGGATCAATGAATTCATATTCGCAATGGGCACTGACAGTGGGAAAACTCTAAGGAAGCAACAGATAATAATAACCTACAAATGATCTGATCATCTCTAAGTGAAGTCAATAGTCACCACTTACTGACTCAGGATCAGAGACATCCCTCCAAACATGGTTTTGTCTGATGCTATAACGGTGTCAGAGGAGTGACACTACACACACATCAATCCCTGCTAAACACGAGTTTCTGAATGCAGCTACCAAACACTAGTTGCAATGGAGAGGAAACATGGCATCATTCCTTAGCCTAATCCTGCTGCTGTGCAATGTTCACCGGCCAACGACAGCAGCCTGCAAACACCATTTCTGGGCTGCATCCATACACCCAGACGCTGCTGCAGAAAAGCTACTCAAAACCTGCTCACATGGGGTAGGAGCCAGATTGCACCCAAAAAAAATAAATTGCAACTGCCACCTTCCTCATCTACAAAATTAATGCCTGGTGCTCCACCTCACCCACATACTGCTGAAAGATTCTTCATTGTTATTACGTTTAAAGAGTTTTTTTTCCAAATGTCATATTGGCATGTAACAGCCACAATATTCGTAACATGCAGGTGAACTTTCATAAAGCAGAGGAGAAAATTAACATTCTTCCTTATCAGAGGAAATTGAGTCTGATTTTTCATTCCATCAAAACATCTCTTCACAGACTGGATAAGTCCCATAAATGACTTTAACCCAGGTATCCACCTTGACTCCATCCTATATGCCATTGTAACAGAGCATGTAATCAAAGTAAATGAGCATAATTACCAATGAGTGCAAATACGGGGTTTCTGCATTCTTTTCTCAGACATTTCGTATGCGACCATTTTACCATGTTTACATTTAAAAATAAGAATAAGCTATATTAGATTGGAGGATAAAAGGGTCCACATTAAAAATTCATGCAGAAAGCATCCTGCAGCCATGACTACCATTGTAACTACTCATTCAAATCCAGCCTTTTCTGCCCAAATGTAAATGTAACCAAACGACAAAGCGTGGCCCAATAATAACCCATTTCAAGGGACAGTGGGGTCCCATGCTATCAGACTTCATGGCGATACTCTCGGTTCTCTCTGACAGGTAGGAACAAGAAATGACTGCACATGATTTCATTTATGTAACGGTGGTTCAGGTGAATTCCTCGATTTTTACACTTGTGTTTCCAGCCTTAGTTACCGCAAGGGGTCTGACAGACTTCTGTGAGGCAACCTCAGAGCTGTACAGCTTTCTCACCTGGTAACAACCAGGACATCACACTCCCATCCGCCCAGCTGCACCGGGCAGGGGTGACTGCTGCCACTCGGGGAGATGCCCCTTCCCGCAGATGCAGGAAGACTGTGGGGAATTACACGCGACATTTGACTGAAGCAGGAGGCATGACCTGTCATGTTACGAGCCAGGTCATGTCACATCACAAGAGCTTAATGGCACGGCCAGCGGCACAAGTCATGTCAGCAGTTAAACGACAGTAACAGAGTCACCTGTCAGGTCGTGGCTCCAGGAATCCAGTAACATATGCATACTGATAGCGCATAACAGTATGCACACAGATACATCTTCATAAAGATAATATAAATCAAGCCCCTGTCCAGGACAGGCGCATGTCACAGCTGTAAGATGTGGAAGTTAATTCATTTAAATTACATTTTGAACCAGACAGAACCGTAATCTGTCCTGAGGCACATTAATACATCAGGTATCCTGATCCATCTTTCAAAAGATCCTGAGTTAGATCTTTTTTTCCCCCGCATTACTACCTCTCAATTGAAAACAAGCCCTGAAATTATATTTAAACTACATATCTCCTTCCATTTGTAAGTGCAAATTAAGTTACATATATACAAAAAAAAAAAAGACTTTCAAGAAACCAGCTATGCCACGTTAGCAGAAAACGACCTGATCTCTAATAATAACTTCATACTTATCAGGACTAATCCAAAAAAGAAGTGCTCAACCATTTTTTTCCCCCCCCCAAGACGATATTTTCTTCATTTCCTGATGAAACTGGCCATGAACATAAGTGCACTTCAGCAAAAAAAACTATGCAATAAGGCTCTTCTTTGACACACAGGAATACAAGCACAAGCTAATTTACAAGTCTTTAGCTATGTTGTCTCGTAGGAACTTTTATGCTAGTTTGCTTCCAGAGCAAAGTACGTCACAGTCTCGGCTGTAGCACCCAAAGCTCAAGTGTTCGTGACACTGCTGGAGAGGAGCACTGCTGGGATCCAGCCCTACCAGCGTGAAAGCTCCCCAAGACTTCGGGAGATTTCTGCAGGGAAAATGGACTTTGATTTTACATACCTCACACAAAAGCCCAGATGCTCGCAGTGTTTAGGCACAATGATATGCATAGACATGGTACCTGTGCACGCAAACATCCCATTTCTGACCACAACCAAAACGATTGCAGCAATGATCTAAGTATGCCACACTTCCATATTCCTGGTAATTTGTCTTCTGTGGTGCCTACAGCTGCTGCTGCTATTTTGTTCTACTGTTAAGAGAGTCTTTGAATGGAGGGAAGAAAATGCCACAGAAGATAGATCTCAAAAAACCAGAGTTGCTTGTTTTACAGCTGTAATATCAAAGTAGGAGACAGCTGGCAGCAGACATTGAAATCAATAGTGTTGAAACAAAAGATGATAAAATGTACTCGTTCATTATCCGGTTATTAACTACCAAGACAGATTGCCAGGGCATTGGGCAAACTTTTCGCCCTCAGATGCTTTTACTCACAACTACATACGTGTCTTAAAGGGATGACCTAGCTGGGGGTATAGGAATTACCTTCCTGTACGGGACCAAGACCTCTCTCCTGTCTTTGGCAGGGGTCAGCACCAGCTACTTCAGCATAAAGTTTAGAAACCCCAAATAGGCAAGAATTGGGAGTAATCCCTCTTCCATGTCATGACTCGTTTTGGACCCTGAAAGGTAGGAATTGGCTTTCAGTGCTCCCACGGGAGGCTGGACATCCCTCCGAGCAGGATATCCAGGGCTCTTACAAAAAGCAATAAATCTTGGTATCTGTCTAAACAACCAATTCCTTCTTTTGCATTACGCTGCATTCTCAGCCTCATGGACCCTGCAGGGCCACCAGCTCCTTGGTTCAATTTCACAGCTTAATTCAATCCCAAATTATCAAATAAATCCAATTACATGGTGACATTTGCATCACCATGCTGTCCAAGCTGGACCAGAAGTGGATGTGGGGTTCATGTGCATGCCGGCAGACACAGCACACATCTGACAGCAGCCTTATGAGTCTTCCCCTCTGTTTTACTTTATTTTCTTTTACAAAGTCAAACAGCTGCATTCATTCCCTAAAGGGGCATTGCAACAGCTCTGCAGCAGATGTTGTCCGCTGGCCCCACGCACCAGTGCCCTGCACAACCCACAGCTCTGCAGGCAGCGCCCGGCCCCAGAATGAACCATGGCCAGTCCCAGTCCCAGTCCCACAGTCCACAGACCCTGTGGAGCTTTGCCCAGAAGCTGCTATAGCATGAGTGAAGGCCACCAAATCAAGGCACCACCCCAGACCCATTTGCTCAGTATAGACACACTTGGCAGTGTTGTACCTGGAGCTCCGTGCCTCCCCCAGCAGCTCACCACACAGCCTGTATCTCCTGCGCTGGACATCCTGCTTTGGACTGTAATTTACCCT
The DNA here is from genome assembly GCA_009769605.1 of Bucorvus abyssinicus. Taxonomy (NCBI): domain Eukaryota; kingdom Metazoa; phylum Chordata; class Aves; order Bucerotiformes; family Bucorvidae; genus Bucorvus; species Bucorvus abyssinicus. The sequence continues at coordinate 6,488,099 of CM020029.1, forward strand.
GAGTTGAGGGCAATGACCACATGTTGCAGCGGTCATTTTTTTATATTATTACACCAACTTTCCCACGCCAATGTCTTTTTGATCAGCTTGCTTAACTGAGTTTATTCCTTCATTATTCAGAGAGTACCATTCTTCTCACACCATCGACCACACACAAATACGTTCAAGACCTGGCAGTATTCTTCCTAATAGCACTAGATCATTACTGCCCTTGTGACTCTTACTCAAAGATTCAGTACAGGGCACCATTAATAAAAAGATTTAGGACCTCGACGTTACCGGGGAACACCAGATCCTGCTTTTTATACCACAAACAGTTATAGCTCTAAGGTAGCAAGTATCAGGGACAGAAGTGAGACAATTTCCCCTCACAATTCCATCAGGCTTTTTTTTTTTTTCATGCCATAAGGGGAAAGCAAATTCCTGACTTTGCTTTGATGACACAGTATCATCTCAATTCAGTGCTGTGGGAGACACACTGGACCGATGGGATGCTGAGCTGGGGAGGAAATCCCATCTACAACACCATCATTTTTTCAACGAAACCGTAATATTCAAATCACTTGACAAAGCTCTAAACAGCAACACAACAAGATGAGCACGAGCCTTCAGCCCAAGTTACACCCATCTCTTGTGATGATCCCCTCTGAAGTAACTGCAGATCAAGAAGGACCACGTAGGTGCTAGGCTGGTAATAATTGTTTTTTTCTCTTCTTTCTAATTATTGGAATAAGCAACAGCATTGAGCTAAAAATAAAACCAAGCATTCTCCAGATCTGCAATTATCCTCTCAACTTGCGCTTGTCTACGGCATTTCTTTGACTAATCACTACAGCACAAAATACGCCAGAATTGTTTGAAATCCGAGTCCAATCTAAGTCACAGTGAAAGACTAATAACAAATGTTATTTACACACATTTAATTCAACATACCAGAAGCAATTTTCTCACTCTCTTTAGCAGTTTATTTGCTTATAAATACAAGTCAATACCACAAGATGGCACTTTCTTACTTGCAACACACACTATTATAAACACTTACCCTCTTCAAATGTTCCCAGATGTTTACAACATGTAACTTCTCAGTGGCTTTGAAACATTTAAAAAAGCACGACCCTCTACAAACTGCATTTGTGTTTGATGTATATTAAATGAGGTCAGGTAATTAAATCCAAAAAAAGAATTTATAAATATTTCAGATAAGAAAATTTAAATACAAAAGCAGAGTTTGCATTAATTAAAATGAATAACAATTGCAACTGGCCATAATGTATCTACATGGTTTAATTCAATTTCAAATACTTTTTAAACAATCAAGTCCTCTAGCCATTCACCAAAACACCTATCTACTCAACTCTTTAAAAAATATTCTTGGTTAAGAAACCACCTATGCTTTTTCATAACAATCCTTATTCTGTCCTGTAGGTGGAAATGAAGCAAAATCATATTCCGGACTAGAAAACAGGATAAGAAGGAAGAAACTTTAAAAAACCTGATAACTTCAGACACTTCAACTCATTCCTCCTTGAGTTTCTCAAAATACATGATCTGGTTTTAAAGTCTTTGAACGAAATGTAAACACTAGAAAACTCATTGTTGAAATATGTGAAGAATAAAGAACGCTGCACTAATATAGTGCATAATGATGCTGTGTCAAACTTGTCATTTACAGTAAATGTCACATTTTCCTCAGGATTGTCATGCCTTTTTTTTTTTTACTAATTCTTTCTGATGTCTGTAGATTCTCTTATATTTTTTTATTCCCATTGCTCAACAGGAAGAGATGTATTTTCTGGTCTCTTCAGAAAAGTTTCATAAGAGACAAGTCTTTGACTCAATTTTTTTTTTTTCTTTAATAAAGAGGTGGCAAAATTTTAAGCTTGCAATATTTCTCTTCTGCCCAGTATATTACACACCAAGAGATTCCTCAAAAAACTGAGAAGTCGGAGAGTTCCAAAAAAGAAAGCAGTTAAGGCAGCTGATGTCTACATTTGGATTTCTTAATTTTATGTTACATGTCAATGTCTCCATCGTAGGCTAAGGTTAGAGGCTTCTGCTGCGGAGGAGTGCTTTGATGCTGCTTTGTATTTTTACTGCAAGAAAAAGAAAAATATTTCATATGAGACAAAATTAGAGGCTGTCATAAGCTCAAAAACATCATAAAAACCCAAACTTCAACAACAAATCAACTTCCCATGATGGCTATTTCATTTTGCAACTAGGTGACACTGCAGTACTGAGACTGGTCCCAAGAAAAAGCACTTGGACCTGCTCGAGTGCAATTATGTGTGTGGTACAGACACACAGCATGCCGACAATGGGCAGCCAACTGTGCTCGTCATCTGGAGAGGAAATAAAGCTTATTTGTCTCCTGTGTCTTCTCACAGCTGACAGTACAAGGAACACCTCACAGAAAAAAGGAAACATGAACTGTCTAGAAGTGGGATATTCTCTTTTTTTTTTTTTTGGCACGGTATTGAAGCAACAATAATTATTATTGAGAAATAGACTTCCTCACCAGGCTTCAAGTGATGGAGACCTATGTAATGTTATTTTAAAAATCCTCTGTATGCTCCACTGTGAAGCCATACAGAAATGGCTTGGAAAATACGGAAGGTGCAACTCCTAGGCAGCATCCATAAGCGTTATTTAAACTTTTAATTGAAGAGGGAGACTGAGAGAAAGACTAAGAGAGTGAGCGAGAATGAAGTGATCTTGGATGAAAGCGGGCAATGATGCTGTCCGGTCACGGCTGTGACCCTCTGGTTGCCTGCCCTGATCTGACAGGGGTTGGGGCAGCTGTACTGTTAAGTAAACAATTCTGTGATTCTGTGAAAGCCCGAGCGAACTCCCTGGTTCTCAGGGACAGCTGTGGGCATTGCAGGACACATGGCCACTGGCCACTGCTCCCTTTGTATCCTCCGAGATGCATCGAAGGCAGCACCTGTCCAAATGCTCAAACTGGAAAGCACAATGCTAGCTCTGTGAAGCCTGGACTACCACCCCTGCCCTGGGCAACCGTTGCTTTGGAGGAGGGCAGACCTCTCCCCCACCAGTAAAGCCCACCACCACTGACACACTAGTGTAGTCGACCAGGGCTTTGGTACACCAGGTACCCTGTCTCAACAACGGCTGGTAAGAGCAGGTTTAGACACAGGACATGTTTCCACCTGAGGTATTCGCTGCAAAAACCTATTTAGGGATTTCCTGAGCTGGAGTGAACATCCAGAAAACCACAATTAACACCAAGAGACCCAATCTCCCGTGAACTCTTATGCCATCCTTGAATCCATTTATCTTCCTGGCATGCACAGTCCTCGGCAGCGGTGAGCGCACAAGGTAATAATGCACTGAGTGAAAAATAAAATCTTTTGTTTATTTTAAACGATCATTTCATCAGATGCCTCCTACTTCTTATATTGTGGGAAATAAAAATTCCCCAGCGCCCTTTTCCACTCCATTCATGATTTCATAGATCTCTACTGTATTCCCACATCAAACATCATTTTCCATCTGAATGCCCCTATTCTATTTAGCCCTTCCTTGAGCGGAAGCCAGCTCCTCAATCCAATCAGCCTCCTTGCTTTTTTTCAGTTTTACTTTATCTTTTTTTTTAAAGAATCAATATAAAGCCCTTTCTAATCCCAGCAGAAGTCTGAATAAATATAAGGGCCTACTGATAACAAAAAAAGAATTCTTTCCCTGCATGGCCACCATACTTCTTCACAATTACATCCGTTAAAATTCACAATTTTGAGTTTTAAATTGCTCTGAGGTAGGGGCCAAATGAAGGCAGTTAAGTAATCCAAGCTCCATCCCTTCCTAAAGCCTTGAGGATTAAGTCTCTGCAACACAGAGTGTTGTGATTATTTTAGATTGTGTAAATTACAGCAAACTAGCTTTTATTTAGGGACAAAGTACACACCGTACTCACCACATCAGGTAGGATGTAAAAATCATGAAGACTATGATGAGGAACCCGCCAGCTGACACTCCATATACCCACATCTTCAGTTTACCATCTGTTGGAAGATGAGGAAAAAAGACCGAGGAAGAAAAGGGGAGAAAAAAACCCCTTTATTCTAAAATACACAAATTCTTAAGTACACAGAAAGTACAGGCAAAATTAGTAGCACTATTGATGGAAAACACAGCAAGGACTGGCCGAGAATAATCCATAAACACATTTTTGACAGAAAAAAAAAGGATTCCTGTAAAAATCAAACATTTTAAACACAAAGTCTGAACTTTGGTAAGGAGTGTAGAATTTCTCAATGAAAACTGAAAATCAACTCTCTGTCTCGGTTTCCCAAAGCAGCATTATTTCATAACGTTCCCTCTGGCTGGGCTCCTGCAGCTCACTATGGGCAACCTGGATCTACAGTGCAGCACAAGCAATACAACCTGGGCAAGGGTCCTGCCCGTCAAAAGGAGCAGGGACATGAGTGCCTAGACCTTTCTCCTCAGCTCTTGGCTTTACAATGAAAGATGGTAATTTAGATTAGATATAGAAAGAAGTTCTTTAATTGTGAGGGACTGGAACAAGTTGCCCAGAGAAGCTGTGGATGCCCCATCCCTGGAAGTGTTCAAGGCCAGGTGGAACAGGGCTTTGAGCAACCTGGTTTAATGGAAGGTGTCCCAGCCCATGGCAGAGGGAGTTGGAACTAGGTGATCTTTAAGGTCCCTTCCAACCCAAGCCATTCTATGGCTCTGTGATAACTGTGGTACCTGCACTCAGGAACCCCAGCGACTGCTCTGACAAAAGGAGTTCAAAGTTGAACTGACCCAGACAGAAACGCGGGTAACACATGGTATGTTCAGCCTAAAGAAAAGAGGACTGAGAAGGGATGGGATTGTTCTCCATAAATACTTGGGAGTCATTTGGGGTAAATATCAGCGAGCACAAGTGAACAAGCTACTTAGAGCTGAAAAATGTCTGGGCAAGAACTGGGAATAAATTCGGCTTAGAATAAAAACAAGAATGTGCTTTGTAATAGTAAGACGGATAAAGTTGTGCAAGAACTTTCTGGTTGGGCCACAGGAGCAGGAGACATAACTGGCTTTTAGACAAAGTAAGGCTCTTGATAGGACTGTTTGTGTTGCAGCGACAGGGCGCCCGCTCTGCGACACTTGCAGGAACACCTCCACGCACACGTGAGCTTTCTGACAGAAAGTCTCAAAACACGTTACTTGGACAGGTCCTTAATTACAAGCTTTGCATTAATAATAATAACAACTTCTAAAGGATCAATGTTTCTGCTCCTCGCTCCGTTCTGGCTGTACAGCTTTCCTTGCGGGGAGAAGCGATGGTATTTTTCCCATGTAGCAGTAGTCTGAGCTGATTCACATCAACGGAGCTGTTAATACATACTGGAGGCAGGAAAACGAACCTGCGCCGTGCCCACAGACATGGTTTGACAGAGGCCATTTCAAACTCAGTCATGCGAGTGGGGAGTTACTTCACGGACAATCACTGAGCCTGTTTTACATTTTACATTTGAATGATGAATTTTTTCAAAGGGAAACATGTTTAATCAAATCCCATTCTTTCTCTTTTTTCTTCCAGGCTTTGTGGAAAGGCTGAATACCTCCCCCAGATTTTTCCTCCTCCTCTAAACACTTATCTCCTATGTGAGAAGAGCTCCGCTCGTCAGGTCTGGGTTGGTTTTCTGAGGTTTTTTGCTGAAGTCTGGGTATGAAATTTGTTGCCCTCTCAACTGGAGAAGGCCAAGAAACATTTAGCAGCCCTGCAAAGGAACTGTCACAGCCACAGAAAGGCATCCCACCATGTCTGCTGTGAAGGCAGCTATGCTCTCCATCCCCAGCATACAGGCATTGGACCATGTCAACCTACAATTTAAGCAATGCTATTTAAATTGCCTCTCAACTTGAAAAAAGTTTCTGTACCTGAACTCTGGCCTCCCAGAGTGTGGTAAAGAAAGGAAAAACATAGCCTGACTCAAAATCAGTTCTGTGCACTCCTGCGGAGCATTTAAAAGAACAAAACCATCGGCCTCATTAAATCGTAATAAAACTTGTGTTCCAAACTGTAAAGGGGAAGGGAAATAATGAATTAACTGGAGAAAGGCACATATACTTTTACTGACAGATATGAGTCCTTAGATGTAGACAAATGTCAAGGACTATGGTAGCGAAGGGCGGTAAATGCCACCCATACAGGGAGCATTCTGCTATCAAGAGCAGAACTTGGTAACAGCAGTAACAGCGGTTTCGTGGCTCAGCTAGCAGTAATTATTACAAACCCCAGACCAGTAAGCCTGAGAGCCTGTTTAAGGGGAGTAATTACATATTTTGTCATGAAGTTAGACAAAAGGAGTGATTTGAAGAGCACTAGCCTTGAGCTGGGGTCTGAAGGGCTGAAGAGTTAACTGCAGGATGCCATGGGGTTGGTGATACAGTTAGCACACATGGAGTACATTTATTCCCTTCCCGTATATTGTTTCTATAACATTTCAGCCCTAAAATTAAATAACACCATGTTCTGTAAAAGCTCCTTAGTCCCTATTTCTGTCTTGGAGTCCCTGAGGGAGAACTGGCTCACAGATGCTGCACTGAGGTCAAGCCCACCAGAAGTTTTCAGTGCTGCAGCCTCAAATGCTGATTTAAAAAGAGGATCGCTGCATCCACCCCTCTCCCTGTCTCCCAACCCCGTAAAGGTTTCAGCTTAAGAGATGACACCTAAGTAAGACAGCCTGCAGAGGACCATGGATGCTGACAAAAAGGCAATTAACCCCAGACCTGTGACTCAAACTGCTGGTGAACTGTGCGGGCTTCTGGATGATGGGTTTGATCAAAAACCAGCCAACTTTAAAAGGCTTTGGACCAAGCTCTATGAGCTCGAGACTGTCAACGCAAAGGTTAACTACTGCATGCAAATCAAATATGTAAATGTAACATTCAAAGTGCGATCACATATATCAGGACAGAATTATGGCTCCCTGAATCCCACGACAGAACCTTTCTTTACATGTTTTCTAAAGACTCGTGTTCATGACAAACTAATCGGAAACAAATGCAATGTCAGGGAACAGCAGAGGGGAAGACTGCTCTGCCAGTGTTTCAGAACATGGGGAGAACGAACGCATTTCAGTAAAACCTGATGCACCTGACATACCTGTCTCCCATTTTTAAGTCCTATTTGCATTTTAGAAATGTATTTTTAAGAAAGTAATCTTGCAAAAGAACAGCCAAAATGGTAATCAACTTTTACAGCTACAGCACTAGTCCTGTGGACCACTCTGGGCACATCCAGTATGTGGATCCAACTGGGAAGCATTTTATGGTGTGGAAGTTAAAAGATTCGCTTGGGAGGCGCTGCTTGGGCACAGCAGCCTGTCTGCTTTTGGGGGGGGGGGGGCTGTTTTTTAATATCTTAACTTCAACATTTGAAACTTTAAACTCCACATTTTCTACACAGGTTTTTTTTTATATATATATACACTTCCAAAATATGACAAGAAACAACCAATGTTTTTCTTTAATGAAATCTTAAGTATTCTGCTTCTGAAGCACTAGTGATCAATATCTCTCCTGGTGCACACATATTACATCTAGAAACATTATCAGATAACAGTTCTAAGCATCCCCCCAAATCACAGATGAGTATTTTTTGCAAAATATTATTGCTTCCTCTGTCTTTGCTATCTCTGAACATAAGAGATTGTGATTACTCTGCATAGGCACAAAGGAATGAAAGATGGCATGTGAGCTAGAAACTGGGAGGCTCTGCAGCTCCCAGACACAATCTCTGATGTTACGATCTACAAAGCCTGTACCTTTCTTCTACAGAAACGTTGTAAAGACAATTTATTCCATTCATATTTAAGTTTTTCACCTGGATTAAAAGGTTGAATAGACCATCCTTTGAAAATGTCATGCATTTTTGAGTTGACAGGTTTATTTTTTCCAGCAATGGTCTTAACATCAGCTTTCTTATCTTCTAAACCTGGTACCTTCATGCAGTAATCCAGGAAACCATTTGATCTCATTATTTCTGTATATCCTCGCTCACAACCGCAGACTCCTCTCTAGGCGATAAAAGGGAATTCAGTATTGAACCAAATAGAACAGAACAGTGCAAACAGAGAAGAAGAAACCGCAAGGTATATCCTGCACATGCAACTTCCCCACCAACAAATCAAACAAGCCAGGCACCAGTGCCTGCAGACCCATTTCAGCTCAGAAAGCCAAAATATATTTGGGGAATTGGCTGAAAAAGAGTCAGTAATTACGGAGAAGCTCAACATACAAAAATTTTCATCCTAACAGGCTTAATAACAGGCATCTGTGGCTTCATCCAAACCCCTCTTGTCAATAACAATTTTCCCACTGACCCTGTTGGGCATTAGAAGAGACAAACAAGAAATAATTCCACTTCACACCCAAACCCTCCCCACGTATTTCCACTCCGGTACTTCACAGGGCTATCTGAAACGAAGCTTACTTCCTATGGCCAAATATCCACTGCCCTGCATCAGTCTAAGCAGTTTCTTAGAAGTCTGTGGTTTGCTAAACAGACACTCGGTTTTCTGGATTTCTACTTTAAAACAGTTTTTTTAGATTGTTTCTCTTTGCTAATTATCTTATAATTGCAATGCCTGTCTGAGGGTCTGCTACCCTCTGTTATGATCCAGACAGGCAAACGATTTACAATCTCCGTGAAAAGAATTTAATTCTTAACATCCAGTTTGTGGCCACAACTTCCCCCCACTTGTTGACAGACATGATTCTGAGCTTTTTTGGACAGAAGCTGAAGTCTCAAGAGTTTCTATAGCTAATAAATCCACGCTTACCCATCATTTTTATGGTCCTGTAGGCTCTGAGTACTCTCATGACCACCCTCTGAACTACATTCAATTGCCCAGGAGCTAGTTACCAACAGTAATTCCTCAGCTAAAGCTGAGACCTGTGGAGGCTATTTTCAAAATAGAAATATCTAAACCCCAACTGCCCCTGGCTACTTGAAGGGTTCTGTATTTTATAGTCTGTCATAGTACTGACATGGATAAGGCACTCTGGGAAGCTCTTACGCTGGAGTTCAGTACTGCAGGAAGGGACATTCATGGCCTCTGGGCTCATGTTTGCTCAGAGGCAAAGAAGTGGCAGTGGCTCCATGATTCAGCAAGTGGTGAAGATGCTCAACATTTCAGCCAAAAAAGTCACATCCAGATTTTGCTTTAGAAGCCAGTATGGGGCTGGTGGGATCACACTGCTACAACTTCCCTACGCTCACGGGGGCTTTCTGTGTCTGTGGAGGAGCAGGAGAGGACATAATCTTTTACCTCCTCTTTTAGAGAAGTTTTAAACAGTCCATTTTCTACAGGACAGTACAATAGCATCCCATGAAAATTGAACCAAGAGGTTCCAAAACCCCGCCACAGAACAAAATCGAACTGCTAACACCTCATAAATACTCCATCACTCATTTGTGCAGGTTCATGCTTTCCTTTCAGACTGAAATTCCCAGAACATCCTCGAGGTGGTACCATGGACACACTAAACTATTTTCTACGTCCTGGAATGCATTTAAGATACAGGAGCTAATTGAATAGATGTTGTGGTGTTCATCTCTCAACCATGTTCTGCAGCGAGCAATTACCTGTGTGCAGTAGGAGAACGGTTTTTTGCACGGCGGGCTGCAGTGCCGGACTTCTGCAGGTTTCGTCCGAAGAGTACAGCCTCCTGTAAAAGACATTACCGAGTGCCTTCAAGGGCATGTTTTAAAATGTTTTTGACTTGGATCACCACAGTGTAAGGAAGTGCTTGCTTGCTTATTTTATATAGTTAAATACTAGTCTATTGAGCACATTAGCATAATATCTGTAGGCACTGCATTAATTAATTTGCCTTAACAAGGCAGGGAATTATTATCATACCCATCTTGTTAATGGAGAACAGAGATATACAGATTTAAGCACTTTGCCACAGGCCACATAGGAAGCTGGGGACAGAATCGGGAATTAGATGCAGATCTTCTATGTCCTCATTAATGTCTTATCTACAAAAGAAGACATAATCCACATAACGCCTTTGCCCATCCTCGCTTAGGGAAGCCTGTGCTTCTACAGGAATAAAAACATGTTAATGAGTTCTTAACTACTCAGCAACCTTTGCACACAAAACTTTTGTTATTATCTTAACTAGTCATTATAAATAGAACTAGATAAGAACATGTACATTTTCATTCCCACTCTCTCCTCATTCACCCTCAGCATATTGAGAGAGATCCTAAGGATGTACAAGCCCTACTGCCTTTGCCAATCTCTCGTGGAGCTTCAAAGCGCTGACCATGAATTTCCCTTTTCATCCTGCGCAGGCAGAATTTGTAGGTCATGGCAACAGCAGGAATCTCACAGTTTGAGCAATCTGAGATTCCTGTGTGTTGAACAGAAGAAGAGGTACGGAAGCTGTGCTCTCTACCATGCCTGTGATGTTCTCTTCTGTTCTCCACGGTTACAGGAAGGTTGCACTAACAGCTGCGCAACCCAGCCCAGGCAGCCCTTTCAGTATATGCACACTCACTCTTTCCTGTGCCCAACCCTATAGGAGAGGTAACTTGCCCAAATATTCTCATGGAACACACGTGTGATGTTGACCTGACAGCAAGGCTGCTGAGCTCCCATCTGTCTTTCCTACACACAAATTGGAACTGAAATTCTGGGGGAGTTAGGAAGGATGTCCAGCTTCCCACTGAGCAACTGATACAGAAGAAAAACCTGGATGGAAACTTCTCATTCCACATGCATGGAAATTTGTGGATATACCCGTGACATTTATTCCATCTGAGCGCTGACACCACACTGTCCGTATGTTGTCTCGCCAAAGGCTGGTTTTCCACAGGTAGTCATAACACGTTCCTCCTGCAATATCAACAACAGTTAGTCTTCACCTTGCAACAAAACCAGAATAAACTCTTGAAGAGGAGGAAGCAGCACTGGGCTGCGCTACCTGAGCAAGGTCTCGTTTCCATCGCTTGTCCAGAGCAGCTCTCCTGGTTCTCAGGAGACTGAACAATAAACGCCCTGGATCGAGACTGGCGTCCGGTTGTCTCGAAGCTCCTGCCATTGATGCAGGTAAGCTCACAGGAGCTCCACTCTGACCACTCTGTCAGGTGGCAGTCACCTGCACGTTGAAAGAATAAATCACAGGTTTTCAAAAGGAATCAGCCTTAAAGGATAAGGACAACCTAAGCATACATACAACAGCTTTAATAGAGAAATACCCCCAGTTTATCACCCAGTCGTATGCAATATTCAGATTTTCTGCTTCATGGGGAATACCATTTTCTCAAAAAACCAAAATAAGTCTTTTTCAGGTGATCCAGAAACAGGAGACTACGCATTTACCTGATCTGTTGAAGTACAAATTCTTACTACGATAGCTGACGGTACTCGGAGCTATGGAAGCATGTCTCTCTCCGACAGCTATCACAGGCAGAAATGCACCGTGGCTTTCCAAAGGCTTTACCTGGGCAAGGCACAGAGCACGGTAACTGCAGCACACTCTCTTTCGATGGCAGCTCACCACATAACACGTTTTCTACTGGTTTGGATATAGCAGAAACAGATGCATCGTGCACCACACATGTGAGGTTGCGGACTTGCAATCCATCTCCACACTGTCCACCCTACAGAATGAGAGAAGAGAGACACGTTGCTGACATCAGCAGATGACAGAAGAAACACAATTGGTTCCACCTAAAAAGACTTGAAAAATACAAGTTTGATCTCTCATCTGCAACGGTAATCCCAGTTATGGGAAGACAGATGGAGATCTCTGTACACATCTCTACAGAAGCTCAGAGGCAGAACCATAAAGAAACGCTATCATAACCAAAGCTGGAGAAGAGGTGGGTACCATAAAAAATTAATACCGTCTTTGGGGTCAGCCCTTCATGCCTTTTACTAGAGTTAGTGAATTTAATGATTCTTAATTAGTGCCCAGTTACACGAACATACAAAATTTTGGCTTCCCTAAAGAGGCCAAGAGCAGAGCCTGCCCATAATGAACAGACATTTCCACTCACCTCCTTTGACAACACAGCCCAACAGGAGCACCTCTGTGGTTTAAACCCTGTAACAGCAAAAATCCTCCAGCACGCTTAATTAGACTGCAAGAGTTATTGTGAGCTAGGCTATTTGTGTCATTTATTAAAGGGCGCTATTGGTTCTGGAGTGGAAAGAGATCACCAACTCGTGTCCCACATTCTACCGAAACATCAGCCGAAGTCAGCCTTCACCTGTTAGCACTGAACCCCCATTTGAACAAGCAATAGGAAGCTCGATCTGAGCCACTCCACACTCGTCAGCCCAGTTCTGAAATCCTTAGCTGTACACCAATCTACTGGCTGAAGAAGACTTACTTCCTTTACCAGAAAAATCAATATTGTTTGGCTAAAGCGATGATCAAGAGCTGAGGACGCTGTAAGAGCTGAAGCACCAAAGCTATTTATTCCCAGACGCTGGAACTGTCTCTGAAAAACATAGCTGCAGCGATGTCTGAGGTGCACACATTAAACCTGTGTGATGCTTCATGAACGTGCGCCTGAAGCCCTGCGGAAATGGCATTTCACAAAATTTAACTCAAGAAGGATGAAACACTGCTTTTATATAACCAGGGGATTCTTTTAAAATAATGAACTTCGTCTGGAGAACAGAACGGCTCCTGCTGAGTGCATTCACTCAGCAGTGGGTTTGCTAGCTGGAATCTTCGGAATGGCTCTCCTGCACACACCTGGTAGCTTTTCCATTCTCTCCATCCCTTCTGTTGCAGACCCACAATGGAATAACTAGCCACAAGGGCATAACTATCTGTATTTAGAGCAGTTGCTACTCAAAACCATCTTAGAGAAGTATTAGTGTAGATTTACTATATGCAGCCAGATTTCAAGTTTTTAACGTCGTCTTTCACTTTAGTCAGTATGTAACTTACTGTTCTAAATTACTGTTTCACCGATGAAACCTCTGTTGCGGTCTGAGATTAATGGTGTGTGAATAACTCATGTAGCTGTCAATTGGGTTAGAGCTCTTAGAAATGGTTGGTGGAAACAGAAGACGATATGAAGAAAATTCTCGGGGGGAACAAGCACTAATCAAACTGCAGTGTGTTTCCAGCTCAAAGTGGCTCATGGAATGATTCAATGACTGGAGAGGGCAAAAAAAAAAGTTTTTTAAAAGATACTTATTCTTCTATAAGCACTGTACACGTAGCTATGTACATATGAATATATAGTTATATGAATACCAAGATATAAATAGGTGAAAACGATACTTTGTTCGGTACAGCAGTCTCCACTGTAAAAGTCCACATGCAATATTCTTCATTATTCTATCATGCAATACTGGAAATACATTTGTATTTTCCAATGCTTAGAATAAAAAACAAATAGAAACTGTGGACTCTCAAACAATTCCAGAGATAAAGGTTTGCTTTTCAACAGTGGCTTCCACTTGCTTGCTTTCTTTCAAGACCAGCCACGTGTTTTTTACAACCAACTGAACAAACTTAAAAGATATAATGTCATCCTGTCATTTATAGAGGGAGATGGCTTTTGGTATATTCATCAAGGTCCTAAGCAATGCAGGAGAACCGCGTTAACTTCCTCATCATCTTCAAAATTATTCATGCCTCCAAAATTATGCATTTGAAGACCTAATTAATAGGCGTGGAGTCAGTGGAAGTTTGCTACAGTAATGGCACACTGAGGACACAGGGAAGAGCTGCTCATCAGGGGAGAACTGCCTGCCAAGGAAATGATCACGTATTCAAAACTCAGGGGATCAAATCTGTATAGTGAATGCTCTTCCTTGGTAGATGTGATCATGTGAGGTTTGCCTAGAACCAGGATTTGCTTCTTGACTCACAATTCCCTCCATCGGGCTGCAAAAACTTCTACACTAACTCTATGGAGAATGCAGAACCCACCCTGGGTTCCCTAAACACAGCCTGGAGGTACCAGGAGCACCTGCATGGAGCCTCCGTGTCTGACCCCATTCACCCCAACCAACCACCTGTAAAATAAGGAGAAGGTTCACACCAGGACTGTGTTCTGACAGCCAGGTCTTTTGAATTGACCAACACACTAACAGAAGGCAACATCTGCACAACGCTTCTCTTGCGTCACTCTGATGCTTTCCACGTAGAACACACTAATAACAGTCCTAATGAGACGCTTTGGCCAGACATGCCTTTAAGAAAACTTTTCCCTTTTCAGCTTTTACTGGGGTTCATGTGTGTTCACAATTATTTTCGGTGAAGAGTTGATTGTGCAATGCTTTCACAGGTTGATGAGCATTAAATCAGGTAAAAGTTTTCTCTAATGAGGAAGCAGTGCTTGATCACATTTAAGGGAGTGCTTTTTTAAAAAGTTAGAAAGGAAGGGTTCTTAGTCTTATGAATGTTAGGCTACGTCACTTAGGTACCTTTAATGGAAAAATTCTGAACTGTGTCAGCCACTGCTAATTTTTTTTTTTTAAGCTAATCAGGGTAAACCACTTCAACTCCAGAAGGAAAATATACCAAATGTAACTCTTTAAGATGAGGTGCATTGACCATTTCCCAAGTTCTGCATCCCTCTGAATGCAGCAGAAATGCCCCACGCCAGCCGGAGGTGCCTGTGACGTGTCATTACCTGGAGAGCAATGCACTGATTTCCATACTGTGAAAATCAGCAATACAGAACACTTAGAGGGCTCGATTCCCAAACATGCAGACACCTCTAATTATTCACATGAAGTCAATTTAGCATAAAATAGTCCTTCTACAATTAAGAAATGCAGTCTCAGTTCTCTCATAAAATGATGAAGAAATATTTTAGCCTTACAGTTAATAGTCCCGTTTATATTATTACAGGAAGATACTTCCACAATACGCATTTTGGTCTTACCATCGGCTGCATTTAAATTATTTCACAAAGCACCCTTGAAAATTGGACTTCTGAAAGCTTTCTTTAGAAAGTAAGCTTAAGCTTCTTTTCCAGTACAGCACAGGAATAAATCACCCTGTATTTATGAACTACATTTAATTCCTAAGCACCTCATTAAAGAGAAGTGAACACGAATAAAATGGCACTTCTCCAAAACAAAGTAAAGGGTAGAGAAACTACATCACAGTAATTTAAGGGGAGAAGCGGGCACTATCTCACTGAAAGCACAGGATGATATCTGGGCTAGGGAAGGCTGTGATTACTTGCTCTGAGCTGAAAATTAGCTGGGTTCTGGATGCGCACACTTTTAATCTGCATGGTGTGCTATTTATCTGGAGTATGCCAGGATGTTAATTCAGCTGCTCTACTAATTCTTTTATCAGCTCTGTTAGTTCCTGTGGTTGGAGGTCTCTCCCCTAATGTTTAACAGAATTTGCTTACGTTAGCTGGACAAAACATCAGCCGACATTATCATTTTCTTACATTTATGTTACACATAAACAAACACTGAGTGCAGTACATACAAGGACCATGTTCACGCTCCTGGTTGCGATGAGTTGTTGTCCAGTATATAAAATATAAATACATTTCTGTTTCTCCGATCTTGGACTGTCCAAAGACTGTCACCCTCCAGATTTCATTTGTGAAACCCTGGAAAATGCTGGTCTCTATTCTGCCACCCGCAGTATTTGCTACTCGTCCACCTACCGCATCTAGAACCCGCACAGGTATTCAAGGCATTCGCAGTGTGGCAGAGGGCTGAGCAGCAAACACAAGGGATGTGTCTTCACATGCATTGTTCAATCTCCTACACAGTATAACGTGGAGAAGCAGCCACAGATCTGTGCACAGGTCCTGTCCCCTGTGACCAGACAGGGCTCTCTTCCCCCTCAGCCACGTTCTGCCATCACCATCTCAGTAAAACCAGCTTTAGGCAGCCAGAGTGGACTTCACTCTGCCCAAGAAACCTCACTGTGAAAGATTCACTTCTGCTTAAACTGGGCTACTGACTAATGTGGAAATGTGATCTAACAGATCAGGAGAGAAGAAAAAACATGGGCAGGGGGGGAGCAAAAAAGTCAAGTCAAGCTTGTTGCAAGTCACTGGCAGTGAAAAAATGATGGCTCCAGTGCCAAGCAGAGGTGCCAAGTGTAGGTACAGCGCATCACAACTGCATCCATGATTTCTAGATCATTAAAAAGAGAGCCAGGCTAAGGAGAAAGTAGAAACCAGCACTTCATACAATAACTCGCACTGTTGTACCAGAGACCTTGTGGGGAAAGACCTGCTACACAGTACTTAAAAAAAGGGGGAAAAAAGGAAAGAAGAAAGATTAAAAAGGCTAAGCTCTCTTGAAATCTAGCATTATCTATTTTCTTGGTATTTTATACAATTAAACTATAGGTCATCATGACCATACCTACTCAAGCACATACTCAAGCACATTTACTCCACAAATCAACTTTCATACCCCTATAAGCTGGTGGTACTTGAACCCACGTTGCTATAAATCGCTGCTGATGGGTGGAAGACGAGGTGCAGAGGTTTACCATTCCTGAATTTCCTCTGCTTTCCTACAGATCTTACCAGCGCCATCAATGGCCATGGAGACACCTCTGCCCCGTGAATGGCGGCCTCAATCAATTCTGCCATGCCGAGATGATTTCTGTCATTGAACATGGCCACAGGGAATCTGAGGAGCCCATGGGGAGCACTGGTTGGAGAAAGCCGTACCTGGACTTTGCAGGGAGACCATGGGCCCAGCAGCCAGCTGTAGCAGGGCTTCACCGGGCAGCTCCTGTGCTGGGTGAGCTGCCCCGGGCAGGGTCTGCCCTCACCCGCTGCCCGCAGGACCACCGAGCGCCCACGCACCATCTGGCCTAGGCGAGGGGAGAAGACAGGACACAGTGAAGGACACCCGGAGGAAGAAATAAGGGCAGATTTTGTGATTGATCAGTATTCCTTGTTCATTTTCCACCACTAAAAATCTGTTAAAAAAGCAATTAATTGGGAAGACTAGTTAGATAATATGGATGCAATTGCTACGTCTAAGTGATGCAGTCACTGGTATTTTCAAACACTGTTTTTAAACACAGTTTTGTATGTTTTCCAAATACATTATTTGCTTATACAACACATTTAAATACTTGACTAAATCCTGATTATTAAATATGACAAGAAAATAATTCCTATGGCAGCATCATTTCTAACACTACCCATTCAATATGTTTCCAGAGATTTTTAACAAATGAAATTTTCTTTTTATGAGCAATTATGTGCATCTAATTTGAAAACTGCAAACACTCTAGTGGCTATTACTGTTCATAAGCATTTCTGCCATTTCCATTAAAATTCTATTTATTATTGGTGAAAACTTCTTCAGCCACTGAATGGAAAAAGCAATTATGTTCCTACTTTTGAAATAATAAAACTGAATATATTCATTAAAGTTATAGCAATTCCATTTTCATCTCCTTTGCTGTCCATTTATGTCCAGGAATGTTTTCACTCAAAATGTTTCAATTAGAATTCTGGCTCCAATTAAAAAGAAAACTGGAAAAATAATAATAAAAAAAAGCTCTTATGCAATGGGATGCAGAAGATTGTGCCAGGGATAAATTTTCTGCCTTGACTTCCAACAGACGTGGATTTGAGAGGCAGTTAAAAAAATAAAAGGTCTGGGTAACAAGGGCACACACATGCACCAAGACAGAGGCAAGCAGTAATTGCTAACTCACTGAAAAGGAAAGAGATAACGTGTTGGGCTGGAGCTCTCCCATTTGATCGCAGTCGTTTAGCTGCAATTGTGAGTAGAGAGGAGTCCGAGGGGGAAACAAACACCCCTGAAAAGCGGGGAGGCTGCGAAATCCAGCCAGATCCTTCTCCCAGCTATTTATGCACGCACTTTTTAATTAATGGTACTGCAGCTGGGTTTAAGGTACATCTCTAATAATTGTCGTCATGACTCTCCATGGAGCAGGGTTTCCAAAAACATTTTAGCAAATAAATTATATGCAGACATACCTGAAAAAGCTCCTGATGGATACCTTAGCAAGCTCTCTTACCTTTACTATGCTATTACTTTGCTCTGACCCATTGAATTCCATCTTTAAACCCATTTAGACCAATTTTAAGACTTCTTCCTTTTCCAGTTCTAGTCCCCTGGACCCAGGGAGTTTGTAATAGAAGTGATGATAAAAGCTCTTATCCACGTGGCTGTGCGTTCAGCTGCCACAGAATCAGATACATTAGGAGGTGGAAAAACGTCCCACCAGCTGAGAGGAAAGGAAAGGTGAGAAACTCCTGCGGTTCACCGGGGGTCAGAACAAAGGAAGAGAGAACCCCCAGCCTGCTGCTGGCAAACCCCACAGCAGCCCTCTCCTCCCAACTGGCCAAAGTTAGTAGTTTCTTCCTCTCCAGCAATGGACCAAGTTTTCCAAATTCTTCTTCATTCTGAATGCTAAGGACTGGCAGGCAATGGAAAAGACCCTCTGGGAAACCATGGGAAGCCCGTGGCTGTGAGGTTTTTGGGATGCCCCGGGGCAGGCAGCTTACCCAGCCCAGGGACCTTTGTGGCCCTGCCAGGCATGAGCTCCTGAAACGGCAGCTATGGCAAAGGAGGTCTCCTAAGCTTAAAAGATGTGATTCCATCAGGATGGCCTTAAAAGCCTGAAGCATTCATCAAACTATTTTAATTAAAGAAATAATTTCCTTTCATACACTCTGTTTAACATCTTTCTAGAAAAATGTAAATGGGAGAAGCATTGAATGGAAAACACGATTTTCCTTTTAAGAGGAATTAACAACCATTCTGTCTGTATTTACATTTTATTTTCCTACAGTTGGTTATCCCAACCTTTGAAACTCACTACATTCACAAAGGTCAGCTGGTGCTTGACTCTTTTTTATCCTGTGAACAAATCACCGAAGAAATACAGCTCACTGAAATCTTTCTTTGCACTATCACTGCAATGAGTTTCTTAAAGCTCTGATTTTGTTTTCCTCATTCCGCAAACATTATCTAGATGTTTGGTTACCACTCAAGTAGCAGAAAAACTGCCCATCTTTAATTCTTAAATATCTTCTCTTTTTCTGCCTACAGAGAACAGGATCTCACTGCCTCTGAAGTTAATTTCCTTCCAACACAAACTCTGGAAGAGTCAAAGCAATTTCTTTAATTTCTCAAGTGAATTTTACATTAATTTCCCACTGAATTTGCCACGTTTTTGATTCCTCTGCTCTGCAGTATTAAATGAGACAAAAACTAAGACAGAAAGTGTACTGAAAATTGAAAATAAGCATTTCTTCATAACCTCACATTTTTCAGTAGTTGTGAAAGAGCCCAGTCTTGTTAACGCTGGTCACTTAAAATCCTGTTTTGCATCAGCGGCTAAAATTTCATCTCAGAAACATAGGATCATATTTTCAAATCAGAAGAATAAGATTTTTTACCACCCCAAAATTCTTGTCATTCCTTGCATTTTATGGGCACAAGCGACGTGTCGTGGCTGAAACCAAGACAATTAACATTCCTGCTACAGTTGTTCCCAGTCAAAATTACTGACACGCTGTTCTCTGATGAGCATGAGCAGAGCGTATAAAAGACGCCCTTATCAGGCAGCCGCAAGACTAGAGAGGGGATCAAGTCACTTAAATACAGCCCTGGAGGTCACGTCAGATCAAGTCACAAGCAGATGGGACTGATGATAAATAGGGCTTTTCGTCTACTTCCCAGTGCCAGTCCCTCCAGCAGGCACTGGGGCATCCACAGCATGGGGAGAGGTTTTGGTGGCCCCTCTTCCAGCAATGTCTCCCAGCACCATTGGACTGGAGCTTGCAGAGTTCAAGTAGCCAGCAAGAAAAAGTCACAAATGTTTCTTCTTCAGCAGGCAAAAGCAAAAATGTTTTCTCAAATTGGTGATGAATCAGTGAAAAATGTAACCACCACATTTTTCAGCCGTGCACATCCTCATCCCCCTCATTTCGGTCCCCCAGGTCAGTCCGGTGTTGGGATGCACGTCTCTGCAACCTGCTACGGTCTCTCCTGGGCTCTGAGCAGTGTGTTCAATGCTGGGTGACTTGGGGAAATCCCAGAATTTATCCAATGAAGTCACCTTTGTAAGTGGCAAAGCCTGGGTTTCGGTGGGTTTATACTATTCAGCACTCCTGTTAGATGACTTGGGGGAAATCGTATGGTACTGGAAAGCGTTTACATAAAAAAATTCAGCATGGTCACGTATTCATTTGCCTTAACCAAGGAAATGCAATTTGCTGGGAATAATCCTTACCAAACATGTTTCCAGTGACTTTGATGCAGACCACGGGAGCATCATCCATTAACACAGTACTATACATCTTTTCATAGCAGTACAGCAGCTGATAGGAGGAACCCTAATGTATAACCCAACATCAGCCTAGAGCCCTCGCCAGCATCCTGAGCAGATGCTGCCCAGAACTACAGCTGCAACAGGCAAATATCAGTTACACATCTCCGCAGGCTCAGCGCAGGCAGGGAAGAGAGATCTACTTTAGTCATCATCATTTATAAAAAATCAATATATTTGCCTTTGGCTGCTGTGTACCAGAACCATATTAGCTGTCAGTGCCACGTACACGACAGCACCACTTCATGTTTAAATGCATTGTTCCATAAAATAAAACCTGAGCAAGAGAATGGTTCCATCCATTAAAATAAATCACAGCAAACCAATACTGGAAGAGAATAAAAATGTTAGCAACAGTGCTAACATTGAGTTAAGAAACACATGAAAGCATAAATCCAGCAACACTAAATTTTGATCTGAATTATATTTAAATTATGTTTCTCTTTGAAGCTGTTTATGGTACTTCAGCAGGCCTTTCACACGCTCTCCAAGAAAAGCAGAATATTATTGTGAGCAGAGCCAGAAATGCTGCATAAAACTGATTTGCTGTAAATTATTTCTGAGAACTGTGCATCTAAGTCCTACATCTCAGCTTTATCAAATTATGGGCAATTACTTATTTGGCAAAGGGAAGACACATCAGAATTTACTACTGCCAATTCCCACAGCTCCTTTATTGTCATCCTTTGGTTTTCCCTGTCTAATTTGAGGCTTCACCCTATTCTCACAAAGGCCTGTGAGAAATTCATGATGATTTCAAAGGTATTGCAGTCTATGAACCTTTAGGTAGGAAACCCTCGCTGCAATCATCTGTGAAGTACTGCCTGCAGATGAGTACGTAATTAATGTCTTCTCCGTCAACACCATCATCAAGTAGTATTTATAACAAACTGGAACCCAGTGAAGAAGCTGAAATTACAGAGTTTCTGATGCTGGAACCATACAAAGGTCATGGCCACAGGACTGGTGCCAAGGTCCATTACTGGTGCCATCATGGATGTTTGGTAACAGTGCAGCTCCACGCTTGATGGTTGCTGCAGCAAAACTCAGATCAAGACTGGGACTGCAGTAAAATAATCCACGCGCTTGGAACAACTCAGATGCAAAGTACTTTTGTTTCATTGACTCTCCTGCTTTGGGATGAGATTCAGAAGACTCTTGGGTCCCTGCAAAGCTGTTAAGTTTCAGAGAAGGACTGGGCAAAACTCGACTTCTTTATGATACAATTTTTAAGACAGCTTTCCCAGCTGCATAGATGCTGCAGGTTCACAAAACAGTGCCTCCAGCTTGTAAATCACATTTGTCTCTGGCCTGAACTGTATGGGGCAGCTCTTTAGCTAGCAGTACAACAGAGTTATGATCTTTGAGGACCGGAAGATGACCCATAGACTGAGCTGAGCTTGGGCTTGATGATGGTGTGGTTTTAGCAGCCTTAATGAGGTCTGGCATCTACAGTCAGGTCACACGGTATAAGGTCTGCTGTGGCAGGGCGTCCACTGATGTTTCCGGTTTTTCTCTGCAGAAGCGCAGCTCTGATTCAGGACATGATATAACTGTTTGCTCCTTGCAGGCACTGGCAACCATCAGCTAGCTCTTTAACCCGTCTTTAGGATTTGCATAAGCATTTCAGGATCACGGGCAGCATACCAGGTGTACCTTCACTTGAGGTCAACCCTTTGCAAACTATGACATGTAAGAGCTCAGGACAAAAAAACCTCCAGGCATTATACAGGGTGAGCTGCTCCTTCAGCATGCTAAAAGCCATAAAGAAGTTACAACCTGCTTTTGCACACGTAGCTCTATTTATTTTAGTAAGTAAGTGATTGAACACTTGAAAAAATAATTTAAGTCTGTTCAGCAACATGGGCATTAACACTCCAAAATGCATTCTGAAGAAAAAAAAATTTGGAATTACTAGTATTCCTAGTGTGTTGTTGTTAAAACACTGTCCATGAATTATTCATTTCTGTTAAGAAAGCACTACTTTACAAAAGGGCTAAAAGCTCAGCAAAGAAAGAACACCACTAACGCAAATATTAAGCTTTTTCTGCAACATGCTTTGATCTCTGAAATCCCTCTGAAGGAATCACTTTATGGAAGTTAAGAGCTTTTTCCTTTTTGGCCTTAAGTGAATTTGATTCAAACATACATTATGGCTTTTGAATCTTAAAGACCATTAGGTGTACGTCTAAGGCACATCGGAATCCTGGGAAATAATGTCACAAGCTTATTTTGAATAAAACCTTCAATGCGTTTCCGCACGTCAATATTCAAAGGGGTTCTAAAATCATATAAAGTTTAAAAAGGTGATAATCCTTTCACTTTTTGTATGCTAGTGAGCATTAGTGGCTATTAAAAACCTCGCCGAAGTTACTGGAGTCATACAAGTATTCAGGGACCTGTGGATACGAGATGGAGACAAGGCACAGACTAAATGATGAAAAATAGCAGTAGTGTTTTTTCTTCAATGGAACGTAATTATGTTACTAAAAGTAACTACACCAGAGGATTTGTATTTAATTAATTATCCATTTCTTAAGAATCCTGTAACTTTCCCCAGCTCTTCCCTAGCTCTAAGTACTCCCCTGTCTCTGGGGTTAATGTTTCCTATGACTGAAGTCTGAGAGTTTGAATTAATAAAACAATCCTCCCGGCATCTGTCCACCTGCTTTCCTAAACGGCATTTTTCGCTTTAGATTACTTTGAAAACAGTCTGCTTTGTTAAAAAAATCCAACAACTCAGGACCTTGACAGTGTCCAAAATTATCTCTGAAGGACTCGGTGTGGCTCAGGGTGATCCCTGAGCTCTGCACCCCTGCTCGCGGGCTGTGTGAGCCCGCCTGGGGCTGGGAGTCCCATCTGTATTGCACTGCTGAGATGTGGGAGCAGGGGAAGGGGGCAGGAGGGCAGGTGGGGACTCACCGCCGGCACCACATGTGTGGGAGCACTGCGACCAGGATGACCATGCCGACAGCCGGCAGTCCACCGCACACCCCACCACACACCGACTGCTCGTCTGCAAGGGCTTCTCCAGGTGAAGCTGTGAGATGACAAGGGAACACAGGCATCAGCCCCCTCATGCCCCCTGGCCACCTCCTGCTGCAGCTGGCCACCAACTCAGGAAACCGAACATTGGCAGTGACTCCAGTGGGACACCGCAATTGCCGCATAAGAGGAGTTTTCCCACGGGTGCAATTGATGAAAGCGGTTTCAGTGTTGAAGCATTTCATGTTTTAAGAGTCTGTCAGTGTTTGGGTCTTATTCTGAAAGGACAATCCCAAACCTCTAGTAGGGCACAATCTCCCTGGTCACTAGCTTTGTTGGAGCCACTGGGATGTTGCAGGGTTGGTAGCCAGGACCCATGCCTTTGAGTTGATTGTGATACCACCCACTACCACCCCGGGGATGCTTGTGTTCCCCAAAGCACTCCCAGCACCAAACACAACTTCTCCACCATTTATGGACGATGCTTTGTGCAGATCAGAAAGCACTGGCTTTCTGGAAACAAGATGAACCCCTGGGGTTTTCCCTGCCCTGTGCGCACGCGTGTGCCATCCTCACCCGCTGGCAGAACCGCATGCTGACGGTGGCCCCGTCGCTGCGCTGGCAGCTCAGGAGGCGACGCCGCTCTCCGTGCCCGCAGGTAGCATTGGCACCCAGCTGGCACCCGCTCCAGCCTGCAGACACAAAGCAAAGGATGCAGTCATGGCCATTATGCTGTTTTCACATCTTTTTACTCAACCTGTGGGTTCCCCTCCTCTAGCCCAGCGCTTTCCTGCATCAATCTAAATCCAAGAATGACCCACACAAGACAAAGTTGTGCTTAAAACTGAGCGAGTCTCAGAGGAGAAACCACTTGCTTTGTACTCAGATACCCCCTTAACGGAACTGGCACATCGGAGTGCACAGAAAACTTAAAACACTGATAAAGTGCATCAGTTCAACCCAGCTGGTGTGTCTACACTATTGTCTGAAGTAACATTTGCCTTTGATAAAGTAGCTGGGGAAGTTTCTGAAGGGTAACTGGTTTAACTTATTTCTTGTCTCAAGGTAAAGCTTTACATTATTTAAAACTAAGCTCTAATACTCATGACATAAAAACAATGTTTCTGGTAGAAGACAATTTGTATCTTATTATTTGTCTGAAATTATGATAGAATACAACTAAACTGAAATAAACCTTAAAACACCATTTAAAATAAACAAAAAGCATAACACAAACAAATGCAATGTCCATATACCACTAGCAAACAGGAAGCAGAGGAAAAGAAAACCTCTTACTATGTGTCTTCCACCTCTGATAAACATGAACAAGTAAATGTTTCTTAAACATCACATTTCTTAAATGTGATGATAAAAAAAAGGCATCATCCTGCTGCTTGTGTGCTTCTAGGGCTTTTATTTCAAGCTGGCTGAGTTTATATGCAGATGTTTTAGCCTGCTTTGTTATCCCTTCCCACCACCCGCCAAACTCCTCTTAGATCTCTCCTCTCTCTGCCTTTCTCATTAATCCGAGCTGGTCAAAACAAAAGGAATTCTTTTCTTTGTTTGTTTGCTTTTTTTGCAACAGATCTAATTGCTTCTAAGGTCCTAAATTTTGCATTTTTCTCTGAATATAATCCATACTTGCCTTCGAACCAGACTTCTGTTGGTATTTTTGCCTTCACCAGAATCACACAGATTATACTCTTTTAACTGGAATTTTGTAATTAATTCTGTTGCTAACCCACGAAAAAGAAGAGATCACACATAACCTGTTTTATTTCCAGTGCACCTGCAATGACTCATTAAAAATTGCTTATTTGTCCACTAACCTGTGGACAAAAAGGCATGTAATTAACTTTAGTGCAATCAGTGATGTCTACACATTACTCGTAATGTCAAGGCTTTAACCAACACCACAGGCAAACATAACTAAAAGCACACCTGGAGAAACCTTTAAGGAGCTGAACCTTCTACGCAAAGATATTTGGAAAAGCAGAACATCAATTTAATAGGCATTGTAAACGGTGTCACTTCCTGCTAAGAGCATACTGGAAAGTTACACCTACCTGTTAGATTGTACCGATATTGGAAGCAATTTTGGTTAAGGATACATGGCTTCATTTGTGAATTTTCAGGGCAGGGCTTTGTATTGACAGAAGACCTCAGGACTTGTCGAGTTCGGGTTTGCATCATGCTCGGGTCACACACCTATACGGAAATGATGACGGTAGAGGAGATCCTGGTAAATCACAGGAACACCAACTGACTGGGTTGTTACACACACATCTATGGACGCACTGAGCTATGATACAATCGTGCTTCTGCTCTTAAGATACTTAAAAGCCTATGAAGGAAAAGAAAGGTAGTTCAAAGGTAAGAATCGAATATTACTGAAGTCATCCTTTGTTCACCCTGATTCGGCTCTTTTAGGCACTCCTGTACTGTTTAGTTCCAACAGGATAAAGACTGTGCCATCTTGCTGTGCTCTACTTTCCACCTCTTTCCAAGACTTCTAGTAAAATGACACAGTACTGAGTAACGGGACAGCACTTCTGGCACAATTAATGCATTTTTAAGAAATAACCGATGTTACAGCAAAGCTTTCATTTCTAGGAAGGACATTTGTAATTGCCTATCAGTTATGATGCTGACAAGACAGGTGACTTTTCAAAGCATGTCATACAAATACTGATGTCCAACTGCCTATAAACCAAGATTTGCTTGTTTACATTTTCACGTGAATATGAAGCAACAGAGGCTGATTTTCATTTGTGTTTGTACATCACAGGCACAAAACCTGTTTGTTTTCAGCAGCTCTCCATCCTCACTCCCTTAGCACTGAGGAATGGGGCTGTTTTCCTTTCCATTTCACTGCAGACTTAGCAAGAGCGACCAAACGCTTTCAGCCTTCAAGAAACATCCCCTTTATGTAGAGGAAAAGCACCTGCTCATCCCCACAGATCCCCTCCTGCAGCCTCCTGCTCACTCATCCTCTGCAGCGCAAGAAGGCTCTTCTCTTCAGATGTCACATGGACGTGTCACCTCGCTCTGCCTACGCATTTCTGAAGTTGTTTCCTTGGTTTACTTAATTTGGGGCTACAGCATAAGCACTGGCTGGGCCATGGGGAACACGGTGCCACTGCCGGTGCCCCAGTCCCAGCTGCCGCGTCCATGTCTCGTGCCACGGGGAACTATTTCAGGAGGAAGGAGTCACAGCATCAAAGATTAAACGCCTGTGACACCGGGCAAAGCTAAGGTGAAGAGCACTACGGCTTGCTGCTTTATCTTGTTAAATGAAATAACAAAAAATCCTAAATAAGCTTATTCTGGGTGATTACAGGAATACGTAATAGCCACTTCAGCTGCAAGGCTGGGACAGAAAACAGCCCCAAGGGCAGGGCAATCCGGTACAGCGGGGATGGCTGTGTGAAAGTGGTCACAGCAAACTTAATGGAAGTAAATCCCTATTAAAGGTATTCACAGCAATTTCCTGAACAAGATGACCTACTTAAATCCTAACAGTCTCTCATCAGGACTGAAGATTGCTCAGGAACAGCAAAGAAAACAAAAAAAAAACCCAACGCATGTAGAAAAACATTTTCATAAATGCTTGGGAATGTAAAACATATTTTTTTTACAGAGTACTTTCATTACAAAAAACAGCTAACAGTTTAAAACCACAGGCTTATTATCATGCAACAAACTGCCTGGAAACACTGAACTCTGCACGGGTGAAAGTATGGATAATTCCTGTATTGTGACTATTAAAGAGAAATGTAATGGCATTGCAGCATAAATCTAGATCTCAGACTGCTGTAAACTGGATTAGTTACACAGAGGATAGCATAACTAAACAGAATAAACACCAGGACAAATAGGAAAAAAGTCTAGTCTGGTCTTCAAATACATTGTCAAGGCCTATTTTCCTTATACTTACACTATGTGAAGGAAATTCTATTACGTTATCACTGCTGACACACACCTTGTCAAATCATTTTAAATTACAATCTTATTTGAATATCCAAGGTCATCTAAAATACCCAATTGTTCTTAATTATCTGAAAATTAAACCTCTGCTAAGTGTTTACCGATAGTTTACTGACTTTTCCACAGCTAAACTGATTGCTCATCCTCGCAACTAACAGTAATAACTTAAATGATTTGCCAATAAAACAAAACGAATTTAAAAAGTCAGAGAAGGTATCTCAGTAGCGACTCCTAATTAATGTTTCTCTGCATTATGTTACCAAAGGGGGGGGGGGGGGGGGGGGGGGGAATCAATGAATGCAGTGAAAGAAGTTAAGTCTGTGCCATCTCAGAAGTACCTGCTTTTGCTCCTTCAAAATAAGAACCTGCAGACAGAAAACATGCATCATTTGTAGATAAGTAACTTCCTTATTTTAATAAAATAGTATTATCCCCCCTGCCTAGCATGCACCCCGTCGTCCTCAATTCCAGGGCATTGATGTGGCACACGCTGTCATACAGCCACCCGCATTTCCTGGCTAGAAGGACCATTTTCCCTCTCCGATGTCCTCCTGGTGGGCAGCAGACCAGTCTAAAGGTCAAACTCTATCTGGTGTTTACCAGGACCCGAATGAACGAGTGGTTTACTGCAGCTCTGAAGCCGGAGTTCTCACTGCGCTAATGAGCCATGTTGTTCAGAAGCCACAGCGGATGTGATAAGCTTCCCACTTTTACCAGTTTTGAATAATAAAGAATCTCTGTAGGAAAAGTGTTCATTTAATCAAACTGAGTACACGGGAAACATGCAAAAATTCAAAGTCGGCAAACTGTAACTAATATCCTGTAATATTATTTGTTGAATTTCTCTTTACGTCAATTGAGAAGTCAATTTAGTTTTATAATTGATTTTCTGGCCTTACTCTTTCAAGTTAACTATGTAAAAAATTGAGCCAAATATATGTGGAACTGAGCAAGCGGCAGGAGGGAATGACTTGCAAAGAAAAAAAGATGAAAGCTGGGATTTTCAAAGGAGCAAGAGGGAGCGGAGTATCTAGCTACCCTGGAGTCTCAGTGGGCTTGGGTGCACAGCTCCTTTATGACCCCACCAAAACCCCCCAAATAAAATATTTACCACGTGGCAAGGGTTGAGAAATGGCTTGGAAGACTCAAAGTCATTAGGGGGTGTGAACGGTGAAAATGAAAGAGGGATTGTTTCCAGTGGGGAGATGCTGAGGGTAGTAACAAGCAATAACACAGAGACGTTTGTAAGCTGCATAGCAGGAGGAAGATACGTCACCGTTGTCACCACTGCCATCATTACCAATGGTATGGATGTAGTCCTGAATTTGGATCTTAAAAAGGACTGAGAGAAAAAACAAACACTATCAACAGCACATCACATTTTTAGGAGGTAACACAGAAACAGCAGTCAGTAGTATTATAGGAAAGGCAGCAGAAGAAAGAAGTATTAGTTGAGTAATTAAAGACAGACATTATCATAGGATTAATTAAGATTTGGGCAAGATTACAGAAGGGGTGGATTCTGAATATTCTCACAAATGGAGAAAATGGCAAAAAGAAATTGACTGTTCAAGTACCCTTCCATACGAAACACTGAAGGTTCAGGTACGTGGATCAAGACCAGATCTGCTCTACCGCACTAAGAATCCAAGTTTCTTATCACAAGCATATATGAATCTACAACATTGGGGGTTTTAAATAAAGAAAACCCACTGTGATTCAGCAATCCTTCACTGAGTATCTTCATTTACAGCTCCTCTCTTCTCACCGAGTGGATGCAAGGCTTTCAAAGACATTATTTTACTTCCTACTGTTCTATTAATAACTACTACTTTCACTGATCATAGATTAAGCTTTTTGAAAATTATTTTTACATTAAGTCAGCCATTATCTCCCGTAAGGTAATCACAGCTGGTCTGTC
Organism: Bucorvus abyssinicus; assembly: GCA_009769605.1. Lineage (NCBI taxonomy): Eukaryota > Metazoa > Chordata > Aves > Bucerotiformes > Bucorvidae > Bucorvus > Bucorvus abyssinicus. The sequence goes on from CM020029.1 coordinate 6,517,320, forward strand.
CTCAGCATTAGCCAACACTTCTACAGTGCAAGCACAAGGAATGAGGAAAAGGGGCTGCCAACAACGCTGTTAAGAGACAGGCAGGTACATTCAACGGAAGCATTCAGAAGAGGGAGTTTAATTTTGACTTGTATTTTGAGATCATCTCTTTATGGCCATGCTACTTATTTTTATGCCCATGGTTATAAATACTGTAACTACTTTCCATAGTTGGAGAAGTTGGTATGTAACAATGGGGTAGAATTGGGCTTCACAGTGAATCTCCTTATGCAGAAAGTGAAAGCCAAGGTGATAGACTGCAATGATTTATTAAGAAAGATTCAGGCAACGTCAAAGCCAGGTGATGGTTGAACTGAGTGCAGTGCTGAGCTCTTGCAGGTGCTGAAGCTCCCCACACGCACTGAGCTTGCTGATCCATGTCAGGGTCCAGATTGAGCAACTCTTGCACAGACCTCATGTAGCAGAAGGAGAAAAAGAGGGTGGGGTGAAATTCAGCCTCTCGCTTGGGTCTCAGCTTCAGGGAACCACCATAAGAGCAACTCTGGAGACCTGGCACCTTCACGAGATCTTCCTAGGAAACCGAGGCTTTGTTCTGCCAGAGGGCTGGTGCTACCAGGAAGGACAAGTAGTTCTTGCTGCAGCATGGCGACTGTCAGAGTTTAGTTCCTGCTTAGCAAGTGCAAAACCTTTGTCCAATTTCTGCCTCTATTAAACTGAAGCCCACTTTATGGATTAAAGAAGAATGATGAATATGGGTGCTGATTGGCCATAAATATAGGAAATGAGTCCTAAGAAATGGAGGTAGCTGTGATGCGTGGCGGTAGACTGGCCATAGGCCGGGAGAACTGTACACACCTTCAGGGTTAGATGACAACTCAGTTTGGCAGTTAAGTTTTACAGACTGTCTTCTTTGCTGGATTTAGTCCAGATTGCTTCTTGATGTCTGCAAGCAATGGGGTGTGTAATTCAGGCATGTGCTTCCTTTGGAATCAGTGGTAGGAATGGAATGAATTTCTGCATGGAAATAATAATGGGGACCTAACTCAGGTCACACGGTAATAGCCTGCAGTAGTAGGACATCATACACAGAGACAGGAAGTTTCTTTATGTGTATAACTATACTGTCCCAGCCTACTTTACTGTACTAAATTGCACCATTTCCATTATCCTTTTCTATGAAGTGTGAAAAAGCTGATTTAGAGCCAGGGATCTTTAGGCCAGATTATATAAACCACTACAGAAACAAGGTATTCTGAAGCAATGAGAGGTACGTAAAATGTTCAGGTAGGAATGAATCAAGAGTTTTTCCCAAAGGAGCGTTTAGAAATTACAAAAGCCATATTCTCAATTCTATGGAGGAATTCTTGACACTATTAACTACTGCATTTTTAAATATTTCTTTAAGCCAATCACATTTTTCCACCGTGACCACTTGTCACTATTTTAAGCTAACATAAAAAGTGAGGGACACAAACACAAAGGATGTACCCAGCCTTTGGGCCAGACAGTAAGAGAATAGACAAAGCCCGGAAAGTTTGTTCTGGAAGAGAAGGGCATTAAATAAAATAAAACTGCACGGTTATGAATGGTAAGTTCCAGAGGAAGCGCCGTTAACGTATCGCACATTAACATACACTATTAGACTTCCTTTGTGATGGATTTTAAAAGCTGTCCATTGATCTAGGCTTTCATATGCATCATAATTGTACAGCAAAAAGGTTGTAACCCATCAGAGAGCCCTTTAAGCTGTTTAATTTATCAAACAACTCGTATAATGCATACTGCACTATAAATAGCTGGCCGCATTATATTTAACCGGCTATTCATAAGCAAGCACACAACCTCAATCTAAGGTAAATGCATTGGCAGCAACAGGACTATTTTTAACGGTGCAATGAACCATTATATTGTTCACGCTGACGTGGATGTTTTGTAACAATTTAACAAGCCATTTACAATAACATGAGTGGTTTTTTGAAATGAAAATGCATTTGCATAAGTTTTCTTTTTGAGATGCATCTGGGTTCTGAAACATTACCTGCCTCCATATATAACCATTACTTTAAAAAATGATTGTTAATAAGGATGAATAAAAATAAACCAACGAATCTAAAATAAAACAATGAATCTAAAAAATACAGCATTTACCAACTTTGTGATAAAATTATGTATTAAAAAAAAATCAAGTCACAGCTTGGAGCAGTGCATGTTCTTCCAAAAAGTCTTGGACCAGCAAAATTCTCATGCTTGACCTGAATAAGTTATCTCTTGGGCTAGAAATACAACTCTGTGCAAGCACCATTCTTCAATCCAGCCTCCATACTGCAGGTCCTTTGCCAAACCTACGTATGAAGGTACTAGTCATGATGAAGACTTTGGTAATGCACACCGTGAGCGCCGGCATCTACAAGAGCCAACAATTTCTCTTCCAGGTGGCATTTCCAAACTCTGGCTTGCATCTACGATGAAAGTCATGGCAAAACCTGGGAGTCAGCTGTATTGTCCAGTGCCACTTTTAATATGATCAGCTGTTGCAATATCACACCCTTCCCACAGATTCAAGAGATGAGCAACTCTATTGTTGCTAGTCTTGAGTGTTGAACATCGCTATTGATCCATGAGGAAAACGCTCCCTGAAACAGAGACAGCTGCTCTCACTCACTAGACATGTAACCTCCTATAATTAACTAATTTCAGACCTCTTGGAATTAGCTGCTAGAAATGCCAACATCTGAGGCAAACAAGGAGGCCACTCGGATCGGCTACAGGGGCTGTGACAGCTATCCACATGACAAAATAAATTTGAGGTAATTATTTCAGGGACTTGCAGCACAACTTGCACATTAACTCTTTTTAAGAATGCTTTGATGAATTCAACTGAAGTTAATTAATTACATTTCCAAGTCAGATGAATACAAAGTTGAGACACCGCAGGTAGTCCACGTTATTTGATCACTGAATATGTAACAGAGATGACAGGATTTCAGTTTCCAGATTGTTTAGCTGGGTCTTTGAGCAATCAAGTGATGATGTCTGACTGAACAGGCTATTGTAGCTGAAACGAATACGAAATCTCTGAAGCAAAATGCAAGTCAATCTAATTTGCTCACCATTTTTGTTTCCCTGACTAGCAAGCTTCAAACTGTTATTTTAAATGGCTTTAAAGCCTTGATATTTAAGGTACGTGGATGTTACTTAGCGACAAAGAAGAGAAATTTATGAGCCAAAAAATAAGTATTCAACCGGAGGGAAAACCATTTTGAATTTACTTCTCACAATAGAGAAATGAGGATAATAGGGAAGCTTTAAATCAGTAATTATGAGTTTCTTGAATCCAGTAAAGAGAGAAAACCTCAGAAGTAACCTCAAAGTATTACGTTTCCAACAACAGCATTTCTGGGTCACGGCAAAGTGCCATTAGAGGAAATATTAAAATTTAGCTTTGTGTAGCAGTGTTAAATACCACTATGGTCAAGATGAAAAATTGCAATTGACTTGGAAAATACACATAAAAGAATTGTGGGAGCATCTGAAATTAAAAAAAGACCACCTTAGAAACACAAATATTTAAAAGCAAAAGGGAAATGCAGCCAAAAAGGTAAAACAAATACAATGTTTTAGCAGAAAATTTGATGAAAACACTTCCTATTGACAAAGCAGTCACCACCTTTATGACTCATTGATCTGAACATGATTCAGGATCATCTCCCATCCTGAAAATTGGAAATTCACATGGGAAGATTACTGCTATAAGATAAAACCGAGTAATACCCTAGAAAGAATCCAGAGTACAAAGACATATTGACAAAAGGTACACTGGATAATCTAAAAGGCCTTTTTGTATTCAGCTGATAGGAGTTAGTTAGTCTGCTATCAGGGTGAATTTATTATCAACACTATAAAGTATGAGCAGAGCACAAAGCCACTGGAAAGGAATTCTCACCTGGCCAAAATCTTAGGTAAAGACCTCAAAACGAAGAGCTGCTCAGGCAAAGATGAGGCTGAAATTGTGATTGTTCATTTCTTACCAACTAGATTTTGTCAAGTTTCATAAATCCTCTTTATCTCCAGCAAGCCAAACATAACCAAAGATCCAGGAAGATCACCTGGAATGCTCTTTGGCAGCTGCCTCACAAGAGTGCTACGACTAGAAGAGTACCAACTATTTTGATATGAAATGTAAATGGGCTTGAAAAAGAGCAGCGAGGGTGTACCATTTTGCTTTTTCATTGCAAAATGTCGTGATCCTTCAAATTTTTTTGATTACTTGGGTAAGATAACGGATACTTAGAAAATGGATTTTCAGTGAATATTCAAAAGGCATTTTAAACACCCTCAGAAGACAGGCATTACTTCCAGTTTGGCATGAACCAGAAACCATGCATGAGTACACCAGCTATTGAGCAAAATTCCCTCAAACACAATTAAATAGACAGCCCTAATGAGCAAGAGGTTCTACGCACACAAACTTACTGATGTGTTTTTTGGGCTCCATAGGAAGATATTTGACGCAAGGCTGGAGGCACAACAGGTCTGACCAAAAGACTTAAGATGAGATCTGGCTCCAGATGCAGACCTATATTTGTGTGTCTATATGCAGGGTCTCCATGCAAGATCTAAACCCAAGCTCTCACTTGTAACCAGTGGAGCTATTCAGCTGACCACTCGTAGCTCTTCCCTCTGTAGACTCCATTGCCTTTGTCACCCCACTGACCGTGACCACCAGCTTGTGGACATTCTCACCCATCACCTTTCCTAGCGGCAACTCGGGAGATGGAGGGTTGCATTAATTACCCTGGTGCTGGCAATGCCTCACACCTGGCAACCACGTTTCCCTCAATCCCTGCCCCATGGCACCAGTACCCCCACACATATGAAGATACACCACCGTCACGGTACAGCCACTCTTGCACTTCCAGCAAGTCCACGAGATGTTAAGCATGCGCAGCCTGGGAGAGACTGTGCTGCGGTCCTCAAAACCAAACACAAATAGCTGGAGTAGCTATAAAAGGGAGATGGCTCTGCTGTAAACTCATGAAAGGGAGGGTTTTATCTGTTCGTAAAACTTCAAGCTGTTCATCGCCTTGCATCTGGACAGAACTATTTAAACACATGCTCCATCAGCACACAGTCATCTCTGTTTCACAACAAAGCATTGCAGAACAGCTTGTGAAAACATATTGTTCGGTTAATTGCATTGGCATACAGATGCCCTCACATTTCTGAATTAACATCTACCATGGCAAAAGGATGTACAAGGAGACACAGGGACTGCCAAGAGCTACGCTGCCTGATGGAATGCAGCCCACGAGATCCAGGCATCCCTTTCCTGCTTCTGGGCTACAGAGGCTTCACCATTGCTGAGAGGGAGCCTTCAGACAAAAACTCAGGGTGTCTTAAGGATACTAGGGTCCTTAAAGCTTCAGACAGTCCTTTGTGACCAACTGACTGCCACCAAGGCACCTGAAAAATAACCAGTGGCCTGGAGGATCTCTGCAGTAGTTTACTGAATGCTAAAATGAAGAAAAATCTATCTCTGAAAAAAAGTCAATGGCAAAGAAACAGCCCAACCACAGCGGGACTGTGAAAGGTATCCAAGCATTTGTACCGGTTGCAAGTGTTATACTTCATCAAAGCTACGCTCCTCAGGAGGAGGCAAACGCAGGAAATGAAACACAGGTTTTATTTGACACATTCTTACCGACTATATTGATATGCTACACAAAATATTATGAAGGAAATTACCTGTGTCAGCAGTAGTATAAACACCTGCCCAATAACCACTCAGACTTCTGGTAATGGCCCCATTAACATAGGGGCAATGAATATATGTTTGTCACTTACACGCATCAAGCAAGTCTATTAAAAAACACCCCTGAGATCAAACCTGGCACCTATTCCAACACCGATCAGAGAGAAACACTAAGTTTGACATTACATACTTCGAGGCCAGAGAGTTTTCACGAGACATCATTTGCAGCTTCTTTCCATCTTGTACCCTTAGGAAAACACAGAGCACTGGGCAGTGGCTTGAATCCCTGCGTAATTCACAAAGTTTCAAGTATTTCGCGACATGACAAATTGGGCAGGCATCTTGCTGCCATGCCCTTCTGTTGCTGTTGCCTCAAATCTTCCCTCAAGGTTTTGAGGAGGAGGAGAGCCTGGACAGAAATAGTGTCTGTTGGGAAGGGAGAGCTGTCATTCCTTCAGGCCTATGACCTGTCCAGAGAAGCGCCACCACCACAGTTTACCAGTGGGTTGTTATGGCAGTAGTGCATCATTCACAGAGCTCTCCCCTGCAAGCGTTTCCTCACAGAGACAGTCCTTACTGCAGCCAGCATACTGATCCCTTCACCCACTGTACTTGTGTAGGTCCTCTCCCACAGACCAAGTGAAATGATGAGTGGAATCAACTCACAGTAGTGACGATGTGTTTTACTATCTGATTTTCTATAGCTCAGGCTCTGTAGAAATACAAAAATCTCTCGATTCAACCGTGCTGGCAGGACCCATTAAGCCTGACTTCCCTCAGAAAACAATTTATTTTGTCAGAAAGTAACTATCACCTCATGAAACGGTTGAAGGACACAGAAGAGTGACATGTGAGGAACATTCCCACAGAGACACAAGCAGGAGATCCTACCTGCGGACACTTGCTCCACTGTCCCCAGTCAGACACGGCGCACTCACTGGGACAGTACAAGCTACACTTCTGCACTGTATCTGGGATTTCAGCCTGATTACACAGCGTGCTGGGCACAGCCTCCCCTCCGTGGTCCTCGGCAGCACTCACACACCTACACAGAAAACAGACATTTTCATTAGAGGATGATCAGCGTGCTACAGAAGCGATGGACAGCAACAGGTCTGCTCGACCCCATGCGGGACACTATATGTAACACGAGCTGTATGCAGCACGGCTGGTCAAAAAGTAGAATTAATCATGTTAATGCAAATCAAAACCAGCTACACACACGGCATGCTTTTGTTACTCACAGATTCCAGTAACTACATTAAATAAACATCTCAAACTTCATACTGAAGGATTTTAACTTTGATCGTCTGACAGATGAGCAAACAGAAAATGACAACCAGCAAGAACAAACCTCTGTGCTCCTGCTAGGAAAATCCAAACATTTGGAAATAACTCAGCGTCTCCCCGTGCCTGGGGAATGAATATTCACTAATAATGAAGGCAACTCCAGTGTGTACAGTACCATTACTTGGGGAAAATGTTAGCAAATCAGAACATGGAGGCTTTGCCCCTCAGGGGGCTTTATGTATATACGGCATTTAGGTTGAAGAATTCTAATTTAAACGTCACGCCTTCTTTCTGAAAGATGTCTCGGCTGTAACACAAGGCTGCATCTCTGAGATGCTTTTCCTGTAAACCATTGCACATGTTTCTTTTCATTTGAAATACACCAGCCTCAGCAACGTACTCGGTGTCAGATGGCCAGCTATGGCAGCTTCACGCAAGTACGTACCAGCTCTGGGTTTTAATCTGGAGTACCTGTGCTGTTGTCTTCACGCACCTGACTTTCCTCGTTTGTATTCCTTCTCCACAGTGGAGGGAATTCTGTTCGCTGTTGATTTTGCACGGAGACCACGGCTCTACTACCCAAGAATACTGATTGCACTCGCTGTAGCATGGGACTGCCTCGTACACCTGCCAGGAGAAAGAATCAAAACTGTTCATTTGAACTATCCGGGTTACCATCTCTGTAGAAATGCCTCAGCCCAACCCAGGAAAATGTACACTGAAAAATATCCCGGCTTATTCTCCTCATGTTAAGGGTGTTGTAATAGCTTCAAGTTAATTTATTCATTATTGTCTTGTCAAGGGATTTTTAAGTATATAGTGGTAGCATGCATGCAGCACCTTAGGAAACAGGATAAATAACAGCCATTTCCTGGAGCCAGAAGAGGAACTTCATTACAATTTCATTTGCTCTGACTGCTCTCGCTATAATCTATCACACGTCATGCAGCAGCACCGTATGCACCGCATCCTTTTGTGTTTTGTAAGGCACAAACTTAAAATCAGCACTCATTTACCTTTATTTCTAACAGATCCCTGTAAGTCATTTACCATAAAGGAATGAAATTTCATGCGTCCTACAAATTTCATTTTTATACACAAAACCTGCACGTTTTTTTTCCCTGCAAGTGACTTACCTCTAACACATCTCCTAATCAAACACGACCGTGTACTTGCCTGAACTATGGTATCCAGGCAGAGAGAAAAATACAGCCAAAGGCTTGATAAACAGTTTTAAAAGGTGCTGGATATTCAGGCTGTTAGAAGCAACACATTGAGCTATAGCACCTTAGCAGATTTTTTAGGTTTCAACAAATGAATGCATCAACAGTTCTATTACAGTAATGAATAAAAGTTATTTATTTTTAATCTGGTTTGTCCGCAGAAGCTGATTTGAAGATACAGTGTTCTCTGTTGTTTTGTATGAAGCTCAATGCGCTGCCCTGGAAAAATACAGCGCACCTAAATTTTCTTCTTCCACACCCCAAAATCTCCTTGGCCTTGCTGCTGTGGAGCCATTCAGTTCTCAACATTAAAATAACTGTGAAACATCAGCCTTCCTCTAATGACCCCCTCCCCAGCTCCCCCCAGAAAAATTCAACCACAGCTTTAAATATTTATAGCTTCATTTTTAAATAGGAGATTACGACTCTACATGTTGAGGGCACAACGATAAACAAACTTATTTGCCACATTGTGGAGGTGGGGGAGTGAGGAGATGGAGATAGCGGTCTGAAAACCAAACTGGTGCCCCATCAGGAAATTACCTTCATGTCACATGAAAAGAAGATAACTTGCTAAAGAAAACCCCTCTGGAACAGGAGACGTCAGAAACCGATTTTAACTGTGGGTCTGTCTATACGTTGTGCATAGACTCAGCAGAGAGGAAAGAGTAACAGGAGCTGAAAAGTGCCGCAGACAGGAAGGAGAGAAGAAAGGAGAGGGCAACAGAGTCGGGACTGGTGGGGGCAAGCATGGCAGGAAGAGCACCACGTTTCACACAGAGGAAGGGGACGGCGGGGAAGGAAAGGGGAAAGGCAGCAGTACGATTAGCACCATTTTCTCTACATATTAAGCACAAATCCTTTTTCACAGTCTGAGGAAAATAAAACAGGAGAACGTGCAAAATTTATTAGGGCTACTCTGTCGGGGTGAAATACACACAGTGATAACTGTTGTTTGGTACAACAACCTTCTTGCACAAGCGAGGGGGGTCACCCGGCAGCCTTTCAGGGGAGAACAGGACGTGTGTGATGTTTCCCGCTTCCACTGGGCCCGCACGAAGGTCTTTGAAAGATCACCATGCTCCTCCATCACTCGACGTGGGCTAACGATTTCCGTGAGCCGGGGCAGCGGTATTTGGCCTCGCTGTGTGATATAGGGGTATCTATGTATTGCACAAGGTGCATACAGCGGCCAAGCTCCCCAGACCGAGCAAGCGGCACCACAAGTGCCCATAATGAGCGGTGCAGCCGTGCCCGTTAACGTTCACCGGTGCGCGCAAGAGCAAAGAGAGGAAGCAGCTGCTGAGCGGGACCCCTGCTCAGCACCAGCAAGCGGAGAGCCCGCGGGCACAGCGGGATGCGGCAGCGCACCGAGCCCGGCACAAAGGCACCGTCCTGCCCGGCCAGCCTGTCACCTGGGGAGTTACTGGCTCCTGCAGGCAGTTCCCTGCACACGTCGGGAAGAATAACAGTCCCTCCCGTGGCACTGGGAAGCCTTCGCATTCCCCAGCCAGCCAGGAGATGGATGTAGAGACAGGGAGCGTTTATTACTTTCCTCGCTCCATGGGGGGTAAGGAAGAACTACACTCTGCCTACGCTGTCTGACGACACACGCTGCCGCCCGCAGCAGACGATGAGGGGAAGAGGGAAACGCGCGCTGCAGGCGTGATCCGAGTTCCCCTCGCTGCAGGGGGAGGCAAAACCAAGAGAGAGCAAAGGGCCAAACGGTGCAAAAACTGGCTGCCAGAGGGCACGGGACCAGCCACCCAGAGCGGAGATCGTCTCACTGGGCAGTGCTAAGGAAGGTAAAACTTATTTATTAGTAAGTTTATTAAGAGCTGGGTGGGTGCCTGGCCCTGCTCTTCAGATCTCTGGCGAGAAAGCCGAGGCTGGGAGGTGACGGTGCGAGTGCTGCCTCCACAGGCAGAGGGGCAGCTGGGGCAGCTGCAGCACGAACAGTGGCTCTAGGGATTTCAGATTTTTCTCCTTGTTCTAATTAATAACCTTTCCTCAGGGTCAGAGGATACCGCTGCGGATCCCGCAGGTCACAACGCGGGCGCTGCCAGCCGTTCAGCCCGCACCCTGCTGCCTGCAGCAAGCAGCCTCTGCTCCTCGCTTGGAAACCCCGGCTTGTCTCCACGACCTCATCGCTCTGCATCCAAACCTGTTCAAGCTCAGTCCTCTCCGAACCAGCAAAGTCCGCCTGCGGGCAGCAGCAGAGGCCTGGCACCAGGAATTTACCACAACCGCACTGTCACGGTCCGAACCTCCCGCAGCATTTACCTGATGTGATCTCTGTGTGAGAAAGCCAGCAGGGTTTGAGCAGGGATGGGATGCCACGCGAACTAAAACCTGAGGAAACAGCACGGGCAAAACAGAGACCCCACACGCAGCGGCACAAACACCCGTGATGTGAAGTGGTACTTCAGATGCGCTCTTTCGAGAGCGGGCAGGGTCGCAATAATAAAGCCGTTCGTAGAGCGTTTGTATTCTGCTGTCTAATCGCGTCAAGCTGGTACGATTACAGGCGAAGGCCCATCAGCTCTCCTCCTCCGACAGACGTCCTGCTCTGCGCTGGAGGAGGGAGGGCACACGGCACCGGCCGCACGATCCCTGCCGTACCTCAGTACCTGAGTGGTGGCTGCTGACCCCTTCAGGACTGCCAAGTCAGGACTCCCCGGGCACTCTTGCCACCAAAAACTCCAAATGCAATTGTTACAACCAACCTGTTTTCTTAAGTTATTGTGCTGACACCACTGCACGTCCTGTCTGCGAACAACCTCTGTCCTCCAGCCTGCATCGGTGCCGAGCGATGCCAGGTCCAGCAGCACCTCTGAGACACCGGGAAGGTGCAAATAACAACCACGTGTCAGTGGGAGTGACAGACTTCTTCAGAGCAAGTTACAACGTGTACCGCTAGACTCCGTTACACTTTAAATGGGAGTCTCAAGAGATGCAAGGTTTCCATGTGTAAAACTCCGTGGGTATGTGATTTGGAAGCTGTGAATATAATTTGCCACTCTTTGCGTTTAAAAACCACGGTGATGTGGCATGTGCTCCTTTCCTCCACAGGACAATGTTTTCCTCTGTTTTTCTCTCCTGGCTTGCCATGATTTCTCTTCAATCACTTCCAATTCCTCTTTTTCTGTATTTGAAAAAAAACCCACAACAAACCTTAAAGCCCTTCCTTCCTATCGCTTGCTAACAGCTGTGGTACTTAAGGAGGTCAAACAGATGCTGTTCTTGATTTTGCATTTTCAAAGGATTTTGGCTAAGCCTTGCTGTTCTTTGGGTCCCACCAACCAGGGGAACCTGGGATCACTTCTCACCTCCTGGGCCCACGGGAGCGTCCTGTCTCGAACCTGAAGAGTGGCTGGGATGGGATGTGGTGTCCTTACTCCTCACTCAACCCAGAGACCCAAAGTGCCTGAGCCTGGAGGGGGTTGGGATGTGCTCGCATGGATCCCTGCTGCCACACAGAGTGCATCCAAGCTTCAAATGAGACACTGTCTCAGTATCCTGGCCCACATCACACTTGCCATCTGCTACCTCTGCCGCAGATACAGAAGTCTCTTGTCCAGCTATGCCACTTCTCTTCCGAACCACAAAGACAACAGTTCCTTTGAAAATAATCTGCTTAATGCCCACTCTTCTCCAAATTTATGCAAACCCACTACGACAGCACATTTACAAAAACCTGCTGATTTTCATAGGACCACTGCATCACTCATTGCAGCCACAGTTAACCCGGAATACATTAACATCTGAGTCCTAAAATCAAGCTGATGGGCACAGCTCTAAATAAATGAAAGGGAAGAAGGACAAAGCTACTTTTAAGAGACAAACTGTTATCGACTTGCCCTAATAAAAGAAGCCAGTTCCCATTCAAACAAATGCAAAGTCCTTCCTAAAGCATCTTGATGTTGACAGTTACTTCAACAAAACATACAGACATTAATCTATTTATTTTCTCTTTTATTAGTTGGTACTTGCATTTTAATTAGAAGTCCAAATATCTAACTACTAGAGAGCTTTGGTGTGATTTACAGTGTTCTTTAACTTATTTATTTAAATGCAGGTCAGGAATAATACTGACCTTGCAAAGGACAAATAGAAACAAGTGTGCTTGCTCAATTGATGCGATTCATTAGAAGAAATTCATACCTGTACTTTGGGTAGCTTTTCTGACGACCACCTGCAGAGTAAACTAGAAAGAACGAGGTTCAATGCTTCTGAAAATCATAGTGACTTCATATTTCAGTGAACATCAAGATTTATTGTCCCTCAAGGTAAGTATTGACTCTGGTTTTCCCTCAGTCGATATTTTAGCTTTCAAAACAGTAAATCTTGGTGTTCACCTCAACTAAAGTCAATATCTGCTTATTATATTAGAACAACCAAACTGATCACTGTAGCAGTTGCCTGAGACCCTGAGGACAACCTTTGTGCTATTCATTTCTAATAAAAATGGGCTAAATTCTTCGGTAACATAAGTTCATTTCATACCGCTGCCCTTATACCAAGGTTACATTAGACCTAATACACTGAAACAGCCAGAATCAAAGAAATAACAACCTTCTTTTAAACTATGGAGACCACCATAGACAACACTAAAGCTAGAAAACATCTTCTATAGGAAAGAGCTGATTTGCTTTGGTTTGCGAAGACACTTGCGGGTAAGGAAATGCAAGCACAGATATTAAAACTTCTCCTACTGATACTGGCCAGCAATTCGCTCATTTCTAATACTGTTTGCACACCTTTTTTAATGTTCCCTGCATACCCAGGCTGCAAGAGGAGACAGCAGAGGGATGTCACCGTGCAGAAGTGTTCCTCTCCTCCTCTTACAGCTTATGGCCAGCACGTCGTGAAATCCGGACCAGAGCCAGCACTTCTCTTGCAACCAGCCTAACACGAATGGATGTGGAGTATGGTGGGAAATACAGCTCCAAGGATGTCCATCCATTGCAGTTACCTGCACGTTTGATTTCTATGTTGCCTACACCTAGTTCATCCAAATCTCTTTTCTGGTTGTAAGGTGCCCACACATTAACTGAATAAATTTTATAATGCTCTAATACTGCCTTCATATTCCATTTAATCCCAAACAGGTAATTTCTAATAACGAGATTCTTCTATTTAATTCTTTAAAACTGAGTTCAAAATGGAGTTCTTACTTTGTCAATTACTTAAGTGCATGATTGATTTGGCAGATCTACACAGGCACTTAGAAGTTTTACCGAATTAACTGCATATCTGAAGGACAAGTACTTGCAGATTTACAAACACTACATCACAGAAATGACCCCATTACAGTTTCAACATGAAAATAGTTCTCTTTAAAATAAAATTGATTTTATTTCATGCTAGTTTATATATTGATCACAATCACCAGAAATATGCTAACCGCTCACCAGTATTAAAACCGATTGAACAATTAATTTTCAATCTATTTGGATTTTGCAAAGCAGCTGTTTTACTGATGATTACTTGTCTTTAGGTATTTTGATGCTGCAAATAACCACAAAAGTAAAGAAAATATTGCTCAAGAATGATTTACTGCACAAAAGTTTGAGTAGACCAGCATGCGGCAAGACTGCTGAAATTATCAGAATTCCTGAATTTTTTATGCTTCTAGCAGGTACCTGCACAAATATTCGTGAAGCAAAGTCAGCACTTCTGGTTTTCATTTATACCCAAATCAAAGGAGTTTGTGTTTTTCACCTCCTTTGTGGTACGGAAAAAAGAAAATCAATTAGAGCTTCACAAAGGTTATGAAAAGCCCTCACTGGCATTGAACTAAGTTTATAGAAAACCTAGACCTGCCTAAAACTTTGTAGCTAGCAGAAGGATTGGATCAATTTTAGTCTAAGCATAAAATATGAATTAAGAGTCAGGGCAATAACCACTATAGCACAGACAGAAAGAGGTTTCAAGTCCCAGTCTCTGTCCTGCGGGCAGTGTGGAAGCCCCTAGAGAAACAGACCCTTCACCATTCCTCTGAGGGACCAGCCATGGTGAGAGCCTTCACAAACACTGTCGAAAAATGATTTTCACTGAGTAGGAAGGGTAAAAATAATTGTCAATCCTCTGAAGTTTCCCCAGCTCTTGATTACCTATTGATAGCCCGACCCTCAAAACCACTCAACTTTAATCCTAATTTACACACGAGAAAACTGAGGATGAAGAATTGAGTGATTTGTAAGAGGCTGGCGAGGCAGCCCTGGGGGAGTGGGGGACTGAACCTGGAAATACCCTATTTCTTACACTAACTGGATGACATCTCAGCTTAAGATCAGATACTGAAAAATTCAGATAAAGACATTTCAGGATGAAGCCATCAAAAAAAGCAGCACTGTAAAAATCTGGCTGTAAAATGAGGAAAAGGAAAAGAGGAGAAATTAGGGGAGCGGCTATTCTTGCTATAAAGACACCTGGATGCTCCATTTCCCTCACCACGGTCTTTAGATGCTTTTACTGCATCTGGTCTTGTGTTGGACTTTACACAACGCTCCTAGTAAATCCCTCATTTTCTTCTAATGGATGATTAACTAAGCAAAGACAGACACTGCTCTATTTGAAGTCCTTAAGAGCAACGACTGGAAAATGCCTTGTTTAAAAAGTTAATTGAAGTGAGCTCTGTCGAGCCCCAGCCATTACAGCTCACACTTACAGAACTAACATGTGGCTCAGCGTTTATTAATTCATATTTACTAGTGGTGAGTGGTTTTATTTTCTGTGAGATTGGTGTGGGCATTAAAAACACCAAGTTGTAATATGGTAAAGCATGAGCGCTCCTTCCTGGAGATTAAGATAAGAAGCTGGCAACATTCAAGGTGAGAAAATAAGGGAGAACGCTCAGCTGCCAGCCCTGAACCTGCCTCCCTGGTTTTACTCAAGATTTTATTGTCACTACAGCCTTTGAGGAGCAGAACACAGCACCCAAGGATAATGTTGCAGATATTGTACAGATATTTCGTATTTATTCCTACCCAAAATACTCAGGCAAGACAATTTACTCTCAGAGTTAACACAAAAAAATGGAGATGTTGAAGTGTGAATGGGGGGATATAGGAATACAATCACAAATGGCTAGTTCTTGTGGCTCTTTTTAGGTTATTTTTTTAATTATGTTTCTTCACTACCCACAAAATATTGCATCTCAATGAGGTATTAACAAATGCCATTTTATTATGCTGTCAAATATGGGGGTCTGCAGCAAGGCAGAAACTCGCTAGTGAGACCTTTGATGCATTTTTGCTGATTCCAGAAGCTGTAGGTGCTGTCTCCCTGTCACAACGCTAGGCAAGCATAGTAAATTTAAGTAGATATAAATAAATCAAAGTCCCGTGTTTTTGGAACAGCACATTTTGCTGCAGCTGAAGGATAGTTTCAGGGGTAACAAAAAAATGTGGCACCTCTCTGGATGAATCTGTTATGCAGTAATAATGTTGGATCCAGTTTTGAAAAGAGGAAGGAAAGAAACAGCTGACTGATGAAAAACAACACTGAAGTCCCTTCTACTAAATGAGCACAATAAGATAAGATGAAGACAGATTGCAACACCAACCTGAGCCTTGGTAGATGTCCATGTTAGCAGGGCATGACAGGCAGAAAGGAAAGAAAATTATATATTCATTAGTTTAGCTGCTGCATGATAATATTGCGAAGAAAAAAAAAAAGCAGAAAATCTGCTGAAAATAAAATCACCACAATGTATGGTTGCATTCAATTCTTCGATCTCCCCATCTTCCAAAAAAAAAAAAAAACCCTCAAGCAGAAATCAGGCATTTATTTGTGAGTGAATGAAAAGCATGACTATGCTGAAGAATAAAGCAGAGTTTGTTCAGCTTCATCCAGCAATCCCCTGGATTTCATCAGTATGTCTCACGATCAAAGCTTTAGGATAATAAAATAAATAAATAAAATAAAATCTGTGAAGCTTAACCTGAAATCTGGTAATAAACCCCACAATAATGGAATATCAATCACGACAGATATGAAAGGCTTTCAGACATTTAAATCTTAATTGGTGGCAGTGTCTTCAGTGAAGCCTGCAGACGACGTGCAGAAGGCATGCCAGGCGGCACACGGCCAGCCAGCCCTTATCAGGTGGGACCCGATCTCCATGAACACCATCAATAACTCTTAAGTAGATTTAATTATGGAAAATATAATTAAATGATAAAAATCCAATAACACGGGCATATAGCCCATGCACATCCTACAGACAAGAAGGGCTGTGTGTGGGTGGTTGACACCATGATCGCCAGGGTACACCCGTGGTGCAGGAGCTATTGAAGCCCGTATCAAACGGTCCTGCAGCCTGCAGGCAGCCTCACCGAAACAGCACAGACATCAACATCAGCTTTCGCTCATGGACCCGGGGCAGCCTGGTGGTCCCGCTCTTCTCCTCTGACTGAAACGCCAAACGAAGCCCACGCAGGCGTGCGCCAGAGCCACGGGGGACACGGGGCTCCTGAGCAAGCCTGCCACCACCACGGTCCTCTGCCCAGGCAGCCTGCGCTCCCAAACCAAACCATAGCATTTCAGTAGGTCAAAAACCTACCCCGGTGGGACTGAGAGAGTGACGAGGAGATACAGAAGCCAAGTCATCTGTCACATGAAATGAAATGAAATAAACGCCGGCACTAAACACAAACAGTCCCAAAGAAGCACTTCCTTTGCAGGCATCTGTACAATAGGCAATTTAAAGAAAAGACCATCAGAGCTCACTGCTAAGTTAAAAATGATGCCTCGGAGACAATGTTTCAGCCCTAGTCTTTCTTTTAAGAGATTTTAAATCATTTCAGGGTCTAAAAACTTCAAATTGATACTCTATCAGTTTATTTTCACGAATGAATTAGCTTGACAGAGCAGTCGCACGTTTGCCCTTACACAGTACGATCCTGGACTGACAATTTTTCCACACGAGATTTAGAACTGCTTAGGTGACAAGAACAATTTTATTGATAGCACTATAGACAAGAAACAAAAGAGACTGGGAAGCGTCAGGCAGTTGGAAGTTAGGGTTTCTGAAACACGCTTCCATGAGATTACACCAAAGGCTGGAAGCAGACAGAACTGCGAACTGCTCCTGGGGCTTTCCGCAGTCACAGCAAGAAACAGTCCAGTTCTAGGTTCCTGCAAAAGCAGGAATAGAAACGCAAACCAGCTCGTAACCTGGTTGTTCCGTTAGGACGAGACTGCTGCTCTCCCTGCAGTCCGCTCAGCAGCAGGTCTGATTCCTCCTCTGCAGCATCTAGACAGGACTGGATGCTTGCGGGGAGACCAGGACACATGCTGAAGGATGAGTGATAGAACCTAGAGCTTCAGAGCTTGGAAAGATCACCCACAGCCCGATTAATAAGTGGAGCTGGAAACTTTTTCTTAGAAGAGCAAGCTACTGCAGAAGCCAGGATATCTGACAGCCTGTTGCATCGCACGTTGGTGGTAGCTGTCTTACAGCCAAGACAGGCAGATGTTAGTACTGCGTTTAGACACAGCATTAACTTGAGCAATTTTCTCCGTATAATTACAGGTAATGCAGCCCTTCTCACAGTGCTGCTGGGAGGCCAGCCTTGTGACAAGGCAGCTGCATTCACAGATTTGAAGGCAGCTACAATCACACCACTGCACACTTGGCAACTCTGCAATTGTTAGGATCTGACAGTTTTTATTGGCGTTTCTTACAGGTGGATCCAGACAGAAAAGATTTAGGCACAGATGAGCTCAGTTTTCCTTCCCAAATGGAAGAAAAGTGATGTACTGCAGAGAGAAACCAGGCTTCTACCTGCAATTGCTCCCCAGCAAGAACATCCATATTTAATAAACTAAAGGCTCCCTTGAGCCAGAAGTTAAATTCTACCCAACCTACTTCAAACGCTGGAGTGCGCGTATGCTATCCCCTGAGCCAAAAGATAAGAGGGAAGCGCTTGCGAGCCACTACCTTGCAGGGTAGCTGGTTTCTCTGTAGTTCTGGGTATCTTTCTGCTGCATTTCCACTCCTTTCGTTCAGAGCTAGAGAACAGGTGTTTTCAGATTCTTACAATCCGAGGTTAAACACTTTACACGGACCTGTACAAATCCACATGAATCAATGGGAAGTCTTCTGACTTCCACTGTTTGGGTCATGCTGTAGCAAGAAGGAACGTCTGAAGATTTACAGGACACCACTAAAATTTAGAAAAAAAAGTACTGATCATGGTGAATTTTTGCTGCAGTACCTGTTTACTTAAAATGCACATCAATAGTGTCTGTATATATTGCTGGTTAGTAAGAAGATATACAAAAAAACCCAAACAGATGTTTATAACTCTACATACACACATGCCCACGCTCTACAAACATCAGCATCTAGTGCATAGTTACGGGTTTTTTTACCTTGTCTTTAAGGAGTTTATGAGAGTCTGACTTTTGGAACCCTACCATAAAAGATAACTGCTTATTGGGTCATATACTGGTGGGTTATGCACCCTGTAATAACCACCACCAGTGCACCAAGTCCTGCTTGGTACCACTGCAGCGTTCAGGAAGGGTATGTCAGGGCATGAGTGATTCAGCAGTTCTCACACCTCTGCCATTGCCTGGAGCACCACCTTCACGCATCCGTGATTGCGGACGTAATGGGAGTGGAAAAGGCTGTTTCCCAAATCACTGAGTAAAAGGAGAAAGGAGAAAGTAAGTGCATATGGAGACTACACAACACAGCTGTGCTCCGCAGTGTGTTGTACGCACAAACCACTTTACCTGAAACTTTACAGAGAATTAAATAATGCAACAGCGCAAATAGCATGTGGTATAAATTAGAGGACACAGTAATCCAAAGATCACACAAACGGTCTAAAAGAAAGTATTCACTCAGACAGCCCACAGCAGATTAGAGAGAGAAAAATTAAAAGGCAGAGACAAGAAACTGAAGTCGAATGGAAGATCTGAAAGGAACCGAAGAGTTCAGAACACAAAGGAAAACACCATTACCCACCGCGGGAACCACACAGAGGAAGCCCAACACTAAAAATAGTTGATTTACAATAGGGGGAACAGTAGGAAATGAAAGATCACCAACGGAGCGAAGGGAAAGAAAGGTGAGACAAACTTTTTATGATGGGCACTGGCTCAGAAAGTTTGGTAAACAAAGAGGACAAACTTGACAATAATTCCTGCGTCAATGGCATTATTTAGGAATGATGGAGACAAGATTGCCCAGCGTCCTTCAGAAGATGCAATGTGAGGGAGCTGGAGGAGGAAAGGAGGAAAAGGAGGAAAAAACCAAGTGAACTGCATAGCAGTCAGATAAAGTTTTACTCTTGGAAAAATATTTTCCTACAGACATTATCTACAAGCAGCAGAAAATAACAAGATGAGTAGCAGGCAGCATGGGTTTGTCAAGAACAAACCGCGTGAAATCGTTCTGATGTTCTTTGGAAATAGCATAACAGATACTGTGGATAGTGATGAAATGGCAGGTATTATGTCGACTTCAGTAAGCCTTTCACAATACCCCTCAGGCTAAGGAAATGCAGTCTGGATGAATCTGATACTCAGTGAGTGCAATGTTGGAAAATCATACTCTGAATAGTTAATAGTGTGAAACAGGCAAGAAACCTCACGCATGGCTCTGCAGAGCTTTATGTTCTGTATCCAGTCAAATTCCTTGTTTTCAATTAATTTGGAGCCAATGGATTGCAAATGATTCTTCTCTGCAGATGCTGTCAAGGTGAGAGGGACAGTGAGGCAATTGGAAGACAGGAAGAGAAGTCAAAATGGGCTTTATGAATTGGAGAAATGGACTGAAAAAATAGGTTGAAAGAGAAGTACGGAATGACAGTGATGAGAAACGGACCAGTCAATGGCATGAACACAGGGTGAGAGACAACCGGCCCCTCAGTGGTACCACTAGCCTAGATCCAGAAATTGTAAGGAACCATAAAAAGGATGTGATTCAATAATATCCTAAAAAGACAAGCTGAATGTAGAGTCTGTAAAACACTTACGCACCACTTCAGCACTGGCACGGATTCAGCTTGGGAAGCATGTCCAGGTGCATGCACCCAACTTTATGAGAAATTTGAGGGATTTGAACCAACTGCGAGCTAACAGGTGACAGTAAGATTAATAGACTAGAATCAAATTGCCAAGGTGAGCGGTGGCATTTCCACTGTTGCTTTATACACAAACATTTTAAACACCAGTATAATTAGTGACAATCTATACAATGGCAGGTCTGTCAACGAAGGCTGGTATCATTGTCAGATAAAAGAGCAATACTGAGTCATAAAAAAAAAAACAACTCTGCTGTATCATACCAGATGCAGAGTAACAGAAAGACACCAGAGAGAGCTTTAAAGAGATCTTCCAGCAGCCTGAAACCATCTATCTGCAGCATCACTGAGCTCTGTGCTGGCTACTTCACTGCTGCCTTGAATAAACCACAGACTGCCAGACTGTATTTTGGAAACCAGGGACTCTCTTAAACCTCATATAGGAACAGGCTGGTGGAATTACCATTATATTAAATATTGACAGCACTGTTATAACACTGCCTACAGTCCTAGCTCCTCATTGGAAAAGTACAACTGATAATGATAGAGTGGTTAAAGGAAAACCAGAAAAATAATTCAAGGACTGAAAAACTTGCCTAGAAGTAATAAAATAAAGAAACCTCCCTCATCGGTTCAGGTGAGAGGTGGGGAAAGGAAGACTCGATCATTTTTGTGAATATACAGAGAGGATTACTCTTAGAAGCTGGCAAGTAAAGATACACGTTCGCAAGGCTGAGAGTTGCAGTTAGACAAATTCACACTCAAATTACGAAAAAGAGGGAACTTTTTTAGCATGAAGGAAATTAAATCAGCCTCTCCAGGGTAAATCCTCCTTCGGCCAAAGTGTGTGGCAAGACGGGGTGCCTTTCTACAAACGTGCTGCAGCTCCACAGGTAGGCAGGGATGTGGCTGCAATCAAGTAGCTTATGCTATACGAGGGGTCAGAACGGACCATCATCATCACCATGGTGTACGTGTGGAGAATGAAGAACTCCACAGAAGACTTCTAAATTGTGTATTAATCATTAAGTGAGCACCACATTTATTAACCCACACTACATACTTCAAAATATAAATTGTACCTTAAAGTTGAAGGGATGCCTGTGAGGATTTCACACGCATTTTGAGGGGTTGTCAAAAAGAATAGTTCTACATTATAGATCAGAAGCGCATTAGAGTTCAGCCAGTCCACGTGTCATCCCATAAATGTTGATCCCAAAAATATGACAATATTTTATTTACTGCATCAGCTCTAGCTAATAAATTGTAACCAAGAAAGGAGCTGGAATTGAGCAGAGAGAATACACTTTTTAGCTAGGTCGTGATGTTGCCAGCAGCATGCAGAATGGAGGAGGAAAACAAAAAAAAGCCATTATTTAAATAAAGCAAACACTCTCTTGGCTGCATCTGTTCATCAATGCCTTCTGCCATTTCTCAAATGGCACTCTGGTGTGGATAAAATAGACGGCATCCTTGGAAATGAAAGTTGGACTCTGCTGCCTCTGGATAGAAGCTTCCGGGTCTTTGCTTTGCTTCTCAGCCAACTGCTCCCGCTGGTTTTTATTACTAACACCCCTCACTTAGCAACGCATCCCTGTCCCTCCTGCAGGTCAGTGTGTGGTACCTGGCAGATGGACAAGTGTATCCATGTATGCCTGGACATCACTAAGAATAAATATGAACTGATTGACAGGAAAGCAAAAAGAAAACAGAGAGAACAACGGTAATTGCATGTGGGTAAAGAAGGGCAAAGATTCACCGTACTGAAACGCATTTCAGTGACACCAAGAAAAAGAGCAGAAATGTGATAATAAGGAGTACTGGCAGTGACCCAGAAAGGGGTAAAGGCAAGGAAAAGACAAAGGAAAATACTAGAGGAAGAGACTCACTGTGTTTTACGAACACTCGTCAAAGTACAACACAAAGCAAAATATGGCTGAGGCAGGACAGAGGTGCGCGGAGAGGCAGCGCCGAAGTTACTTTGCAATGGGCTCTACTTCGGTTGCTTCTTTGTGGTTTGGCGAGTCCTGTAGCAGCTTCTGATTACGTGAGACGTGCAACAGATCTGAATACTTGGAAGGGAAGCCACGTTGAAAAGGCTAATGCTTGTACAGCTATCAACTGACAGTTTAATATTGACATTAGTGCCACCGTTTGCTCTACATACGAACAATAGACAACACTCCCAGGGTTATTTTCAGCTTAATTGATGAAGTCACTTTTGGAAATCTTTGTTTTCAGCGAGTGATGCAGGCATTAGAGTCAGGCTCCATCTGCTTTGTATCAAAGCCTCTCCCAGAGTGCTGCTGCACACCAACGTGTAGGGTCCAGACGCATACATTTCTACGGTTGCATTTGGCCTGCTGAGACAACAGACTGTACCCACACAAATTCTCCTTGCCCATCTATGCTGAACTGGGAAACAATCCACATTTCATTGCCTTTTCATTTAGACTGATTTAACTTAGAGATGAACACTAGACAGCAAGGAAAGTAATTGCTCACTCAAAGTTGCATTTAAAAATACTTAAGCAAGGCATTAAATTCCTCTCAGTGTTTATCATATAGACATCAGACAGTTTGCAAATAACTTTTTTAATTGCCAGATATTGACAGGGCTAGACTGTAAAGGACCAACATACAGCCCATTGTTTCATATGGGTATAGAGAAATACACCCTGGGTAGAGATCACTGAAAAACACACTGCATTTGCTATAAATAATAGTTTGGGTTGGGTTGTTATTTTTTTTTTCTGATGGTATAATGGAATAATCTAGCTGCCTTCTGTTACCTTCTATTATATCAACAAAAATTATCAGAGAGGAAAAGTGCCAAACAAATTCCCTCTTGTGCACCATAGAAATGGGAAGGAAAAAAAAAAAGGCAATCGGCTGCGTAATGCTGGTATTTGTGCTTGTGTATACTTAGACATGGGAACATTTTTCTTAATAAAACCAAAAAACATTAGAATTTGGAGGAAAACAGAAGCCTGTGGTAACACGTTTCCCTTTTAAATACTTCGAATGACGCTCCTCAAGGACAATGCCTGACTTTCAATCTGTGGCAAATGCTGGACAACAACAAAAACAAACCAAGTTTATTGCTGCAACAGTCAGCAAAAACTCAAGATATTCAAAATAAACAACCCAAACCACTAAATTTATGCCTCTTTATTCCTGCCTGCCTTCCTCATGTGTTGGACAAAGGGCTCTGGAGCAGGACATGCTCTTTTTAAACCTGACGAACACAAGTGGGCGGCTGCAGTGCTGCCAGCCAGCCCTTCATGAAAACCTCTGAGTTGAGGTTTCCTACACAGAAGGGAAGGAGATTTCTCTTCCTCACTCACCCAGAGAAAATGATGACAGCTGCACCTGAGCACTGCAGAGTGAAAACAAAGCAACTAAGGAAACAGGGAAACTTATCACACACTGGGCAAGAGCTGCATGGTTTTACACAACATGCAGAAGACATCAGAGATGTCCCCAGTGCTGGCACTTAAGATTTCCACCCATTTCTGAGTGTACTCCGCATTGCCATCTCTCCCGTGTGGAAAGCCATCGGAACCACCCAGCACTGTCATTGGAGCCCCCTAGACTGGCCACAAAAGCAGCAGCAACTTGAAGCTGTTGGGACGTACAAAAGAACACGAGGAAACACAGTGTTTGCATGGTCAACCTGAGAGAAAGTTGCCTCAATTCTCCCACCTGCCTACTGGAAAAGATGCTGTGATGCTTGCCAAAAATTACAGTCTTCAAGTTTTTGGCACTCCCACAACAAAACACATCACTAGTGGGGAGGACCAGGGCAGAGAAAACACCTGGTCTTTTATTTTAATAGCTGGGGTTTTAAGACCTCTTGAGCATGAGGTTAGATGCCACAGTGGGTAAAATACCCCCTTCCTTGGGGAAGAATTACGGGAGGCTTAAGGAAAATTAGGTTAGGTACTGAAAGAAGACCCTGGTGGTCTCCAGCATGGGTGTCTGTATTGGCAGCTCTAAAATATAAAGAACCAACCAGTATATAGGAAGTTAAGATAATCTTTGCTGGACGCAGTACTACATGCAGACTTCTTTATAGCATATCTACTTACAACAAATGACCTTTTTAACTGTTCTAATGGTACGAACGCATGCTTTTGTTGAGAATTAGCCCCCTTGGACTGAATGTTTGCAGAAGTCTGTCTGTCTTGGTTTTCACAAAGCAATGTGAAACTAAGCATACATTCATTTTCTCTCCCGTACTGTCTCTTTTGGATTGTTTTCTTTGTGAAATTCCATTTAAATCTGCTCTTGATGTAGCAGGAACAAAGGCACCTCAGGTTAAGTTAAGGCCAGTTAGACTGTACTCAGCACAGCTCAGCAAGAGAACATGGTGTAGCTTTACCCTGCGGCATGGCACGGCACCTAACCACCGCCACTGAGAAGTGGAGAACTTCACCAACGCGACCACATTTCATCTTTAGAGATGACAACGCACTGCACCGCAAACGTGCCAACGTCTGCAGGCATCTCTGCAGGACTCCATGCTGCCAAGCGCAGACGTAGCCAGCGCAGACGGGGAGAGTAAGCACCTCTCCCGTGAGCTCACGTTTTCCGTCAGGCTGGCACAGCAGCAGAGAGGTGAGCGCTCATCCAACAGGGCAGAAACAACAGGGCCATTCCCACCCGCTCTCTACAGCATGCACATGGTTATTCTCCTCCAGAGCTCCACTCCATCAGCAGAATTACATGCAGTAGAAATCCACGCCTGGGCCTCTGAACTTGAGAAACTCCTGAAGGAAGAATTAGTTTGCTCCCATTTCAATAGCTCTTTCCATCTGAAAAGGGCATTATTGTACAGGTTGATTAGCTAGGAAGATTTTTCCTGATAGTCAGCCTCTATCTCCACTCTTTTAATTCCACCCCATTACCCTTGCTGCACCCCTGGGCCCCATGCTGTGTAACCGCCGTCTTTCTTTGATATTTACGCCCTTTATGTGTCCAGGAACTGTTGTGAACCCCAACAGACGCCTTTTCACACCAGTGTCTGGCCCTTCCCGCTCCCCTGGCAGACGGATGATATGGCTGGCGTTAAATACAGCACAACTCCCGTTCAGAAACAGCCTGGGCAGCACAGGGGGCTGCATGCCCCCAGCCCACGCAGGCTCTCGGAGTCTTTAACGGCAGCACGCACAGCTTTACCCAGACTTCGACGGAGAACAGGAACACGCCATTCAAACATCACACTGCTTGCTCTCCCTTGGTTTCTTGGCCGATTTACTGTGCTCTTCCCATGCATTAAAGCGGAAGGCAAGCTCTCTAGCTACGTTTATTACACAACTCAGTTTTATATCAGCATATTTAGCTTGTTCACGCTGAACTCTGCTGCCTTAGCAAAGAACCACTGAGCTGAGTCTTACGGGATTAAGTTCGGTATTTTCTCTTAATTGGCTCCTAGGATGCTCTGTGTTGCTTTTATCTGCCTCCTCCCACAAACTGGAATTGTGTATCTCAATACTGCATAACTGTTTTTACTCTTCTCTGAGATAAACATAAGAAGATTAGACTGGTCGGCTTCTCTCAGGTTCCTGCAGATGATCACCCACAACGTACGCCCCTGTGCACGTGTCCCTTATCTCCCTCCAACACTTTCTGGTTTTGAATGTTTCTATTATACGATAAAGCCTGAAAAATAGCCAGGGTCTTCCTCTGTGTTTTGCCTTTTCTAAAAACACACTCATTCTCTCATTCTTTCCTTCACCTGTTCCTTCTTCAGTACACCATTTGGGACAATAATCTGGAAGTATTTATTGCAATCCATGTTTGATATAATTGGGCTGGTTTTCCAGAATCACATGGTCTGCCAACCATCAAGATTCATCACAGCACTGGATTTCAGAAACCTGGAGACAAGGAAACGTCCCGGGTTTTCTGGAAGTTAGAAGTAATCCAAGGACTAGCCTCTACTGCCTGACCTAGCTCTCCTTAGGCTGCAGTACGTTTCCCTGTAGAGATTATGATTATTTAATTTGTATGTTAAGAATAATGTGCATCTAAAACACAAGAGCCCCATGGTACCTCAGAAACTTTAATCGTACTTTCAGAGGCAACCAAGCAGCAAGAATCTAAGCATCAACAGGACTTCACCTTGCGGACACCTTTGTGTCCAAAACACCGTCACCCTGTCTGGGCTCCCACATTCCTGTCCACACCAGAAAGGTCAGCTGGCTGACGGGTATTTCATTCACGTTCAACCTTACTCAAAATGTACACCCTTGTATACCCAGGGCATGGAAGTTCCTGCAGGAGAAGCAGGTCAATGAGTTGGCCTTCAGTTCGTCGGGAGATAATTTCTAAGAGCATACACCATAATGCGAGGCAGGGAAACTTATGGCTGTCTCAGGACAACACAAGCCTGTGATGGAGACTGCCAAGACCAGCCGGGGGAGATCCCAGCCCCTGGCACAGCTGCTGGATCACCGCCCTAACAGCTGGCAGAGCTGACAGGTATAGATTCACATCAGCGGGCAAAAACTGGGAGAGCTCAGTCACCAGTTCAGCTCAGGATCTCTGGGGATCAAGGGTCTTCCTGAATTATTTATTCGGTTCGACAGATCTTTAGATTAGTCTTTAGGTAATCTGATTCCACTCAGCCACCTCCACAATATATATATTATTTTGTTTTCATCTTTTACGCAGCTTTCCCAGTGAAACTTAATTTTCTCTCTTCTTTTATTTTCTTCAGCCATGTTCTGAATCCCAGATGACTATCCTTTCTTAGAGGAATAAGTAATAGGTGCCCATTTTCCCAACGGCAACACCTAATAAATGCACAGCTTAGAATCGCAAATACTAGAGATAAAACATTCTTGAATAACGTCAATATAACTTTCCAACTAGTTCAATACAGTATTACTTTTAGTATGACAAAGTCTTATTTCCAAACAGTTATTTATACGGCTTTCATCAGCTCACCTGGGATGTTATTTCACTGTGTGCAGCTCTTTTCTCCTTAATATTCACCCAAAACCACCTCTGAAATCAGAGCTGAACAACCTCTTGGTTAATTTGATGTTTTAAGTGTCAGTACAACTTCCAGAAAGTACAAGAATTAGAGAGGTTGAAAGAATCACTCCAACTTATACCTCAGTATTCATTTGTAATGAGTTTTAAGATATCCTTTGAGGACAAAATGGTTTAGTCCCAAGTTCCAATACACGTACTTTTGAATTTGGGTGGCCACTCATGATTAATTGAGCTCGTGTTTGAACAGCTTAAGTGACCGTCACCACACTAAGGGATGCTGCAGTGGCAATAGTCTGCTCCTAGACATGGTGCTGTGGGTCGTTTACAAAATCCCTCTCTCACGCTACACTGTGAACAGCAGTGTGCACACCATCCGTGATGCATCCTTCAGGAGAAGAGAGCTCATAGCTGAAGGATGCTGGGTCCATCAACCCTCTCTAGATAGTCACGTACAGCATGTCATTAATATGCTCCGAGGGCTGTATCTCCAGAGGCAGAAGGGAGCAATTCCAAAACTGGGATGGGGGGCTAAAAAGCTCCATTTTCACTGTGAGAACATGGAGTTATGGAGGAGCCAGTAATTACCAACTCGCGTGAGACATCATTTATTTTGTAACTGCTAACTTATCATCTTGAGTGGACTTCTGTCTGTGCAGCCCTCCAAGAGACACCTACCGTAAGCTCTGCTAATTGGTCAGGCACAAGAACTGCTGTCAAAAATGTGCTCGGTAGGCATTTTCTTATAAAATCTATCAGAATGTCAGCTAGAAGTTTAGCCCTCAGAGATAAAAAA
Organism: Bucorvus abyssinicus; assembly: GCA_009769605.1. Taxonomy (NCBI): domain Eukaryota; kingdom Metazoa; phylum Chordata; class Aves; order Bucerotiformes; family Bucorvidae; genus Bucorvus; species Bucorvus abyssinicus. Next base: position 6,545,427 of record CM020029.1, read on the forward strand.
GAACAGGAAAGGCATTTATGAGTTTGACAGGATTTACTGTTGAAGTTAAGGGAAGCGATGATGGTTTGGGAGAGATCCACAAGAGTACAACCGACGGCTGCAGATCCAGTACAATTATACTGGGGTCGGCCACCGGCGAGGCACCTGTGTGAGGTTTAGCATTGCACTAACGGAAGGCACTGATTTCCCAGACATCACTCTGACATCTTTTAACACAGAAGAAAATGGTGAAAATATATTTGGATGCCTCTGTGAGGATTTTTCTGTTTCCTACAGACTTTCTATGAAAAATGAATTCAGACATATTCAAACACTTCCTATATTTGCCGAGTTTTCTAAGTTGCCAATAACCAAGCTTGTTTAGGTGTGCAAATTTTTCTGCCACGCGTATCTCCCTGTCAAAAATACGAGAGATTCAGTAATATAAAAATATGAGAAAATGCAGCTGCTCCTATTAAAGACATGTGGACAGTAAAGACAGCACTGTACTTGTTCGAAAAAACACAGTTAAATGTCTCAAAAAAATGTTCTTGGCCACAAACATGGCCAAAGCCTTTGAACTAGTAATCAAGTAAAAACTTGAGGACACATCTTTACGGAAGAGCTCACTGCATTGCAAACTAGTAATAAACATACATAAAAAGGTTAATGTATTAATGCAAGAAATTGCACTATAGAGATCAGGCCACCGCTGCAAGAGAAGGAGCATGCAGTCAAATTTATTTCCAAAACTGGTCTAATGCTAAGATGCAATCTCACTTACCTAAAATTAACAAAACAGCAAGGGAAAAACTACCCAGAATTATTATTAAAATGAACAGAAAAGAACATTTACCAGATGTTCAGGCTCTACCTACCCTTTATCCTTCTTGATGTCTGACACTTTCTTTCATTTTAAAAATGCATTAATAACATCATGGATCCTAACAATAAAATAGGTGTCATTAAAACCCTCTAATTTAGGCTCCTAGTTAAGGTATGTAACAGGCATTCGCCTCCTTCCATCGACTATGGAAGGATGTCAGCCTCTCAACTTTAAAGATTAATGGGAATATCTCCACAATCCTTTTTTTTTTTTTCTATTTTCCTTTTAACTTCCAACTTATCCTACCCCAGAAGCTAATCCATTCCCATTTCTTCTTCCCTTGCCACGCTCAGCGCTCTAGTCCCATACTTTAGCTAGTCCCATACATTACGGCTGTCAACGACGAGTTCAGTGAGGTTACTTCTATCAACACTGGAAGATGCACATAATAAAATCACACGGGAAGCAAAATACTCATCTATCTCTTTTTTCTCCACCTCATTTTTACTTGATTAATACATGAGGGAAAGTCAGGAGCTGCTGAAGAGCCTCACAGCAGGTAATTACCCACTCATATAAACAAAATTGTTGCCTGCACTTTCCATCTCCTCCTCGGCATCTTCCTACAGGAATAAGCAGCCAGACCTATGCCAGTGAGTGCAGGGCAGGGAGGAGCAAGCGGGGCGGCTGAGGCCGACGTGGGAGGTAACACAACAGGGGGTCACACTGGACGGAGGCAGAGGCAAGCACAAGCGCAACGGGCTGATGTAGCTGGGGAGGGGCAGAGCTCGTCAGGCTGCATGGGAGAGCTGAAATTCGTGGAAGAGGCGATCGTACATAAAATATTCTCTTAGAGAAATTGCCAAAACCCTCGCAGCGTGCTCTGCAACTCCAAACGCAGAGATGCTTTTCTGCGCCTTACGGCAGTCCTGCACTGGTGCTCGGGGCATTCTTCTTTTCAAGGGAAGGTTTGAGTTCACACTCCTTTGACTCTTAACACAGCCTACAAAACCACAACGGAATTTCCTTTTCCATGATATGGAGAACAGAAAGCAAAAGAATTACAAGCTGGGTGAGATGAAAACTAACTGCTGCGTGCAAGATACCACCTCCGAGGCACGAGGGGAAATATATGCAAACATTTCTTGCTTCTGCCAAGGTTCAGCCAAATTCACAGAGCTGGAGCCTGCTCTCATTTTTATTGGCTTTTTTTTTTTTTTTGGTGATTCTGTTAGAAAATCACTCCCAGCTTCCAATAGTGCGAGATATTGCAGAATCAGATCTAAAATATGTTAATGCCATGAGCATAATAATTACAAATCTTCGAGGCACTTTGTATGCTGCGCAGGCGTGTCTTGGATTACATGCTTCTCGATCCTGAATTTGTTTTCTGATTTTGATGCTTTTACTTTTCCTTTCTGGTACTTATTCCACTATACATTTTACTGCAACTATTGCAGTAACTCCTTTAACAAGTTTTAGTCTTTTAGCTTTGATTTACTCACGGAAGACTTCTTTTTTAATTAAAGTTCTTAAAACTTGCTGCCAAGGACTTTGGAATTTAAGGATTTGATTTAAGCTACCAGAAAAAGGCACTCACGATCACATTGGGATCCTGGTTTCTTCTTTTCAACACCAAAGCACAATTATATCTCTGTAATAGTTATGCTGAATATTAAAGGGAGCGATTATTACGGGACATTTTAACTATCTGAACATTAAAAACCTAAAAGCACTAATCATAATTCCTTTGCCATATTAAAACATCACATGAGTAGAGCAGGAGCTGCACTAAAGCAATAGTCATTAATCAGTATTTAAAATAAGACTGTTGCCAAATTATCTCCTAGGCTTAATTTTCTTGAGCAGTATCATCCCACAGAGAGGAATCTGGAGTATAACCTGACATATTACTGTTCTTCAAGAGATTAGTCCACCACTGGCAATTGCTCACCTGCATTAGCTGGCCCCCACAACACTGCTAGAACCTCTCCTCCCACTTACAAGGTGCAAATGTCAAATTAAATACCCATCTGCCTCCTGAACCAGTCCAAGGCTGCTCAGTAATGTAGGCAAAATTGAATGACTTATTTTGCCCTGACTGCAAAATTGAATTTGGTGGCAGCAGCAGAGCTGGATCCAAGAGAGGGCACAGAGGACTAACAGCAGCCAGCCAGAGTTTCAGGAGGCAAAGGTGAAAGGAGGGGAACAACTGTATTAGAGAGGCCATTGACTTTGTATAGCTGGAGGAAGGGAGCATCCGTTCTTCCATGCACCAGGGAAGGCCAATTCTGGCTCCCAGTGGAGCCTCTCCTGCCTGACCCACGTGCAACATCATCTCAAACCGACCAAGGGGCTGGTTCCCACTCCCCTGGGTATAGGGTAACCCCCTGCCAAATGCCACCATTGGGAACGGCCCCCTCACCTATGTCTGCAGCTTGCCCACCTCATGTTTTCACTTCTCTCCCTACACCTTACCAATGAATAACCTGGCAAGAAAACACTCAATAAAAAATAAGTAATCTAACTACTCTAATAAGAAAAGCTTAATTGAGACTTAGATGGTGCAAGGCTAAAAGGGAGAGCATATGGTTGTGACACGGGTCTGTGCCAGGTTGGGCCAAACTTTCTGAATTTATGAGCTAAGTGCCAGTAGCAAAGTTTCCCATCTGCTGGTGATGATTAATTTCTTCCCTCCCTCCTCCTTCTAGCTGGAAACGTTCCCTGCAGAGGCACCTCTATCTGCAAAGGCAGAAGCCGGGCATCCCTGCCTGCTGGAGCACGCTCCAGCGTGGCAGCACCAGCAGCAGACACAAGCTGTCCCAGGCTGGCCAGTCAGGCAAGAGCATGTGTAGTAGGTACCACCTTGACACAGTGCTTCTGCCAGAGCGTGTCACGGGTGATTTGTGTTTGTACGGTCTCAAAAGCCTGGGGTTCAAACAAGGAACCAAAAAGCTGGTCTCTAACCCGAAGACGTTACATACTATTTTATACACCTATGGCACCGATGGATAACCGGAGAGAACTGGAGTTAGCTGACTCTTTGCTATGCCTTTCATAAGTTAGCTCCCTCCACGTATCCTCCTTTTTATGGGGCACAGGAGAGCCATCCCTCAGCTCGCCTGCTTTTCTTTCTTCCACTCTTGTCCGCAGCTAATTTTATCTCCCCATGGCTTCAACTTCCATTTTCAACTAGCACTTACACTGTCATATCTGAAGTGTTCCTCTCCAGCCAACACATTATTTTAGCCCATCTCACTCGCACTTCAGTGACCCCACTGCGCTCCGTCAATGACACCAGCAAGCAGTACTCGTGTCTGAACTTCTGTTATACCTTCCTTTATGCTGCCCCCCTGGAACGCTTAACTGGAATTAATATGAAATATCATTCCCTTCCACAGTGTTCAGTACTTTCTCAAGATTCTGCTGTAAGCCTCACCTCTCCCTGCTAAAACCAGCCAGACGTGACATCTAGGTTGCATGACTCTTGGTAACACTGGCTGCTATTTATTGCACTTGTTCTTTCAAAAAATAACATTGGAAAAATAGCACCACCATCCCATTATACCTACTGTTAACCTGCATGACCAAACAATCTCAGCGCTACCGCCCTTGTCATTGCTCTTTGATCCGTTCCCATTGTGCTGTGATTTTATTTTTACATTTGGTTCAATAACGATAGGCGGCCACTTTTGGGAAAGAAATCTGTCTCGTGTATATACAGCAACTGCATCAGTGAAAGCATTACCATAAAAACTGATAAGAAATAGCGCTAAGAGCTAGTTCTCCTACTTTAATCCATTTATCCTACTGTGCCTTCCAGTAGTCAAAATGAAGATATGTCCATGGGGCCCAGCAAAGAATCGAATTTACATATCACAATAAGACATGAAATAGTTACAACTGCAATTGCTTAAGGATAATTTAGCCTATTATCCCCTTCTGTGTTACACTGAAGTGTCTGGGCTATTGGTAAGAGTTGATGCACATTAAAAAAAGTGCATTTTATGTGACAAACAGAAGAATGCTTCACTAATTTAGAAGAGTCACAAAAAAATAAAAGGAATTGCAAATTAAAAAGAGAATGCAGTTTTTCAGGGGATTTGAATACTTGTGATATTTGTACTGGGACCAAAACAATGCTTCTTTTAATAAAGCTGTCATCGTCACATATCATACAAATGGCCACTTTTCAGCCCAAAGCACCATACAAACAATGAACCCAATCTGGCAGTCATTACTTAGTCTTCACGCTCATTAGTTTTTTACCTAAACCAATCTGATCTGACCAGATCTTCTCATCTGTTACTTAGGGAAGGATTCAAATATATTTTATCCGGGTATATCTGTTAGCTTTGCAAAATAGTTCAATGTCTCTCTAATAACCAGTAGAAGCAGCACTACAATACATAGGTTCTCTCTCGTCAAAGATGCACATATTCCTCTGAAATGGGCTTTTACCTACTTAAAGGAGAAATGAGTCCTATGAAACACCTTTAAGGTGAGGAATAAAAGAAGTGTAACTCTTAGGTAGCGCATCTACAGTTTAGAGAGCACCTTTAAAATCACGGTCTCTCCTATTTCAAAGCTGTTATCTGATCCGGAGCGCTCGCTTCGGGAATGCCACTGCTAGTCAGCAGTGAAGCCCTGTCTGGGTGTAGCTAAAATTTAGTGCATGAGTGTCCTTTCTGAAATCCATCGCCAAACGAAATGGCTGGGCTGTCTAACAAGAATCTGAGGTAGAAGACCAGAGGCGAAATGAATATACAGACAGGACCCCCGTTGCAGCTGTAGGTAATTTGCCATTTAAGCGTATTTTAGACAGACAGAAGGTGAGACAGAACAGAGACACTTCCACTGATGTTGTCCATTTTGAGCTACTCTGAGGCCACATAATCCCAAATGAGTCCGTCAAGTCTGACCTTTCAGTGTTCAGCACTTTAGGGGCTAAGTGGGAAAGAAATAGCAATGGTATTTTACAACAGGAGAAGAGAGGGGGATTCTCCTAGATTGGCACTATTTATAAAAAGACCTTTTTGAAAACTGTGTGTATGGGTCTTTGTCTTTATTATCTTTGACCTCACAGAGAGAGTCCCCAAAGGTGAACATTTTCAGAGAACAAACAGGATAAACTAATGGCTGAAAGGTCGTCTTAAACTTTTCTATGCTATCTGTTATAAATCTCTCTATATTTATATTTGCTTGCTATAAACCGTAAGCAGTGATAGCATCCAGGCCATTGACTTCTAAAGTTAATTTTTCTATAGTACCTGTAAGAAAATTTTTCTCTTAATTTATTATCTCAGTGACCTCCTGGCCGGCATCCTACATTCTTATTTATTTTTCATGTGAACAAACATTCACAGATTTTATGTAATTACAAGGTGAAAAACATCACTCATGAAACACCAATTGCTAACATCTCTGCATTTCCCATGGCGATACTTGCAGCTGAATTCTTAAATTTATGTTTAATTTAAGACTAAAGAGTGGCAAGGTTGAACACTGAGTATAAGTGAACGCATGACCAAATCTTTGGCCAAAGGGCGATACCACACAGCCAGAGGAGGAAGGTGTCTTCAGCTCCTTCAAAGCTGTCCATTCAGTGAAACCAAACTGAATTGTTCTATTGGTTTCTGCACATTTCAACAGGATTTAAGTCATATCAGTATCTGGTATGTATGTTTCCCTCTTACTGAATTCATGAAATTTTTAAATGAGTGTATTTAGGACAATCAAAATAAGTACACAGTGCACTTTCAACCTAGTTCATCTTTTCATTTTTTTTTTCTGGTATCTTTTCTGTGTATATCCATGTAAATCCCAATATACACACACAGAATTCAAAATTTATATTAAAATACTTCTTTAGTTATTTTACTGAAAAATCTAAACTGTTCCCAGAAAATTACAATTAATACATCAGGAAATAAATGCAAACATTTGCATTATCTGCTGAAAAGCAGCACAGCTCTGGAAGGCTTTAAATAAAGACGACACTTAGCTAGCTTAAGTTTCTTCTTACAGACATATAAATCAGGAGGGACTCACCTCAAGCCATGGAGATTCACCAGAGTGAGAGGTAAACGAGACTCGGTGAATTAAATTATTGAAGGAGTTTATCAAAGTCATGCTGAAATTATCTGGGGACCAGACAGTAACACTGTGATGGTTCCATTGGGATGATGCTGGTGAGCAACACGGCACAGACTGCCAGAGCTGGCTTTTAATATAAAAGCAGTATTATTAGAGAGCTATTTTCTACAAGACTTCTCATTTATTGGAGAACAAATGCTGCTAATAATAATATTAGAATAAGATATTCCCCAAAGCAGTCGCTGACAGGTTAATTCAGCCATTGAAACAAGGAGATGCTAGTCTAGATTTCTTTTTGATACCTCAGAGGAATAAAAGAACTTGCTATAAAACCGAATTCAGAGTACGTGATTATATGCTTATTCTAAATTAGAGTATTCACTGACGTTTGGAGAACCCTTAGAAAAGGCAGGCTGGCATTTGCAGTCTCAGCTCTTGGCTTCAAAAGGGCAACTTCTACACAGCGAGGGGACCAACCAGGAAGTCACTAATCTCGAGTTCAAAAGATCTGACTGGGGAAGGAGACCAGTGTTTTTCAGCCAGAGATGCCAACGCTGACAGGGATCCATATCTCAAGGAAGAAGAAAAAGCTTGAAGGCAGTGTGCCTGGTCCTCACTTGTCAAGGAGATCAACAGACAAAACACGTCCTGCACAGACAACGGAGTTCACCAAAGAGAAGCCCCACTGTAGAGCTCGGGAATGGCCAAGGAGGAGGGCAGAGGGGCAGCTGCCAGAGCCCAGCCGAGGGAGCTGCTTCAGAAGGTTTTAAAACAAGCAATGAAAGATTTGTTGGCTATCTGAAGAGATAATGGGCAAAGAAGCAGAGCTACTACACAGTGTGGCTGAAGTACAGACTAAAGACAGTAGGTAACGCCAAACTACATGGATACAGGCTTGATTTCTCATTGAACTCAATGATGACAACCACACAGAAACTATCACGAATCAGGAAACAAAATGTCCAAAAATGAGGAACTAAGTAATTTCCACCCAGACCAGTGGAAGAACTGGCATATGAGATATCACACGGGGTAGCAAGTTTAAATAAATCAAGCAAGACATGAACACTATCATGCCATCAGAAATAATAAATGTCTTAACTTCTTTTCTCTTTAAATATAGATATCAGAGCAACTAAAAACCCTTTCTTCTAAGCTCGGCAGAAGCAGAGCTGTAGAACAATTTTTAAGGAAAGAATAATCAAAGCCAGTGACTTTGAGAGAATTTGGGGGAAAATACCACATGGGTTTAATATAGGTAAAGCACACTAATCTGACATTTTTCTTGGAGAAGAAAACTCACTTTCCAGCAAAAGGAAATGATATCGATCCCAGCTGTCTGATTTTGGTAAAGCTTTAATGTTGTGTCACCTGGGAAGTTATTAGTTAAATTGAAGAAGATGGGGGATTAGTACAAAAAATTTTAAATTGCCCTGAAACTGCCAGAGATAGGACAGTAACATCAAACGGGGAACGTCAGGCTGGAAGGAAGTTATTAACATCACTGCTGAGGGACTGGTCTTGGAGCCAGTCTTGGTTAATATTTCACTAATTATACTGGCACACAAATAGCTACGGTCCTGTTAGAATTTTACCGAAGACGAGACATCCTTATACAGAGAGAAGTGGGACAGTGTGGAGCAAGAACCGCATGGTACCTGGACCACAGTACCAGAGGGAGGTTGCAGCTCAGAGTGTGGATCACATATTTGGAGACTGGAAAAAAACCAAAATCAGCCTTGGGAAACTACAGGGGGGCATCACAAGATGAAACGCTGTGATGTGGCTGTGAAATAGAGGAAAAATGCAATCCAGGAAGGTATTACGTTAGAACTTCCCTACAAGATAGGATGCAATTACTGGTGTATTACAAAGCCCTGCTAAGACCCTCTCTGGTGTAGTGTGTACAAACCAGGACACTTAGATTTCCAGATTCAAACAGAAGCAAATGCAGAAGAGAAACATCAGGGCGACTGTGAGAATGAAGCTCCTGTCTCGCAAGGAGAGGCTAAAAGGGTTTGATATGTCTGGAAACAAAAAGCTGTGAGGGATGGCTCTCTTATCATAAAAGAATAGAGACATTTTCTCCCTATGAAGTCTGCAGGGCAAGAAAATACCAGCGAGCAGAGCTTTTAGTATTAATGGAAACTTCAGCAGAGACGAGACAGGAAAACCACCAGTGCACTCAGGCTGGGAACAACAAGGCTTTTAAACAGGAGAGGATGGGACAGTCTTGTCACCGGAGTAACGCAGGTCACCTGCCTGACGCCAAGGCAGAGTTTAATCATGTTTTCAACCGGCCAATAGAGTTGCCTTTGACTGTAACAGAGACAGAAGTCCCGTGTCCTGTGAAAATACCACGAGCGTTTCGCGCGTGAACCTGGACTAAGGCGGCGTGATACCTGCTGCACCGCCCCTCTCCCACGGGTGATCACACATTCATTCCGAGCAAACCTGCAATTACAGGAGGGAACCAAACAGACAATTATCTTAATGAAACCGCGAATTAAATGCAAATTAAATTCAAGACCACTGGAAAAGTGATCTTTGACTAGAATTAGGCAACGAATTAGGTTTTGTCTTTAGTGGTTGTTAGCTGGGTTTAGGTAGTTCTGGGATATCAAAGGAAAGATAAATTGACTTAAGCAATGGCTAATGTAAAGCTATTAAGACAAACTCCTTTTTACAGCTTGTTACAAAATACAATTTAAAAAACCAAAACCCAACAAATTTGTTCTTAGTAACTGTCTCTAGATGAAAAATGCTTCTTTTTCCTTCCGGTCAGTGCTGTTGGCAACACTGAGGGCCGACAGCTTCAGTTTAGGAACCAAGCAAGGCTGGTGTGAGAAAGCGGGTGGAAGCACTGCAGAAGTGGCCCATTTTGGTTTCAATAAAAGCCATTTAGGAGTTTTAACAGAAATAGGAAAAAGCCCGTTATTTAATGGAAGAATTTACCTCCTACCAAATTAGGAAAGACAGGTTACTTTTCAGGACTTAGTTACCCCTATACACATCAAATGTAACAATAAAAGCCAGCAAGTTTTACCTGGTAAAACTGAGAAGTGGAGGTCTTCTTCTTACAATCTGAAGTCTAACGATTTACTCACTGCAAGTTATACAACGTAATTAAAATTAACTAAAAATAAATGTGTTTTTTTCCGAAAAACTTAATGGAGGGACAGTAGTGTAACCAAGGCTACAATTTAAACTGAAGAAATAGAAAGCACGGATCTCTGACAATACTTTACTTAATTACGTTCTCTCAGGTTATTCTGGCCTCACCTGGATCCGTGGTAATTCCTTCCTGGGAAGCGTACTCCTCTCCCTTAGACACGTGCAGCACAATCCAGAGAGCGTTTTACATCCGTGTGACTTTGAGACACGTTCCAAACTTTTGTATTTCTCCCATTTGCAACACACAAAACCTTGTTTAAGAAGCAAATATTCCTTATTCCACCACTTAAAAGATGCTCCAATAGTGCTGCAAATGCTACTGGACACATTTCAGGGAAGCATGTGGAGACCGATAGTTCCTTTCATTATTAACTCCATCAATAAACATTGGTTCCAGCCAAAAAATTATCTTTTCGTTTTTAGAGTCAAACTTCATCTGTTACCCAGTCTGCAAATTCGATCACAATCCAGCAAAAATATGCAAACTTCTGGTATATGAAACGATTGACTATTCTATAGGGAGGCAGCTTTGTAGGGGTTGACATATGACTTGGATCAAAGGTCTCACCTCACTGGATGGACAGAAAAGAGGGAAATATTGTGTAAATTAATACACCTTTCTAAAAAAGCAGAGCCAATTCCGGGTGTCTTAAAAGTTAATTGGATCTTGCCTTTATTTAATTAAATGATGAGAGTTGGACCAGAGACATGTGGCTAGAATAACGCAGTAGTTAGAAAAACACTAGCTGGAAGACAGGACATAAAACTGGTGTTTGCATCTGCTATCACATAATATGCCACGGATTTATGGGCATGTTCCAGAAGCAACGAGCTGCCATAAACCCCACCCGGCCGGGCAGCGCAGCCGCCAGCCAGCGCAGAGCAGCTGGAGCGCACGTCCAAAGCACCGATCACCGGTTCAGGCACAGGCGATTTACTGTGAATTACAGGGCGGGAAGAAGAAATAAGCCATGTAGAGCCTGGATCCGTACCCACACTTCTCACAATTGAGTTTCAAGTGCTCACTGCTGATAGGAGAAGAATTACTGTCTGATGCTGTCCTGCACAGCCAGACATGGAGATGAAGTAACTCCCTTAAGGTCATTAGGAACTGAAAGAGGAGAGTCATACCCTCAGTTTAAACACAGTGCCATCGCAAAAATCACTACCTGATTGTGCTTTTGATGTGATTGCAAATGAATTTTCATTCTGGTGTACAGAAATCAGTCGTATAGAATTAGAGCTGTGAGGACTCTGCAGCAGTCTAACAGGCACGGGGACCTGTTAGAAAGGATTATTAATATTTTTTTTAAAAACAGCTATAGCATACGGAGTAAAAGAAACCTGTATAAAAGGAACATATTACTCCAAAGCAAGTAAAGATCTTAGTGCTCTCCGAAAGACTTAAAAATTATCTGTGTTGCCTTCCCTTGCCAAGCTCTCAGGTACATTATTAAGACAGGGTGAAAACAAGGAAATTAAATTAAAAAAAAATACTTACTCTTCCTCGAGCTGGGATTAATTTCTGAGGTTAGCATGCAGATATGACCCAATGCAAGTTGTAGTTAGAATTTCCTGTGTGATAAGTAGCTACGCTGAAAATGCTGCTGTTTGCATACACCTCCTGAGAAGATACTGATTATGCAGCAATGAAGACATGAGAATGCTGATGAAAATCTGCGAGTCATTTATCAAACACTGACCTGAAATGAATATTAAGAAATACCTCTTTTATATGCAAATGTTTAATCTGGTCGAGTTTAATCATCACTTTTCTTTCTCAGGACTGATGAGTTGTGTAAGTACTGTGCACTGTAAGATACAATCTTCTACGTCTCATTCTCAAAAAAAACATTTGTTTTGTCAATGGCTGCTCTGGGAACACGTGGAATAGAGAATTAATCTTTTCTTATTACTTTACTCACCTGTGAGACTATCCATAAAGCCTATTTTGGCTGCCCACCTGCTGATCACTCGAGTAGTATCTGCTTTACACGGACCGAGTACTTCCATTCTCTCCACAAGAAAAACTCGAGGCATAATTGATTTCTCCGATGGATTTTCTAACGAATATCTATTGCTACTCTACTTCCTAAAGTGCTCACTGATGTTTGTGTTCCAACAAATACAAATCTGTTTATTTACTATCCAACTTTACAACCAGCCACTAGCTGGGGAAAAGCAGCATGAAGAAAAGCCCACGGATGCCCACGCATCCGGAGCGCTGTGTCGCAGCCCCTCTCTGTGACTAGCCAGAGCAGCGGGCTCTGCCACCCTGTAGCAAGCACTAACAAGCTCTGAGCCTTATTAAAAGGCGACACGATTACATTCTGTAAATCAGACCTTAACTAAACCACATGCTGAACCACAACAGAATTTAAAGTGCTGGTTTGCTGTACTGGAGTTTTATCAAAAATATACATTACATTAACAAAAATTAGTATCACTGGGCCTGGCATAGGATATAGATTTACATCAAAACCTGCATTTAAAATTTGGATTTAAAGCTAGGATTTAAATTCCCAAAGAGGGTATCATGGACAAGATGGATAAAAATTTGGCATGCGTGTTTTGATTCAGGTCCAGATCCCTAGTTACAAAGGAGTGATTCCTTAATAACTGGACTAATAGCAGCAAAGGCAATACCACCGAGCTGTCAGAAGAATGATTTACATATACAAATGCATGTTCCAGATGGCCGCTTGAGAGCACACCGGATCTAAATTAAAGCAACAAATTGGATTCATTCTAAGAAATTTCCAAATTTTGCACACTCATAAAGGGCCGTATGTTGGACTTAGTGACCACTAAGCATTCCCACCCAACCCAAAACCAGCTGAGGCGCCTCAGGAAAGCCCAGCCACTGCAGCTGCGTTACCTGAATGCATGGACCAAGGAGCACAGGTCTTCTTATACTACAGCACTAACAAATGGACATAAATTATTTTCCTCAGTTAAATTCGTATATAGTATGACGTTATAAAAGTAGCATATGACTAGTTCTTCATTACTTTTTAGTCTTCCTTTGTAGAGACTATTAGTCCTTGCTCTTTTTAACTTCAGTCATTTTACTCAGGCTCTTCAGAACAGGAATGAAAATATCTTCATGCCTGGTAGATAATTAGAAAGATCATGAACCTCACACTGTCATTCAAAAAAGGAAAAATTCTGATCCTTTTTTAGTGAAGTCACAATTTAAAACTCAAAGTCATTGAATTTAAAAATTGTCACTCAGTTTAAAACTAACTTATAAGAGCATAAAGGACTCCTGAACTTAACAGATATTGGAATAAATTGTTGAATGCAGACTGACCAGTAGAGCTGATGGATATTATTTTGTTCAGCATTTCTAATTGCCAAAGTTCATACTAATTAATAAAAATTGGCCAGTTCTCAAACTCCTGCAGAATAGTCTGGAGAAAATCTTTCTGTCTGAAAGACACCTACAGTTTTTATCTAATGTGGCATGGGACATTTTCTACATGATTTTACAGCAAACCATTTTCATCAAGTAAAAAGGAATTTCACAATTTTTATTAATGATTCTAAAATATTTATTTAAAGAAGGAGGTTTAAAAAGATCCAGGAATAAATATTCATTTCAGTGATAACACTGTAATTACATACAAAGTTATTCAGAAAATACAAAACTTAAAAGTAAGGTTAAGAGAAGTTGAGCATTTCGCAGTGGCTACCCCTTGCATGGAGCAGAGGTACACCACCGAAAGTACCCCACTGACTTCAAACACTCGACCTACAGGTGGGACTCAGGGAAGGCTCTTCCCATCCATCCCACTGGAACTCACAAGAAATAGGAATGAAATCACAGCAAAGCTGATCTAACCAACAGAGGGCAGCTGGCTCACAGGTATATTCCTGCCGAAACCCACGGCAAAAATCCCTCGCCAGCAACGAAATCCAAACTGACATCCCATCTTTTACCTGAAATCTGTAATGCCAGGATTGGACAAAGCTTTGCTAGTGCAACTAGCATATGTTTTCAAATAATGAAGATAATATTTGAGAAAGAAGGAGATAAACCGCTCAAAGTTCAAATCAGATGAGTGCTCTGAAACACGCGACTCCAAACTGCTCAGTTAAAATTTTCAAATTCTGCTGAAATTCTCAAGGCAGCCATCTCTGCTATCAGTACCAAAATTTGCATACTATATTTATTCCACAATTGTAACCCATATAGAGAAAAACAAATATATTTTATTATGCAATATATATATAAAATAGTATTTATTATACAAGATATATATAACGCATGCTAGTTGCAGACTTCATTAAGGAAAAAACACCTCAGTAACTACCAACTAAAAAAAAAAAAAAAATCACCCAACAACCAAACTAAAACATTAAAACTGATTGTTCTAGTGCTTTGGCATCAGCACGTGGTTCAATACTAGAGCCAAATTAATTCTCCATTAAAACATAAACAGCCATTTTAAACCTGCTTTTTAAATTCAAGTGTAGCTAACATCTGTTTATTGTGAAACCACAAATAAGCATCATCCCTTTTAAAATTAGCCTGTAACTCCAACAAACAGATAGGCTATATTTGCCGTCAAACTGTAACAGGTGCAGGGTAAACTTTACTAAGTTTATATTCAATTACCTTTGGTTCTGAGTTTGAACACCACAGTCAACCGGGAACACCCGGGACACTGCTGTGTGCCACATCTGTCAGTGAGTATGAGGGCTCACAAAAGGCTTCCTTCAGTAAATGATGGAAGTTTGTCATAGAATCAGAGAATGGGTAAGATACAATACGGAAAACGGCTGACTCAAAAATAATATAAATTATAGACGGATTAAAAGCCCTCATAACTTTTAATTAAGCAATAAATCACAACAGGCTACACAGGAGTGCTGATTTATGCACTCCTCAAGTGAGAAGCAGTAAATAAAATGAGACAGGACAGAAGATACATCTTATTGGAGAAGAATCTATCCTTCGGCATTTCATTCACACATAAAAATCTGCCTGCCTTCAGCTTTTCCACTGGTGGCTATGGCCTGCAACACACTTACTTATAACAGAAAGACGGTCACAATCATGAGGAAGGATTAGCTTAATTTGCACAGACTCGTATTCGCAGGTCTGTTCCCTGTGTCCCTGTGTGGTGGTACGAGTCCCCCCCTCACCCCACTCCCGAGCCGCTCGATACACGGTGTGACTCCCCGCTCTGGGTCACACAACAGTTCATTGGAACAGTCAAATGCAGATTGTGACAGGTAGTGTCCCAGAGCATCAAGACCCCCCTTAACATACCTGGCTCCTGCCTCCCCTGTTCTCTGGGGACAGTAATGATAATTACCTCCCGCAGTGGACCAGAGCACTGAGGAGCAACTCGGCACACCTGGCTCCTACTCCGCTCCTTATCATCTTGGACCTTCTTATGACCTGGTACACTTGTACTTGGTCATAGCCCAAAGCGGGGATGCTAGGACACCAAGATCCAGCAAGTTCTGGGCGTGTGCAAGTAATGGGAAAATACCAGAACCTTAAAACCTTCTGGATGTGCGCAAACTGAAACGTTACATCGCCCGAGTTCGGCCAAAATGGAAAAATACCTGACAAAAGTCAATTGTCTCGGACCCTATACTCAGCGATTCAAAATGAGATCCCTTTGAGCTCTCCTGGATCGCAGTGGGCTGCACCCAGCACCTCCCCTAAGCTGGGACTCCTCTCAGAATCTGCTGCCGGCAAGGTCGACATAAGGCCAGGGTGAGAACCACCTCGAGACTCACCCACTGCCCGTAGAGTAATGTTGATGCAGCCTGAGTATTTACTCTAAACTCAAAGAGGGAGATTTTGAGTACAGGCTGCCCTCTTTCTCCCATCTCTCTACCTATTTAGGTGTTTTGCTTTGTGCATTTGAGAGTGGGCTCTGGATCCAAGCATTTCTCTTTGTACGTGTGTCTGTATGTTTTGTGTTTATACACATACACCTTGATTTAAGGTACCTTGTAGTAGGTTAGCGTGAATCTTGTCATTCTCGACTCTGTAATCAAGTCGCTGTTTTACTTCGCTAAATCACTTGCTAGTTCTTAAATTGGTTAATGATTAAGTGCTGCTAAAATCCAACCCTTTTAATCTACCTTATACTAGCAATAAAATTGGGAGTTGTTGTCAAATCAAACCGTGTTAAGCATATTCATCCACGACACCCTGCTAAAACAAAAACTTCAGGAGGCAGGCAGAGCCCAGGCAGCTGTAGAACGGAGACAGCTTTAATTTCTCCTTTCTTTCCCCAAACCCACCTGCATATGACTAGGATAAATTTCAACTTTTGGAAAACAGCCCTTGCAAACAACAGACCTCCCTGACACAGGGGTTGTATTTGACAGCCGCTCAGAAAGCTGTAATTGGGCCTTGAAATCCAAAATCTCAAAGTGGTTTATATTCCAGCTAGCAATCTGGTAATGCTGCCAATCCTGATGCTGTCACCTAAAAAAGATGCAAAATTCATGCATTCAACTTGCAGTTCAAATGTACACATTTAGCTGATGGCAAGCCTGGCACAATCCGTCCAGTCACGTGAGGACAGGATCACGAGGAATATAGAAGGTCATTTGCACTTTTATTCTGCTGTCTTGGAGGAGGAAAACAATTAAACAACATAAAAAGAAAACAAAATGCATTCCTGAATCTATCAATCAGCTACAGTGCATTAGACAAAGCAAACAGAACAAATGATATGGATATAATTTCTGGGAAATGACCACAAGAAACGTCTGCACCAGAAAAAATATTAGCGTTTTTTAAGTATTAATCAATGATAACTGCTGTAGACGGAACAACACAGCAATGTTAAATACTTCAAAAAGGCAAGACCAGGGTTATTTTAAGGACCATAATGCAAGAGGTGCCTGAGCGTTCCTGAGCTTCTCGGTAGCTCTGACAGATGAATTCACATAGCATACAGCTTCACGTCTATTCTCCCTGTTTGAGCAGCAACTTCATTTCCAATTATTCTCTCTTATTCATAAAGGACACTCAGAAAGTAGGAATTTTCTGCTCTGAATGCTCAAGATACGTTCACAGCATGCAGGTGAGTCAGACCATCTTTAACAAACTCCATTCTTCTACGAATAAAGTGAACCAACTGAATTCGGTCAACTTTAAACTGAGGACACTGCTATACCTTTATGAGAAAATTCAGACCTTCTAAAAGACACTGCTGTCCACTGGAAAAATGAAGCAAGCGACAAAAATCTTAATTAAAAAGCAAGCTAGAGCTGCATACCTAGCAGAGCGAACACAGAAGACCTCCGTATAGAGGCCTGTATGAGACACATCCACACTTGGACATTTGGCTGACCAAAGGGTTTATGAGATACTCCACTCTGCAAAGAAGAAACTAACTTCTTTACTGCAGTCTTCCCAAAATCAGAGCTGTGGGTGGGCAGACTGCTGTGATGTCCTTTCTTAAAGCTCATTCCTTGAATAGCCTCACACTGGTTTCTGACGGTAGTAGATGCAAAATCAGGCCAAGGCCAACTCAACTCAACCCAACCCAACGCAACCCAATCCAACCTTCCTTCAGGGTGGATGCTCTGCACCATGATTCATATTGCGCACACAAGCTCCCTGGACCGGACAGAGCTGGGCTTCCTTCTGCTTACCACACTTCTGTTTAACATCTTGCCATCACTTTGCTGCATTCACACTTCAAAAAGTTTTGAAATCATGTGGCAGGTTCTATGGAACTATAAATTACTGTAATTAATTTCATTACTTAACTTAGAATCCGTTTAAAAAGAAATTTCCACATCTTCTATTAGAGCAAACACTGTTTTGCAATCAACAAGATAACGTTTTGGAAACTAATTTTGTACACAAAGAAATTACGAAGGACAGTAATGAGAAGGAAAATGTGTTAAAGCCTTCATTTAACTTGCCAAAAACAAGAGAAGAGATACTTCTGTGTAATTCACTCTTTCTGAAGTCGTATGATAAAATGCATGATGCCAAATAGCTCTTTACCATATGAAAAGGTGAAGACATACCATCATTTTTCATTCTGAATATTCTTGGGAGTGTTCCAATTAGAACAGAAGGTATGGCCATATTTTAACTGTTAAGCAGCACTTCTCCTTTCTTAACAATTGTAAACCTAAACCTGAGAACAAATTACATTGCAAAACTTTGCAGAGAAGAAATAGAAAACTTTCTAAAAGGAGGAAGGAGGGGGGAAAAACCCCTCAAGATTACATCTGCTGCCAAGGAGTAACCAAGGCATCAATCCTTTGTGTTCTCCTGCTCCTAAGACAAAGACAAGCAAGAGTAAGTTCAGTCTCAGTGTTAAGACGCTGTCACGCTGATTTATGACACATAGCGCATGCTGGTCCAACATGACATATTGTCCACGAGAGATTCAGCACAAACCAAACTTCTTTCCTTACAAAACATTGCCCAAACCAATTTAACTTCAGTTCCTTGGGTGAAATGCTAATGCTTTGTCCACTGGGCCACCCGACCTTCTACGGCTGATTTTCCATTTAATTCCACCTTCTCCGTAGAGAAATATACAGGACAAAGCACTTTGGGTGTACCTCGTGTCTTTCACTGGATTTTGTAGAATACTGTCACATTAAACAATAAATAGTTTTTCCAACAACAAACATAGGAACTGTATTTGAATCAGAAATAATTATGGGGCAATGTTTATATAACTCTTTATTCAACAGAAACCCTGCAGGAGAAACGAAAATCCGTTGTGGATAGCTATTGAAGACAAATACAAAATTAATATATGCTGGGAATTAGAGTAGACACTACAGGGTTATCATCCTGAAAGGCAACAGGGAAAACAGCTGCGTTTTCCTTAGGAAGTGAAGCAGTATCCACTCCCGTGGTGGACTCTCCAGACACTCGCGTCAGGAAGATGAGATAGCACCCAGGCTGCACACTTTGGGCTTGCTACTTTTGCTCATTTAACAAACTAAATTATTGCTTAGTATCAAAACGTCCAGTCACAGCAAGAAAAGCGTAAGGAAACCAGGAGGTTCTCGCTATTTTTTGACACTGAAAATTCTCCCACATTAGTGTAGCAGGCAAAAAAACTTGTCATTTTTATGATACTGTAAAACCACACTAGAATCAGAGGACAAATGTTTTCTATGCTGTAATGCCTCCCTTCAAGGCTGAGTGGGAGGAAATCAGACCTTCTGAAGGTAAAACAAAGATTAAGGATAGGATTTTTGTTTCCAGAAGTTAAGTTGCTCACAAAGCAAATGAATGTTAATAGACAAAGCCAGAGGAAACTATAGATCAGCCACGTCCTTGCATGCCACAAAGAGGGATCTTACACAGCCAACGCTGCTGAAACAGCAGCGCAGGACTGGGCTCAGAAATAAACTCCTGGCAGCTGAAATCTGTGAGAGGAAGGGATTTTATGAGTGCCTTGAAAAAGTTCAGTGACTTTTCTGACAATTAGAAATCTATATTATAAAAGAAGTTATTTAAGCAAGAGCTGTTTATAGCTGCTGCATTATTAATGATATTCTTGAAGACCAATTTCTGATACTGAAAAGGGTTATGTATGTACCTCGTAATCCAGGGATTAGATGTGATCTTATTCAGGGATAGCAATGAAAGACACGGGATTCAAACTTAACTTCTAATGCAGGAGGCTAACAGTTTTGAAAACGCTTCACACACATGTATATATACATACATACATATATACGTATAAAAGATATATTTATGCAAAGAAAGAGCAAACTGAGTAGTATACCAAAAAAGGATGAAAATAAAAGCTTTTATAGTCAGGAACACTCAAAATTAAGAGACTAAATACTATTTATTAGTTCACTGTCAGGCAGGGGACAAAGATAAATGAAAGAGGTTGCAAATATTTTGAGTCAGCGAGGACAAGAACGTAACTTGAAGGAAGGAAAACAGGCATAACAGTCTTACATGTTGCTTATAAAGAAACTTAAGTGTATACAAAATGACCGCTCTGAGATCAGTTACCTACCCAAAAACCGTGGACCCTGTCTCCTCACAGTGCCCTGTGATAAGCCATGCTACATCGCTGTCCTTAGGCAGAGTTCCTCTGACACGTTCCAAGGGCATTTGGGAATCACGGAAACGGAGCTTGCCAAATGTGAGCCAAACATTGCCTAGAGAAACGTCTTCTGAACATGAGCAAGCCAAGTTTTAGTCTGCATACTACTCTGCTGGTTTTCTTTGTGGTTTCTTTTAGGAATTACAAGTGTGAAAAGCCCTGGAAAGATCTTAACAAATGGCCCTTCCTGAACAGACTTTTCCTAACGTTACAGATTGGAAAAGAGGAAAGATCGCACACACACTCCCCCTCTCCACCTCTTGCTCAAGCCCAGCTTTGCCTTGCAAAAGATAGTAACTCAGAATTATAGAATCATAGAATCATTTTGATGGGAAGAGACCTTTAAGATGGTCAAGTCTAACTGTTAACCCATCACTGCCAGGTCACCACTAAATCACGTTCCTCAGCACCACATTTACCTGTATTTTAAATACCTCCAGGAATGGTGTCTCCACCACTTTCTTGGGCAGCCTGTTCCAATGCTTGACAACCCTTTCTGTAAAGCAATTTTTCCTAATGTCCAACCTAAACCTCCTCTGGCACAATTTGAGGCTGTTTCCTCTCATCCTGTCGCTTGTTACTCGGGAGAACAGACTGACTCCCAGCTCGTTACAACCTCCTTTCAGGGAGTTGTCAAGAGTGAGAAGGTCACCCCCAAGTCTCCTTTTCTCCAGGCTAGACAACCCCAGTTCCCTCAGATGCTCCTCATAAGACCTGTGCTCTAGACCCTTCACCAGCTTCATTGTGCTTCTCTGGACACGCTTCAGCACCTCAATGTCCTTCTTGTAGTGAGGGGCCCAAAAGTGAACACTGTACTCAAGGTGTGACCTCACCAGTGCCCAGTACAGGGGGACAATCACTGCCCTGCTCCTGCTGGCCACACTATCGCTGATACAAGCCACGATGCCATTAGCTTTCTTGGCTGCTTGAGCACACTGCTGGCTCATATTCAGCCACTGTTGACCAACATCCCCAGGTCCTTTTCTGCTGTGTAGTTCCCAGCCACTCTTCCCCGAGCCTGTAACATTGCAGGGGTTTGTTGTGACCCAAGTGCAGGACCCGGCACTTGGCCTTGTTGAACCTCATACCTTTGTCCTTGGCCCATCGATCCAGCCTTTCCAGATCCCTCTGTAGATCCTCCCTACCCTCAAACAGATCAACACACCCACCCAACTTGGTGTGATCTGCAAACTTACTGCGGGTGCACCCAACTTCTACAGTTAGCAGCAGTCTCAAAGCCTACCCAATCCTGTACGTGCTAATGGTAGGTTTTTAAAGCCTGTAATTTTGTAAGATTTTCACTTTTGAAAAAAAATTTTACACATTTTTTGCAGATCAAAAGATTTTGGTTTTCCTGAAGCGCAAGTAGGACTAAACCAGTCATTTTCTATGAAGAGGTTACCAGAAATTCATACACCTTCACTCCTGCTTCTGAGAGATCAGATCTGTAAATGCACCACTGCCCTCCTTTTCCCTTTCGTTATGGCTAAACTTCTGTATGCAATTTCAGGAAAAGTACTGCAATCGTAATGTGTAAGATGTCTATATTTCTCATATTCTAGAGTGAACACCAGAAAATGTCATTAAGAATAAAATATTCATTTTAAAGAAAGCAGTAAGTTTAAATTTCAAATATATTACTACATTTTTCCTGCTATGCCTGCCTTTACAAATGCTCCAAATCCTTTAAAGATGTTTGCTTAAATATATACAGTATATATAAACGGAATAAACTACTTAGTATGATATTTGTCCTTTAGCAGGACTGGGTAAGAGAGAGAGGCAGGGAGGAAGAAGGAGGGAAAATCTTGACAAGAATATATATTAGAGCAATCAATAAAAAGATAATCCTTGGAATTCATGAGTCTTTAAATAAGATGCATTTTCTTGTAGTAATCCTAAAAACCTATAAAAGAATATTCAAGCAATAACCCCCCCATAACTCATATTTAACCTTTCATCATGTATAACTACATATTTAAATAGCTTAGCAACTGCATGCTGTGTAAGTGCATTCAAATAAGAGCAGAAATAGAAAAATGTAAATGCTACACCTCTTTTAACATGCAGTGCACAGCCAAGAACATCTGCCAGTTGACCCCATAATCCAATTGGCTGTTCAGAAGCAATCATATCCTTAGATAAGAGCTGCACAGCTTCTACATGCAATGCCCATTTTCTTTAAGAGATGGAGCAAAATGTAGTTAGCCAACTCTTGAACGATTTTCAGACACTTAGAGGTACAAGACGAAAGTAATTCAACATATTACATGGATCTGCATTCCAATACTGTCATTTCTTCCCCCAAATATTGTAATTCATCTTTTAAATTCACACAGCAACAACACAGGGGATGTTTAAGGCTGAAGTGACTATATCAAACCGAGTGATTACATCAGAATACAAAGTGCATACGGCCCACACAAACTGTTTGTCACTTCCATTGGAAAATAATAAAACCTGGAATGAAAATCTGGAAGGGCTCAACCTAGTCCATCAACTCTAATGAGAAGAAGAAATATATAAAACTGGAATTATTTTTCCAAACTCTGAGTTTCCCTCTTGCATCTGCTGCAAAAGGAGTGCACTGCTTGAGAGGTCTACAGGCAGGGGGAGGGATGAAGACATAAGAAGGAGTGACTTCAAGATACTCTAGAAGAGCCAAAAACTTTGTGGAATTAAGGCATAAGCCCCACAGAATATCATGCAGTAACAGAATGTGTCATCACCTCTGAGCAAAATAAAACTTCTGCTAAAAAATTCTGTCCCAAATACAGAGGCAACCTGCACTACACTGACTGAACTTACTCTAGGAGGACAGTCTTCTATGAAACAGGTTCTGTGATTCAAATTATGACTTATATTCATCAAATAAATTGTCTTGAGCATGAAAATTGCCCCTCTCCCCAAAGCAGTAGCTTTCCTAAGGTATCTGTATTGGCAGGGCCCCAGACATGGTGGGAAGTGGTAGGAGAGAACTGCTGGAATAGTGTTTCAAGTAATGCTCTCTGTAGTTAAATTTATGTCAAATATCTGAAAGGTATTGGGAAAAAAAAGACATACAGAGCTCTGCCAGGAAGCCTAGAAAACACCCTTCACAAGAAGAGAGTGAGGAGATTATTTGGCTTAATGAGAAAAAGACACAAACTGACCGAGGGCTTTAATTATAAGACACTGGAAAACGGAGGGTTCTCCAAAGTAATTGATTAACCAATAACAAGACTCAAGATCAGAAGCTACAATTAAAAAAAAAAAAAAAAACCTAAAAATACTGGGGGAAATAATAAGGTAATAATAAGGAAAATCTGCTGGCACCTGAAGGAGTTTAGTTTTGCTTCTAAGTTATCTAACGTCTTTATCAACTGCATAAAACACAATATAACACAGTAGCCAGCGAAAGATAGAGCAAATCTCAGCAGGAAGGTGATTGAGTTTTCCCATGTCTGATACCAGACAAAAGCATGTGCTTTACTGCAGGTATTTAACCCAGATTATATTAAAATAATTAGGATGTCACATATTTATATATGAAGAATCTATAGAGCTTTGCTCCAGGACTTAAACAGGGAACAGAAGACAATCTGCCTTGCAGTGGATTAATGATACGTGCCCAGATCAGCTAAACAGCAGCACGATCAGCTAATTTAGTTTGCCAGCTGGGTAGGCAACTTGTGCATGCTGCGATGTGCCTAAGGACCTCGGTGTTTCTAAACCACTGCTGGAAGCCAAAGTCCAGTGCGTGCAGGGCCCCAGACATGGTGCGAGAGAGAATTGCTGGAAACTCCTTCCGAACGGTGCAAAGGACTGAGAAGTGTTAGGGGAGGCAATGAATAGAATCATGCACACAGTACGTGTACATGTGTGCACACCTAAATGTACATAAATACACACACTTCATTAGCACCGAATAAATATAGCTCTGAAATATATAGGATTTGAACCAATCCTATAAATCTGAACTGAAAAAAGGTAATCCATTTGAGTGCTAAAATAGCTAGAAATAGCTTGTTTCTACCCTAAAAAAGCCAAACCCACAGGAAAAGAAATAACCTCCCGAAAAAACCCAACCAAACAAAAAAGTACCCCCCAAAACAAAGTCACAAACCTAAAGAAACAGTCCTTAATGCAATTCTAAGGTGTTACTACTAGAGCCCGCAATAGAAAGCCCGCTAATGAATTCAATGGTTTTAGATGGAGACATGTGTTCCCAGTAAAGAGGCAAAAAAACACCAACCACATTTATTTTAATACCAGCTGTGGCATTTTGGAAGCACCGTGCACCGATAAACCATACAAAGACATAATTTCCAAGTTTAAACAATTTCGTTCCCTTAATATCTTCTGAAAGTCTTTTGAAATTAGCAAATCTAAAGAGTGTGGGAATAGGCAACACTTTATAGCAATAAGTTTACTTTTAATGGAAGTAGTCTGCTGTGTCTGTGGGTAACAAGCCCCAGCATCTTTTCATTACAAAGAAGCTTATTGTTACCACACGACTTACTGCGGGATTTCATTTTGCCTCTTTGGTGATCCCTCTGATCTATTAAGAAAAGCACTGAGGTATGGACAACATACACTTTATTGCAGTTTTATATTTTCATAGTCCCTGCTGCTTCTGTTAGGCAACTGCCTATGAAGTTCAAATACTAATAAGCAGAAAGGGAAAAAAAAAGTATTTACCAAGTTTCTTACAGAAAAAAAATAAACTGTGAAGAAAATGAAGCAGGTTCAGAATCAGGAGTTAGAAGTGGTGTTGCATCCTGGGACACAACGACTGCAGCAATGTTTGGGCAGAATAACAACTGGACCCACCAGTTCTAGCACCTACAAGCCACCACAGAAATAAATCCTTGTATAAATTCTATTAAAGTTCTCTACGCATACTATACAACTTAATTTGTGTATATATATATATTCATAACATATATATTAAGACCCTTCAGCACGACTGCTTCTGTCCCATTAATTAATTTTCATGGATGAATTTGAAATAAAGGACATGCACTACTAAATAGTACTTCATCAGTGTTAATTAGTGTCGAGAATTAATCAGCAAATGTAGGAAATCACTATTAGTTTTGCAGAAATGCATACAGCATTAAGTAGCATTTAAATAGATTTTAAGAGCAGCAATTTAGAGATTATTCTCCTCTGATGGGATACTTCAATATTGAATATACAGAGATTAATGTTCAAGGGAATTTGTGTGGTGTTGGAGGGAAATGTTGCTAAAAATAGCAAATGGTTCTGCAGCAACCATCATCTCGGAGAGAATTAAAAAGTTGTAAAATATCCGTAACACCTGAGCTCTCTGATGCCTTTATACTGTTCAGGCGGGATTATTTGTCCAGGGCTCCCTGTGTTCTGGGAGATAAAAATTTCTTCATATAAGAAATTTGGTGTTTCAGGTTGAATTCTGCTGTTCCATGAGCATCTCCCCGCTCAATCCTCCAGAAGTTCGAGGATCGCCTACAAAACCTGACACAAGGTGTGGTCCCAGACATAACTCCTATTTTTAATTCCTTCACGAGCACAGTACCTTGTGATCACAATTAAAAACATAGTAAGCACAGAGAGACTTCTGTTGGCTATTTAATGCTGCTCACCTGATTCTTGAGATCCAGCTTTGGGCAGGGACGACCTCCATTGTACGGCTTCTCCTTGAGCCACTTGGATCGGACTTTCACCCCCGGTCCGCAAGAAGAGCTGCAAGGGGACCAGCTGGACCAATCGCTTAATTTGCAATCGAAAGGACAAGGGACCGTGCAAGATTCTTCAATGTAACCTAAAACAAAAAATTAAGAAAGGTTTTAATCACCACAACTAATGCACTCCAGTCCTCTGGTGTCTCACTGCAATCTGTGTAACCAACACAAACCGAGAACTTCTTAAAGACAACGCATTTAGCAGACTGACAACGCCTTCCCAGCACAAGATTAAGTAAAGAGCAATAGTGACTAAAACTAATTCCTACTTTGTTTAGTCCAATGGAAGCCGCGATAAAACTGCCTGATGTGGAGGACACGCATGCTGGCAAAACTCTCTGTTGTGAGGCTGGTGGTCACCAACAGGGGATCATTACCTTCCACGTGAGACTGTGGCCATAATAAATTCCGGACAAGTAAGCACACAGCCCAATGTTGTACTCCTTTAGCTAGCCACCTCCAGAGCTGGCACAGGCAGGGAGTCAGAGGGTCTCTTCCCAGCAGACAGAACCAGAGGACAGAGGAGGCACCAGAACCACCCTCTCGGCAGCTCCCACAAGACGCATGAGGGACCTGCCTGCAGCCTGCCAGCTGGAGCAACGTGGGATTCATTCTTGGGAGAAGCAGATGAAACCTGCTTCCCTTCTCTTTCTGGCAGTTCTCTTTACACATCTCTCCAAATGTTTCGCCTATTCTGGGTTTCATAAATGGCATTTTAAAGCTTTGCTTTCACCTTAACCTGGCTTGACGTAGAAGTCCTCCCAAGATCATCCCCTCTTAAAATCAGAATACCAGACACCTGCAGGACCAACACCTTACTGAATTAAAACCCAACAGGGTTTTGCAGGGAAATAACAAGGTTCCCCCATATAGGCACAACCCCACAGATGGTTTAGGAGCTGGCATATGGGAAGAGAGATATTGTAGAGCCCAACACTGGCCGTGGAGCTTCTGGTACGCAGAAAGGCAGCAGAGGGCGGCCAAACCCTCAGGGTCTCTGGCGAATTGACTGGCACCAGTCTCAGGATGGCACTGTGGAATAGCTCCTGCA
Organism: Bucorvus abyssinicus; assembly: GCA_009769605.1. Lineage (NCBI taxonomy): Eukaryota > Metazoa > Chordata > Aves > Bucerotiformes > Bucorvidae > Bucorvus > Bucorvus abyssinicus. The sequence continues at coordinate 6,572,340 of CM020029.1, forward strand.
CCTTCCTGCTTACCATGCTGCATCCATTTCTCCTCACGTTTCTATTATCTGCTTGTCATGTCCGTATGTACTATTTTAATTTAAATAAAAGAGAAATTTCATGTTAGACCATGAAAGTCAGCAGCTGCTAAGATCAGATCTTATTACAGGCAGCTTTGACCCTCTGACAGCTCTGGCAATGATGGTCACAGCAATAACTGAATTTCATCCCTATCGTATTTCTGATGTTTCTCATTTTTATGCCCTTTCTTTCCATTTGGTTTTCATTGCGCTAACACTCCCTCTATATTCCTTACTTACAGAATACCAAATTAGCTCATTCAACTCTCTTTTATGAAGGGTTGTCCCACTCTATCAAAGAGACAGTCACTGCAGCAGGGAGGAAAAACAGCCAAGCAACCAACCAAGAAAACAGAAAAGCCCCAAACAGCCAGGAAACACCAAGGCTGGGGCATGGAGATTTATCCTGGCCCAGAGCTGGATTTACCGGCTCTGCCATGGTCAAACCTGCTGCTGACTCCAAACCAGGACTGCGTTACATCCTGAGCATCCACCCACAGCGGCAATATGCTGCTTCCCCACCCCGGTCTTCAGGCTGAAGTCAATGGCAAGAAAGGTTTCAGACTTATTTAGGCATCCCCCACCAGAAAATATCTTCCTGCTAGAAGTATAAAATATACTGATGATGTTTTTGTAAACAGTGCCTTAAAAAAAAATGCTAGAAACAACAGTAGTTCCCTCCTTCAGTTCAATGATGCTCTATTTCTTCTCTCTATTTCCTTCATGATGGTACTGTTGCCTCTTCCTTTACGGTGGCCATCCCGCAGCCTGACAGCTGCAATCATTTCCCCAGTAAGTCAAGCTGTAACTCTTCCCTAAAGCTGCAGACCTGTCTGTATACAGCGTGCCCGGGTTTTCTCTGCTCCCTCTCATCTCCATGTGTTGCGTTGCCTTTTCATTTGCAGCTCCAAAGCCACTAGAATTGGGTATCTTGATTATTTTTGACCCAACCCATTACAGCGGCATTCGTGTGTTTGAGGTATTTCAACTTTGTACGCTTTGTAGTCTCATCGGGGTGAGACTATACCCAGGCACACACATATACAAATATTTCCAAAATAGACTCGCTTTTTTTCCCCAAATGAAACTCCCAAATATCCCACTAATATTCTATTCCACCTGCTTAGGTTGCCACTCAAAGCAATTCATAATACATTATGATAAGTAAAAGAAATTTTCTCATGATAGATTTATGAGAAGCATTTCTTAGGCAGTTCTCCAAAGAGTTCTGTTCCACCACCATATGAAACATCACTTTTCCCTGCGCTGCGTGACAGCCTAGGTAATTAACTATCAACAGAAACAAAGAAAGCACCGTGTTTCAAAGTAGGATTAGACAGAGGGGTTATCAACTTATCAGTGAAGGCAAAATGGGCTAAGCCTTCTGGCAGCTCAATACATACCTCCATAATAAAAAGAAATATAAGACAAAAAAAAGAAATATAATACAAAAAAGAACTATAAGAAAGAGGAAGAAAAAGTAATAATAATCAAAACTAAAGAAACCTATTGTATTCCATCCCCAGGAAGTGCTGTAGGGATCCCTCAGTGAACTACAGAAGTTCTAAAGACGTCCTGTTGCTAAGAGGCCAGCTCACTACTTTTTCAGTTTCCTTACCCATATTTCTAAATTACATTAAGTATAAAAAAATAATGGCCAGCTAATAGAGCATTAAATTACCATACTGCTGAGAGGAAGTCAATTCTCCATATTGAACAATGGTACAGAATCAAATGGGAACATAACTTTCTTTCAAGCTCTTCTCACGGGCTGCCATTACTCCTCCTATCAATCACTTGACGTTAACCCTACGCTGAGATACCCAGGGATCAAAGATTTCATTCAACAGAAATTTTTCTCCAAAAATCTTTATGAGATCTATCTTCTATGCTCAGGAAGAGAATTCCTTTGTGGCCTTATTTTTATGAGAAACCAGTAGATAAAGCTGTACCTGGCTCACCTGTTGCCTATGAGGATGGGATATTTGTTTTTCTCTGTAGGAGCCAACAATGGCTTGCCATTTTCAGGGGGCTGAAAAGACTTCGGTTTGGATACCCACAATAATCCTAGTATTGGCATTCCTACAAAACTTGTAGCATTGGCATGGTGCAAAACAAAACAGAACAAAAACAACAAGGGAGCTATGGTATTAAAACAAGCTATTAATACAGAATTCTACATTCAGGCTATTATCCAGAGAAATACTTCTTACCACAACAGAATATGAATAAAGGAAACAGCATAAATACATTTCTGAGTTATTGTCGCTCAGCCTGGGGAGACTAACTCAAGGTTGAGCTTATACAGCTCGTTTTGTTGGTGTCATCCTTGAACATCTCACTTATCCACCACATTCCCTGTTTTTCTCTCCTTTGCAGAACCTGGTACCAAAAACTGAGTTTCCAAGACCTTCTACAGAAAAAGATGTCCTCTTCTTCCCAGACCTGCTCAGCCTGCTTTCCATGTGATCTTACATTATTTGTGGAAGCTTCCTTTAACCTTTAATTTAGGAACAACAGATGAGAGCCTCTGTCCTACCTGAACCAAGAGCAGGCTCCTGAACACCACAGAGCTGGAGCTGCACACGCAGATGTCACAGGAGGCAGTGACAGAAACGTCAATGCACTGGATATTTAAGCAGGCACTTTGAAACATACTAAGGGAATAGTCCTGATTTGGCAGGAAAAATGGAGCTGGATGATCAAATAAGTCTTTTCTATGTTTAAGTGCTATTGTTTTACTACTGAGACACTGCCAACGTAATGGGATGAACAAATGCATCTACCTAGGCTGCACAGCTCATTTTACTATTATTTATTCATTAAGAACAATGTGCTGGTTGCTCTACAGCCACAAATGGAGTCTCCTCCCCAAAGCGTCTATAATAAACAAAGCGCCCACAGATTACACAGGATGTACTGGGAAGGCTCAAACACACGATGCAGCAACCTTCAGTTGTCTCATTTCTTGTGTGCAGCCCAAGAGACAAATCAATAGCAGGCAGATGAATAAAGTGAGGATGATGGTCCGGTGGGAGTTGGAGGTTAAGGCTCAAATACATGGCATAAAAACATTTATTGTCTCTTTTTTGCTGCACAACCCAAAAGAGCCAAGGCAAGAGGGCGCAGCTGGATGATGGGCTGGTGGGCGTCAGCGGCACAGATGCATGAAGAGGCTGTGGATTGCACTGCAGCGCTGGGTGGCGGGGGGGTGCGTGGTGTGGTAGGGCGGGGAGTTTCCCAGTAGCACAATTTCTTTCCTACCTACCCAAGACATCATACATGTATGACACAGCCAGCGAGGGTCTGGGGTGCTCTTCTGTGCCCCCCTCTATTCACAAATGGATCGTGGTGGGAGAAGCAGGCGGGTAGTAGGTTTACAAGCTAATCTAAGACACTGGCATCCACCCGATTGTTGCTCTTCCAAATAATAAATTTGCTGCGGGTGTAAGGTCTGCGCACAGCATTAAACAACAGTGCTAACAGGATTCCAAGAGGCTGACTTAAAAGTGACTCAAAAATAAACATTTCTGCACCAGCTTTGGAAGCAGATGCACATCTAATTGAATTGGCTTTAAACCCACTTGTGCCCTCTCTAACGCATTTCATCATTTCAATTAACAAACTTGTAGCAGTTCTACCCCTGTTAGTAAAGCACCTTGAGGTGCTCTTCACGAAACTCAAGTCTTACTTTGAGAGCGATAATTCTGTGCGTTACTGCAACTCCCACTTGTAATAACACCAGTAATTTCCCTTGGAGTCCACAGGATAAAAGAGATCCCCCTTTAACAAACAAAGCAGCAGGAGAGTGGACAGTGGCGCAGAAAAATGTTTCTAATTACACACACCAAAGGTAGAGAAAAAAAATTATTCATTTTGCAATTAATATTTACATTCATGTGGTCACTGACTGTGCAATATGTAGAATAACACCAGTAAGTCCCTGTGTGGCTAATAAAATAAAAGTCTAATAGCTAAAGACTTTATAAGGGAGACCTGGTGGACCATAGCACTTGGTGGGCCAGATTCTGCTCAGCTGAAGATTTGGGATCTCCTACAAAGCAAACCTCATGTTTTAACGCAGGTTAAAACTCATGACTGAGCAGAGACTGCAGTTAAGAGACTAACTCCACCAGCTGAACATCGCTCTATGGCTGGAGCTTTCCCAGTGTGCCGGGATAAGGCAGCCACCAGCCATGGGCCACACGACATGACCAAAGGCTCCAGAAGCTTGTGAGCTACAAGGAGATTACCTTGTCCTAAGCAATCCAGATCCAAAAATTCAAATCCTGCTTCAAGTGAGAACGTTATTAGCTGAAGGAAACTAAGCAGAATAAGTCTGGGAGTCTTAAGTTCAATTGCATCTGAAAAGGATGTAATATTGCCAAGGAACAAATGTTTAATCTTTTCTTTTTTTTTTTAATATGCGAGGATTTGAGAGATTTTATGCATTATTAGTTTGCTAGCTGGGAAATTTAAAAGATAATCTAATGAATACATTCAGTAAATGCACCAGCAAAAAACCAAAAAACCCAGTAAAAATAACTTTCACATCAAATATTTTGCAAAGCTCAAATAACGGACCCTTGGCTAATTTATTCCCACTTGTTCTTCTCGACAAAGAGACACACGCTCTCGTTATCTTGTAGCAGACTTATTATAGATTCTAAATAGACGAGAGAGGACTTTTAAAAAACGCTGGTAAGTTTAACTCAACATTATTGTTATTGAAATTCCGAAGGTTGGTTTTATTGCTCAATTTCACAGTCTCTACAAACCCTGATGAGGCAGTTGGGTTGATGCTGACTTTGCATTATGATTCCTAATTTCTTCTGATTTTGCATTACAGTTTTCTTCCTTAAAGAACTTGCAAGCTTACACTTTGAGTTATATACAGCTGCAATACTTGATATATTTAATCTTTTAACTAAATAAGGAAATCTCCATTAATTAGCACGTTCCTTGTAACAGATTGCAAAACAAGCTGAGAACTCGGCCGGAGAAGAGAGAATCGTCTGCTGCCTTCTGAGTGCAAATACAGAGTGTAAATAAATAGGACTTCACAGCGTACATTCATTTCGCAGGGAACTCTCAGTGCAGACAGGCAGAAATCCACCACACAAATCCGGGCTCCAAAACCAGCTGTGGAAATGATTCCCCCTCCTCCTGGGGCTGGGCCGGCTGCTTGGGAGCCCTGACATCTTAAGAAAGTCCTTACTCAAATAAAAAAATCATCCACTGGGATCAATAGCCGTTAGGGTAGTAGCTCAGCTGTGTTCTTCTATATACTTTGCTCATCACTCTGCCAACCAGGAAAATCACCTGCTTTGTCCGAACAAAACTGAGCAGCGGGTTTTTTTCTTTACTGGTGTCCATTGTGAGGAAAGAAACTCATCTCACTCAATCTTATTATGACTCGTGTAGCATATGTATTCTTCAGGCTGCTCAATTCATAGTAAAATGAGATTTTTAAAACAAACCTTAGATTGTGTTTATTATTATTATTATTATGAGATTTATATAATAACGCTTTTTTAAAAGGCTGAACACACTTCCACAATACATCACGAAGACAAAATTAAATTGTTCACCGACTGTCAAATTCCCCTCTTTCTCCTACATCTGCCTTCTCTCAGAGGCAAAATTGCACAGTAACTCCGAAAATAGATGTACATTGTAGAGTGCTCTGAAGATCGATGTAGACTTGGGCAATTTGGACCAGGAGGGAAGCATCTTCTAGAGCCAAAGGTCCATCACTGGTAGAAAGCTGCCGCCAAATGTCACCAAAAATATCTGCCCCTATCAGTAAATCATATATTGCCTGAAGGTCAATGGTTTCAGGCTCTGCTGGAGCACACTAAGAAACTCAATTTCAGAGTTTGGGGCCCTCCACGGAGAGCATCTTTCTGCCAGTTTCTAAAGATACGATGTCAGGCACTGTCAACACAATATGCCACCTCATTTCAGCTGCCAAGCTGCGACCCCAAGACACAGACAAGCCTCATTTAGACAACCTCCCTCGGACAACCACGCGACGGTTTCCATTTTACAGAATGGGAAACGCTGGTGCATCTCCTTGTATCTTGATAATTAGCAAGTATTGCACATTGTAATGACTGCTCTTATTTCAGACAAAATAAACCACCAGATGACTCTGCAGAAGAAAGCAACACAAAGCAATTACATCCATGGGCAATTAGTATTATCAAGAAGGCTCATAATAACATGAAAAAAGGTCTCTTTTTTGTTGTTTTTAACAATGTACGTTCCTAGTACTCTGACTTACGAACTCGAGAGGTGTTACCAAGTGTAAGGGCTCCTGTTCAACAGCAGGTCACACAGGCACTGAAAAGGCAGGGAGAAGCTTCTGAGCCTGCAGTGACCTCCGCAGGCTCCCTCCCTGCCATCACCGGAGGCGAATGACACCGTGACCTCTCAGATCAATACATTTAAATCCATACACTGCCTCAATTCCTCCTCATCTCATCGACACTAAGTGAGAAACCTAACTACATGCTTTAATTATTGTGGTGCTGTTTTCAAGACGCCACTAACCATTGTCAGCATTAGGAAGATCTGTGAGCACTTCTCCGAAAGCCAGGTAGCTGCCAGGAGGTCCAGCCTGCTCAGATAAGGAGTTTCACTCCTGCTATCAGAGGTCAGCCTCCTACAGAGGCAGGGATACAAAGGTCTCTGACCTTCTTAAATAAAGCAGTACTGTAAAAAACATCTGATGGAAACAGGATTTTCAGAACGGGAACAGTCCTGGTTTTTCACAGCATAGGCACAGGGAGAGCCGCACAGCTCATTCAGATGATGGAAAACCTTGAGATGGAAATAGGACATTTTGGTGACGTTAGCAGGCTCCAGCACAGAGTACTGACGTACCGAATTCCTGACAGACTTTTGTTTCAATTTTGCAGCATGACTTTGAGCACTCTGGTTGTGTAGTTCAAGCTCTGCTGCTGGAGAACTTCAGTGAATTCAGACAGGAGCAGAAAGCGCTACAATCCTGTTAAATAACACGGTTTTTAATGGCCGCTCCTCCAAGTTACCAAATACAAACGAGATTCAAGATTTCACAGAGGGAACCTCTGTCTGTAGTGAGGGATATTTTGCAAACCAGGCTTTCAGTAATTTCATTTTTTTCCTCATTTGCAAAGCTTGGAGGACAGAGAGATTTCCAAGTATATCTCAGACCCAGGAACAGACTAAGGTAGGAGAAATCCATAGTTACTCATCAACATCATTATGATAATCCTTAGAGCAGACGGAGCTGAAGTTTGATTTTACCCATATTTCCTAATTCAGGCTCGTTTCCTCAAATCTTCTAAACTCGGTTGTTGCTAAACTCTTTGACCAAGCAGACTACACCAGCCACCTTAGAAACATCCAGTATATGCCCATCTCTCCCTGTCGCGCTAACTTCATCGCGGTATGCAGTGCTCCAGCAAACTCATCGCTGCCCAGGCAGTCGGCTCATTTTATTCAGACACTGGCCTATGTGCAGAAGCTGCAATTCTTATTGCTGTAGGACTCCCGTTCCATACAAGCAGAAACACATGATGTTGCTTCTGAAGATCTTCATAATATGTCAGATGTGAAACCCTCTAATTCTCACTGAAAACCCCTAAAACAGCTACTACGTCCAGCTGCCATAGGGCTTCCCACCAGTGGTAAAAATGTGAAACTGTGAGTTTCCACTTCAAAATGATTTGTCATCCCTTCATTTGCCTGCAAGTACTGCTCACTGGAGCTGTATAAAGGGCAGTCAGGTTAAACAACACTGCAAAAACCCGTGTAAGACACAGGAGGAATCCTGAGAGCTACCACCAGTAGATGTCACTTTCCAGTTCAGCTGCACATGTCTCAAAGGGATCATGAAGTTCATGAGCAGGAAAAGTGTAGAGGTCTTAACACCAGAGCACATAATTCATTAAAAGGCTTAGGCTAAAATGGTATTTCTTCACACTTCCAATGTGAGATGTTAAATGGAATGACACGCAGGGAGAGGAAAATGTAAATTCTAAATCTATCTTCGCATGGTAACATTTTATTAGAGACTTCCTTCCTAAGAGGCTGTATTTGTGACCAATGCATTATTAAGGCCAAAGAGGCAGGCCACTTTACAAAGGGATACTCGTAGTGTAACCTGCTGCAGAAATCAGGGCAGTAGATCGCCCAGTGCATTAACTTGCTATCAAAGCTCTGCTAAACCTCCAATATACTATTTTCTACACCAAGTTACTACTTCTACACTAAAAACGTTCCCAACTCCCATGGAAGCGCTTTAATCAACCTGTCAAAAACAGAGAAAAACTAACTGAGCCTAATAATAGAAACAAAAGGCATGGCCATGAGCAAGGGTGGGCAGAGGTGGTCCAGCAAGTGGAGGCTGAAGGTGACTGTCAAATACGAGAAAAGCCTATCTCGGGTGAGTAAAAAAATCATTCCTTCGCGTAGTCTGGTACTGCCACATCTTCAAAAGGGTCATTTTATGGAATGCAGCAAAAAGTATCAAAGAAATTTGGGCAAAAAGACACGCTATGAAGATTTATATTTAGAGCCAAGGAGTAACAACAGACATCACTACGACTAAATGCAGCACCCACAGAGGATGCTGCTCAAATAGCTAATCCTCTAAATATTTCCTCATAAGATGCATACTTGGCTTTCTGTATGATGATAAAGATCTACAAGAATGTGCATTTCTACGCACTAATGCCTCAGGGGAAGTCTTACCCTGCTTTAAATAAGCTTCTTTGATAGCCAGTTTGACCCATTCAGAAACAACCTTTTTGATGGCTGTTTACCTTTGATTCTGTTGCCAGAAAAATACAGAGAACAGCAATGCCTGAACAGTTGTCTTGTGATCCAACTTCATTTGATAAGTCTTTTTATATCCAGGAAGGAAGAACTGAGGCCAAATCTTCTCAGGGCAAATAGATTTTGGAAAAGGAAAAGATAGGGAATAAATCCATGTTCTTTGATTCTCATTTGTTATGAGAGCAATATAAAAAAAATCCTGTAGTTGAACAAGAAATGGAGGGCAGGTCCCTTATGGGCTGTTTCTGTGCTTACAGCTCCCTTGGTAGCCACAGCTGTAATTAAGAGTGTCACTGCACACCCAAGGAGATGTGTAGAAATGTCAGAGAGAGGTCCAGAGGAGAACCCCGCCAGGATTGCAGAGATAAATTTAGATGCTATTTAGCTTTGAGATAGCAGGAAACAAGTCAAAGGTGACAGTGGCTTTGAAGAGTCCTTAAGTGGGGACATGAGGATAGGACAGCCCCATCTGCAGCTAGCAACACTTTTGGCCACCTGTGATACAAACCCAGCCTTAATTCCCATGCCAGGGGATGGGATGGGCAGAATAAAAAATAAGGTGAATTTTTAGCTGAAACTTGTTCCTTGAGCAGTCTTTGAAAAGCTTTGTCCTGGTAAGTAATACGGTCATTTTTCTGTAATAAAAAGGCCACAGAGAGATATACCACAGAGACACGCAGGTGAAGCCACAGAGAGAAACAGGAGAATTGTAATATTTAATTAAACCCAAATGTCAAAAGAAGGGTAGAGTAGTTTGAACACAGGGTCTACATGTTATCATTAACTGACAGTACCAAGACCACCTACTATTCCCACACTTTTAGGGAGGAGGAGGCATCCCGAGGCTGTCAGGTGTGGGGTCTGGAGCTGGGAAGAGGATAGCCAGAGCAGGGTTGTTCATTTTCCTTGTAAAATAAATGAGGCTGTCCAGAATCATAAGAGGTTTGTAGGCTGCTGTTGATGAAAGTACAGAAACCACTTAAAATTAAAACTAGTCGGATTCTGGAATTAATGGTTTCTGCCAAAAATTAAATTTCAATATAAAATATCATTTAGACCAAGAATGAAAATAAATACTTAGGAACACTTTCAGAAACACAGGTGAAATTTCTGTTCAGAGAAGTTTTTATTTCTGAAGATTGTCAAAACAAAATCAGGGATTTCTGCAATAATTTCACTCTTCAAAATAAAATTTACCAGATATGGAAAAATATATACCACAGTACTTGCCAGAGCAGCTACACTTTCGAAAATAAACAGGCATTTATTCAACGTAGCTTTTCCAACTTTTGTTTTTTCCAGAATTGTTACCTTGTAGGAAAAGCAAATTTCCTATCAGTCCAGGATAGACTTGGCTCCATTTCTTTAACCTACTAAGCTCTGCTTATAGTTTGAGCTACACAAATATCATTTTGCAGAATGATTATTAAAATCTACTGACTAAAAGCTACCTGAAAATAGCTCATTTTCTCCTAAAATGACAGTGCAGGGATTTACACACCACAGGGTTTCAGAGCAGGTTCTTGTGTTAACTCACAGGTAGGTCATGCAATGTCTATCAAGCTGGTGGCCAGGACTTCCGCGTAATGAAGCGTAAACCCCAGAGGAACACCCCCAGCAGAAATACAGCACTGCTCTGGGCTGACCTTTCAGAAAATCAAACTTCATGAGACTTGATACTACCTGGTTTTCAGCAGTAGGAGTTGAAATTCCTGATCTGTGACCTTTGCATACTGTCCTAAATCACTCAACACAGGGGACGCGGCTCCTCATGACAGAAGTAGCGCTGTCACTGCTGGCACACGCTGCCCTGATGTGCCTTGGAGCTGTGAACATCCTTGCAGCAACCACCAAAACTATAAGTTTTCATATCACCAAAATTTTTAACCCCTCCTGGTGCACCTGTTTGCTAATCCCACCTGTCTGGGCTCAAAGTTCACGTTTTCAAGGAGTGACCTTGCCAGCAGCATTCCCAGTAGCAGGGTTATACAGACCTGACTGGGAGGAACCGAGTGACTGCCCTGCATGAGCAGGTGCCAGGGAACCTCTGAGCAACCCCAGACCTCTGATTTTTCCACCCACAACTAAACCACGTACAACAAAACACTGCACTGTTGAGGACAAGGAGGTGTATGAGCATTCCTGCTGAGCCCTTCATAAATTTAGAGATAATTAAAGCTTTTTAAGGTGACTGTAGGTTGAAGCTAAGCGCTCTGTGATTTAAAGCCAGGATCTATTTGTCTGTTGTGTCTTTCTTCCAGGTTCCTGTTGTTGCAAGCACAGCGGAATTTGAATAGAACAAGCACTCTTCATAAATTCCTGCTTTCCATAAACTGCCCGTTGTATCACAAGCAGAACCTCTGTGCAAGAGCACAGAAACCTCCAGCCTTTGATTTGGAACCGATGAGGCTGTTGGCACAGCACACAAAAAAGAGGCGCAAAGGAACTATGTGAAATAATTCAAAACAAAGGAGGTGGAAAGTCAAAAATAGTACCAAGAGCTCCAGTGACAGATGGAGAAGTGGATGAACTGCAATTAAGAGGACAATTTCATGTCCAGAGAGGATGCTCCAAACACCAGCCACAGAACGGAGACCCTCTGGCCTCACGGTGAGTGTCTTCTGATGGGAAGACAAACTGAAGCAAATAATCGATCACATTTTTGCAATGTACTTAGAGATAGTTACCTCTATCATAATTTCCTAAGCGCATTTCCAAATTAAAGGAAGGAAAAGAAGAGTGAAGCAAATCCAGGGAAAAAATGAATTAGCCCACTTTGGAAACTGCAGGTCACTCATTTCTTGAGCTTATTGAAAGGGTGACCAAGGAAAATGATACCACCACTAAAAAAAGCAATAGACTAATCACAAAAGCCAGACATGAAAAAGAAGCCACGGTGTGTTTTTTCTGGACATCAGAGAAAAAGTTGGGTATAGAAAGGAATAAAATGCAGAAAACTCTGGGATTTGCAATTTTTAAGCTTGTCATCTCTAATGATCATGAGCTAATCCAAGATTAAATTGCAGGGGGGATAGGTAAATTGGTCAAGGTGAGAGCTGCATACCCCTTACAGCTGACCCAAAGTATTCACACGAGCTGTGCTCAGTCAGCATAGAGGTCCCTCCAGCCCAGGTCTCAGGTCCTGACACAGAAGAAACTGTAGACGCCAGGCAAGCTAGCAGGGCACTTCCGTTAAGGTGCAGTGGGAATGCTTTTGTCTTCACTGGTTTTGGACCTTAGGATACTCTGCATGTGCTAACTATATCAACGGGGAGAAGATCCATTTCCCATTGAGAAGGTATGCTTAAAGGGTTAACATATCCGCAGATAACAGGCTTAGCAGAGTTGGAGTCTAGACTGCTGACAAACACAGATGAACAGACTTTAATGGGGTTTTGGGTTTTTTTCCCCCCAAATTGCAAATGCAGAATTGCTCACAAAACTCAGCCTCAACCCTGAACCCCTGTGAGCAGTGATTAATTTCTACATTAGACTCAAAGTCACAATACATTCACTTGATACCTATGAAACAGTCACATAATAAGTCACATTGACACGAGTGAACTAAACCCTACTGAAATGGTAAGCCAGGGAAAGCGAAAATCATTGCTGCGAGAAGGCAAGAGCCCAGAGTCTGCTCTCCAGAAAAGTTACAAACTGACCTATTCTGTTCTATACCATTTTTATTGTCCCATACCTTGTACTCACAGCATCATCAAGTCTGGGACAAACTGAAATCTACTTCTAGGGCAAAGTTTGCATCCTTACATCTGTCTTTCTACATTTTGTAGAAGTTCTTCAAAGAACTGATGTCTACGTCTTCCAACTACTCACTTCTGACCTGGTTCAAGGGAAAGGAAGAGAAAGCACTGTCCTGCAAAAGGAAAAGGGCAGGAAACAAAGAGAAGTCAGAAGGCCTGAACGATGTAAAAGAGGAACACACTTATTCCCACATCTCATAAAGCAAGAACAATGGCTAGATATCACAGTGATTGGCATTCAATATATAAGGCAATGGCTTAATTAGCCATAAATACGGTCAGCTAGCAAATGTTAAAAGGTCACCAGATACTAATTGTGAACAAGACAAACTGAGCTGCTTAAAAAAAATCTGTCATGAATATTTTCTCAGGGCTTAGCAATTGTGCATGCTTCTGTAATTTGCTCTTCTCCATTATGGTTAAATAACATTCTGCTAATTATTAATTGGATAATGATTTGTTTCTATCACTAATTCAATAATGTGTTCAGAAGTGCATTTTGAAAGCTCCCAGCTCTAGAGACCATCAATATCAGGCTTATTTTGATGGGTTGACCCTGGCTGGATGCCAAGTGCCCACCAAAGCTGCTCTATCGGTCCCCCTCCTCAGCTGGACAGGGGAGAAAAAATGTAAGAAAGTCTCGTGGGTCGAGACAAAGACAGGGAGATCACTCAGCAATTACCACCCTGGGCAAAACAGACTCAACTTGGGGAAATTAGTTTAATTTATTACCAATCAAATCAGAGTAGGTTAATGAGAAACAAAACCATATCTTAAAACACCTCCCTCCACCCCTCCCTTCTTCCTGAGCTCAATTTCACTCCCAATTTTCTCTACCTGCTCCCCCTGAGCAGCGCAGGGGGATGGGGAATGGGGGTTGGGGTCAGTTCATCACACATTGTCTCTGCCACTCCTTCCTCCTCAGGAGGAGGACGCGTCACACTCTTCCCCTGCTCCAGCTTGGGGTCCCTGCCATGGCAGATAGGCCTCCATGAACTTCTCCAACATGAAGAGTCCTTTCCACAGGCTACAGTTCTTCAAGACCTGCTCCCTTCCATGGGTCCCTTCCACGGGGCACAGCCCTTCAGGAACAGACTCCTTCAGTGGGGGTCCTCCATGGGGTCGCAAGTCCTGCCAGCAAACCTGCTCCAGCATGGGATCTTCTTCCATGGTTCACAGGTCCTGCCAAGAGCCTGCTGCAACGTGGGCTTCCTACGGGGTCACAGCCGCCTTCAGACACATCTCCCTGCTCTGGTGTGGGGTTCTCCACGGGCTGCAGGTGGATCTGCTCCACCATTCACCTCCACGGGCTGCAGGGGCACGGCCTGCCTCACCATGGGCTTCGCCACGGGCTGCAGGGAAACAACTGCTCCAGCACCTGGAGCACCTCCTCCTCTTCTGCACTGTCCTTGGTGTCTGCAGAGTTGTTTCTCTCACATATTTTCACTCCTCTCTCTGGCTGCAATTGTGCAGGGTTTTTTTCTCTCCTTCTTAAATTTGCTATCACAGAGGCACTACCGCTGTCACCAATGGGCTTGGCCTCGGCCAGCAGCAGCTGGCTGGCACTGGCTGTATCGACACAGGGGAAGCTTCTAGCAGCTTCTCACAGATGCCACCCTATAGCTAGCATACCCACCCCCCAGCTACTAACACCTTGTCACACAAACCCAATACACCACTTAGCTGCTCTGATTGAAAAGCAGGTCCCAAATGATGGAAGTGGAGCCTCTCTTGGGCACTCCACACCCAAAGCCACCAAAATATCCACATCCTCTGAAGATGAGGCAGTGTTGCTTTCCCACTCGCCTTGCAGGGAACAGAAGGTGTTCAACACTGGGTAGCAATTAAGAGCTTATACATCCTAGGTATCAAACTGGGTTCTGGCTTGAGATTAATAGTTCACCCTTAGGGAGACTCTTATGGGGCACCCAGAAGGTGGAAACTTCTCACCCCTCCTTTCATTCCACTTCTAAAGTTCTTCAGAGCACTTTTTTAGTAGAGTGCAGGAGGAAGGGCAGACGATAGGGTGCTGCTGTTCAGTACTGACCACCCCTCTGACATGGGTCCTGTGCCAGGGCCATGCTGCAATCATTTCTGCTCAGATAAAAAGCTGAAGACAAGAAAGCCAACAATAATCCCCTTGAGCTACTACTCCCTACTCCCTCTCTAAGAGAAGCCAGGCCATTAAAAATGCCACATAAATATCACTGGCAGAAAACAGGCTTCAAGGTTATTCAGAAAAGCCCCACGCATAGACAGCCTCCTCTTTTTAACAGTGATAAAAACCATGAGATTTTCAAAAGACCAAGTCACGGCACAGGCAAACCCACCTTTCAAGACCCAACAGCTCCCTTTTTGCAGAGGAAAAGGTAATGTTGTGGGGGCAAGGCATGGCATTCCTCGTTCATGGGCCACAGGGGCATAATCAATTGGTACAACAGCACATTGTTGAAATACAAACCACGGAAAGCTGCTTTATGAATCCATGCAGCCAGCTGGAACAGCCATCAACAGCTGCGAGAGGAATTCACTCCAGCACTGAAGCACTTCATTAGGCTGGGTTTTTTTCCTTTTATTACAGAAAGCTCAGGCTGCTGATCCTCATCCCGAAGACCCTCCACAGAGCAGCCCCATTTTTATCTCTGCTCTCTTACATACTCAGAAACATTAATGGTTCCCACTGAACAACTTAACCTCCTCCTAAGACATCATTTCTCCCTCTCCCTTCATATAGGTCACCAGCAGCCCTCCAACTTTCAACATCACATTGTGTGATATCCTAGTATTTTTGATTGCAAGTCAGAGATCGTTAGTGGTTTTGGGGGCACCACGGGTACATAATTTGTCCCTAAGATAAGGACCTTTGTCTGTAAATTGATTTAGCCTAATGATTGCAATGAGCTGCAAATCAAGGAAACTGGGAGAAAATATCCAGATGGAATGACATTTACTGCTTGCTCTACTTCTAATTCTGCCCTCTTTCATTTGATATAGGCTGCTCAATTATATATGAAACAAAAGTGGACAGAACCACAGCCCAGAGCCCCAGCAGGCAGTGACTTTGGAATATACGCTGTGTATCGATTTGAGCTTGAGACTGGCACAAAATCGCAAGGAGGAGACCATTGGCGGCTAAAGTTGTGTACTTGGCATGAGTGACAGCAGGTGACATCATAGGGGTTTAGTAATTAAATAGGATTATCTCAAAAAAAATTCTGACTCTTCCATTGAAAACAACCGTACAAACCTCCAGATTTAGTAAAAAGGAATAAAAATTTCTAAACATGTAAAAGCGGAAGCAGGAAATATCTTCAAACAAAATGCTGATAGAAATAAAGCTTCTCCTTCTCCTAAGCTTATACTTTCATGGGATTTTAACGCAAATAAAAGACATCCAGCTGGTATTCTGACTGCATAGTCAACTTTAGCCCTCCTACTTCCTTTCCACTGTAGAAACGTCAGCAGACCCTTATACTACGGAAAACCTCAGTAATAAGAGAGATAAGAAGATATTAGAAGAAAGGTGTTCAACATTCACAGCAATCTTGGGAAAGCCGTTCAATCCATTGAACACACCTACGATAGGCTCCAAAAGGAACCGCTGAGTGCTGACTGTGCTCAGCATCAGGGCTATTAACATGATTTTAAAAATCTCCTTACCCGAACTGCTACAGCGAGATGGTTCCACGAGTCTGCCGGTCTTATCGTAACAGGCAATAGCGCGCAGTCGTACACCCTCGCCACACTCCTTGGCATCTCCGTGGGATCGCATTCCCAACAGTGGCTCAGATGTTCCTCCTCCGATAATGCAGTCGGACCAGTTTCCGTGGGGCTGGGAGGTAAACACCTCACAGGGGCACAGCTCTGTTTCCACTTGAGGATAAACTTCTGTATTCTGGCATTTGTCTCGCTTTCTGCTTCGCCCTGTTCCAACCACAGAAATCTGTTTGTTAGCTTAACATCTGCTACTTTTGATAACAACACGTCATATTATTTATACTTGCATGAATTCAACACATTAGAACCAAGACAATCTGAATGTTAATATCCAGGCATGTTTCTGAAGCATCTATTAGCTGCTGCCAGTGCTCTGGAGTGCAAGGACAACGTATTTATCTCCAGGGGCAACCAGAGAACTTGCAAATACTGGTTTTGTGGGTAGGGAAGGGGGCACAATGCAAAGTCTTACTCTAGTAATGGTCTGCCCAGAAAATGCTTTGTAATTTTATACAATATCATCTTTCTCTAATTATCTGATGAAAACAAATTGATTGATTAGTTTCTGTTTGCTCGCAATCAGTGATTGCCAGGACAACTTCTGGAGGACTCTACATTAGCCACAACTACTTCTTTAAGGCTACTTTACAAACTAGTTAAAGATTCACTCTGCACACAAACCGTACTTCAAAGAAATGAGAAAGATAATCCTCAGTAAATTATTAGGGCTGGGAAGCATTTCAAGGATTATATTTGGGTTTATGTTTTCTTTTGCTCTATTCCTTCAACAGGTTTTGAAAGAAGGCTCTTTCAGTAGTTCCAGGATGCAGCAGCATTCAAATAACCCTGTGGTAAAGCTCTCTGCATACCCTGTTCACGGAGGACTTCTAGACATGAGAAGAGGTCTGCAGTACAAGAAGAGATAATGTAAAGAAAAGAATTCATGCTCCCTGCATCCCTACAGCTGCTCCAGGGAACAAAGGTCTGTGCACAGCCTCTAAAGATAAAATCAATGCTTTTCTTGGCATGGGTTAGCCAATGTGATGTGGAGCAATCTTCATGCTGGCTGAGCCCAGGAATGTCTTTGCATTTGGCATCTGCACAGAAGGATAGATTTCCTCCTCGCTAACAAACCACATCTGTAACCCATTCTCAAATGTTCCTTGGGGATCTTGGACATGCTAAAAATACTTCCATAAAAAGTTTTTAAAGCTTTAATCCCCAAAGAAATGTTTTCTCTTTGGTATTGCACACAAATAAGATACTAAAACAGAAAAATAAATTATATAACCCAACAACCCTCTTTCTAGCCTGGAACCAATCGTCATTTCACCACACATCAGAGGGAGCACAAGCTGGCTGTCATCAATACCCGTCTGCATGCAAACATCTGCCTCCAAAGAGAAAGGCACCAACCGCAGACCCTTAATATCACTGTCCTTCCAGCCCCAGCTCTTTCAAAATTGTGTTTTCAGAGTTCTGGGGAAGGTGAAGTTTGCTAGCACAAAGGGATAATAAGCACAAAGAGATCGAATAGTGCCAACGTCTTTATATTTTATATATATGTCTATATTTATATTTATGAGCGAATTCAGGTACAACTCCACATACTTCAAGGGAAGACTTTTAAAAGGCTTTAAATAGATTGGGAGCTCTCTAGTGGCATTTCCAGCATTTTATGTTTGACGAGCTGACAGGAGCCACAGACTCAGTGTATACGTACGGCTCGACGTTCTGCACTGGATTAGTAAACATGGGAATTTGGGACCTGCCCATGTTTTGCCATTATTGTAAGATGCATATCAGTCACAGGCGAGGATGCTAATAATCTCACACTTCTGTGACACTTTTTTCCAACTGGCCCTGCCATTAGCTTGGTAGGAATCTTCCCTCTAATGAAGTTGTTATGAAAGCCCTATTTGGAGGGCAAAAGTGATATTTGTCCCATACTCTTCATAAAGGAGTAGTTTTAGAATTAGTGATGGTGAAATTTTTATCATCTTCACAGACTGCTTTAAAAACTACTATTAAAAATACCATCTCCAACATTTTCAGGGACATAAATCCTACAAGTAAGTAGTGTTTGCTTTTTTAAACTAAATTTCTGAACACAAACAAATATATACATTAAATATTATCTGGTAGTACATACTGTACATTAAAATTATACAAAACATTAAAAATACACCTTCTCACAGAAAATGCTTTGTATACATAGTACTGTGAATTAACTGACTGTATTAATGAACTCAAGACTTACCTAAAAACTATATTTTCATTATAATGACTTTGAATTTTGATATGTTCTGTAATAAGTCTTTTGCTTCTTAAGTAATGACTAATTTTATATGTAGAGTCTATGATTACTTACAAAGTGAAATGAATAATACCATTAAAAACTGAGCAGGAGGCAAGCAAATACTTAGCAAACAATTAGCAGATTCCCACTAAATGACATCATTAATGATCTCCTATTCTGAAGCCAAAGCATTCACTTGAGCGTAGACACACAGAGCGTTGAACAAGGAGGGACAATTCCTGCACACTTATAGAAAGGTGAAATACAAATGGACAAAGGAGTCTTAACAGCATGAAGAACTTCTCAAACAACACTTTCCTTAAATCTTTGGACTCAGTTCATATAGATGAGATTTTTCCAAGACTTCTGGCTACCTCCAATTTTCATGAAGTTTTATGCAAAGACAGGTCAAACATTAATCTCATCAATTTCCCATTTAGAACTGTGGTAAAACCAAAAGCGATGTCTGATATGGCCCTTCCTCCCTGCTCTCTATGGTTTTATGCTGTCCCCACCCCAGCACCACCTGGGACACCTGCGGCATGTCCAGCACTTGGTTTTCAGGACACCTTTGCTGCGAGCAGACTGAGACCATGAGTTCCTTCCCAGCAGGAAGGAGAGAATCCAGCAAGATCTCATGGGAGAGGCTGGTGATGTTTGGTCACAAATGCAGTGTGGGTGAGGAGACAAGCCATCAAAACCTGAATATGAGAAACCACTTCTGGTTCACTCACTTGAATGGATCTATGTCTGATGTAGAGTGGAGTAAGAAAGGCGACAGGTAGGACCATACTGTTTTGTAACTACCACAGATGTTCACTGGGAAAATTCAGATTTAAAACTACCTGCAAGTAAGTATTCACTTAACTCTCACACATTTTCTGTAACATCAGGCACCTGTTATTCTGATAGGGATAGAGGATTTCTACTGCCATAACCATACAGGCATTGATAGGGAGAACATTTTAGAATACGCTCTTTGGCAGACACAGTAGAGCATTGTATAATAATGATTTTTAGGTACAAGAGAAATCTTTATGCTTTAATGAGCCATACTGACAAATGGCAGCTTGAAGCCATTATGTCTGTACACTGTAATTATTAGTTACTAAAAACTTGGATCATTTCAGCAGCAACTGAGTAACAAGATAGCCACACAGCCAGGTACAAGTGAGTCTAGAAGAAAGGAGCAGTGGTAGCCACCACATTTTGCTGCCATTCAGCTCCCAGGCATTATCGCAGCAGATATTTTTACAGCAATGTTAGTATTCTACTCCATAGTAGAAGTCTTTGAAGCTTCACCTCTATTATCGGAGCGAACTCAAGCCAGCGACACCACAGGTCTCAAACACAACACAGAAATATGAGAAGATGTGAGTGTTCAGGACAACAATAACAGTAAAATTCTTGTAAACCTTCTGACAACAGTATAACTCATTTTGATTTGATTCAGCTATGTGTGTGTGGTGGGAGGAAGGAAGACAACTCCTAACAAAACACGCGGCTCCAAACTGTTAAAGCTACAGAGCTTTAAAGCTTTCCAGTTTGGTCAGCGTTCAAATAACGTAATAACAAACCACAACAGCGAGCATGGGAGACTGCTCCGTAAAACGGCTTGAACTGGAGCGGTTAATGAATACTTATAAAAGATCAAGCAGCACCGTTTAAACGATACCGCGTTTCCTTTATTCAGGGTATTAATTTGTTCTGTTGAACTACTGGATGCTGCTGAGCACAACGCTCCCAGTTTTAAACTTCATCCAGATTTCAAGTCTCAAACGGAAAATCCCACTGATTTTTATTCGTGTACACGTTGTTTGCCGCATGCTTCCCAGATCAACTTGCACAATGCACAGTCATTGTTTTATTTGGTTTCTGTCTAAAAATGGCTTTCCTCCACGGAGTTTTTCTGCGCTATTCTCATACAAAAATGTGTGTAACGGCAACGATCAGTATCAGATCCAAAATCAGTTAAGGATGATTACTATTCTCTCCGGATTTTCCCTAAACCCCGACATCAGTCCACCAACACTTGACAAACATTACTCACAAGTATCGCCACCAGGTAAGTATTATAAAAGATTATACCTGTGAGCGACCGCCTCCTACTCCTGGTTGATTCACAGTCAAATGAGCATGCTGTAAATTTAGACCAGGGAGTAAACGTGCAGTCATCTTTGCAGGGAACGAGACACTCCTGTACCAGGGGCGGCATAGCTCCTGCCCACCGCACGCAGTCACCGACATCGGCAGAGTCGTTGTGCTCCGACAGGCATGTAACAGCTGAAAAGTAAAGGAACAGAAATCTGTATATTGTTATATAGATTGTATTACCCTTTAGGCAGTCAGTACTGGTGTTCCACACGAGATTCACGCTCCTGGGTTAATAGGACAAAGCTGATTTATTTTTAGGTCGTTATTCATGCGTCACTCAAAGATGCGCTAGAAGCTTCACAAAACCATAAAGACACATTCTTATTTGAGCAGTGTGTTATCTAAATGACGATATAAATTCAATATTCTCAAAGAGGCAGACATTTTAACAGCTGGGGCAACAGTTTAACCAATGATACACTGTACGACCAAACAAGAAAAGGTGTAATACTGTGGCTAGGTCCCATAAAGCGTATTGATCGAGGCCAGGGTTCCCAAGCTGTGATGCGCACACTACCTGTGGAACTGAAACTGCTTCAACATGGGGAAAAAAAATTTTAAAAACATAAAAAAAACCCTTTCCTTCTCCAAAACTGCCACCTTTTCCATATTTCAGATGAAGGGAACAACGGTCTGAACAGCTTTCCCATAGCGAGTGGCGACCTCTGCTCTGAGCAGCAGAAGCCACAGCTAAATGCTTCTTGCAGCACAGCGGAAACATCAGGTCTGTCCCCTCCAAACTGAGTTCCCTAAACACTTGTGCTCTCCTGCTCTCTGGCCATCTGTACCTTTGAATCTCTTGCATAAACAGAGATGCTGACGAGAAAGGGCACGAACATTCAGCTTGCAGCCCTGACCGAAAGGGGCTGCAGCGACTGCGCTTTACCAGAAGCCTGCTTTTACGGTGCGTGATAGCTTGCTATACGAGCACTCCTGAATGGAACCATTAAGAGAAAAAAAGCACAAGAACCTGCCCCGTCGGTCCTGGCTCAGGACAGCGGCACTCTGCCAAGCTCCATCTGACCTGAAGTGCCCCTGCACAAGGGCACAGGCAGAGCCCCTATGCACGTACCAAGCTTCACCTTCACACACAGCGCCATCAAGGCTGCAGCCCACATTCAAACGCGATGCATTTCTCTGGTCCTCTGCCCAAAGCTCTACCAGGTCTCTAAGGC
Organism: Bucorvus abyssinicus; assembly: GCA_009769605.1. Taxonomy (NCBI): domain Eukaryota; kingdom Metazoa; phylum Chordata; class Aves; order Bucerotiformes; family Bucorvidae; genus Bucorvus; species Bucorvus abyssinicus. Next base: position 6,594,332 of record CM020029.1, read on the forward strand.
CGGGCCATGGCAATAGGGAACAAGAGGCGCTGGGCTGGGCTGGGGCTGAGCTCTCTCCATTTCAATTTAGCTGCCTTTGGGGGGAGGCAAGTCAAACAGGGTTTGCAAAAGCACAGCTCAGGACTCAGAGGCACTGATTTCCCCCCCACCATTTTATTCTAGGTCAACGCCTTTTTCCTTCAACATCCTTGTACTTTTTTGGACTGTAATAATTAATTTTTCAGGGTGGATAATGGCACTGTATAGCCATGATGGAGAACAAAAGCATTAATGTACAAATCTGAGTCACAGGAAGACTATAATAAAATCTGCTAAAATTTCAGTGAATTAATAATAAGTAATTATAATAAATAAAAATAGCTTTCACATCATGGAACCTTTCATTTCATTAATAATAATTAATTCTCTCAAAATCTCCAAGATTATAGACTATTTATATCCTACCTTGTAGGTTAACCTAAGTAAAGATAGGTCATGACTTGATTAAAGTAATAAAGTCAGGGACAGAGTTAGGAATTGAATTTGGCCCCAAGAGTTTAGCCATGTCAGGCTCTCTGATTTCAGGCAAGTCTACACATTGTATCATAAAGCTACGGAAGATGAAATTATTTAATACAGATTTTATTCTTTAACTTCAACAACCTGTGGTATTCTTTTAGGGAGATTCTTAAATAATTCAGGTTTTTGAGGCTGCATATATTTTTCCTTGTTGCCAGCACTTAATGTAACTAGGAGTGCATGAAGAAAAAGGGAAAAATAACTCCCTCTTTTCTTACAGTTAAAGAATTTACTGGGGTGCAACTTTGCAGGAGTTATTGGTTTTTTAACTACAGTACTGTACGGGAGCAAGGGATGGGTTGGCAACCACCTGGAAATAAAAACGTATCCTATTAAAATGTAATTAGATTGCTAAGGAAAAAAAATCAGCATTTTGAAGAGCGTGTAAAAGGCAAGCAATTGTTAAAAGTCTCTTTAGACTCAAGTGACAGTAAATCAGCATATTAATAACTACCTCTAAATTGCTGATCCCTGCCTTTCACTTTCAATCCTTGTGACCCTTCCTATCTCTCAACTCCAGCAGTCAGAAACTCGGAGACGTTCCCCTTCTCAATGATGACAGCGCAAGGACAGAGGTCACCACTCTGTGCAGGAAAGCGGGGTAATTGCCCTCTTCAGGAAGGTTAAACAAGTAAGAAGCTGATGCCCAAGGTCTGTGTAGCCTCTTTGCCCTCAGCAAGGACACTGACGATGTGCCAACACGAGTACGTCCATGTGAAGTACAGCCAGGTGTATGCAAACCACCTTCTCAGCATCACTGCAACCGCTGGCATCCGCAGGGAAGCGAACAATACCCTACGCCGCCAGCCCCATGAAGCAATATTTGCAACTGCATAATAAAGTAGCATGTTGCAATGTTTACTACAATCTGACAGAAGACCACAATTCATTCCTGACATTTATTAATGGCAACACAAGTGATGGAACTTCTAAATACCCATGTTAAACCAGTCGCTTCACACTGCAATGAGTTATTACCTAATGGCCCAATCTTCTGCACAAATGTCCTTAATTTTAAACATACAAATAATTCATTGAGTTTGTTGAGCCTATTTATATGCTAAAAGTGATGGATATATAAGAACATATGAGATCAGGGCAAATATTTGACAGAGAACATGGAGCTTAAAGAAATTAGTGGCAATAATAAACAAGGGTAGAGGAAAGTTAAATTACAACAACAAGCAATATAGTGGATTATACCTGTATAAGCTTGGAGACAAGAAGCAGTTGAAAAGAAGAAAATATAACGGTTAGTCTAGTAAGAGACATAAGACCTAAAGAAGGAGAGGACGAGGATCTCCTGTGAGGTGGTCAGGGACAGACAGGTGGTTGAAAATACAGAATTTCTTCTCTTATCTATTTTATGAATTTTTTTCTAAGTGTAGATCCTGGTAACTCAATCTGGTTATTCCTGACAGAGCAACAAGCCTCAGTGTCAGCAAGAAGAGAAGGCACTGGCCAAAGAGCAAGGAATTCAAAAAGCTTTTTTCGATGCCTAAAGAGCAAACCTTACACTTGCTTCCCACTCTCCTGGACTTTTGCACTTACCAATGCCAACAGTGTTAGTTATTACTAAGCTGGTGGGCCCAGGTGAGCACCTCTTTGGTGACCCAACTGTCAGCTGCGTCCCTTTGCTGGGACAGCAGACACTTCTTGTTTTACCTGCACGAAATAAAATGCCAGCCATGAACATCTGGTACCCTTAGACACCAGAACTCCACACCTCCTTGGACTGGACTAAACAGTACAGTGCATTTCAGGCATATTAGGAGGCTATTCGTTTCCACTCAGGAGTCTGCAAACATCTTCAAAGACGATGCCAATACGTGACTTCTTCAGTTTGAGCTGAATTATCTTCAAAAGCCTGAGCTTAATGGCCTGATCTTTACAGCATGTCAGTCACAAGGAATGGCAGGATTTCTGCTACAACTATGCTTGAGGTAAGGAGCATGAATTGCTAAAACAAACTAAACAACAAACCAAAAGCCCATTAGGGCATTTTAATGGATTGAGAAGGGCCAGGCAGGAAGCAGCAGAGCTCCGCTCCAGTGGTTTGTTTGGGAGCTAGCCACCTCGTTTCTGCCTGCTGCACACTTCTTTCCCAGTTTAGTTAGCTTTAACTTTTAAGAGAAAAATATTTTCAAGTACAGGCACTTCTGGAAATAGAATAAGACAAATTTGATTTCAGCGGACCTTCAGGAAAGTTAGTAAAATTATTTACCCTTGGTGGTTTTGAACTACTGATTAGTTCGGCTCATGTGTGGTTTACGTTGCATAAAAAAATATTCCCCCACAATCCTGAGTTCTGTCACAATGGTTTTAAATAAACCCATACCACAAAGCCACTTCTGCTGTGTCAACATCTCATTGGGTTTTTAAAGTGGGATACCACCGGAGGGCAAATGCAGTCCATTTGCAGCCCTGTGCACAGAGGGAAAAACCACATAGTAACGACAAATCCATCTAGACCTAATGCCTGATTTCTAACAGCTCTGCACCATTTTAAATGGACACAAACACATGAACAGAATCACCTAATAACATGACGCTGCCAGATAAAGGGTTTCAAATTATAATATCGGTTCCCACAAGGAGGGGAAATGCGGGGTTTCCTTTTGAACTCGCGCTATTCTTTCTGATTACCACCAGTCAACGCCACCAAACTGGAATGAAACACTTGGGGCCAAGTGGCGGGACAATTTAATGCGGTTTTGTTGACATAAAACAACAGCTGGCACACACCAAAAAAAGGTACACCTTCTCTTGTAACAATAAAAACAAGACCATGAATTAAACTGAAAGTTAACTAAGTTGAAAATGCTTAAAGAAAATATCTTGTTCTCAGGAAAGGGCTGGAATTGTTTAACAGACAGTGTGAATACACCCAATTAAGGTGCCAACAAGTTAGCAATTAACATGAGCAATGGAGAAAGCTGCCGATGCAACTGCTTTGCTTCGAGGCATAAGTGTACAGTTTGGGGAGGAAATTTCCCTTTCTGCTGGTACGGGGTCCTGTTGGGTTACCAAACAGTAGCTAGCGGGATATTCGGTACAACGGCGGCTGTCTGCTGGGTTTATGTTTACGCCCACAACAGTATGTTTGCGTGCCATCATCTTAGCATATGGCACGCAGAAGCATATGGAAGCTATATTCTTTAACTACATTTAACTTAAATTAAAAGTAAACAGCAGACACATCTTCTGTAAACTTTCACGTGGTGAAATCAATGTTTGTATGCTGTCACACTGCAGAGGCACTGAACGCATCTGTAGATGACGTTACATCACCAACAAAGAAGCATGTCAGCATCTAATTAGGGAACTCAAGTGCTCTCAGCAGGCACACGCCTGTCTTAAGAGCAATACTGACAGTCCTAACAAAAGGAGTGTATTGAGAAATAAATATTACAGGCACCTTACTGCATCCAATAAGGAAAGATAACATAAATATAGTTCCTCTCGAGTACAAATCCAATTACAGACAGTCTTGGTAACCATATTAATTTACCGAAGTTATAATCAATTCTCCTTTAAAAATGCATTTCAACAGTTTCCACAGGGTAAAAAGCAGAAGAGTGAGAATATCAACTACCAACCGGTAAAATTACATTGTACGACGGCACTTCAATTTGGGAAGCCTAAATTAGTGGTTTCAAACCTCTGGAATTAAATGTCATTAGAACATCTGAAAACAATGACTGATAATTCCAGGAAGGTACACTCAGGTCAAACACTAAAACTAAAGCTACGCAGTAATGTAAATCAAAGGACTGGACTCAGTACAGGAGCAATGGGATGACCTATGAGGCTAGACAAGAAGTCTGATGCCCAAGAGGTGCAGACATGATGATGTAATAGTTTTCTCTGGCTTCAAATTCTAAGAATGTGTGAAAGATCAACACCAGCAGGTAAAGTCAAGGGAATTATTTTAATGTAACTGTCTGCCTTCTCATTGTTCAGAAAAATTCTAATTTTGTGTTGCATAATTAATCTCAGTACCCTTCAATGTAACAAGACAGTGTATCACTTATTACACCTATCTCTAATGATAAGCGAAAAAGTTCAGGGATAATAGGAAAAAAAAAGAAGAAAATAACTTTAAGGATCCAGACTTGCTGACTTCTTATAAGCACAGTCTCATAACTCATGATGACCTCATTTATTTTCTGTATCGATGCTCCTTCATACTTAGAGCGAGTTTCTCCAAAATCCCAGGTGGAACATTTATGATATTCTTGGCATGTTAATGCAACTCCTAATTATAGAAGGAGACCAGAAGCAGACCTAATAGAAGACATGAGATAAGGCTTTGCAGAGAAACAGGTTTTAGTCTAAGGCCCGGATTCTGTAATGACAAGAGTGTATGCTTAAGTTCACCACTGTGCCCCCTCCCGCTGGATGCAGCAGCACTCCCTGCAATGAAGCAGAGTGTGTCTAAAGTTTGGACTTACAGAAGTAAACGTAAGATAATCATTAAAAGTAACTCTGAGAAAAAGAACAAATTATGCCAGGAAGGACATCACAATCACAAATCTAGTAAAAATAACTGAGGAAGAGCTGGAACAAGCAGTTATGCAGCAGGGAAACTGCCTCTGAGATGACCAGTTTCCCATTCTGTAATTATTAATGACACTGACAGCAGTGCTAAAGGTCTGACAAATGCAACCGAGCAAACAGAGTGCTGAATAAACACCGTGCATGCCCCCTAAACAAACAAGAGGAGCCCAAGAGGAGGTTGGGAAGCAATAAAGGTGGTAAATACCAAATGAAGAGATAAAGGAAAGCTGAAATTATTTGCATGAAAAGGGGTCAGAGAAGAATCGGGTAGCAAAGTTGGGTACAGAGCATTAGCTTGGAGAAGAGACTGTAACAGAGGCAAGGGGAGAAGTCCGGGCCAGAATTAGAAGACAAAGAGCATGCACAACTCTGAAGATTCCTCTCAAGGCAAGAGGTCCATGTTATAGCCGCTCTTTGGGTTGATTTCTCTCTGCAGCCTTCCCACAATAAGACACATAGGTGGGGAAGAAGACAAGCTGATCTAGTTATAGAAGTCTCAGAAGAAAGTTCCACCTGTGGCTTTCTGACAGCCGGCATGGTGGGAGGTGACCTCCGGAGAGCCAGAGCCACGTCCCCGCTGGGGCAGCAATCCCCATGTACATGTGTCTGGGCCAACCGTAGAGCTACTCTGCGGCTCCGTGTCATTGTCACTTACGGAAAGGGATGAAGAGGTCTGCACACAAGGTCTGCATACCAGAGGCATGCGTCCCTCCCACACCCTTCACTCTTCACGGCTCAGAGCCTCTCAGTCAACATCGGCGCACAAGCATGAGAATGGAGCGGTTTTTCTGAAGGGGATTAAATATGCCCAGGGCTGCATATTAAAACCAGTAAAATCAGTGCAGGCTGATTCACCTCCGTTCCATTTTAAAATAACTTCTTACAGTACAGTTTTTCTTTGATACTTCTGGATGAGGTTATTGATTATTTGGTTGGGAATATGTGATTTACATCACTGAAAGAATTGTGCTGTACATGTCAACTTTGCCAAGCTGTGTGACTTGATGCTTTAATTCTTCCAAGACTGCCCGCTGTTTAAGGAGAAGTAGAAGAGAAATACATCACTGTAAAGTCCATTCCTCCTCCCACCCACATACCGACTGCAGAACATGGGCTTGATGCATTAATGTCTACCACCACTTTTATTTTAATACAACTGTTTTCTTATTGCAAGTGGTTCAGACACTGCCTGGCTAGAAAGACAAAATAGTATGATTTTTTATGTTTCAAATTTACTTTGGCCAGAGAATAACTGCAATCTGAGTGCTTCTACGTTATGCAATCAGTCTAGAGAATCTTTCACAATTTTCCCCTTTTTTTCTAACATTATTACAGGTTTTGAATTGCTTTTACTTTCATTTTTATATTAAAAAGAAAATCAATGGAAGTGCATTAGATGATTAATGATAGAAATTATGCTTCTGCTCCTTTCAGAGAACATAACAAAATACAAAAATATACTTCTTTTCTCTTTCTGTGGCCCACAATTACTAAAATTACTCGAGTTCAATTTATTTGTAGCACCTATCATCAAGTTATATTTAAGATGAATTATTTATTGCACAACTTGAAAATAAATCTAAGAAATCCTGTTATACATACACACATTGAGACCACAGTAAATAAAGAGAATCAAACACGCCAAATAACACAAGCGAGAGAAAATGGAAAACAAACACAGCATTAGTATTTCCAGTAACTCAAGTTGGATAATCACTTAGCTGATTAAGAAAGCACTGACTTTCTTTCGAAAGCTCTGCCTCAGTTATACAGTCACTGGCCAGAGTTTTTAGTGATAGCTGGATGAACTTAATCTCACACAGCCTGTTTTATTCCAGCCAGGTCCAGCTCTTGGTCATCTTTCCCAACAGCAATAGAGAAGTCAACACTACAGTCAACTCACATGGCAAACCCAGCCTTGAGAAGGTCTCAAAGACAGACCTGTAAACTTGTCCAGCCAAATGTCCATTTCGGGCTGAATTTCTTTGGTATTAGGTTTGATAAAATTATCCACTTGTATCACGTTGGTTGAGGAAAATACAATTGAAACTCGCTCGGGAAGGCAGGCAGTCTGCCATTTCACTCCATCTATCCCTTCACAAGGAAGCACAGGTACTAAATCCAAAACATCACACTAACACACTGACACAAACACCCCCAACATTATATTTAAAACATTATGGACCAAGTTAACACCTAAAGATCTACCCTTCCTCCTCATCTCCCCACTCTCCAGATCTGGCTCTTCTCATTTCTTTCTCATCTTCCGGTGAGGCCACACCTCAAATACAGTGTCCAGTTTTGGGCTCCTCGCTACAAGAAGGACGTGAAGGTGCTGGATGGTGTCCAGAAAAGGGCAACAAAGCTGGTGAAGGGTCTAGAGTACAAGTCCTATGAGGAGCAGCTGAGGGAACTGGGGTTGTTTAGCCTGGAGAAAAGGAGGCTCAGGGGAGACCTCATCACTCTCTATCACTTTCTGAAAGGAGGTTGTAGTAAGTAGGGCGTCAGTCTCTTCTCCCAAGTAACAAGCAATGGAACAAGAGGAAATGGCCTCAAGTTGCACCAGGGGAGGTTTAGATTGGACATTAGGAAAAACTTCTTGACTAAAAGAGTTGTCAAGCATTGGAACAGGCTGCCCAGGGCAGTGGTGGAGTTCCCATCCCTGGAGGGATTTAAAAGACGTGTAGATGTGGTGCTGAGAGACATGGCTTAGTGGTGACCTGGCAGTGCAGGGTGAATGGTTGGACTTGATGATCTAAAAGGTCTTTTCCAACCTAAATGATTCTATGATTTTGACATTCAAAATTCCTTGCTGCTCTTGGCTGGTCAGGGATCAGCAAATAAGCCACTGTGGACACACGTGGGCCCATCAACAATTTTTCAACTCATCCTGATGTCTCCTGTTCTCACTTGCCCATTGTTCTCCCCTGGTTAATTCTGCTGTTAATGCTCAAGTCCTCTCCTACTAGGCACACTCCAAAGTCCCAAGTAAGACACCACAAATTAACCCGCTGTTGCATAGATCTCCTCAGCTCAAAACGGGGTTGTGTGGCAGCCTGTTGTCCATTGAGGCGGATGCACTGCATTTTCTCCAAAATTCGTATTTGCTCTCTGCCTCTGGCCACACAGCTAACATTTAAGGGAGAATAAACAAGTTTGTCTGAATTTATCAATTTCTCCCTGACATGTGAAATGCTGTTTATACCACTGCACCGAAGTAAAGACATGCAGATCTGGAGTGGTGTAAAACAAGACCTGGTCTTCTCCATTTATTTGTATTTTTAATTAACCATGCTTTACCAGAATCCAGACTACCATGGCATTTTACAGCGTACAGACTTGTCATCTTTATCAAAGTCCAAAACTGCAATTCAGGAAGTAGTAACATGGAAATTTAGAAAATCCCTCATCACTTTCTATATTCCAGTCATAGAAACTGCTGTTAAATTTTTTCTGAAGTACCAATGGATTTTGTAGATACGGTCCTGCACAGAACTTTCCACTTCAACTGTCATTTTTCTACAGTAAAGAACAGACAAGAATACTAAATGACTTGAGGTCTGACGTCTGGCTACTCATCTCCAGCTTAAAATGATAAAAAGCTAAATCGACTTTGACCGAATCTAATAAAAATGCACACTCAAATAAGTCATGTTATCTAAATGAAGTATCTTTCGGCCATCATACAATACTGTCTACCTCATGAGACAAAGATACTGTACTTGAGATTGAAGAGTCAGCACAGTAAAGATCCCATACTTAGATTAAAGATGAGAGAGGCAGAAAGAGATTGTGAAAAATTTCCCACGCACAACCTTGAGAAATCAAACATTTGGGGCTGTTCAGGAGATTTGCCCAGTGGGAAGCCTAAGTACGCGGATTTGCATCCAGTCACACTCTGATGTGTGGGAGTTCCATACATGTATACATAACGTATAAATTATACATACAGAAAGGCTTTTTATTCTTCTTCCTAAACATTTCTAGTGTGTGAGGAAAAAGTGTTTTACAGAAACTCTACCTCAGGGCATCCTTTCTGTAGCAGGAAAAAGACAAACTAAAGCAAAAAATCCCACCAACCCCAAATTCCCCAGAAGAGACGTAAGTCTCCTGCTAAGTCCAAGATACTGAAGGATATATTTCTATACAGAGCGTATAAAAGACCTTGATTCCCCTAAGTGTAAGAACTGGTATTTCCCCTGGGTCATGTTAAATGAACTTTTTGTGCGAGCAAAGGAGTTCCAATAGGTTTGCCTCTTAAGAATAATAAAAATAATTACACTCATCTTTTCTTACATTTGTTGTTCTGACCATTCTCACTGCTAGTACCTTTCTTTTTACTCTTCTTTTGAAGCTAACAGATCTAAAGGGACTATTTGCTTTCCCCTTCTAGTCTCTTAAAAACAAGGCAGAAGATCAGAGAAGATGCAAAGGGAGATATCTTACAGTACATTACGTTTTTCTTACGATGATCTCTTCCTTTCCTACAGGCAGAAATAAAAAGAAACAGCATTTCTTATTTAGCTGCCGCCACTCTTCTTATATTTGCACTAAATTGTTATAATTGAGTGGGGATTATAAAGCAGATTGTATTCCTGCTGAAACAATGGGAAGATTCACATTTATTTCAATAGGAAAAGAACAGATCCTATTACACTTTCTTCTTAATCTATAAATGAAGCGGTTTTTTGCAAGCATTTGTTTCTAAAGCAATTACACTATCTAAACATTGATTCATCAGCACAGGATCATTCATGTATAACAGATACAATATTTGGACACAAAAAGTTCTCTACTGTGATTTCTTCACCATTGGTGCAGATCAGAGAATTTATTGTTTAACTGAAAAAAACCAATCAAATGCTATAAAAAAAAATTTATACAACAGAAAGTAAATTGCATCAGACCTAGAAATACTTCCCATCCTGCTGGAAGGTTTTTAGTGTTTTTAGCTATTCTTCATATGCTTCATTCTAGCCAAGCCCGGGGCAGAGCTGACTGGAACATGAAGTTACATTTTCTTATATTACAGTCTTTCCAGTACAAACTATTTTAATCTTGGCTATAATAAATCAGCAGTTTGATTCTCATCTTATACCCCCTTTTCACCTGTGAAGTTTTGTTCATCTTTGCTGGAGCTCAGAGCAGTTTCTCCCACAAAATTGCTCTGAGTGAATCTCTCTTGACACAGAAGGTTTGTATCACCTCTCATTACAAGACCAGACAACACCACAGAAAGTCAGGATCACTTAAAGCAGGTGAAGGTCACCTTTGGAAAGTAACTTGGAATAAAATTTTACAGAAGTGGTTTACGTTTATTTTTTCTGACTAAAAAATATTCTTTAAAAAAAAAAATCATGAAAATAAGAGCCCAATAAAATGTAGAGAAGAGACAGTGACCTGATGGCACCTCTGGGGGAGGTGGTTCTGTCAGTGCTGCCACCATGGACCCACCACTTCCATACACCCTGAGCATGCCTCTCCTGGCTCAGCTGCAAGTGGTTGAGCCACAAATAGATATCGTCAGCTTCCTCCTCCTGTAAAAGCAGAAATGTCCTTCACACCTCTGAGAAGTCCTCAGGGTCCATGCACAGCATCAGGACCTATGCACACCTCTGGAGAGGCAAGTCCACGGAGGACATAGTTAAAGAGCATTATCAGTGACCCAGACCTGAGGCTGCCTCAGTGGCACGAAGCCCAGAGGAACAGCTGACCCTTTCTTCCCTGGAGAAGGAACAATGACTATGGCCAATTATGCTCAGCACTACTATTTCCCTTATACTCAAGTAAAGGGAATCAGATGGACTTCCAAAATTTCCCAAAGTGGTAATTACTTCTTCCATTTTAGAATAAGTTATTTAGGAAATAAAAACCAATGCAAAACCAACTCAATACTTTGAACATCCATCAAGATTCACATCACATTCCCTTTTCAGAAGAGAGAACTGATATTTGGAATTTTAAGTGTGTATTTCAAAGCAACAGTAAGTAGCAGGTTTTTAATTCATCAGAAACCCAAAGGAAAGGGAGCTTTCCATACAAATGTGCTGTACTTGGGAAACTAACTCTTGCTGTTGCTATAATGAACGTATAAATACAGCACACCACGAATTCATAGTAATTTGTTTCTATGGGCAAATTTGACATGGCACGGCCAAATAAATTAAGAACGTATGGCTATGCAGAACTGAGAGATTCTCTAAAATACCGCATTGGTATTTTGCCTTTTCTAGATCATTCATCACGTCAGACCTTTGTCTCAATTTCTCTTTAAACCTTTGTCTTGTCCTACTTGAAGACCCGCGCTCCAGGGTTATATCTTATCAGTTAATTAACTTTCAGAATGGAAACCTAGCAAAAATGACTACAGAAACTTTTGCTCATATATATCAAAGCCAATGTCAACCAATGTGGGTCCTGTGTACCTAATCCAGGAGATTTATAATAAAATCTCATCTTCCATTTACCGCTTGGGGCAAAAGTAGGTCTTGCAGAGAGATATGTGAAGTAACGCGGGCTAGTAGAGCAATAACATTGCTCAACAGTTTGAATATTGGTCTAGCTACTAAACTTTATGGCATGAGGTTCTGGCATCACATTATTAAACACCAAGATTTCATACATGGTTTTCATTTGCTCAGAATAACGCAAAATTCATTTCAGCAAGAAAATCGCAATTTAAGTTATATTTTTGCCCCCCCAAAAAACCTCAAGGCAATACTAACAGGGAAGTATGACGGATGGGAGTCTAATATATCAGTCATTTACTTTAAATTAATGAACAATTTAGCAATAAAATACTAGAAGCCATGAAAACCATCCCTTTCATTCAGGCTCTATAGGGTCACTGCCAATGACGAATAAAGGGGAAAACAATTAATGTGGAAAGTTTGAATCCGCAAATAAGGAAGAGGAGGATCCTCAGAGGCAACTTTGATTTTTATTTTACTGGCTCTTCACCAACATCAGCAGATCTCATTCATGTGCATTTTTTTAAAAAAAAAATCAGGTAAGAGAGTATTGAATAAGAGCCAGTTTTGAAAATAATTTTGCCCATGGTTCAAAATGACAATCAAAGACCCAGGGGTGAAAAGGATGAAACTCAGAAAAAGAATAAAGAATCTGAATGGGAGTCGGAGCCTGAGAGGATGCTGGGAGAGCTGGGAGAGGCCGGTAGCCCCTGGCTCAACGCTGAGCACGCCTCTTCCCCAGGTGAGGATCAAGCCTCCGGGCTCCTATCTCCTGTCATTTCAGAAAAGGTGTGTGATGTGGCATCGAGATCAGTAGAGCCAAACTGAGAAGGACCCATGGCCGGACCCAAAGCACAGGCTCTCTCCCTGGGGCGCATCACGATACGGGAAAAGGCAAGAGCAGGAACAGGAAAGAAGCAGCGAAGTTTGTGCGGGGACAGCCCTGAGAGCTCAGCTCTGCACAACAGACCGGGAGAACTCCTTGGGAAAGCAGTCCTTGAAAGGAATCGCGCTAAAGGAACGAAGGTCAAGTAGGAATTTTATTTTGTATTTTACTTCTGAAAAATAGGATAGCTGTGGGTTTTAGTAATAGAGGGAGAAAAATCTATACCTAGCAGCCAGGTTCAACACCAGCCATCCCTACTAAAGAGCTCAAGAAAAGTAATGTGTCCTGTAGCTGAAATACTCCACAAAGGATTTCAGTTGCTGAATACATCAATCTTATCAGATAACGAGTGAGCAGAAGTTTAGGTCGTGTCAGGAATTAAGGCAGAAAACTCGGATCCTGACCACAGTTCCTGCAGACGACACTGAGCACCTCACCGTTCCCACAACCCCATGAAGGCAGCCAGAGGTCCCTCTGGCAGTGGCAGGCCAGCAGCCCGCTCCTACTCCTCATCCCAAGATCTGTGCACAATGCCAAAGGGCGTAAAGGAGGATGTAAACTTATGAAAACTGCCCTGAAGGTGATGCCAGCCCTGTATGGGACTTTTTCTCCAGCTCTACTCTACAGCCCACAGCCTTACGCATTTCTTCTGAAGCCAGGTCACCTACAGTTCGTGGCTTCTCCAAACGATGGTCTAAATACCATGACAATCCTGCTACTCACCGGTTTTTATACCCACTAAGGAACTGGGCAGAATGTTTCTTTATTGCTAGGCACAAGAAACATGTGTTTGTAAGGTCTTGGGTTATTCTGGGGGGGATTGACAGCTCAAGCTGAGTTGCTCTGAGCCGATCAGGTGCATCATCACGCCAAAGTTATTCTCTGCACACTCTGCATGTCGCACAACTGTTCATTAAAGTGTTTAACAGCAAAGCTCATTTTCACCAGTAGATGTAACATAAAAAACCAAAACACGCACACAGAGAAAACACCCTTAAAGATCCACACACAAATTTTCTTAAAACTGAATCTCCTCCAGGAGACTGTGTTGCAATTCCCTTGGCAACACAGAAGTACTAAGAAAGCCGTAATAATCGGCATTAGAAATAAACTCCGAAGTTTAGAATACAAACTTTAAGTAGCACTGAATGATTTCTCGCAGCAGGTCAAAAGTCAAAGACTTTTCTTCAAAAGTATGAAAAAATTAACTACATTCTTCAACTGCATAATATCAAACTACAGGCAGAACCTGAAGTTACTGCTAATATTAAGAGGTTACAAAGACCATAACTTTTAGCAACACTTAATAAAACAATTAAAAACTCATATATCCTAAAGGTTTTTTGATATAATACGTAATATGACATACAAGAATATCAAACCAAAATTAGTTCATGAAGTGAAATGGATTTCCGGGAATTTTCTCTCATTACATTACACATGAGCTACAGTTTGTAGAATCAAAAGGAAAGATGCTTCCCAGTCTCCTTTAACTGAATGAAACCAAATGGCATCAGTATTCCACATCAGGATAGTCCCTTTCCTGACACATATTCTCTAAGAAAATTATAAATCTGGGAAAAATAAAGGTGGAATTCTGACTAAAATAACATTTCTTCCCCAGCCCTCTTCAATGAGCAAACTCCACAGAAAACACAAGGTATTTGTCTTTCAGATATACAAAATCCATTCCTTATAGGTTTATATACACATGCATATCTGTTATAATTTACTGCCATTCCCGATTTTGATTTTTTAAGTGCAGGATGACATCTCTACAGGTTTAAAAAAGTTTCTCAAGGAAATTTCACTAAGAACAGTTTTAAAAAGGCGATAAAACTTCTCATCCTTTAGTTTCAATGAAATGCAAGAGAACAGACTGTAGATTTAGATTACCATATCAGAACTTTTGATTTACTCATATTTTCAACACGAAGACAGGCAATTCCCATATATAACTTGATTCCAAAGCTGTGATCTCGACTTTTACCAAAAGTTCAATAGCAGGGATATTGTTTTTGAGGCAAGATGAAGGAAGAAAGGAATTCTCACAGATAAGATAATGAACTGTCAAATGCAGCTTATGAAATGCTACTGTTTCAAATAGACATCTAGATTTAATATGTGTTGACAGTTTATTCAAAAATTATGACTACGTCATTACGTAGCACACTGACTATAAAGCTTGAATTACTTATTTGTTTATCTTATAAAGCTTTAGGGGCGTGATCTAAAAACATCCCCACAGCCTTCCATGTAGGGATGAAAAGTAACCGTTAGAATAATGCTAAATTAAATACCACATATTGCAGGTCTATGACTAGCAATGTACACAAAATTGGAATTTATCAAAATGGCAAAAAAGAAATATTGCAAAGTACTATTGGTGAAGTTACTGATAGAAACAAGTAGTTCTCTAGTTGTTGAAAATAATAAAGGAATGCACAAAACGGCTGTAGTAGCTATTAACCCACTGTCCTAAGTAGTCATACAACTGCAAAATACAGGTAAGTTTTAAAAAAACAAGATTATCTTCTGGGTGTGACAAGAATTGTGTACCCATATAAACTATAAACAGAGAAAATGATATTTCCCCCCCCAACTTAATAAATGCAGCAAGATTTTTCTAATAAAAAGAACAAAAGACGAGCTGCCAATACTGATCAGTCTGCTATCAGTAAATGATAAGTCTTGATGAGACTACAGGGTTTTCCCCTGGACAGTACACACACAAAAAAGCTGAGATCCATAAGATGTTTTGCACATCGTTTCTCCTGTTCCCTTTTGCCCAGTAAAACAGAAGCCCATTTCACACTGCTATATAAAATTATTTTAAAAAAAATAACCATATGCTGGAGGCAGGGACTCAGGTTACATTTAAGTTAAAAGACACAAGACTGACAGTCCTCTCCCAGAAAAAGAATGAGCCAAGACTGTGAAGTGAAGAAATACTTAACTCTCCAATGTTTCAAATGCTTTTTTACCTTTCTATCACATATGGTTAAAATTAAATTTAATATACCCTCCACTACAATTATGGTGGGACTCTTCAGTAACAACCCCAACCAATCATATTATATGTCATCACCTTATTAAATCAAATTATCCTTTATCAACATGAAATCTGCTACACCTACAAAAACATTGAATAAATAGCAAACAACAGGCACTTTCTACCAATACTAAACTAATTTTTTTTTTTCAGAGTAACTTACATAAGGAAATAAAGAAATGTGACCTGATTTTTCTCCCTCCCAGAGAGCTGCCTAATGTACCTTGTCCCAGCAATGCCAAAGGCAGTGCCCAGTGATACGCATACATGCCTCTCCTGAGCCACAATGGCTGCTCCATCATCTTTACATTATACTTTAGCTAAGATAACTGAGGTTTCATAATAAGGCTATATTTACCCAACGAAGCCTTAAAAACTGGACTGAAAACGTTTACATGGTTACCACATTAACATATATTTCTGAGTGAATCCCTGTTGTAGACAATATTTAACAGGTAAATTCACGTGCCCAGAATAGTAACACAAAGGGGTACGGCTCTTCTGGAGTCACAAGCAAACGATCATGACATGTTCTATTTTATCTACAATTTTATCACCTTTTCAGTCTTTCGGTTGGTCTGTAGAAAAGAACTGACCTGCTGAATGCCCAGATGATGATTAAAAGGGAAATGCATATGTATGCTATCCTGGGAAAAGGAGCTGAAACAAGGTGAGCTCATGAGCAAGTAGGAGGATACCATCCACTCCACTCCGTTTGGTGCTACAGGCATGCAGACCAGCTCAGAACTTAAAGGCAACTCATAGACTGTGTTGGTGAATTTGGTAAAATTTGGTCTGCTGGGGTGAGGACAGAGTAAACTCTACTCCGCTAGACCATAAGCCATGAGGAGAAACCAGTGGAGAACATCAGGGCGGAGAGCAGGCTGAATGAGAATGACCATTAAATTACACAGGTGACAGACAACAGCTGGGATAGGCAGGCAGACTAATACATTCACATAAATATATTTGCATTAAAGCTAAGTAAGGTGTCCTGGAAAGTTGGGCTGGTAGGGAAAAAAATAACTGAACTAAGGTGCAGTTCCAAAAAAAGGCAACCACCAAAGTGGAAGCTCTCCCAGTAGGTAATAGGCACAATCATGGTAGGAATAAGCTGGAGTATGAGCGCTCAGCTAAGCCTAGTCAAAAGCTATTCACTGCCCTTGAACAAAAAAAAAAAAAAAGGTGGAAACTAAGGCAAGTTCCTGAGGATTAGTGGAAGATGGCAACACAAGCAAGCAAAAATCAGAATTAGCAACGGGCATTAAAGGTAACAAAGGATCCTTCTGCAAATGTGGTCGAAAACAGACAATCTCCACTCTCCCACCCCACCTCCCCAAAACCTGGCCCAACCTTGCACCGTCCTTCACTGAATGGATCAGCTGCAATCCTGGGGGTGTTACAATTAGCAGTCGAAGAAGGATAGGGTCTCAGGCATCTCAGTCCTCTTTCAGGAAAGAGCTGTCAAGAAAAAGCCGGTTATTTTGAAATTATCTGTCCTAATGAATCCTGGCTGTAGCAAACTTCTGGAAACTGATCTTGATGTGTGACAAATGAACATCTTTGAGACCTCATGGAGAAAGGACAATTTATCAGCAAACACTCTGTCTATACTTACAACACTTCTATTTATTTTTCTTTTTTGTTTAAGATGAGGGGTATGGAAATACACCGGCTTATTTTTTATTTGCACAAAAATATTGTAACAAATAAGTATCCAGCAGATAACAACAACTACCAAAGATGACAAAAGAAAACAAAGTTAAACTTTCTTTCTAATAAATTGATGGACTCTGGGAAAGAAAACAGAGTGGCAGCCTCACTTTATAATAGCTTGTTTCCTTGAGGACAAAAATCCTAAAAATGCTCAGCACTGTGAATCCTAAACAACATCCCAAAGACTTTCTTAATAATTAAATTATATTGCATCAAAAAGCACATGCCTTTAGCAGTTTGATTTGTACGTGCGCGCTCCAACCAGGAGTAACTGGGTAAGCAAAGATTGGGTGGAGCTGCCATAAAAACATACAGTATGCTCAGCGCTAAAGAAAACCTCTGAAATAGAAGAGAGCCTTTTGCTTTATGATTATCTCTGGACCTGATTCACCACTGTTTTATTACTGACTTTTGTTATTGTATCTGAATAAAACTTGATTTTATGAGATCTTAAATACTACCTTTATAAACATTTCATGGGTTGTTGACTATCTGCAAATTGCTTGTTTGCTTATTGTATCTGTTCATTGATGGCATTGCAATAGCTTATTTTTGCATTAACTTCTTTGTTGAGTCTAGTTTATTTTCTGAGAAAATCCTGGGATGGAATTTTTAATAAGAAACTCTTAAAAAAAAAGAAAAAAGATGTCACTGTAACTGGTAAAGACATTTTCCCTTACAGCGCTCTGTTTGCAGTATAATTCAATCAGGGAGTTTATGCCAGTCACCATGACATTCCAAGGAAGAACTTTGCTTATCATTTAATCAATATGATCTGAGCAATCCAGAAAGATTTTTAAATAGTAGTCTAAACTCTGTACACACCTCCTGCAACTTTAGCCGAGCTTCAGACTTTTGCTCAATAAATGCTCTCCGCACATCGTTTCTTCTGCTTCCACCACTCTTACTGTGCAAATTCAACACCAGTACAAACCTGTGGCTCATCTCCCTTTATACAACACCTATTAACTTGTTTTTAAGTAATGGAAGAAGGCGACTTCACTGGGAGAAAACACAACCGGCTCTCCCGATCAACCTACTTGACAGGCTGGCGCTAATTGATAGCTGTACTTGTATATCCATCACTACTTCTACTGCAAACCTGCGAGTTTACAAAGCACATACTCAAATTTTCCTGAACTAAAGCCCAAGAATTTAAGTGTATTTAACTTCTGGAAACAAGTCAGATGATTATTTCACTCACAGTAAATAGTTAATACTTGCAAACCCACAAGACCAGCTGCAAATCGCTAATACATTTAATTCTTATTAAGTTTGCCCCTTGGAAACACCAGCTCCCAGGGTCAAATGAGATTCCATAATCCTGCTAAACTTCTTTCATGGTTACTTTTAATATTTACAATTACCTGTGAAAATCATCTCACTAGGAAAGACAGGCATCTTTCAAAGTCTTCAGATAAGACAATTTAAGCAGAGACATATTTTGCCCTGTTTCTCATCAAAGCACTGAAAATTGGAAAGTTTATACTTTCATAACGGATTTGCAGAGTATTTACATTTAAATAAGCTTTTAAAAAAGGCAAGGTACATGATCTAAAACCAAAAATTAATAAAACGCAGCCATATTCCTATAACTGCTACAATTAATCATTATGATGATCAGATAGAAAGCGATCCATCTCGTCATACCATAGAGCTGATGTAGCTTTTCCTTTCATACACCACAGAAGTTAATTTTTATGAGCAGATGTCCTTAGATTACATGAAAATTCATACTCCATGGAACTAGGCACTGAAGATATCTATTTTAAAGTACAAATGTATTCCCTCTTCGTTGGAGGTTTGCTCACATGCAACTTCACCAGCAGCGTAGCCCACATAAAACCCACCCATTCCCGCAGGCAATGATTTTTATGTGGTCCACTAACCTAGCATTTCAGAGCAGTACTGAAAAAGCACCTGCTGGTCAAAGCAACTTCTCAAAAAACACGGTGCATCTGATTTGCCCCACAAATTCCCCAGTGTGCCCCAAACAACGTCTGCCGTAAACACCTCACATGCTTTGAGGGTTAAAATGCAACAGAAGAGCTAAAGCCATCACACTCCCTCAAGGTTCATGCCTCACAGAGCTGCTCAGCTCTGCAGACCGATTTCCGCTTGATTTTCTCAGATATCGTTAATAAGTTCCATTATTAAGATGCCCTCCCAGAGCACTAGGAGTAAAGCCAGCAGCGAAGGCTCGTGGTCAGCAAGGGCAGAGGCTGTGGAAGCCAATATATTCCTATCACACAGCAGTGGTTGGGAGTGCTGCCATTTCACATCCTACATTCCCCGAGGACATGCTGATCTACTTCACCCTGAATTAAACAAATGCTGAAGTAGATGGCCTTGGACAAGCCTATTACATTTTAATAGGTCGGTTAGAATTCCTCATACTGAGTACCTCCAGTTCAGGCGTTTCCTCTGCTACACAAAGACCAGGATAAAAACACAGATACAGAAAGTTAATATCCAAAAGGCAGTAGAAAACAGATAACTTGAAGAAATTTCAGTCACCTTGGGGCACATATCAAACAAATTCATGATTGCAGGACTGAAACTTCAGTGAACTGTCAGGAAG
Source organism: Bucorvus abyssinicus (assembly GCA_009769605.1). NCBI lineage: Eukaryota > Metazoa > Chordata > Aves > Bucerotiformes > Bucorvidae > Bucorvus > Bucorvus abyssinicus. The sequence goes on from CM020029.1 coordinate 6,614,155, forward strand.
GAACAACAGAACTGACCAGAAGTGAGCAGGAAAACAGTAAAAAGTATTATTTGCTACAAGGCTTCACATCCAAGATCCAAATTTGACACTACAAAATACTCTACTTCGGGAAAACTCTGTCAAATATCGGAATATATTATTCCAAACTTTCCTTATTTCACAAAGCCAATATCAGCAATCCTTTAATAAATGATGCATGCACCAGGCAAAACCTGCGGCTGCCGGGAAAAAAAATTGCTTCAGAAAAATCTTTGTTAGAAGGTGACATTTTTTTCATTACTATCTATTGCTATCAAAGTATAGCGATGGGTTTTTCTTGTGCAGTAATTTTATTCCAGTGGAATTCCAATTCTTTGGATGAAGTTTCTCTTGATTTAGTATAATATAAGGAAGATGGAATCTTCTCTTGAGTCTTTTGAGAAGCAAATCAATGACAATACGGTGAAAGGGGAGAAGGGGTGTTTCCAAAAGGAAAAACCCTCGGAAGTATTACTGCTGCCATCATCAGACCGGTTGAGAAAGCGCTAAACACACTGCTCAGTATTTTTAATATTTCTGAACATATTTAGAAATGGTGCCAACAGAACAGAGCACCACTGGACGCGTAAAGCAAATGTAATATTGGCCACTCCACGGCTACCTGATGTACTCCCGCAAGCGCAAGCACTTCATAAGTGTCCCCGTCACTTCCAGTTACCCTACTGTCACTTCAGTGCACCTGTTTGAAAGAGGGATGCTGGGAATTTCGACAGTTTGAGACAAGGTTATTAATTTATTCTGAAATTGAAAACTCATGTCTAATACCTCTACTGCAGACACAAAGTTATTGGAGTAACATAAATACAGAAATTCAGATTCAACGAACACGACATCAGGGCTCGTCTTGCACCTTTGTGGCATGTCACATTTAACAAATCTTGTGCCTGAAGATTTATAGTAAGCCACACTGCCGAGCTCTGCCATTTAGGATGCTAATATTCATGTTGAGTATTAATGCTTAATTATTCAAAGAAACGTGACTCAATTATGTCTAATATGAAGTGCTTTCTAACTAATGCAGAATACGGGAAAATGCAAACTGCAACTTTTACCAAGCTCCTCTGAAGGAAATTCCCCAGGCAGTCCAAACCTTAGCAGGCTGACAGTGAAAAATACCGGCTATAAATCAAACTCTCCATTCCCTTCAACATCTCCCTTTTTCCTTACACCAGCAGTTGGGGTTTTGGGTTTTGGTTCTCTTTAGTATTTCATTGACTTAAATAGGACCAGCATTTCAAACCAGAACCGTCCATTTTCTTCAGCTAGCTAAAATAAATATCAAACTAAGCCCCTTTGGTGGTACCATACCGTAAGAATAAATCACCGGTCTTTATTTTTCCAGTTAATGACTCTGGAATTTCTCACAATTTGCTATTCCACTTCACTGAGATCATTCTGGACAAGGAAGAGGTTATTCTGGTAAAGACTGGGAGAAAAACATCTTCAGTGTTTCCCCAACAACTAATAGTATAAAAGCTATATAATAAACTTGCTTATTTTTAGTCATGCTTCAAGGTTTCCCGTTTAAAGCGTCTATTTGAAGAAAAGTTCTCCTCAAGGCCATTTCCCAGAGAAACTGGATCTTACTCTGCTCCGCTCAGATGAATTTTTAACAATCTCCCTATGAGCCACAGCGGCTTTGGCATGAATTATCTTCGGATTTGTAAACAGCACAACCGTGACAAGGAGGAAATTAAAATTTTATAAAAGCAAAAGTAGATCTAAATCAGTACTGAATGGGACTGCCTGCAACATGGAGAGGTGGAGAAGGGGGACATAAAAGTGTTAAATGACATAGCAAAAAAAAAAAGAGACCAAATGTCTCAAGAACAAAGCATGATTCAATTGCATTGAAAATCATCAAGAAACTAAAATAGTTTACTCACTGCAGGGTTAATTCATCAAACCGAGGTATGCCAGACACAAACAGAGGCCAAAAGATTAGGAAGAACATGGAAACATCAGATATTTTTATAGAAGTTACAGTGACAGTTACATGAGCTCATATAAAATATTCAGGATTACAAACGCTCATGTTTCAGGTTCCAAGTCAAGAAAATACGGAGTTTTAGGATGAAATGGCTCCTGTAGTTCTGATAAGGAGCACACCAGGCTCTGTGATCAGGTCTACGTACAACCTACCTGTGGCCACAGGAAAGACTCTTGTTGCAGTTTATAACACCCTCTGCACAAACCATGAAGGATGACCACCCGGTCCTACTGCTCACGTAATAAACATTTCTCAAGATCTGTACAAAAAGCCTGAATCAGCCGTTCACCAGTATGATTTTAAATCGCCGGAAGCAGGTGCTAAAAACAAGTCATAATTGGAAGGGCCTGTCTCCAGTTTGAGGGAGCGATTGCTCTTCATTATGTCTCTCATTATGTCTTTCATCCTTCTGAGTAAGTCTCAGCACAGTTTGGTTCTCCTTGGACCTCTTTCATCTACTATACTGTTTAATGACAACCCATCATTTAAAAAAGGACCCCAAAAACGACTTTCACCAACGACAGTCGCTTAGATCATACAGACTACACACCAGATGAAAGAAATCTCAGGAGGACCAAAGAGAGCTGAACCTAATCAGAGGGATGAAAGACAAAATGGAAATCTATCTACCTTTACATTTAAAAAGGAGTTTCCTTCAGATAAGGCGATCTCGACTCTCTCTCTGTACCTGTTAAATATGGTGTGAGTACTGTCAGATCGTTCGAGACTTTTATGATTGAGACGCTCTAGCAATCCTTGTAAATTGTACACATTTGGACGGTGCTGTCTTTGACTTTGAGGTGATCAGGCCATTTCCTATTGATCTAAAACCCTCTTTCCCCCCTTCTTCGAAGCCTCCTTCCTCCTAATCAAGGCAGAAATACATAGCCTGGAAAGCTTTGATGTTCCTCTGCTTTACTTCTCATTATTTTGATCTTTTAACAATCCCTCTATTGGTACACGCTTGTAGTATACATTCGCAGCGTTCATGCCTTCTGGCTTCAAAAGACTTTTCCACTTGATCAAGACATTTTTTCCCCCCAGAAAACAAATCCTGTGTGTGGTACTAAGATGCTGATATTTGTTTTGTTTATCAGATCGGAAGAGCATATAGCTAAGCTAGAAAGCCTGCTTATTTCCTTCTACAGAGGGGAATATACTGTCATGTTTTTGAAGGAAATCAGATATACGTAATTTATCTGACGCGGTCTTCATCATCTTTATTTTACAGAAAGTCTACAGATTACTGAGTTGCCTTTGGATAAAATGCTGCACTGTAGATTGCTGTCAGGACAAATTCTCTAAGAGTCTCCTCAATTTTTATGTTGCTGGCGTAAGGCTGCAGTGACAGAAATGAGTTGAAGTCTCTCTTGCTATTAGTTAGCATCTATGAAGTAATGTCATGCCAATTCTCCTACTGCCTATGAAATACTCTTACAGGAGCTATACCTGAGGTGGAAGCTGGGCCAGACCCAAACTGAAATATATTAGCACTGTTTTAAGTGTCTTGTGATGCCTGCTGACATCTCCCATGAAAAAAGGGAGGGTAGTCCACCATCACTCTTTCGTGAACAACCTGTCACCGGAAAATCAGTATCAATCTTTCTTCCCTTTGTCCTAAACCAGGATGCAAGGAAAGAAAAATTAGTCTACCGGAACACATTACCTGGAGATCAGTGGGATGTAATACAACAGGAGGACGAACTTCCACTCCCCAAACCAGTACCCGGCTGCAGACTCCAGTACAGCCATGCACATATTTGCATAGACAACTCCACTACACTGCCAGGTTTTAAGTAAGTGGTCCAGGATGATTTCTATATAAGGAGGTGATTTTATTTCTCATACATTAAGCTGCAGGAATCTCAAAGGCAGCCATGAAATGCTCTGAGAGATTTATCCATTGCATCTCACATAGCCTCATCTGTCCCTTTCCCTCTCCTCCTGCTCCTGGTCAATTCTAACGTTCCAAAGCTGAAAAAAATCCCACTGAAAAATCTGTCTGAGAGAGGACATCTTCCTCATTCCTCTGGCGCAGGAAAGGCTAAGAGTGCATACATGACATTAATATTGTATTTTTCTCTCCTCCTCCTTAATTTTTCCTTATTTTCCCCTTTATAAAACACTGTCACACATTTTTGCAGGAAGCTCATCTACTATCAAAGCCACAACTAAACCCAGACTTTGGGAAATAATTTAAAGATCAAAGCCTATAGGCAAACTGATAGAAATGAGATACAAACAATCCAGATTCACGTAACAAAACATCCATGCTGCAGTGACAAACCGCTCCAGCTCCCGTGCACAGATTTCCACAGTTCACCAAGAATGGAGTTTTAAATGTAAAATCAAGGGTAAAGTTTCATTCAGTTCAAGAGATTTTAATTCATTCACGGATATTTCCCAGTTTAGACTCCTAAACACCTAATTTCTTTCTGTTAATTAAATTCGGGTATTTGGAAAAAAGGTTCCTAATCTATTCGGAATCTATTAGCAAACCAGGAATTGGAATTACTTCAAGAGAAAGTTCTGATGTTTTTATTTCACCTTAACTCTTTGTCATTATTTACAGTGGCAGAATGTGCTATGGAACAAAAATAAAAGGAAGCATTACCTGTTAAAAATATTCTATTTTAGGAATCAGAAGAATAAATTTCAGTAAAATGTAATAAACACATGATTTTATGATGGGCGTTGTTTTACAACAGCGTAACGCTACTCATGCACAGCCCATAACTCTTCATTCCAGACCTACCTCCACAGTACCGCTGCTCATCTTTTTACACAGTGCGACTGCCGCACGTTTTTTTCCTTTAAAGAAAACTTCACTTTTCTGATTTCAGAGCTTGCTCAAATGTATTTGGTTTTGCCCTGCCCTTCAAAGTATTCACAATTTGCAATTACCCAGGTGTGTTATAGATGCACTCCGTATTTCATTACACATTGTTAGTGAAAATACTGAAGACAGTCGAGAGTACGCGTGCTCTGCAGGACACCATCTGAAATGGCCTTCCTGGTTGACAGCAAATCACTGATAACAGAGCTTGGAATGTGTTTTTCAACAAGTTTCACAACCACCTCACCCTGCATTTCTCCAGGTCATACTTTCTCAGGTCACATGGGAGACTGTCTCGTGGGACTGGACTCAATGTCCTCCTAAAGTCAAAAGAATATTATCTGTGCTGCTTTCTGCTTACCTTATTGTCTAACCTTCAGCCTACTGCCTTGTCACGGAAAGAAATCAAATTATCAAGAACAAATAACAGTAAATCAATTCTGGTTTGGTTGGTCCTTATCACCTTATTACTCTTTGTGTGTTTATAAGCTAAAAATTGCACAACCAGGGACCAGAAAATAACAATACAGATAACACGTACTTTATGAATTTGCAATACGATGTAGAGCAGCTACATGAGTAAACTGCTGGCAAAGCCCTGGGCAGACATGGCTGATAACAGACTGAAGCTCTCCATCCTGGAAATGTAAGCCCCTGAACCAAAACCCCCACCCTAGCCAGACTTAGCTTCACAAACTTCCCTTTCCCGTACCACAAGACTTGGTTCCTGTCCTTACCCTGGTAATTATGTTTTTCTCCTCAACTACTTGCTACCAACGCCACCAGCTGCTAGGCAGGAGTCTTCCAGACCATGACGCTGGCTGGAGTGACTCAAGTTCAGCTCACTGTGCTCCCATTTGTGTTCCAGCAACCACCCATTACCCTAGACTAGCATCATCAGAAAAAACACTGTCAAACCCAACGAACCCCCAGCACTACTCAGAAAAAGGCTCAAGGTGCCATTGTCCTGCCAGGCAAAGTTAATGCTGGAGGGAGCTACTGATGACAGGGAAGCGGCTATCAGCTGGACAGATTTATACACGGGACTGCACCGCAAAGCACTGCTCATAAAACATCACCATCTACCTGAAGCAGTCCGTGTCTTCACCACGTTTACTATCATAAACGTATTCATTGTAAACTTAAGGTCTTTAAGCCTGTAAATTATAACAGGATTCTAATAGGTACCTCCTGAAACTGGTAACTGTGCAAAGCATTCTGCAACTCAAATTTCAATGAATGCATCTGTTAATTTAGCTAATCAGCAGTTACATTAGCTACCTACAAAACAGAGAAAAAGAACTGTGTGACTATCTTCTGAGAAAAAAAAAATGGTAACACTGATGCTTTTTTGATGGCACACCTCATTATAATAAGTTACCATAAAATAATTTCAGCAGAAACAACAGTCATGTGTTACAGATTGCTAATACACGAGATCATACAGCTAAAGGATGTTTGAAACATTTTTGTAGATGCAATGTTAACAGGCAATAAGAAAATTCATCCTTTCATCTTGCTTAGCATGGGACACGTGTTAACTTAGTCATTGATTTATTACAAATTGTGTCTGTAATTACAGTTTTGCCAGTATTTTATATAATATTATACTGGAACTATCACTGCATTTAGACACACTCAGAAAAGTTAGAGAGCAGACTGTTACAATTTTCATTCTCATAATGGTAAGATTTTGATCTGCATCTCAGTCTAAAACCAGTCTTATCTGCAATATCCCTATAGCTATCAGAAACCTCCAGAGCAAGAGCCAGAAACCTGCAATGGAGGAGACAGGAATCTTAAATTGCTTGAGTTCAGTGTCGCCGGCGTTCTACTTTTTCACTGTCAGTCCATACATCAACGTTTCAACTGAAACGGATTATATTTAACATCAACCATCTTAGCCAAGTCCACGTGGTGTGATTTTACAACCCGGTGAAAGAAAGAAAGAAATACATCGTACATGGTCTCATAGTAGAGCATACCAAAAGAAATATGCTAGTAAGATGAGGCTATCCAGCATCGATCCACTCCATGACCTCAGGTGAGCCAGGGAGAGTGCGCTCCTCCAAAGCAGAGGAGCAGTTTCTCATTACTGCATTGCTGGGTTTGTTGTTTTCCTGAACATAAATCAATAAATTATTCTGTAAGAATATTTGCTGCTCTGTGTCACAGCATTTCTGTATTCCTGTGATGGGGAGCTAGAGCTTAGAGATGGACTGGCTGTCTCGTGAATGGTGGGAGATATGATTAAACACCCCACATGAATCACAGTTGAGAAGTGGCAGGAGCAGGAGAAATAAGACATGACATGTTCCACTGCTGCAGCTTCTTCTTGCTTTTGGAAAGTAAGTACTTTTTTCAGAACCATGTTGCCAAGTGGATTTCCAAGACTAGCTTTTAAATTGGAGTCTCATTACATCAGTCTGGTCTTTAATATGTGCCCATTTACTTTATCAATGGCTTTTGAAGCAGCCTTCAAAGACACTTGCTTAAAACCGGCTTTCCATCCACTAATTAAACCTTAACAATCCCTTGTAATGTGCAACACATTTTTTTTCCCCAAAAATGTACATGTCCAAGGTGGCTGCTCATGTCATCACTGAAGGGAGAGGTCATTTCTGAAGGATCCTCCATCACAAACATCAGAGAAAGTCACTGAAGAGCATCCGAAGCAGAAGCAATTTTCTCACAGTCTTGACATCTTCTAGTAAATTAGTCACTTGTCGAGGAAAATGACAGCTATATAGCAATAGAAGAGCTTGTAAAGCTCTTCATTTACTGTTAGAAATGTTGTCTATGTCACTGTCAAGCAACAGTAACGTCCCCACCCTGTTCTACTCACGTGCCTTGTCTTAGGGGCTTTTTGCAAATCATGCCTTAATGAAGTTTAAATAACAACTATATTTCTTAGTTCTAAATGCTACTTTTCTCCTACCTGCATGACTGTTTTCTGAATAAGTTAGTCCACTGAAGCTGATATACAAAATGAAAGGCTACTGTAATTAGTATAATAACATCCCAAGATAAAGCCATGAAAACTGCAGCTTCAGACAGCTGTCATCTCTTCGGCTATTTTGCTTATTATTCACAGACAAATTCCGACATCTTCTGCACATTACGTAGTACGTTTATGTGCAATTTCAGTGAAAACACTCATGGAACAAGAGCTATAAGTATCTATCTCAGAATTTAGCCTAGAGAAAGAATGGAGTTTGAAAGTCATTTCAGACTTAATTTTTCCTCAGCACAGTCATTGTTCTAAATAGGTACGCATAAACATATGCTTGCTTTCTTTCAAAATAATTTATATTAATTGAATGCCCTTATATAACTGGCTACGTACAACAGTCACTGAAAAATGAAATCCTCTTATTTACATGACAGTCAGGATATGGACAGTAAAAGAAAAAAATCTCTAAAAATGGATGTTCTAAGGAACAGCAAGTTCCTTTACCACTGATTATATTCAGTGGTAAAAGGGTAATTGCTGTTACATGGTAAAAAAGAAATTGGGCAAATACATATAAATACTCTTTGGAGAATAAGCACTTACTGGCTAAAGATGCTGACACATCATGCAAGCCAATTACTGCGCGGAGTGGTGATGATACCTCGAATGCAAACTCATTTGCAGGATGCCTGAATATTGCAGGAAAGCATCTATCTAGAACACCTGCTGTTCTTCCACTGATGGCACAGATTCCCCTGAAAAGACCCACAGAATCATAGAATATAATATAGAACAGAAGGGACCTCTGAAGATCCAATGACTGCTCAAAGCAGGACTGACCTCAAAGTTAGAAAAGGCTGCTCAAGACTTTATTCAGTCGAGTTTTCAGTATCTCCAAGGAACTTTCAGACTCTCCGGGCATCTGGGAATTTCCCTCATTACAGTCTATGACTGTTGTCTTCTGTTATTTCACTTTGCACCTCTGGGTAGGGTGTAGCTCCATCTTCTCTGTGAACTCCACTTCCAATTAGACACTTCTCCAGGCATAACAAGACCAAATTCCCAGCCTCACCTCACATGTTATTTCAAAAATATCTTCACAGACCCCCCTTCATGGTGGATGAGAGGATCAGAAGCCCTCCAGTGGCGCAGTCTACAAGCTGAAGAGACCCCACAAGGCATGCAAGCAAACGTCACCCTTGGCTAAATGGCTACGTCCAGACAATATGGTGACACTGCACCTCGTCAAATGGGCTAGCTGCTCTTGAGGAGTTCAAGTAGCAGCAAGGTGACATATTAACAGCAGCTTTATGGAAGTTTCCCTTACTAAACACTTCTGTAGATGAGATACAGAATTGCTGAAAATCCAGCAGCTGGTTTTTCAGAAGCAATATGGTCAGAGTTCACAGCTTGCTTTCAGCTGCCTTCTCCACAGACGTCACACCCCTTGTTTGTTGTTAATATCTTGATAATCATCTTCTACGGGTTTCATCTGAGAACACATTTACCTGAAGCCCCATTCATCCTCAGTAGTACCTTGCAGATTGGTTCTATCACTACACATAATTATGAACACCAAAGCTGTTAGAAAAACCACAGCTAATTACAAAAGTGGACGTGGGACTGAAACAAATTGTACCCTAAACCCACCAGGCTATGAGATTATTTTTTCCATGACTACCCTAGAAGAGCACATAGCCTGTGTAATTGTTGGAGGTCTCCCCACACAGAGTAAAAATAAGTGTGATACTCTCCTATTGCAATTAATTCTGTCAGAGTAAGTTTAATACAAAGTTCATGCACATACTGGAGCATAAGGGTTACCATCCCTTCACACCAAGACTGAGGGATACGTTTTAGAATATCTCAATTTACAGAGCTCTCACTGAAAACCTTGTGGAAAAGCTTGTGGTCAAAACCTAGTTGAAGATGTTTACTCCTTTGAGCTTCAGTTTAAAACACATTTCTTCTTTCAGATACAGCCCACGTAGTGTCAGGGCTTTTCTTTCTTTTCCTTTGTTTCCAGATTATATAAGAAATTCACTTCACCTTTAAAGAATAGTTTCTACCCTTGTGAAGGAGTAAATTATTATGTCAAGTTTCTTCAGCTACCATACCTGTACAGTAATCTTTTTTCAATAAAAATAACCTTTTGTTAAAGGTTTCATTAAATTTGCCAGGAGACAGATAACCGCCAGATCTCCAGCCATCTGCAGGAACCGCGACATTCTCTGATCACATACTCTGAATAATGAAATTCCTCTCCACACTTTTGTTCAGACAACAGGATCACTGTATTTTCCAAGCACTTACTCACGCCAAGGGCAGGAGCCCGAAGCTTTTACCCATGCTGAACTTCTCCAAAAGTTTTAACGAAAATCAGGCCTCCGGCAAATTATTAGTAAAATTACGAGGAAATTATCCTTTCCATCTTTAGCACTAAGAATGGATTATTTCATAGGGGCCTACAGATAGTTATTTTAAAGCCCACGTGCTGCTTCTTTAGGCAGAAGAACAGGTTGATGTAACGATAGTTGAACACCAAGCATAAATCCCCTCCTACACTCCAAGAATACTATCGCGTTACTGGTACTTCAACGTCCAGCACAGCAACAACACTGTTTAAGACCCTGCTTAAACACCACACTCCAACACCTTAAATATTTGGAGCCTGCATGGAGAAAGCTTACCCCTTGACTGCAAACCATGTCCACAAGCCTCATTATGTCCCGGCACACCCTGTCTCACCGAATCTGGCACCAGCACACAGTGACTCCAGCGGTGGGTCTTCCACCTACAAGAGGAAAAGGTGAACAATTAAGTGCTTAAAACTGGAAAACAGTTAAGACATCCAGACAAATGCTTCCATTACACATGATGATATACTGCGGAGACTTAAGGAAAAGGAGTCAAAAAGCTGTAATTACTCCTGAAATAAGCATTGTGAACTGAAATTCAGATGTAAGGCTCACTTTCTACAAAGCCACATTGTCCTCCAACAGTGTTTCCCCTTAATCATTTTTGGAAGGCATAATTCAAAGTTACACAAAATAAATTCCTCATCTGCTTTCTGTGCTAGGATGTCTGCCAGTTAACATCACGAGAAGGGACCTTTCCATACAGATGCACAGGACGGAGCCAGGCAGAAACGGGTGGTCTGACTCGTGCTTTGGTACCACCTTCAGCTCCTGCTCTGCTCTGAGACCATGTCCTACAGGATGTGTGGGCTGGAGATTTATATGCAACGATAGAATGCTTTTCTATTTACTAATATTGTATAATAGATGGGTCACGGAATTTTAATGAAGAGCGGTAATTACCCCATTGTACTATTTGTATAATCATATTTTTTCAAGTGCATATTATTCACTGGAGTGAGAGCACCTGGGGAAAAGACAAGAGTTTCTGCAGTAAGCACACAATTATAAAGGCAGTTGAGTGCTTGTGGTCCCAAAATAGCTTGCATTGATTTTTAGATACATTATGGGGGGAGTTCCCTGTAATCGCTTCCTTAAACAAGTCGAACCCTGAGGTTACCATTTCTAGTAGCTGTGTCTATTTGTGTTTGTTCTGATGATGAAATCTCCAATCCAAACTCTACTTTTACACATTTTGCAAGATACGCTATTTGTTTATAACCCCCCCATTTTCCGGAATTATGTTGTTTTCTGGTGAAAATTGTGCAGGACAGTCGCACGAGTCATTTCTGGAGAAGCGGACACTCACTAGCAAGAGACTGACTCCAAGCTAACAGTTTTTACCTATACACTGGACAGACGGGAATATCTTCACATTCTCTTTCCTCATACAAGGTGTCCGGGCACGCCTGTCCCCCATTGGCAGCATCCTGAATGATAATCCTATACCGGGACTGCTTAACCACGGTGGCATTGCCTGTAAAATAAAGAAGAAAAAAAAAATGCCTTCCAGACACAGCTGGCACCCCGAGTTAGTGACCCAGCTGTCTTGGTTACAAATGTGCTTTGTGTTTCCTTTGTATTTTGAGACTATGAGCGTTCCGGCACTACTGCAAGAAGGGAAGGAATGGTACGCTGCATCAAAAGCTACCATTACTTGCTTCAAAATTACCAGTACTTCAGAAGAGCAGCACCTGGAAGGTTGATAAATCAACAGCCTAAGAGATGCATCAAAAAATGTCTATTTAACAGAACATCAAATCAGACAAGAAAATAAGTATGAGCAAAACCACCTGAATGGGAGAAAAGAATAAAACCCCAAAAACCTCGCTGTCATAATGGAAGGTTTTCTTTCTGAAAACACATTCTGATGGTCTCAGGCTCTACCCGTAACCCATCTTTATGGGTCTAGAAATTACGGATGATAACTTCTTGATAGGAAAACCATTGCAACCAACTTCCCACTTAACCTGGGTCAATGCCAGATCAAACACAGTTCACAGAACCTACAGCAGAGGACGCAGCATGAAAGCAAGGACAAGATTTTATCTATATGTCTCTATAACTAAACCAAACACAACCGCTGGCTGCGTAAGTGCTAAGTACAAACTGAGAGCTGGTTTAACTGCTATGTATGGCGTTAGCACTTCCTTGGGTACTGTGCTCATGCGTCGAAAAGAGATGCTAGAAAACTGAAGAGGGATCTCAGCAGAACTCCATAAAGGATTCCAGACCAGGCCACTTTTAATAGTGGGCTTCTTCAAATCTGTCCAAGAGGAAAGCGGTGTTTAAATTAGCCCACCTATGAGTGTTATTTTTCCAGCTCAAGATAAGGCCAAAGCTGCAGTAGCAAGATCAGGGTGCATCAGAGTAGAAAGAAAACTTAGGAAAAGTCACACACATGAACACAAAGTACAAGGACAGATTCAGTAAAAACGGTTGGCTCTAAAAATACCAAGTTATAGAAGCGTTCACTTGCACACACGCCATCACTGTGAGATCACTGCAAAGGGACTTTGGACCTGGCAGGAGGTTGCTCACCCCGGCTGCTACCCTGAGGCAGAATAAGTGCATCCAGGGTGATCCCACTCCTGTTTCTTTACAGCCACTACCTGAGGCAGCTCTACAGCTTCCTACAGTCTCCTTTCAGATGCCGGATTCAGCACTTGCAAAGCCTCACAGAGCACCTTACAGGAGTCATCACTCCTGTAGATTAAGCTAAACCTTTTTATCTGCGGTCCACCAGATGTATAAAATGAGTTTATTCCTATCATCTGATGCCATAACCTATATGAAATTTCAAGGGCTTGTACTCACTCTAAGTCCTTCCCTCTCTAACCTATGGAAAACCAGTTCTTCAGAGGTCCTATTCGATTACCTCTTGTTTCTCACTCTCTTACAATACTGTGCCCAAGGAATTCCACTTGCAGCCTCAACAGCGCACAGCACAGTGACACCTTTGGTGTTTTACATACCTGTCCTTGAGTTTGACGTGCCCAATATGAGCTTTAGCATTTCAAATTGCTGAATTTCATTCATATTGTAGCCTGTTGGATCTCCAGAAGGGCCTGAGACAGTCCTGATGTCTTTACTTCCCATTCTGTCTTTGTGCAATCAATTTTTCCTTCCCAAGTCACATCTTGAGAAATTTCTCAATTATTTCAATATAATTTAATAAATTGTCTCTCGTGTTTGCTACCTCTTTCAGCTCTGCACCATCCAGTAATGTTATTATTCAAGCATGCGAGCTGTTCAGACAAACATCACACAGAACTGGGGCAAGAAGAGTTTTCTGTAGGACTCCCCTTGGCTCACGTTCCAGTTTGATCACAAATAGTGGACATCTATCAGGCAACTGATTGGAAGCAGCTTTGCAGAGGAGGACATGGGAGTCCTGATGGACAAATTGACCATGAGGCAGCAACATGCCCTTGCAGCAAAGAAAGGCCACAGCATCCTGGGCTGCATTAGGAAGAGCATCACGAGCAGGTCAAAGGAGGTGATGCTTTCCCTCTGCTCAGCACTGGTCAGACAACTATGTCCAGTTCTGGGCTCCCCAGGACAAGAAGGACATAGGCACACTGGAGTGAGTCCAGTGAATGGCCACGAAGACTATTTAAGAGTCTGGAGCATCTGACACACAAAAAGGGACCAGGAAAGCTGGGACTCTTCAGTGTGTAGAGGAGAAGGCTCACGGGATCTTACTGATGTGTATCAATACCTGAGGACAGGCAGTAAAGGAGACAGAGACAAACTCTTTTCACAGTGATATTCACTGTGAGATTTTTCAGGCAGTTGAGTACCCATGTAACAGTGATTTAATTCAAGTCACTGCTCCTCAGCTTCCTGATAAAAGTTTAACGTGTCAAGTATCCACCATTTCCCTTGATTAAATTTATTGGGCATGATCTGTTCTAATAAATCCATACTGGCCAGTTTATTAGAATCTGATTATTGAAATGTTTACACCTTGAGTAATAAATTGTTCTTGTGTTTTGCTACATAACTAAGTTAGGATGAGTAATCTACAATTGCCTTGACCTTTTTTGAGGGGAGGGCAAGGGGAAGGGTGTTGTTTGGTTTGGTTTGTCTTGGTATTACTGAGTTTTAGTTAGTTCCTTAGGACCTAGCAATTTCTCACCCAGAAGGTAGTCACTAGATGCTCTGGCATTGATTTATTACTCCCTTCTCTATTCACACAGCCCTGCCGACATGGTATCATCTAATTTATGGAAATACTTATTCTTTAGTCCATTACTCTCCTGGCTGTAGACAGGAAACAACAGCAGCGATTGCACGTTCCCCATGATGTGCTCTCGTTTCTCAGACAGGAACATACACAGATTTCATTCAGTTACCCCTTACTTTTAACTCATTCATGTAATTCTTGTTACCTAATGTCCTCGTAGAGCTTAATTTGCACTCTCAATTTCTTGTTCCTAATTTTTGTGAATCAATTTGACAATCAGAAAGGAAACAAGATTCTGAACAACTCCAATGATGAGATTTAAAAAAAGGGCTTCTCTAGCTGCATTTTGTGTTTTCTCTTCATGGTTTGAAGCCTGAACATGCAAATCACATACAGACCTACACATACCTTGTTCCCCCGTGCAGCTGGCTTGCTATTATAACAGTTTCAGGACACAAAATAGAGTCCAGGTGGGCTTCATCCCTTTATACAGTATTTCTGGGGAGCTTCCAGGTCTTCTACAGTCCTGCTTGCACAGAACACGTTCCCAAGAGGTGCAGCTACCAATTCTCTCAGTTTGTTGAAGTCTTTTTTTTCCATGTCTTGCTGATACTGCCATCCTTCCCTTCTCCTAAGAATCACGAACTCTATCACTTTGTGATGATTTTCATTCAAATTATCTACTACCGTTAGAATTTTAGCCATTTCCTTCCTATTAATCAGTACCAAATCTAAATGAGCTTCCCACAGTAATTTTCTCCACCTCGAGAAACTAAATTATCCTCAACATTTATTGCACATTACTCAAACCCCATTTTCAAAATTGAATTTCCTCATTGGCTTTTCTACAGCATTCCTTACAAATGTTAACGAACATAATTTCTGTATCTCATTTAGAATTGCTATAGCCTGATTTTCCAGAGTATTAGCATTATGTAGGACTGTCCTTTTAAAGACGAACTTCAGCTGATTTCGAGCATGGCTATGACTGCTTGCCTTCCTGAAAAGATCAAGCCTCAGGATCTCAAGACCATCTTAATTTCCATGTCCTTGGCTTTGCAAGTCAGATAATGCTGTTTGAAAACTTCAGGGGGTGCCTTACCTCTGCTTCCACTCCCACCTCCCCGTCCCACCATCCTCCAGTCTCCTCTCATTACACACAGAGCCATAGGACTCCTTTTATCAATCCACTCTTACTCATCCGTTGCTCTTGCACCTTTCCTTCCTCTGCATTTTACACACAGGGCTCCAGAAGGTGCGTCACCATTCTCAGGTGAGGGACAAAACCCTTGTTCTCTACTGTAAAGGGTGTTATATCTGGTCCAGCTTTTACAGGAAACATTCAGCTTCATACTCTTTGCCCCTGTCCAGATGGAAAGGCAGAGTCTGCTCAGCACAAGACTCTGAGCACACAAACAAAAAGGGCAGATTCTCCAAGATTTTAGTCACCACAATCAGAGCTGTCTCCAGTATTTCTGTGCGGATAAAATCTTTTGAAGGAGTAAGTCTTGAACTTTGACCAACTCTGGTTGAGTGTTTTTTATGAGAACTGGAAGAGGCAGATCCTTTATAGAAACTGTCTGACACATGGTAGAGGTCATCAGAATTTCTTATTGTGGCACCCCATGCACTTCATCCACTTTTACCCCATCTCGTTTCACATCTGATTTAAGGCATGGGGAAATAAATAGGACAGTTACTACCTCAAATTTCGTGTAAACTCGTTTAGAGAATTAAGCAACAGTGAAATTACTAACCTTCCCCCTGGACAATCAATGCCCAGAAGAGGAGAGGTACTTATAGATACCATCCATTTTCTGGAGGAAGATGAGAAATGTTATTTATTGTCAGGTGTTTGCTTGTTTCGGTCTCCCTGTTTTAAATCTATGCTGACAGACCAGAAAGCACATCACCCATGCTGAAAGCAGTTACCTCCCCAGGACACCTTCACCGCTGGGAAAGCAGGTGAGAGAGGAAAATCTACATGCTGCTCATTCGAGCCATTTCATATTCTGAAACCCCCACATCGATTCTTTGATTCTTGTTTCGATTCATCCTCAAAGGCCCATTAAAACAGATATATTATAGAAGACTGCGGTAGACAGTTGTCACCTTTAAGTATCTAAAATGGCAGAGAATCAATAACGTGCAACAACCTCCCTGTTCCTTCCTCACCAACAGGTGTTTGGATTCAATTGCACTTCTTTTGTGAATTATGTTTTCCATCCATCTGTTATTGCCCTAAGTTCACCGCTCTCTACACTTCTGAGGAACGAGATAATCCTTCGCCAGAAGACAGCCAGTTGTCTGATGACATTTAAATGTAGGGAAAATGTCAGTTTTTTATTGTTAGATAGTAAAGTTGGACGCATTTTCTCAGATAAACTACAAACAGCTTAACTGGTAAAGTTCTGTGTAAAGCTGATTTAGTGAGTGCATGTTTGTCTAAGCTCTAATCTTACGCTGGTACACATTTAATTTTAAATCTGCCAGGTAATACCTGTTCCTGCTTGATCTGCTTAGCAATTCACCATCTGTATATTGTTTTCATTAAATACAACTTTTCTATTAAAAAAACAAACCCCCTAACAACTCACATATGTATAGTGGTTTTGAAATTTCATTATCACGCTGAGGTTTTAATTGTGCAATGCAAATTAAAAAAAGAATAAATCTTGCAATGCAGCCATATCAATAACAGACTTAGCAAAAAGCAAATTCCCCCATCTAAGAAATTTTAATTTAGAATTATATTAAAATGATAACACTGCCAAGCAGGTTAAATAATTAATTTCTTCTCATTTTAATTGTAGACTATTATTTAATAAACAAAGTAATTTACCAGGTAATTTATTCTACTTCTTCATATGCAGCTCATTTAAAGTCTAAAAATAAACTGCTAATTAAAACAGGATTCACTGTTTTAGAAAGCAACTCATTTTCATGTAAAATCTAACAAGGACTATACTAGAGCATCTACTGAGAAGCTTTGAAGGGCAAGGAAGCCACCAATAATAATGAAATATTCTGATAATCGAGAACGCTTTCATCTGAACAATTAATGAAACACACAAATTAGTCAGAAAAACAAACACTAGATCATTATAAAGAAACTTTGCTACATGCTTGATGTCCAAACCAACTAGATCAAAGAAATGTATGGTCCCTGAAAAACCACAAAGCACCAGAGTTACTTGCACAACCCGGTACGTACATCTAGGCTGCTCAAGAGAAAACAACTTCATAAAACGTAGCAATTCCATGTATAGCCGCACAACGTTCAGACCTTGGACTTCGGCCTTTGAAGGCAGAAGCCCAGAAGAAATTTATTTCAGGTAGAGAGAAATCTACATCTCCCTTACATCTCCCCATCTGCTCACGAGTATCCCACCTTCTCCAACAACATCAGTATCAACAACGCCCCAACTCATTCAGACGAACGCCCTAAAAATTATTAGACGAGCATCAACTACAACTACCGCACGTTTCTATGCCAATTTTCTGATTTTTACCCAAATTTTGACCTGTTCTTAAAGGCTTACCAGGCTGACATGCTGTTGGGCAGCGAGTCCACTCACTGAAAGGCGTAACAACACAGTCTTTCTTGCAGAGGAGGAGGCATGGCCTCACGGTCTCAGGTCGGATGGACTCTGGACATCTATTGATCCAAACACAAAGATGAAATACAACAAAAAATTAGAACTGCAGGAAAATGTTTTTCTCCTAAGACATATTGCCATACCAAAGATAGCACTCCTGGTCATAGCAAGCCTCATTTTACTTCTTTGCAAGGAGCTGCATCCCAACTGAATTTAGTACACTTCAAAGATTAAAAAAAACCAATAATTAAAAAAAAATGTGGAGCTTGGCTTGGTGACTGCAGGCTAAATGTAACTGTTTATGACACCTAAAACACAAAAGCGCAGTGAAGCAAACAGGTATATTTATTGCCAAAGAAAGCGGGTAGTTGTGTTTATAAAGCCGTCCTGTTTTAACACAACATGCAACAGCCTTCAAACCATTCGCAGCTAGGAAACACAAAGATAGCTTAACGTGATCTTCAACTGAAACCTCGATTGTTATTTAAAAAGTTGTACAACGTAAGTTTGGTATGAAGGGCTCTGAGGGGTTTTTTTTATTATTTGTTTTTAACTCCTAAATTAAAAATACGTCATGCATATTTTAAAAGAAGTTTCAGACACAGAGAGTTAATACATTAAAAACTCAAAGGGTGGAAAAGGGACAATTTTCTGGGATCAGGCAGATCTTGCATTTCATGTGAGGGAACAGAAAGGGAATAACTCTTATATTTTTTATTAATTTCTAGTAGAAAGATCACTCAAAGATCCTTAGTAATATATGCAACCCAAAATGATCCCATCTGAAAGAGGAATATACCACTAAACCCCGCTAGGAAAGAAAATAAATCTTGAAGTCATAATTCTGATTCATGATTGCTAAGATAATAATCAGATATTTAGAGGTATACTTTAAAATAAAATAAATACGAAGAGACATCTCATTAAGCACGATTAACCTAGAAGGCAGATTTCTGTAATCTAACAGAAGTTTGAATATTTTTCTGCAAAAATTTTAGTTTTATTTGGCTTTCTCTGTCTTGCATCTTCTTTGGATATGGTGTAATCTTTCTTCATGAAATCAGGAAAAATACAGAACACAAAAAAATACAGGATGCCGACACACACAAAGTTATTTATTTACACAACATATCCCATTCCTGAGGCCATATTAACCATAGATTTTCACCACAGCAGTTCTAAACCCAACATTTCTTTGGGTCAGTTTTCATCAGGTCAAACACAAATTATATCGACAGCCGGTGCCCGTGGCGAGGAGGGTTGCCTCCCGCCCCAGCACCAGACCAGTCCGGGTCCTCCTGAGCCATAATGAAGTAATATTTAATTCTGAAACACAGACGTTTTATTCCGTCACGTACAACTGTCTTCCCAATGACTTCTAGAGGTCTGAGGTTTTTATTTTTAAGATGATTATCACTGTAAGAACAATAAGCAGCACAGCAGCAAAAGAAACAGATTCAGTAAGAAGCTCTTTTAAGGACTCCGCAGTCCTTTTGGATCCAGCCACTTCCATGACAGAGGGATGGAAGTGTGGTGGCACTGAAGCAACCACACCAAAGCCAAGGCGAGACCCTTCCTGAAGTCCCCGGTCCACAAGTCTCTTCTTTTGGCAGGACTTCTCCACCACTGAAACTCTGTTTTGCCTTCTTGTACTTCACTCAAGTGTTTACTTATCCCCTCCGGCTCTATTTCCCCTTGCACCATCCCAAAAGTGGAAGGTGCAAACAGTTATTTTAGACAGTATACAACCCTATAAACAGTATGTTTAATTAGGTGAAGTTACAGCATTATCAATGGATTCGAGATACAAATGAATACTAGATTTCTTTCCTTTTATTTAATTAATCTCATTAACCTCAAGAATTTTAATTAACTTTACTGAAATCAACACAGTCTCCTTATAGAGCAGGATTGTTTTGAGAGCTACAATAAGAAATGAAATTCGGTTCTAAGTCTCTAGACTCATTAACACTGCAAAAAATAATTAGCAATGTCTTGAGTTTTGATAGGAGAGAAAACATCTGTGCTATTTATTTACCTCATTTGGTAAAGCAAAGCAAGAAAATTCAGAAAATTTGTACTGCAGAATACATAATTTTGTCGCATTGGTATCACATAATAGAAGCGATATAAATCAACTGAACAATATAGATTACACATATGGCTCTGCCTTATTGTGGTATAAATATAATGGAAACTCTATTTACTTTTTATATTGTATTAGAGCATTGTTAATCATGTATTCATGAACATTATATTCAGATGTACTTTATATTTTCCTCACACCTGTCCTTCAGGAAAAATATTTGCAGAAAACTGTGAATTAGAATAACAGAGGAGCTGCAGCGAAAAATCTACGCCACTAAAACCATGCATTTTCCTTGGATTTACACAGAGAATTAAAAATGGGCCAGCTATTTATTTTTGCTACATATTAGTACCCCTTCCATAGTAGTGATGGAGTAGTAGCCGGAGAATTAGTCCTGAAATGAAATTATTTTCGATGCTGCAGACTCCATACACTAGCTGAAAAAACCTTCATATGTCATGTATTGCAGCTACAAATAATCACTAATAACCTTTTTTTAAATACCTTTTAGGTGTGACCTGGCCAGAACTGCTCTTCATGCAGAAGACTTTCCTTGTCTGTATGCCCACTCCACAAGTGGCTTCTCCGCTCCAATCCATGGTTGCGTTGAGAGCAGTTACCAGTGCGTCCTCAGAGCAAGAGCTCCAGGGAGAAGTTTCCCAGAAGAAATGCACGCACGGGTGATCATTACAGGCACGGTGCTCCTGCAGGGCGCGGTCAGGAGGACAAGCTTTTCCACCTGGGAAGAGTCAAGAGAACATCATATTTTATCCTACGGCACGGAGCAAAAGGTAGACCTGGAAAAATAAATAAAAACGTTAGGTTTGCTTAATATCATCTTTTTCCCCCCCATTAAATTAAATAAATAAATAAAGCTTAAATAAAGCTGTTGACCTTTATGGCTGCAATAACAACCTTCTAAAATATTGTTTCCCCATTAAACTAGCCTTGCATAAAATTGTATTCCAATGCATAATGGCAACAGAAATAGGCAAAGTATATTTCTGAGTTACCTTATTGATACTCCTACACGCAGCCAAGTTAATTCCATTTAAATGCCAGTATCACTCAGAAAACATGCAATTAGGTTTAAAGACAAATTAAGCATTATTTTTATGTTCATTCTCCTTGCCAATTTCCCAAGGAGGAACATTGCTTTCTAATATTTGGACTCTATTTGCGTGTTGCCTTAAAGAGCTGAGCTGCAGAGGGTGCTGAACTGTACTGATGGAGGAATGTCTCAGATGACACCCACATCTGCAAATCAAGGGGGGAAAACTTGAAAGATAGGTTTCGAGTATGAAGCCTTTACTTTTCTGAAGTAGAATCCTTCAAACTGGTGTCCAAAGATTTTGCTAAGCTACTGCAATTTGTCAACAACCGGCAATAAATCCATAAAGCACAGGCGTTTGAACAGCCTCCCCAGAAGCTTTAACACTCCAGCCAGCAGCCTGAATTTATCCCATAAAAGCAGCAGATGTTTGTAGCTCAAAAGCTGAGGAGTAATGCAGTGAAATTTAACAGTAAGCATTGTCATTTTAGGAAGAAAGAAGTAAAAATTACTAAAATCAAAACCATTCTCTTCCAGGAGGGAGAATCTGGCAACATGTGACATGGTCGAAGTGCTTTCAAGTTTTTTAAAGAACTGAAGTGCTGGGGACCAGATACCACAAGGTTCAGAGCACCTTTATGCCCTACTAACATCACCAGGAGCTGAAGGTACATTGCTCCCCGAAGGGATGCCCATCGCCTTGCAGGACTGAGCCTTCTCAAATAAGGTTTGACCCCAAATGGCCACAATGAATAGCACCGAGAGAAGAAAAAGAGAGAGAGAAATTTCTTAGCACAGCACGCTGATCTGGATAATCACGGCACATTACCATTGGTCCTTTCAAGGAAATGAACTGCTCCACACGGTGTTCAGTCCCAGAAACATTTAGTATGATGGTGGAGTAGACAATGTTCCAGGTAACATATTTCCTGAAGATTTTGACTTAGCAGGAAAAATGCAGACCAGTTATTGCTCTGGTGTGTTTAAGCACATTTAAAAAAAAAAAAAAGTAAATCAAAAATGTAACAAGCAAATGGCAAAATGCCCTTAGGGAAAAATAAAAAGATCTAACTCAAATTTTGGGCTTCCCAGGGAAAAATTAAGGTGTTTTTTTCAAGAATACCCATGGTGAGAAAGCTCTCATAAACAAGGCAGAGTAATAATGAGGCAGTTTTAACTTAAGATGATAAAAAATACCACATGGTCCATCCAACCTAGCAACCTGCCTGCAAGCACGAGATGCTGTTTATAAAGAGCACAAGAGCCTGGCCACTTTCTGTATTTCACTGACAACTTTTGTAGAAGGAGACAGGACAGCACGCTGCTGCCTGGCTCTTCTAGTAGCCATTTACAGACTTTTTTATGGACTTGGTGTTCATCAGTTCCTCCAATCCATTTTAAACCTGCTGAGACTGCCTGCCCCCACAATCTCCTCTTGCACAAAGTTTCAGAAGTTTGCCTGTGTAAAGAAGTATTTTTTAAAACTGGATTTAAACCAAGCTCCCCTAGTTTCATCAACAGCCTCCTGGGTATCGTATGCTGGAAGCTGATGAACAGGTTGGAAAACACAACCCAAGGGTTTGAACTGAAGTCAGTCTGCGAGATGGTATCCAGAAATCCTCAGACAGCTGAGCCACAGCTAACATTGCTCCAGTTGATAAAGGACAAACGAAATGTCATGTGCAAAGGTACTAGAGCTCTGTAGAAGTTGGTGGCTCAGCTGTGAGCTGGGTATGAAAGAGTCAGCGAAAGCAGGTAACATAACATTGCCTTAGTGCTGCAGTGATACTGGTATTAAATCCTCTTCCATTCTCCACAAACTCCCATCAATCACTACTACTCTGTATGCAGAGTTGTGACTCTGCACAGCAAACCATTACGCTCATTGATAAAGACATACATAAAAAGTTGGGGTGTTTGATTTTAATAGTTGATTATTCCTTCCTGAAAAGCTTTAAAGTATTCTGTCCAAAGCACGTCATTTTTAGTTTAGCGTGTTTCAGGTTGAGATGGCTGAGCTTATGTACTTCCAGAATTCACTTCTTCAACACTTGACTTTCACAATTTCACGCTTATCTGTTATTTGCATTTCGTTACTTCCGTGGAAAATATGAAGCCAACTGAAATTTTCATTTTAATTATACTCTAGCTCTAACACTTTTTTAGTAGCAGTTACTCAATCAACAATTCTATAGCATTTTTCATCCTGAAGAGCCACAATTTTCTTTGCAAGTGCTTATAAGGATGTTTATCTGAATGCAGACCATCTCAAATGGGTAAGGGTTTGCAAGATCCAAGTCCTTACATTGCCCCAGAAACAGTGGGTAGCTCTAATGATAATTTACAAAACAGCACTCAAGAGAGCTTCTCCTAGACTAGATCTGCATCTAAAGTGTTTTGCTACTGCATTAGCTGCGCATAGTGCTGACAATAGTAGGTATTTTTGTCGTGTCAACAAGGCTTTAGTCTGTTAGACCTGCTCACCTTTTATGAATTTTTATGCACTCGATGTGATACCTTTCAAATCCTGTGTGATAAACCAACACGTAAACGACTTACCATGTGTAACTGTAGTTAGAAGACTCCACTCCTGACACAAAATAGTTTATGTAAATAATTGTGTCTACTGATACGTTGATATGTAAAAATCCAGATACATGATGTGTCCATGAAGATCCAGAGGAAATTATACACATTCATCAAGTGCTATTTACTTACTCTAATAGATAAACAAAGTCAATACAGTCAAGGTCTGCGTTAATAAAATAAACAGGTCCCTTCCTACTGACTCATTTTTCACATCTCACTGTTCTTTTCTAAATTGGCACTGCTATGTTCCTATAAAAAGACACTCATATGATGAGTTTGTGTCATGTAGCAATTTCATTAGTATGGGATGTAGCTCTCCTAAAGTAAATTCACCCCCAGACTGGTCCTTAACAGACAATAATTCATAGACAATAATTCATAGGCTAAAGTAACTTTGAACGGTGACAGAATTTCTCTATGTGACACATACATTAACTGAAGCCCATACAGATATTTTAGTCACTGCGCATGAAGTACAGACAAGTATTACGTATTACTCTTCATTGCTATTATATTGGGATCAGCTCTGATCTAAATACAGTTTGCCTGAGGAATGCAAATCAACTCATTAAACAAACAAGCAGTAATTATTCAAGAAATTTTTACAACTCACCCTCAGCTGGAAGGGCCAAGATGGACCTACTCCTGCTTTGAATGCCCTCAGCATTTTTACTGGAGCATGAGTGGGAACATGGGGACCACGGGGACCACTCACTGATGACACAGTCCATTGCACAAGGGATTTCACAAGCCACAACTTCAGGACGGGGAAGCTCTGAGCAGAGGTGATGTGGTACTTCTTCACCTGGAACAACCAAAACAAGCCAGACATGGAGGAAGGCTCAGCTTGGTTCAATCTCCACCGCCTCCATCACACAGACTAACTTCACGTCAAACATCTACCTGCCTGTGTAGCAATATACTACAAAAAAGACCTCACAGGTTAGGCTTCAGGCTTGAAAGAATAACACTTGAACAACTAAGCTCAATGTGTTTCAAGTTTTGTGTGTGACATCTTGGCTGCAGTTCACTTTATAAAGCAAGCAAACACGAGGAATGAGATCATTCAATAAATAAAAAGCTGTAATATCAATTATCATCAATTCTGATTATAATTGCCCAAAATTTTCCAGCAATCTCCACCTACGGAACCTATTTTCTACAATCCAAATTGTGCAGAAGATAATTTTATACTGTCTGTAGGCCAGAGAAGTGTCTGATAGATGTTTTGGTCATTCTCCTGCAACCTCACCAGAACGAACTTCATATCATCTCCGACTCTGCTTCTCACTCAAAAACTATGAGATCGAAACTAATGGATCTGTTGGATCACTGCCATCCAAGGAATAAATACTTCTTTTGGGGATGAACAAAGGACCTGGACCAAATGAGATGAGAAGCATCTTTCCAAACCCCTCTTCCGTAAGTACGTAAGACACTGGGGGCGGTGGGGAAAACCTACCAACTATAAGAACTGCTGGCAGAATGAGCAGCAAAACAAAGCACACGAGAGGGATGTCATGTGGAGTATTGTTTTTAAAAAGCAAAACAACATATAATTTTACTTTTAAAATAACACAGGAAATGTCTAGTAATTTTAGTAATTACATAGAATTTATGAGGACAACGTAATTCATAAAAATTCTTAAAATGTAACTCTTCTGGTACTGAATTACACATGATGTCTTACCAATATAAATTAAGCAATGAACAGACATGACTGACTTTGTTACACTGTTCTCTTGACTAACGTTTCCGGACCCTCCTGAATTTTCAGCTACAAATCCGAAATTTCCGGAAGCTCAAATCTACCTGTTTATAAACAACAAGCTCACACCGAACGTTACCCTTATACCTTTGCCCTTATAATATTTACAAAGCTCTCCTTTGAGGTTTCTTTAATTAAGAACCTAGGAAAAAACATAAGGACACTCCAGGCTCAATTATAGGTAGGAAAAACAAAATTTATAATGGCAACAACTGGCTCTCTCACCTCACGCTGCAGCAACAGGCTCTGTTACAAGGCGGCCCAGAATGCAATTATAACTAGAGGGGTAGAAAGCTGTACTGCTTTTGCAAGGCAGCGCACATAGAAGTGAGTAAATACGAGAGGCAGGCTGCTAGCAAGAGTGCATAAAGCTGTCAATAGCACAGCGGTATTATCTGCAGTTGCATCCCTAAATGAAGACAGGCTCATCGCCCTCGAGGCACAAATAAAACTTTTCAAGCATATTATGAGAAGTAACGGAGAATCTAGCGGGCAATCAGACTGCAAGATATGTTTAAAAATACTTTATACTCCCTTTCCCTTGCGGACAGCTATGCTCATCAGGAAAGGCTTGATGTGCCCAGTCTTTGCGGTACTATTTTAAGTCTGCTCAGTAAGAAAACAGAGACCGGCACCCCCCTACAGCCAGCCTCCATCCTTTGGTACTGCATTTGTCACCCCTGCAAACCAAGCTTAATCCATCACTCGCTTCAACTAGCCCATTATCACCACTGCCGCTTTGGACGCTCACATAATGCTGAGAACTATCTTTAGAGAAAAACAATGTAAAACCAGCAAATAAACCTGCAAGCCAGCTGTCTTCCCCGGTCATTTTAGCATCACAATCCCTGCTAACATTTTGACAGCTTGTCTGTAGGGTGGCAGATAACATAAGGGCATCCTGGGCACGGGTGTGATTTTAGGAGTCAATGGTACAGTAGCATAAGAGATTATATGCTTTGGTGAAGTAGGATAACACATCCCTCCTCCTCTCCCATCACTAACACTTAGAGGGAAGCGTGCAAACAGCCAGCGGCAGGCTTCTGAAGGAGACAGGAGAGTCGAGACTCTGATCCTGCAAGCATGCCCCCCACTCCTCCATCCACGCAACGGGCTATCTTCAGTATATACGGACTTTACAGCAAGGGAGAGCCATGGAGTTCACCAAATTCTGGACTTAGCCCAATTTTTCCACCAATCAGGTTGTGCTGGAGATGTAAGGTTCAGAGAAGGCGCTACTTGTTGAAAGCCGGGACAGCCTTTCCACTGATTTAATCTGGCTTTACAAAGTCCGAACCACTCCACCCAGAAGATGGTTTAAAACACTTGGGTCTCCTTTGGGGTGGCTTCCTCCAGCCATGACCCCAGGTGCCAACCACCTGCAACCACCATGCGAGGAAGGGAGGCAAAGGCGCAAAATGCGCTTTCCACTTCCTCCACGATTTCTTTGATTTCTTTTCAGGCTGGATTTACAGCAGGTGACAGCAACAGTAATGCTGCAAGCAGAGGCTGCAAGTCACGGTTCTTCAGCAAAGAAAGGAAGCTTTGACTTTTGTTATAAAGAGTTTACCACCCAGTGCATGAAGGTACAATTCAACACTCACTTTGATTTGCTCGATAGCTCTATTCGCTGTGTTCAGGTTTAATTACTGGCTTGTATTACTGCAGAAGGGGAATGTTCTTCCGTACCAGCCGCCTGGCAGAAAATTCTCAGAAAACCACCGTGTACTACAAAAGGAGGTAATAATCCTTCATTTTCCATGAAAAATGCTAGTACAGGATACATTCGCAGGGTGCGCTTTCTGCATTGCCACAGATTTACAGGGAATATGAAATTCTCCAGAGATTCCAAATTGTGCACCCAGTACCCTGGAGGTGTAATTCTTATCTCAGATATTCCGAATGATCTTTCTAGATATTTCTACAACCTTTACACACACAAGGCTATGGGGACGGATGGGATCCACCCAAGGGTACTGAGGGAGCTGGCAGAAGTGCCCACCAAGCTGCTTCCAATCATTTACTTCATGTTTTAAGCGTGGTTTTTGTTCTTGGCCTTGCTGAATGCATGCTTTCCTAAAAAAAAGTTTTAGTTAAGAAAAATTTTACGTTTTTCTATTTGAAATGTTTTATTGCAAGCATCCTGACCAATTCTAATGACATTTTTTAAACTGATTGCCTTTTCCTTGAATAGAATAGTGATTAAAGCTAAATACCCAAGATATATTCACCAGATAATATTTTCAACGTAGGAAAAATGTAATCCATTTTCTTCCAAAGTCAGGGTGTGCTAATTACACAAGAGAAGATGAGCATGGCATTTTTGTAAATGTATTTGCTAATGAAGTTGATCATTACCTCATTACTGGTCCCTAATTTGAATTCTTTAACAAGGTAACACAGAAGCTACACGGAGTACAATTCTGAGTGGAATTTGTGACTCACCTAAAAGAAAATTAAATTATTCCTAACAAGAAAAACAGAATCACAGAATCATCTGGTTGGAAGAGACCTTTAGGATCATCAAGTCCAACCTTTCACCCTGCACTGCCAGGGTCCCTAAACTATGTCCCTCAGCGTCACATCCACACGGCTTTTGAACACCTCCAGAGATGGGGACTCCACCACATTCCTGGGCAACCTGTTCCAATGCTTAATGACCCTCTGCGTAAAGAAATTTTTCCTGATATCTAACCTAAACTTCCCCTGACACAAGTTAAGGCCATTTCCTCTCATCCTGTCATTCGTAATATGGGAGAAGAGACCGACCCCACCTCCCTACACTCTCCTTTTAGGCAGCTGTACAGAGCGATAACATCTCCCCTGAGCCTCCTCTTCTCCAGGCTAAACAACCCCAGTTCCCTCAGCCGCACCTTGTAAGACAGGGTCTCTAACCCCTTCACCAGCTTCATTGCCCTTCTCTGGACACGCTCCAGCACCTCAACGTCCTTCTTGCAGTGAGGTGCCCAAAACTGGGCACTGTCCTTAAGCTGTGGCCTCACCAGTGCCCAGTACAGGGGGACAATCACTTCCCTAACAACGAAAACAAAACAAGGAATGACAGAAAATCCACCTTGAACTAAAGAGCTTGTTTTTTCCAGCAACTGAATTATTTTTTTTATTGTCATCTCCATTCTAGAAGGAGAAGCCACTCCTACAGTCCTGAATAATGCGCTCCACGCTGAGGCACTGAATCAACAGGAACGTTTCATTCTGCGTCAGTTCAATATCAAATTGCATCTGTCCATTTTATATAATACTTTGCAGCTCTGGAGCGTTAGACTAATTCTTCCTAGTGACCAGCGCACCCATCTCCTATGACACAGCTTAATCACCTCTGCCACAGACATCCCTCCTGACTCAGTAAAAAGGAATGTCCATGGGACAAGATACAACTAACGCACCAAAATATGAATCCCATTAGGCAGCAGGAATTGAAAGATCAACTCAATAACAAACTGAGTATCCCTCTTTTGATGTTCACCACTATACCACGCACATTTTCAAACGGAAAATTTTTAAAATTACTTTGAAGATGTCAGGTTTGCACACGTGTGTGGAACTCTAAGCAACCTCCAAGGTGGGGAAAAGTCTCAAGGCGAAGGAATTGCATTTCAGACTGTTCTGCGTTGCTGCCTACAAGTTCAGAAAATTTACTTTTTGCACAAATGACTGCTGCAGAAATGCTGCATATTTAATGACAATTACCGGTTTGACATCAATAATTCTCCTTGTAGCATTTCAAATTATTCAGTGGAAATAATGAAGCTGTCATCTAAAATACTATACGTATCGTAAAATTTTATGTCCCACTTAAATCTCAGAAAAGAATGACAATAAACTTTGATTAAATACTTGCCTGTAACAGAATAAGATGTCAACAGGCAGTAGTAAATTCAGAAGAATTCCTATTGACTGTATGCCAGCTCGCTAACGGCAAGTGCGTTCCGAGAAAGCTGTCTGCTGGCAATATCCTGGCCTAGGCATCTCATCAGCTAACGAAAACGTAACATTCAAATGCAATAACAATCAAACTACAATAGGAGAAATTTCTTATAACCATTTTCAATGTGTTCATCTCAATCACAACATCATGGGGGTTTTTTCCACGTGGCATGACCAGCTTTAGAGATTCTTTAAGCATCCCAGAGCTTGCTGTGCTCAGTCGTTACCGGGACACTCTGCCACCCTTTACTGAAATCCCTGGCTCCTGGTTGACTTTTCTTAACGCCAGTCAACAGATAAGAACATCGGAGAAGAGAGGTGTCAGTTTGTCAGGGAAAGCAGTGGTGTATGGAATAAACTTAATTGCAGTGGTCCATCACTATTACCAGAGCCCCATAGCAGAGAAGAGAAATGCAATAGCAATGAAGATGAATGGCGGTGGAGATCTATCTCGAAAAAAGATGAAGCGGCAAAGAAGAACAAGCCATGCACAATGGAAAAGAGGAAATAAACAGAAATACAACCAGGATCATTCTCAGAAAAAAAAAAAGAATAGATGAGACCATCATTGAGGATTTGAGTCAAAAGACTTAAGTAAAACGCAACTACGCAAAACAATGTATTAGATTCATGAAAAAACACTTTTATCCACATAATGCAGAATGATGAAAAAGGGAATAACAACTCAGGAGAATAAGGAAAAAGGAAAGTAAAATGAAAAAGTATGAAAAAACCAGACAGAGGGAATGAGAACAAATGTGAAAAAGAAACAGTATATCTGGAAATGTTACGAAATCACCATAAAATCTGAAGTCTTGCCCAAACCCCTGCATCACTGACCATGATCCTGTCCCTTACCTATGTCCAAGGGATCATTACAGAGGTTATGAGAAAAAGATGAAGTGCATGGAAAAAAAGTGGTATTTGTTTTTCTTTCCTGTACACATTCCACTGCAATTTGGACTGTTTACTCACAACTGTTTTCCCTCTTTATGTAAATGCACATAAGAAAATTGATTTGTGACTCTAAGGAAGCTCCAAGAAAGCGCGCACGGGGAAGGCACATCAGCGAGCAGCTGCCAAGGCTGAAGAGAACATCCCAATAAACCTCTATGGAACATTATACAGCAGCTACCAGTCTCAAGGTTAAAAAAAAATCATACAGCTGCATGAGGTTGCCTACAGAAGAGATTGGCTCCAGTGTATTTCCTATCCCACACAGAAAGACAAGTAGTCATTTAAAGGAATTTACTATACATTCACCTGCTGGCATGGGCATAAAAGCAGAATTAATTCCACCTTGCGGCTGTTTGCCCAACTCCCCCTGAATTAAGAGAAACTGCTCACGTGGCAGCTGAAAGGAAATGTAGGTTCACTGTATTCCCGGAGAAGAGCACAGAAATTCAGCCTGCTGTTCCTAATAATTAACACAGCGCAACAATCCGAAAACGTAAGAATTAAACATAATCCGTATTAGTGTTCCGGGGTTTTTTCCCGTCTCTCTTTACACTTCTTTCCCTTTTTTGCCATTACTTCTCCTCGTGGTAATTGAGGGAATCTACACAGGTGGGTTGATCAAGACCGATCGCAATTAAGATTTATTGTTGAAATCGGTGCTGTAGTATAATTGAACCAGGTGTCTCTCTATTTTCTTCTCTGCGTTGCTTTGTTCCAAATGCTAATCAACGCGAAATCTTGTAGGAACCAATTACAGAAATAAGTCAAATCTATTAAAGTATTATAAAATATATATATCTTTCCAAAACTTTAAGAAAAAACCAATTATGAGTAGACTTGTTTATTCCAATAGCATATAGAGTCCACTTCAACTTACATATCTGTGCAGTGAGGCAGAACAATTTTAGTGGAGGATTTCAAACATTTTAATTTAGAATAAAGAAGGTGATATTTTATTCCCACTGCATCACAGCCATAAATTTCTGAACACCCTGTTTTTGCAGGTGTCATCTTCACTCTCAAATCTCAAAAAAAAAAAAATCTTTTCCCAAACTACAGGAATCCTGCTCTCTCACAGTAAGTGACCCCAAGAAGAAACATCATGTGTGCACGCATGGAAAAGTGCAATGCTTTTACACCTACCGGTTTGATTATTACGATTTTTGTTCTAATTATGCTACTCTTAGGAATGACATACCTTGCTGGCTTGCTTACAACCTTCAAAAGGCTATGACTGACTGTTACCCAAGTGATATTCCCAAAATAAGTTAACAATTTGCCATATATTGAGGAATAACAGACTTTTTCTGTTCTAGCCCCAGAAATTGCCCTAAGAGTGAGTTTGTATTAACATAAACCACTGAAAATTTGTAAACAATAACGCGGCAGATGAGGTTTATCTAAGTTGGCAAAAGGCTTGTTTTCAGATACAGTGAATGCTAATGATAATAAATAATTGCAAATACCATCTGGACTCGTTGAGAAACATCCTTCTCCAAGTCTGCAATTGAATCTCTACAAAAAGAGGATCAATGCAAAATAAAATGAAAACAGTAAATCAAAATTAGATTTATGCCAACTACTTAAAACTAAGTGCTCATTTAGAAGCAGTTAAGACAAAAATGTGTTCTAGTTCAGATGCGGAGTCTGGCCTAATCCCATAAAGCAACTCCGAGAGCTTCCACGGTCTATCAGGAAACGTTCAGAATTTGCAGGACCAAACACTAGGCTATTTTTAGCTTTATTATTCCTACTAACAGAACTAGTTTCTTTTCCAATTTTGTCTCTAATTGATTCACAACACTCAGAACAGAGCAGTATTAGGATGCCCTATTCGATAGCTTTTATGAGATTGCAGTAAGGAAGAAAATTCGCAGATGATCATGAGCCCGGGGTCTAAAGGAATGCCTGAAATCTGTTCTTGACAAAAGCAATGCAAACGGAAAACCACGATCTTTGGTTATTGATTAAAACCTCCCCGTGTACACACCAGTTTTGCCAAGTATCAACTATGCATCTAAACTGTGTAAGACATTTTTCAGATGGGCCAAGTTACTTCTGGCTAATGTACCCTGACCTAAGCTTGAACCATTTTTACATAATAAAGATGTGAATTTTAGAAGGAGTATTTAATTTCCACTGTATTTTGCATACATCATTTAGTACTTAAAGTGGGGATAAATCAAATGTAGGAAACACAATATTAATAATATTTTCTGTGTGCTTCCACTTTGCCCATGAGGTGGAACTTTAATTACACCATTAATAACAGTGTCTACAGTTTCAGTCAGTAGTGCATCATTCCTCCAGCGCCATTTAAAGTGCATTTGGTCTCTAAAGTGCTCCACCCTCTGGTACTGGTTCACTGATTATATCCTAACAACCGTCTCACCCTGCTGACAACTCAGCCACAACGACATCAACGGAAGATTTTAAAAGCAGGAATAACTTACGATGACCTAAAACTTGGAAGGCTTATTTAGGGAAGTTTTCTGTTATTTTCTGTCTTCAGAAATTTTACATAGATTTAAAAGTTCACAGTCATTCTTCGGGAGAAAAAAAAAAAAAATCTGTTTTCCCCTATTATTTGCAGTTCAGGTTGTTTCAAAACCATAAAAAAAATTAAATCTAAAAGCTCGCATCTGTGACTATACTTTTTACTGGGAAAAAACCAAATAACAGGGTTTCCAGTGAGGGTTTCCAAGAGGAAAAGCCTCCCCACAAGCAGTGCAGGACTTTGTATTTTGGTACTGTAATTAAAATGTCAGATTAAAATAACAGATCTGCTAGTACATCAGAAAAAAACTGATGTGTATTACTCCTCAGAAGCCTTGAGATACAACTTTGCCTGAGGCTTGCTCTCAATGCTACTGGTCTGGATAAGGCAGCAAGCTCCACTTCCTTTTTTCTTGGCTGATAAAACGATTTCCCATGAACGGTTCACTCTTTGTCGTTTGGATGGAGATGGATACTGTCGCTTGACCGTTTACACGGCAAGATGAAGCATCCTCACAGCGTTGGCCAGCATTACCATCCCCACCTGGAAAATGGGTGTTCCCAGCAGAGCAGTATCCACCAGAATAGGAACGCCACGTCCCCGAGAGGTCTCTGCACGGTGGGGTACGCTGACACTCCACCACCTCGTCCTTTCAGAATTTGAACATACAGACAGCTTGGTCATGGCAGTTGAGTTCAGACTCTGGCACAACGTGAGCTGGACCATTGTTATTTAAACAAGACTCTAACCGCCTCGTTTAAAAGGAAAATAAGGTGCACACACACCTACAGCTTCCAATATTTTCCAAACTGAGCGGTGAAGCTAAAACCTGAAGACTGTATTGAAAAGACTAAGAAAGACCATTGACCATGCTTTGGTAGTGTCCTCAGGGGACACCCCTTGCTCACAGAAAGACAAGCGAGGAAGATGACAGAAGACGAAATACAGGGATGGTAAGCAGAGAAAACACAGGAGAAGGCATTATCTTTTATATCAAAATTGCATCTAGCCGGGGCTTTCTCAGAGATGCTGAAGCCGGGGCCGCGTGCTGAGCTGGCAGTTCTGACAAATGTTGGTTGCGGAGTTCAGAGGCATCCGTGCCAGCAGCTGTCCTCCCAAGCTGACTTACTCCTTATTTGCTCCAAAGCAGAAAAAAAGATGTACGAACTTAAAGGGTCCAGATAGATAGCAACTAGTCATTCCCTAACAGGTTTTCCAGCTCCTGTTGGAGAACTGCTGTTTTTATTTTGCTGCTAGATTAAAGGAAAACACAGAATCAGTAAATGAGATCAAATGAACGTCCCCCACCCCCTTTTTAAACGCCCTGAAGCGTCAAGGCTGTCAAGAGGCATTTGGACACACTTTTCAAATCTGAGAACTGAAACAGAAAAACTGGAGAATATCTGGATAAAATTTGGTTTTCTACCACTAAATTTCTTTGTGTAAAAAAAGCAATAACCTCTCCGCAACTTAGAAAATATTTCTGTTCTGATTATTCAGCTATTAAAATAGGAAAGTGTCATTTTATGACAATTGCTTTCGGCAGGAGATATTTTACACTTATATTCTCAAGGAATATGCACATAAGGAAGAACAATATTAAAACCTTCAGTGTTAATCTGTATTTTCAAAGCTAAGCACATTTTGACAAACTTTCTAATAGACACTGTTCAAAATTCATAACATATGAGTACGATTACATTACTCTAATTTATTTTTTCTCCTCTCATGCACAGCAATAAAATTTTACCTTTGAACTTATATTTATTACAACTTTTACTCTACAGAGGGCATGCAGGCACAGAAATATAATAAAGCTCTGCTAATTCCATACATTATTGAAATCCTAAAACTGCAAATGGTATCTTACTGTCTTCATGCATACTTAAAATTTCAATTCAAAACCCATTTCATTAAAAGGGCTGGTTAAGCAACAGTATAGGCTTTTTTTTTTTAAGTTTGTGGCTAGTGTAGCAGAATTGTATCTTACATATTCAGAAAAAAGTAGGTAATATTAGTGTTTGTTTAGGTGTTGTAAGCAAAAGCTTGACAGATGCTAAATAATCGAGTGCTCCATCCATCAGACACCTCAGCACTATAAAACTAGAGAAGGGAAGTGCTGGAGAATAACCTTTGCTTACCCACAGGCTGCTGTAAACTGGGTCTAACTCAGTGGTAAAAATGCCATTGACTTCACCAAACTGGGAAGCATACAGCTCTGCAGGACAGCTTTAAACTAAATGAAGCACAAACAGGTGAGATCACCATGAAGATCAAGGTTCATCACGTAACTCTAATCATACCTGGCCAATGAAAACCTCACAACTAACAGACAACACAGATTTTGGGCATCTCTTAACTTGGTTGATGTATTACTGGAAGATATGGCAAAACAAGTCAGCGAAGGCGCAGCTCACGCAATCGAATACATGACAAAGTGCAAAAGTTGACTCAAACTGCGAGTGTAATATTGGCATAACCTCCCTTCTCTTCACAAAGGTCACTTCGCACATTAGCTCCAGCTTCATTGATTAGCAGCTGAGATAAGGGCCGCTCACACGCACCTCCGAGTCATTGGGAGAAAAGACAAGGGGCTGACTTTCTGCTTACAATGTCCTCATCACATTTCTGGTAATTGTTCAGTCGTAGATAAAGCACAAATAGGGGGAAAGCAGCAGAGCAGACTAGTCTGAAAACGTAGCAGAAAAAACTTAATGACCTTTACATTTGGCACTGAGGCATCAAAAAGGATCGCTATTATTACTGCTGTAATTACGTGGTTGGGACTCAGAAGAATTGCATTTTGCTTCCCTGGAAACGTGGCCACGTGATGTTTGATGGCTCCTAAACCCATAGGAGCAGATCTCCCCACCATGGCCAGTTTGCAGAACACCTGCAGGACCCAAACACTTGAAGACACGCTGCGAGAAATGATCCAGATGCTCCCAAACCCATAGGGTCCATCACCCCTGTCCTCCTGGAGGCAGGCTATGCCAGCTTGCCTTCCACAGCCATCGATACAGTCACACTAGGGGAGTTTTGAAAATTCAACAGCCAGGACTGCTGTCAGCCCCTGACTTGGGCTCCTCTAATCACAAACCTCTAAGGTGTACCAACATCGTGATCTTTGCAGAGCGTTACTCTATTCCCACCACATCTATTCCCTACACATGCTTACAGGCCACCACTAAGGACCACACCTGAGACTACCGTATCTAAACCCTTGTCAAGTGAACTACAGTAATAATCCTCTGCCTGAGAGTCAGCAGTGGTCAGATAAATCGTCCTGAGCCAGCGGCAAGACAGAAGTGCAAGGGAATAAATACACTGAGCCCATTAAGCTTCCCAGCCATGAAATACCAGACCAGGCTGGGGAAACGCGTGCGGGTCTTGTTTTAACTCCAGCACACAGGTGTAATGAAGTTGCCACGCTGGAGGATTTCCCAGAGTTTAGTAGGACTCGGGGCATGATACAAAGCTCTCTCAGACTCAGGTGATCAAATTTAGGCTACTGAGCTATTTTCCATGCCACAGGAAGCCCAGATGGGACGAGGCAAACCTCATCGTTGCATAACTTCCAGCAACAAGCAGCAAAGCAGGGAGCAGTTCTCCAGAGCACACTATGATGTTGTCTCCTACATTAAGGTGAACTTCCAAGATCAGCTATATGGGCTCCAAAGCCAGAATCTAACAAAATTCTTCAGAAATCTGGTCTTGACCATGTTTGGTTTAAAGAGGAATACCCACTTCTTAAAAAGTAAGGGGAAAGGTTTTTCTTTGAAACTAGGTAAGCAGAGAAAGACTTTTACCTGTTCTCAAGCAGTTAGCTGAAATGTATTCCACTACTGACTTTACAGTCACCTCACTGGCAACATAACCTCCCAACACAACGAAAACCAGCAGGAAGTGTTGAATTAAGACATATACGCTAACAAGCACTCCTACAACCATGAATGTTTAATCTAGGTTTTCGCTAGCTGACACTGCACCCCATGGCTGCTACGTGGTTTTGAAACCTTGAGACAGGGGAAGAACTAGAGGGAAAACTACTGTAAAGCAGGGAACCACAGAAAAGCAGTCAGAGGGAAAGGTCTTTGGAGAAAGCCTGGAGCAGAACACTATCACAGCAAAAGAGGTAAGGCAGATAACGTTAACATCTGGAGTGGGATGCAGGAGGGTGAGAAGGGAGTTAACGTGAGTCCCAGGGAAGCGAGTCTCTAGATTCTGTAATCGTGGGGCTACATTTTGATGATGTGTAGAATATTTCCCAGCGATACATAAGATGTTAGTGCTTTTGTGCTGTGTATACCAAGAGAGGCAAACAAAATGAGCTCTCAGAGAGTGTGTAATACTGGCTGACTGCACAGGATAAGTTATCACGTACCAACCAACCGCTGGATAAAGGAACTTTTACACGCCTTTGGGGTCTTACCCGTGTATCTTAATGTTCTGGACCATGACAAATGATTGGATAACAACTCTTACTCCCCTTGTCATCATCTATCTTCTTAGGAGGCTTATTTCTTCAAATCCAGATGATGAACCTCTGTAGTCACTTATCTAGCAGCAAAAATTTATTTCCTTTGCTAGAAAATGAAATTCTCCTCCAGGCGAACAGCAATGGACACAAAAGGGCAAATTTCCACCCTGCAGGACGATGATGCATTTTCTTTCTCTTTAGTGGGAACTATATACATTTATCCCACATCAGGATTTGGACCAAAGGGTATCTCCTGTGTTAATAAGAATGGTTAATTTCCAATTAAATAAGCTTACAGATCGCAGCGATGCCATAATGAGAAAAAAAAGATGAGGCCCCGTACTAATCCTGCTTTCACCGCACATACTTAACAGGGCTGCCAAAGCAGAGTCTCCAAAATACTTCCTAATTACATTGGACTGCCTCCAGCCACTGCCACTGGCAGGGAAAGGGCGAAGTTTGCAATGAACCAGCCTCCCAGGAGTTCAAAGATGATATTCTTATTTTGGGAAAGCCTTGAAGGAATCAAGAAACAAGAGAACTGTGGAACAAAGTACTGCAGGGGTGATTTGGATAGAAAATACTGCCATAATCCCTGGACTTGGTGAGCAGCTGTATAATAATATTCTGGCACAGCTGGAAGCAGCCCCCAAACTGGTAAGATGCAAATCAGCACTAACTCCATGGCATTCACACTGGGCTTAAACACATGCTACCTCCAGCAGTTACTGGAAGCTGTAGTAGAGACTGGAGCACAAAAAGACAAGAAGCTGTAGGGCAGAAGTCTACAAACTCAGCTGAAAGAATCCCTACACGTCATCGTCTTGGTGTGTTCAGTGGCAAGAGTTGGTACCCCAGTGGTGGTTCTTCCCAACACAGGGAAAGCCTGAACTAACACCAAAAGACAACTCACGGACCCAAAAGTATATCAGGGAAGAAAATCAAGTTCCTACTTTTGCCCAGTCAATGATGAGAACTAGCAAATCTCTGCAAGTTCCATGTGACCCTCATAAGAAACAGTACTAAGAGTCGTCTTTCCAGACTTCACATCAAGTTGCACAGTTAGCTATTAATTAGCTTGGTGTTAAAAACCTCCATTCTGGTGCAAGAAGAGTTGAAAGACCCGCAGGTGCCCAGAGTGACACCATAAATATTGATCACAGCGCTCATTTCACTTCATTAGCCACAAAGTGAGCAACAGTCCTCAAGAGAGAGGAAAAGGCAGCTCCAATTTTAATCAAACGGCCATACTAAAATGCAAACCTCTTGGAATATCATTTTAATTATTGCTCTTTACTCATGTCAATTGCAGCCCATAAAAAAAAGTGATGTTTCTGGACAGAGAGCCAAAGCCTTCAGCTGCCAGGAAGGTGCATCGACGCTGTGTGAAGCAGCCCTACGTAACGATACCCAAGCGAGCTCTGCAACCAGCAAAAGCAGTTTTCCAGCCCAGCACCTCACCCTGGGCTCGTTAGAACCACAGTTCATTAACCAGCCAAAACTTCATGCTACCGCAGCTATAGTGTTTCTGAGATACAAACTGGTCCCCGGCAATGAAGGGGCCATACAGACTCATTAGCTTATTGAGACCGACCTACATAGTATAGTACATAAATCCTAAACCATTTAACCTTCAAAATATATGTCTGGGAATACTGCCAGTGAATATTTGAAAGGGATTACAGGAAATGTATTAGTTGTCACTGAAAATGAAAATATGGATTTCAATTGAAACTCGATATAAGGGGGAGCTTTTCCCCCACAATCCATTAGTCTAGCAGCCATGCTGAACGACGGGAAAATTGTACAGCTAGCTCGGACTGCACGGGGCAAGCTGATATATTTTAAAAGGTATATTTTTATCTACCGAAATAATGCACTCTACTTTTTTATTTTTCTACTTTAATCAGAATTTAACCTCATTAAATGACAGTGCGTGGAAAGAACATATAAACTAGAAAGAAAATACAAAAACTTTCTGAATAAATTAACGTTTATTGCTTTTAGACTTTGATATTCTGGTCTTTACTACTTAAATGCAGTTTAAATGTATTACTTGCCACGGCCTTTACGTTAAACCCAGTAAGTCTGCAATTTGTGATAAAATTCCTTATCTCTCTCCTTCTGAACCTACGCAAAGATCCAAGGTTAATTTGCAGATAATATTACTTCATGAAATAATTATCTTAGTCTATAGTACTTAAAATAGCTAAATTCAAGAAAGGTATTTTAAAAAACGAAGCTGTCACAGCTGCAGGATGGAGGCTGCTCCCCTCCCGGCACACATCCCCACACCGGCAGCATCTTCAGTGGGGTGCAGGGTCTGGGAATCCCAAACCCAGAGCGTCTCCCGCTTGCCCAGGGAGTCATGACAGGGATGCTTCATGCCAAGGCATGTGCCCAGGGCACAGACCTCCCCGCAGTGGGGAGGGAAGGGGACCCGGCCCCGTGCAACCTTACCCTCCAAGCCCCCAAACACCAGCAGCAAGGCAGCCTGTCTTCCTCTTCACAACCCCAGCATGTGCTGAAAAATGACTCTCTTGAGCCATTCTTTCTCATTCTGCTAATTTTTCCAAACATCCTCCTATTAAACTATACAAATAGACTCAGTTAGTAAACACCCCATTAACCAGGTCAGCATACAGTATTCACAACTTATTACGGATCAACACCACATCAGTCACAGAAGCAATTACACAATTGTGGAGCAGACAACTCACTTTAATCTTAATATGGGGCTGGGGATGCGCAAGCCAATGTTCATTCACGACTCATTCATTTCCAAGCATTATACACCACTTGTTTCACCCTCGCTTATGCAGCAATCTCACCTATTTTGGTTTGTAAGCTTCGTGGACTGTCAGAAAATATGAGCTCAGTGCTACACCCTTCATGTAACCGATTTTTTAACTGAATTTAAGCACATTTCTAAGCTTCTGTCACTGGAGGGTGGGGGGAGAAGCTGGGCTAGATATTTATAATCAAGACCTAAATAAGTATTTTTTAAAAACAAACAAACAAACAAACATTAAAGAACTGAAGATCTTTCTAGAACTATTTAAAATTGGTGGTTGTAAAGAAAAGAAATCAGAGCTAAGATTATGGGATGCTATAGTTACAACAGGGGGGGGGAAAGAAAAGTAGCTTTTAAAATCACAGTTTTATTTGAAGGCATTCATTTATTTAAGCATCTTGGGAAAACAGGTCGCTATACACTATTACCAAACAAGAATATGCTCTGTTAACCACATGACAGTACCAAAGACATTTTGAAGACCTAAATAAATAATGTATTAGAAAACCCAGGCTAGTCTGAATTAATGCAGACTCCTACGATATAAATGAACAGCAGTGGTGGAATTATCTTCCCGGGATTTAAGTGGTATAGAACATTAAAAGTAAAGGCCTTAAGATACTTATTGATAGGCAAGAAACTGCTATCTTTAGATCTATGCATGCTCAGGGAGCGCTCTGATAAATTTACAGTCTCAGAGAGTTTCCAAGAGTGTTACCAAATCAGTCAGCTTTATTTGTAAACACCATGAAAAAGAACAAAACACCCTCTTGGCTCTAGTCTCCTTTGACACAGCACTAAGCGTACAACAAAACAGTGCTGACTTTGTATTAAACTCGGCAAATCTGCTGAAACCGGAGGGAAAATTCTTGCTACATTAAATTTAATGGAAATCTTGCATCTGGTAACGAAAAATGGAATTTGAACTTACAGGATCGCCTTGGTTGGTACAAGGTACTATGGGCAGCCAAGACCCATCTCCTCAAGCACAGATGAAGCCATTTCTACAGAACTGCCCAACGGTCTATGATTAAGTTCACGAGGACTTACCAGTCCTGCTGGATCATCGCGTTTTCACTACAAAAGAGACCTGGCATTTTATACACACACACATTTGCCAGTAACGAATGGAAACAACCACCAAATTGGGGATGGACTTAGGTGCAGTGCCACTTTGTGTGATTGCTTTTCCCCCCTCAGTGATATGACACTAAAAAGCACTCTCTTCTGCCCGCATAGCTGCTGACCCAGCCCTCATGGAAGTGTTGACTCATTTGCCTTTCCTTTCCCTTTCCCGGGCTTGGTAACTACTGGGTCAGTGTGAGGGTTCATTGGTAGCAACACCACCAGGCAACTGGTGGCAAAACAGAGATCACAGCTGCCAGAATGGAACCGAACAAATTCATGCCTACAGTCCAATCCCCACGGGAATTTTTAAATAATGCATCTGTTTTAAGAACCACAGTACCAGGATACACTAAAATCACACAGTATGGGAAGACCAGGCTTCAAAATTGGAAAATGCATCCCAACAATACAGGATGATGCAGTTTGCGAAGAAACTCCATCTCATATATTCGTCCTCTTCAAAAACTTTGCTGTGACATTTTCAAACTGTCTAAAGATTAATCAGATATGGCGATGCGCTCTCTGAGCCCTTCCCAATAGCCAATGGTGTGAAACAAGGTTGCGTTCTCGCACCCACTTTATTCACAGTTCTCTTCAGCATGATGCTCCAAAGGGCCACGGCAGACCTCGACGAACAAGACGGCATTTATATCCGATATCGTACCGATGGGAGCCTTTTCAACCTAAGGCGACTGAAGGCCCACACCAAGACCCTGAATCACCTTGTCCGCGAGCTGCTTTTTGCTGACGATGCCGCCCTTGTTGCCCACACAGAAGCAGCTCTGCAGCGCTTAACATCCTGCTTTGCAGAGGCGGCTGAGCTTTTTGGGCTGGAAGTCAGCTTGAAGAAGACAGTAGTTCTCTACCAACCAGCACCACAAGATGATTACCATCATCCCCACATCACCATCGGCGAGTCAGAGCTTCAGTCAGTCCAGCAGTTCAGCTATCTGGGTAGCATCATCTCCTCAGATGCCACGATCGACAAAGAGATAGACAACAGAATAGCAAAGGCAAACAGAGCTTTCGGAAAACTCCATAAAAGAGTCTGGTGCAATAAACACCTGAAGAAAAGTACAAAGATCAGTATCTACAGAGCCGTGGTACTGCCTACTCTTCTGTACGGGTCTGAATCATGGGTCATCTACCGCCACCATCTGCGACTCCTCGAACGCTTCCATCAGCGCCGCCTCCGCACAATCCTAAACATCCACTGGACTGACTACGTGACTAACGTTGCTGTCCTTGACCAGGCAGACGTCACCAGTATTGAGGCCATGTTGCTGAAAACGCAGCTGCGTTGGGCAGGGCACGTCTCCAGGATGGCGGATCACCGCCTCCCAAAGATCGTGTTCTATGGTGAACTTGCCACCGGCTGCCGCAAGAGAAGAGCTCCAAAGAGGAGATATAAGGACTCCCTGGAACAACACCTCAGCCTGGGCCATATTGACCACCATCAGTGGTCCACCCTGGCCTCCAGTTGGGAGATTTGGAGACACACCATACATAACGCTGCTGTCTCCTTTGAGAGCACGCGTAGAATCAGTCTCGAGGAGAAAAGACAGCGCAGAAAGAACCGTGCCTCGACTATACCACCCAAGGAGACCCTCCGGTGTGCTCTTTGCAACCGGTCTTGCCTATCCCGCATTGGCCTTTTCAGCCATCAACGCGCTTGCAATAAGCGTGGGCAAAGCCCTTCCCAAATCTTCGTCCGCGAAGCCAAGCCATGAAAGATTAAAAACTGAACAGGCTGTTTATTTTAAAAGGAACTATGAAATATCTTATTCCGTTACGTGTTTAACTTGTCTAAACAAAGGCAGTACCTAATTTGAGACAATTACAGACGCACTTCATACAGACAGAAAGAAAAACACCGAACAATGGGATTTTAAACTGTCCTCAATCCCCTCAGAGAGCTAATCCTTCTTGATTCACTAATTCATATTCACTCCAGTGCTTCACAAAAGCTGCATTTTTTTTAAATATGAGATTAAATTCACAGATAAACAAATGTGATAATGTAATCTACACTTAAAATAGCTTGGCTTCAAAGTTGGGGGGGAATTTGGAGTCTTCTCTTTTAATGGCTGTTCTTAGCATTATTTCTTGTCACAACTTCAGAGCTCAAGTCCTGTAATCGAGGTCCACTGAACTCGTGCTTCCACACAAGCCAGGATCTGTGTGAGGACTGAATCCCACCCCAGAGAGAGCACCGACTTTAGAGGGAAATCCGCCAGCAGGAGGATGTTAAAGAGCATTTAAGGAGCCGCATCCTGTGGCCGTTTTCCCTGCTCTGTAATTTCTCCCCCGTTTCATCACATGTTCTTCTCTTTCCATTACAACCACCTGACTAATCACAAATTGCTGCCTACTGAAGAGTACTGGCATTACAATACTTAATTAGAATTAAGAGGAAGATTTATTTTAAAAACCTGACAGACCAATATGCCCCAGAGCCAATCTCGGTAGTGCAGAACTAGCCCAAAATTTCCATGCCCTGAATTCTTAATTAAAAGTTTGACAAAACTTCTTATTTTAAGGGGGGTGCCTTCCTCTCCAGCATCCATTAACCTCAAAACAAGTGAACTAAATTGTTTTTTAATCAGCTCTACTTCATAAACATTTTGATAAAAAGAAACTCAAAGAAAGTGCAACACTTATCTCTAATTTCCACTCAACAGCCTTCAGAACTACCATATAAAGGTGGTTCTCTCAATCACGCCTGCCCAGCACACAACATGCAGCAACGAAAGAAT
The DNA here is from genome assembly GCA_009769605.1 of Bucorvus abyssinicus. Lineage (NCBI taxonomy): Eukaryota > Metazoa > Chordata > Aves > Bucerotiformes > Bucorvidae > Bucorvus > Bucorvus abyssinicus. The sequence goes on from CM020029.1 coordinate 6,658,232, forward strand.
TTCAGCTACAGAAAAAGCCTTCTGCAGGGCCACCCAGCAGGAAAGGATTAAATTACACCAAAAAAGCCCTTCTTTTTCCCTCCACTAAAAGGGCCATGCTCAGAGATCAATGTGAGAAACTGTCTACTGAAGATAGACTCGAATTATTCCCTTATATAAACCTCGGGAGAAACTTACTGCTGACCCCCACAGCATGACACACAACCAGACCCCAGGCGCAGCCCCTTCACCCTGTCTGAGGAACAGTGAGCACAGACCTCATGGTTCAGGGGCTCCCAGCCTTCTCTTGGACCCTGACTTCTCTGCATCTCTCCCCACACCCCAAACCCACCTGCCGACTGAGATGGAGGGAAGCCCCTAGCCCCACACACTGCCACTTGTTACAGTCCGTCACCACCAGGTCCCAAGTCTCCTACCTGCAGAATCAGGTTTAGTTGGTTCTTTCAATATTATCTGATGAATATAAATTCTTAGATGCTACCTCATAGAGAAATTCAAGTGGCTTATTTTGAAACATGCTTTTTTTTCTTTTGTAAGTTATAGCATATGAGTTGGATTCCAGCCCACTAAGCCTCACACACAGAATGCAACAAAATAGGCCAGTCGTTCCTTTAGCCTCATGTTTAATTTAAAGCCTTTATACTGTTTTGACTATTTCTCTTGAAAAAAAAAAAGTCTTGGCTAAAATAATTTTGAAATGAGAATCCGGCAATTTTCTGTCTATTAAGAATTTGAAAAACATCAACCGCACTAAAAACTGCTTTCAGTCTTATTTTAGCCTGGCGTCCTAAGGAAACCAGGATACGCCATCATGCTGTTTATCCATCTGCTGAACACCAGAAAATTCTGAAACCGTTTATTAATGTAAAGGAAATCTGACAGAGAGGTTGGTCCCTTAAAGATTCAATTGACTACTTGAACTACCAACTGGGAGTTGGAGAAAGTCACAAACCATTGCCACCACCGAGGGCCAGTCATCCCTCTGGGGTGTTTGCTGGCTGGACACGGGCTGGTCAAACCACCAGTGCCCAGAAGAGAACAGATTTTACAAGTATGTAGAACATCAAACTTTCCCCATTCACTCTTTCTTTTTTTGTTAAGTATTTCATGAAGATCTCTGCAAACCATCTGCTATCTCTTCAATATGATGAGTTCAGAAGGGTTGCTTAAAAGAAAGGCACAGACCTGCACATCCCATGCTGGGCTTTCTTGCCGTTTAGATACAGTGTCCTTCAGAAAAGCTGGGTGAATGGTGTCACGTACATATGCTGTAACATCTGGTTAAAGAGAAATGGCTTAAGGATGGTATTAACGCAAAAAGCTTTGAGTTTGTGTATCTCAAGGGATATTATGGGTAGGAAACTAAAGCCTGAGAAAGTCTTGAGGTCGCAACTGTGTCAAGGGGCTCTAAAAGCACCACGTCAAAACCAAGTGGAAATACCACTGATGTGAATGCTATGAATAGCCCCTGGTTATCTTCAGAGAGCCCCTTTGTATGTATCAAAACTGACAAGGGTGGGACTAAAGCATAAAATGCCTTAAAGACTCTGCTTGGGATGAGGAGGATAAAAAGATCTTGTAAAGCATCCCCCCCACTTCTTACGTCCCTCAAGACTGTGTGCCCAGTGGTGTGTGTTTGAGAGATTTAACACAAACATTACCAAATCATATACAAGGAGTGAAGGAGATAACTAGGTATGTTAAACATTTCCTTCACCAGCACAAAAACAGTGAAATCCTACACCCCTTTTGGAACATGTTTAACCCCCAAAAAACCAAAACCCTTACGGATGAGATTAACCCTCACTGCCACATCTCCATACGCTCCTCCCGGTAACCTCAGCCACCTGTGGGTCGCAGATCCAGAATCCTGTCCTTAATAACACTTTTCAAATTGATCCTTCTAGCCTCCTTCCTTCCACATAAGTTAATTTAAAAATTTGCCATATACCTACCTTTCAAATACAGTTCAAGAAGGATCTTATTTTGCTCACATCTCCCCTTTGTTGAGTCAATGTCCCCTAAGAAATTCAGTAACTGTCTATAAAGAATATGAACTCAACACGCGCGTGAAGTCATGCTTAGTTAAAGAAAACAGCCAAACACTGGTCTATGCCAAGTGATCCATTTCACTGAGGAAACAGGAATTGCTACTGGCTCTTAGAGGTATTCTTCTCATTTCTTACTGAAATAATCTGGGATTTTTGTCTACAATATATTGCGAGGGGCAAAACTCAATGAATCTATTGTACGATTTCTCTTCCAGACTTAAAAAGAGTTACTATAAATACATTAGCAGTTATAAAATACACTACAGAAACCTTACTTCAGTCTCATAAGTGAAAGATTAGAAAGCATCAAACTCCATAAAGATTCCCCAGACATTAAAACACAGTTTATAAATAAATAGTTTAAGAGCATACATTTGCACCAGCCTAATATACAAATATTAATCCTTCTATACAGTTTCTTCAAACCTCTTGCACCAATGTAACAGACCTACAGGTCACACACACACGCCATGCTCTCTAGGTAACCTTTACCACAAACTCAGATCAACTTATGTCAAACTTACTCCATAACATTTAAAACATAAAGGGCAATACAGGTCTTGCCACACTAAGTGATGTTTACATTTTTCTTCATGTTAGAATTCCCATTCCTGAAAGAGCTACCTTGAACCTTCATTCCAAATCTACAGGTGTTTGAGGCTCAGGTTCATTTAAAAAAAAAAAAAAAATCAGCACCTGCTGCTCCCTCTCACAAGTGCAAGTGGGAGCTGGATCTTTGAAAATCCATCCAACTCCTCCCTGCTGAAACAGCCATAGGGAAGAAACGGCCTTTGCCCTCACCATTTTAACACTGCTCTGAAGTCTTGAAAAACATCTTTTGGGGACATTAGGTATCAAAAAGGAGCACTAGAACCTGAAAAGAATCGTGGGTTTGCATAGAAATTCATTTGAAGGCATTCTGCACTGACCACAAGCTCACACTTAGCTCAGCTGGCACAGAAAAAAAATTTTCACAGGTAGCTGTAACACCTTATATTGCCAAGCATAGGGAGGATGAAAGCTGGCTATATCCCTAATCGACTCCACTGGTATGACTGTCTGCCAACTACACAGAGCTAACATCACCAGTGGCTACCGATTATAGCCGCCTTCTGTAGGACTGACACAAACCACAGCCCCAGCACTTGAAAAAGCACAGCCACGGTTCAGCTGGAAGTCATGCAACACATTTGCATTCAAAGACACAGAAAGCTAATCACAGTATGTTTGAGTTTATCCTCTAAACTTAAACCCACAACCTTCCAGCTTTCCAGTACTAAATCTATCAACCTTTGTTTTAGCACAGCATGCCTGACTTTAAGACACAGATACTTACACAAATGTAGCTACTACAAGAATTGCTCATAGACTTTTGAGTTTCTATCTTCCTCGACTTGTGGTTGTCCTTAAATAGAGTTAATTTTCTACCTAGTAGCTGGCACAGTGCTCTGGTTTGGATTTAGGGTGAGAACAACATTGATAACACGCTGATGTTTGAGTTGTTGCTAAGCAGCGCTTATCCTCAAGTCAAGGACTTTACAGTTCCCATGCTCTGCCAGGGAGCAGTTGCACAAGAAGCTGGGAGGGGACACGGCCAGGACGGTTGACCTGGCCAAAGGGATATTCCATACCGTAGGACGTCACATCCAGTGTATAAACTGGGGGGAGCTGACGGCAGGGGGGGGCCGCTTGCTGTTCAGGGACTGGCTGGGCATCAGTCAGAGGGTGGTGAGCAATTGTATTGCACGTCACTCCTTTTGTATACTCTACTATTATTATTATCCCTTCCTTTTCTGTCATTTTATACCCTCTTTATCTCAACTCATGAGTTTTACTTTTTCCTCCTGATCCTCTCCCTCAGCCCACTGCTGGGGTGTGGGGGGAGCAAGCAAGCAGCCGTGCGGTGCTTAATTGCTGGCTGGGGTTAAACCACAACAGCGGGCCATATGTTTGCTATGATCTTGAATGAAGTAAAACTGTTAAAGTGTGACTAAGCAAAGAAAGCTCTTGCTTTTCAGCAGCTTACCCTGAAATTAACCTAGAGCTGAGTTTCTGTTTCATTTGCAGACATCAGTTTCAGTAGAGGATGCAAAGCCAGTAAATCCACTTGAACTCATAACGGTGTCTGTCCTCAGATTGTCAGTGCACCAGTCCTACAGCAGGTCGCAATCTGCACTTTGTCTTTTTAAATGTTTCCAGTAGGAGACATCAAATATTTGGCATCGTACCAGCTGCTGTGAGGTAAGGCTTGACGGAGGTAACTACATCCACTCCAACTGGCTCACGAACCGCCAGCCTGCTCAAAGAGCACATCAATCTTTAGGACTACAAAAAAAACAGGTTTCAAATCTATTGAACAAACCACACACCATTCTTCAGGATTCCTGAAATACTCCCAATACTCACCAGCATTGATACTACGCTGCAATATGCTCTTTCCACCACAGCTGCAAAATGAGAAAGAGAGATCCCATCTAATTACTAGAAGGCTCTGCATGGTGCCTTTAAGGATTTATGCAAATTTGTCCGGAGAACCTCCTGGTTTGGGATCAACAGCTCTGATGATGGAGGAATGAGCAATGTGGTGCAGAAGGCTGAGCCCCATGATAGTAATTGAACCTGCAGGCTTAGAAGAGCTGGTACCTGTTTAATTTAATTAATTGTATGGGCAAGTGTGCCAAGCAACTGGATAATTTTACTGTTACCTACAAAATAATTCCAAACCTTACAGCTGTAAAGTCCTCTCTCTTCCAGTTTGCGTTTACATGAGTAGTCCATAACGTATATGTATTAATCACGCTCTCGTCAGGCAAAACCTCCATTGTGAGTTCTGTCCGGCTAATGCTGACAGCACACAAATACAACCAAAGCAGGATGTAAGTCTGTCTTTTTGAACCTCAATGATTTAAAAAGCCGAGAGAAAACAGCTCCTAATTCACCGACTGAAGTAAAATTGATTTTCGTTACTTCATGTATGAAGGTCAGATTAAAGATAGGTGCACTTGCATGTTAACTTGAAAACACATATTTTAATTTTACAAACAAAACTGCTTCTTTTAGTTTCTCAAAATTTCAGTTTCTAAAATAAGGAATTATCACAATCTAAGCTTACACTACTCTTCCAGGAGAGACAAAATCTTGATGCACCATTAGACATGGTGCTGTGTCACTAGACACATCAACGGAGATTTAAGATCTTATTCCGATATGTCAGAAATAACTTACTTAAAACTTACTTTCCATAACTGAACACCGTAAATCTTCTCTCTGAGAAATTAAACAGACTCTGCAAATTCATTCTACATCACTAATCCATTACAAGATGAAAAATCAAGATTTCTTCCCAGGTAAGAACTCGGCTTTGCTGAGATTTATGTTAAAATAGAAACTCTCAGAAAGCTGCTAGCTTCATGTGCTCAACCAGGAATAAAACCAGACCTCAGCTCTACTTGCAGCCCCTTTTCTCTGGAGGATCCAGGCGCCAGCTGTTGGGGATGCTCTTGCCTCTCATGATGCTGTGCACCGAGCGGAGCGCACAGCGCAAGCTGCCTCTGGAGACAACCGCTCCCAGGGACCACAGGACACGCTGGAAGTACAGAACGGTAACTGAGCACACCATTACTAACGATCTACCCCCAAAGAGCCTTCAGCTTCCCTAAGCGCAGAGCTTCACTGTCAAGCTTTGGCCGAACGTAATATTGGATCTTAAAATAACACTGCTTTGATTACCTTACTGCCCTTTACTCTTGGCTGAAATTCCAACAGGATTTCAGTGTCTGCTCCGTCAATAGAGCCGTGCGAATAATGGATTTCTGTCTGGGCACTGAACCAAAGGGGAAAAAAAAAGGAAAAGGAAAAGGAAGAAAAAACTCTGTAACTCTGGTTTAAGTAGACTGAAGAGAGACTGGAGGGGGATTTAGGGAAAAAGTAATTTCAAGATAAGGCAAAATGTTTGTTTAATCTAAAAGAAGTATTTTGCTTTTATATTAACAACTTCTTTTAATAACATTTTGATTTTTTTTTAATTTTGTTTAAGACTTGGCCTTGATCATTTACAAGAAAAGCAAACATTAACCATTTAATCTAAAAAATGCTGAAAGAAAACATTTTGACTCTGAAATACTGTTCTCTAGTTTCACAAATAAAACTGTCAGATGGAACAGAAATTTAGCAATAACCCAAACATGTACTTTTCCAGTGAACTTCTTAACACTTTAAAACCCTCTTGTCTTCTTGGCAAGTGCCATGTTCTAGATGCTGACTGCCTAGAACTGAAGAGACCACACAGAAAAATGAAACAAAACTTGCCCTGAAATGACTCTTATTAACACTGCCGGAACAGCAGTAGTAGTAATAGTAGTATGAAGTTTTTCTGCTCGAAAGCAAGAGAAGCAACAAGCCTAAAAGTTTGGTGAACACCCTTATTTTGTGAATTTCTTCTATTCGCCACCCCCTGCAAATATGCCCCGGGGTTTTGGTGGGTTTTTGTGGTGGTTTGAGGGGGTTTTGGGGGGAGAGCATTAATATTAGTACCAGAAAAAAAAAAAAGGGAAAAGGAAAAAAACCCATAGGTTTAATCAACTGGCATAACACTGCTGGAATGAGGAGGATTGATTTTCTACTCCACAATGATTTATGTTCCTGATTGCTCTCTGCTGTCACTCGTGCAGCCCCATGTCAGGCAGCGCTGAGGCTCATTGAGCCCAGGCGCAGGTGATGTCTGCTGCCTCCCGGCTCAGGAAACTCCTGCAGCTCAAAGCCACCAGCTTATTCCACTGAGACTACCTACAGAAAACAACCCGCCACCGCACCAGCTCTGACAGTGGGATTGCAGCATGGCTTATTTCTCAGCTCCTACCTTGGCAGACTGTAGCAGGGTGGTTATAGCCAGGAGTCCCGGGACCTGCCAGGTATTACTCATTTATCAGATACGGCTGGGAAGGGTGCACAGAAACCCCCAAAGCACCTGGGAGCACCAAGGGAAGGCAGAAGCTGCTCAAGAAGGTGGTTTTGTGACAGGTCCCAGAAACAGTCATTGGGGTGCTACAAGAGAAGAGAGACACCAATGCTCTTCTGGGTACCTCTAGCGTCTGCTCCTCTGGGTTCAGCGCCTGCACCTCCCTACCACTGTGGGAACTGCGTGAAGAAGGAACCCACAGATCATCTGGCACTGTTACAAATACTGTCCTCAAAAAGGAAGACAACCCCTCAATTTTAACTCCCACAGAACAAAGAAACCCTAACACCCAAGCTGATAGTACAGAAAGGCAAATACTGAGCAGCTTTTGAGCTGTGATTAAATTTATTAACTAGATTAGGGTAAAACGACTGAATCCAGCGAAATCACACAACCTTTGCACTAAACCTCGTTGTCGATATAATAATTCCTGACAAAAACCAATGAAGCCTTTGGGTGTAAATTATTTCATAGTTTTGATTATTTAAACACTATGCTATTGACTATTGCAGAGAAATCATCTTTGTTACAAGTAATTTTTCTGGTAGGAATCAGAACAAGCAGAAGCAAATTAATAAATGATGACATGGGAATTACAACAAAATTGACGACTTGCGGGTATGATTCTGAATAATAACATTTTACAATCTATTCAAGAGCGTTGCTAATAGGTAAGATTTAGTTTACAGTATTGTCGGAAACATTTATAAATGCCTGGAAAATGAATTTTTACTTTTATGAGTCATCCTTATTATTTCATGAATTTATTATTGTAGTTCCTCTTACTTTTGTTCCCAGGTTGTACTCCTCACCATAATAACTGCTCTGCCAACAAGCTACATGACTATAACGTGCATTTCTAAAAACCACAGTTTGGTTCAACATGTGCCTTGTTTCAGTCTATTTTTCTATTATTAACACAGCCTAAAATAGATATGGAAAATAACAATAAAAAGGGTTCCCAAGTGCCTCCATCAGACTGAACCAAACAACATTCCTGTGTTAAATTCAGTTGTATTTCTTAGCATCTAAATCAAAACACCAGGAAACTACCTATGAAGGTCCACCAGCTCCTGTTTGGACTGAACTTTTACCTGCTGACCTTGAGCCAAGTCCTGCTGTCTAATGTTATCTGCAGTTTCCTGCCCACTGCTACAACACTGAATTCCCTTCGCCTCTCCATACTCACAGTGCTTGTACCTATCACAAAGACATAACAAGCAGAGCACACAAAAGATTGCTTTGGTCATTGTCTTCAAAAAAAAAAATGAAATGCAATACAATTTGGCCTCTCTCCAACTGCATTTTAAAATGTAGAAGTTGTGACCGTGTTCATGGTTTTGTATCTACTGAGCAGCAACATTTAAAGAGACCAAATGAACTGGAAAGTTTTCAGAGAGTTATTTTCATCTGGTCAATGCACAGTAATGTTTGTCGGTTCTAATCAAGACTGCCCAAATCCAAATGTCAAATACTTGCAAGTATCTGATCAAGAATATATTACAAACAGGATGTTATTCAATACCTTGTTGAACAACCTAAAACAACTACTCTGAAAAAAATCATAAATAATTCTTGCGTTCTCTGTGAATATAAAAAAAGAGTTTTCAAATACATTCTTTGATCTGAATTATAGATTCATGTACCCAATGATACACTTACACAGTAGAATTTATAGTATCATCATCCATTTTCTTGCACTATTCTTTTGGCTTCACAGACTTTCCCAGAAGTATTCGTTGCTAAATAAAAAACACCTTGCTGAAAAACGGTGTTTGGAAGAGGCACGCAATACAGGTCTTTTCCTATTCTATGCATTACTTCATTGCATTTCTACACATTAATTTCATTTGATTTATTACACTACTGTCTTCTGATGCTGCAGCAGACAGAGGAGCACTCAAGGGATATGGACCAGACACTAAGCATCGCTCGCAAGCATCATCTGCATGTTCAATAACTTACTAACAGATTAGAGACACCACTCTGTGAGAGCAGACAGACAACTAACAATGACAAAGTAATGAGATGACTACAATCTTCTCATTCCTCCTCATTTCTGCTAACTGCTGCAAATCACAATGCACAGACTCCAGCTACTCCACGAAAATTGCCATACATAGTATGCGCCCCATGGAGGCCCCTTCATTATGGACCCCCTACATTAACCTATTTAAGAAACAAAAAGTCATTTCTGTAGCTCTAAACTGATTGGAAGTAAAAGAGTTACATCACTGAAATTCATACAAGCTCTTACAAAGAGCTACGGCTTTGACAGCGAAGTCCTCAGAGAAACCCTGCAAACCAGAGGTAGACCCATGTGTGACTCCTGAGTTGTTCAAGCTCCAGCTCTGGCCAGCAGCAGTTTGTTACCACACAATCTCACCAGAAAGGAGAGCTTTTTAAAATGGAAAGGAAGAACACTGCAAGGGGCTCTGAAGTTGAGGTTTCAGTTGGAGAAAGAGGTTAGATAGCCACTGCTCCCTGCCCAAACAGGTTCCTCCCAACCCTCTCTCATGGCATGGGCTGGCACCACGAGCGTGCAAGAGACATGGCATGGGATAAAGACATTACGGTGACCAGAAGTGGGACAGCGAAGGGCTAATGCCTTGTTAACTTCACTGGCTGTCAACATACATGAGAGACAACAATGCACCTCCATGCTCCACCTGGCTGGAGGAAAATTCAGGCCAACAGGATCCCACAGGCTCTGCCAGCATTACCAAAGTCCTCTGCCATGGGAGAGAGGACTTAAAAATCATGGCTAGTTCCCTTCTGCTGCAGTCAACGTAATTAAAGCTCATTTTTGGTAAAGGAAAAAACAGCCTCCTCATGGAAAAGGCCTCGGTTCTCTGAGCCATGAAGTGCAGTATTCAACAATCCAGCACTACACAGCAGACCACAGGCTAGTGAAGGACATGGTGTGGATGGAGGGACAGGAGAAGATGGGCAAGGGCAAGATGGCATGATGCCAAGCTCTTCTGCAGTATGGCTGACACAAATAGGACTGAGAGAACAGCTACTTCTGAAGAGACGTGAATTAACACACTGCATCATGTCAAGAAGTCTGGCGGTTATATGAAAATGAAGACATCTTGCGGTCAGGGATACACAAAGGACCCAAAGTACCTTAATCAACGTACTCCAGGCCCAAATGAACTGCTGTTAAGATGATGGATACACTGGATTTTGTCATTTAACAAGGTCCAAAAAAATGTGTTTTTTTATCCCTTTAGGCATTCAGTGGGAATTCTGAGCAACAATGCAAGGCATGGATGACAGAATGACTGGATAAAAGACTGGATTTTAGGATATGGAGCTCAATCCTACAAAAGATGCTTAAGTAAATGAAAATGCCAGCACATAATGCAGTTACCCTAAATGCTTTCAGCAAAGCAGTTACTTGCACAGAATTTTGAACAGTATAACGCTGTGCATTGGCCTTATGCTATTTTACCTGTAACTACTGTCTCACAGTTTCACACTACCAACTCACCAAATAGTCCAGGCAAAACACTTTATGTAACTCTGCCACTTACTCCAGCTTTCATCCAAGAAAATACACATCCATTATTGTGACAGGAATCTAGTTAGAATCAGAACTGGACAGATTAGAACTGGATTAGAACTTCTCAATTAGAACTGGACAATCATCACATCTCATGACCGTGTTTGCCTTGGAGTGGCAGGTGGAAAGAATGTCCCAACTGCTTTTTTTTTCTTGGTAAGTAGAACATACATGGAGTAATTGAAGGGGAAAAGGGTATGGAGAGAGTACCAATATCTTGTTGAACAATTAAGCGAGGAGACACTTCAAAGTCACGGCTTTGTAAGGATCATAGCCACAGCGAACAGTTTGATCAGAGATCAATAAGCATCTGCCATGTTACATGCTTTCCTTCCGAGTCGCAAGTTGGAGCGTAAAAATGGATGTTGGCACAGTTTTAACAGTGTGAAGTACATGGTGCCCCTCAGCAATACAAGACTCCATCTGCACACACCACTGCAGCACCAGACCTACAGTTACAATCAGACACTGAAAGAGATGGCTCAGACCAAATTCAGAGACAGCTCTCTGCTCTCCAGTATATTCTAGCTATGCTGTTTGTAACAGTTGATTTTTTTCTTTTTGTCCCATTTTCACAAGCTTACAAGAAAATCACATGTATTTTTAATGTATTTCAGGAGGATCTGTGCTATCCACTCAAAGCAGCCATCATTTTATTCTGCCAGATTCTAACGCCTCGTAAATGACACGCTATTTTTACTGACTTGCCAATTAACCCCTCTTGTTATTGACTTGAGATTGTTTCCTGTGATCAGTCTGAGCAGCATGTAAAAGAAGAATTCTCCATTTCAGCTATAACACCAGGCTCTAAAGTTCCACAATTTTGCCACTTTTGAGATGAGAGCACAGCCTCACTGTGACTAAGGACTGCAAAATCATGCTCCACGTAATTGAATCTAAAGATCTGACAAGACTGACCTTATGAAGAAATGAAACTTTTGGCTGAGGTTCAAACCACGCACGAGGAATAAGCTCTTGCTGGTTGTTTGTAAACGTCATATAAAAATGTACTTATTCATTATTAACAACTTGTAAACTGAACACACTGCAGGTCTCAAACTGCTGCCAAGTAAAGTATTACTCAGTACAATCATTTCATTTACATCTAATTCTTGTATCAGTTTTGGCAGCACAACCGAGCATCCCTTCTCGTGACTCTGAGAGGGTTACCATAATGAGATAAACATTCAGACCGCACACTGAAAAGTCAGGACGGAAGAAATGCTAGGGGGCAGATTAATTCTGTGAGTGCCCATAGTGCTGCTGGCCTCAGCAACAGCTCTACTTTAGTACAGGATGTGCAAAAAAAAAGGATTTGAGGGAGAACCAGGCCACCGGTACCCGACTTCTGCCCTAAGGCCAGCGGTGACAACACATGACCTGGACTGGTGAGCCATGTCCTTTAGAATAAAACAGAATTTAAGGCTCCAAGCAAAATCCCAGGTAATATCAGCACAAGTCTTTCTTGAGCATCACAGTCAACTCAAAAATCCGAAAGTTTCATAAAAATTCAGTAAGGAGCTATTGTAAGTAATGGCAATTGCTCTGCAGCAAAATACGATTTTAAAAGGAGGCACAAAAAACCATGGGGCTTTTAAGACAATACCATTACACACCTTTCTTGTTCTTGCATATAGCTGTCAGGAAGCGGTTTCCAGGTCCACATTTTCCATGGTCAGTCACACACATTCCTTCTGAAACGATCCAGTCGTAGCACACCGGGTCTTCACAAGGAATAGATTCAATTAAATGCGGACAACCTGTCAGGGTGCCGACTGGATCCACGATCACTTGCCTTTGTCTCATTCTAAAGCCTGGAAAAAAAGAAACAGAATTAACTGGACAACGGCAAAAAATACTTATACCAATAATCAAGTAGCCAGAGGACTATATAGGGCATCTGGAACTGGGGGATATAAAGGCAAACAGGAGTACAGCACTTACAGACTGAATTGGTATGGGCAGTATGTGCCTACATTCCAGGTATGCAAAAAATCTATTAGTGTGTAAAGAATTCCAACAACCCACATTTTTCACATTTCTTTTTCCCTTTCATCAACATTAGATAGAAATACATATATCCCAATATAGGAACTTGCACTGATGCCTGTATTAATGGAACAAAACCATTAAGATAAAAAGAGAGGAACAATTAAGGAATTGAAGATATAAAGGATTTGAAGATATAAAGGACATCTATATTCTGCCTGGGAATCCACTAATGAAAACACTTGTTTTGAGATACAGCAGAGCAGTTTACTAAGAAATTAGTATTCTGCTTTATGAAGGTGTAAGGATTTCTGATACATAATGCATATCAGACCTCTTTGAAATGACATCCTATTAAATTGGAAGATTCAAAGGTAAAGGGAAAGAAAAAGGTTACAGAAATAATGAAAGAATTGATTACATAATCTCCCTCCTCCTGAATAAAACCAAAAGTCATGTTGCTATATAAAATGTAGAACTAATACACAAGTACCTTGCAGCATGTTTTGTTATGTAAATGACACGGAATTCTAAGAAAGGTGGAAAAAAAATACATGGTGGTCTTTCCGACAACAGTTGGAGACAAAGGGCAAATATTAGTGAAGATCACATGGAAATGCCTTGGCCATGAAACAAAGAAAATTAAAAATAAAACGTTCCAGAGAATAAAACAGATCAAACTTCCACCATTCTCAAATGATCGAAATGAAATAATTCAAAACATTTTCAAAACAAAATTGTTTTGCAAATTTTTATATTCAACCATGTATTTTTTATTATCTCTTTTTTAAGTTGAAAACTTCTGACCAGCTCCAAACACTTCAAAAACCTGTGCTATTTTCAGGAAAGCGTGATTTCCAAACAACAATATTCATTCCCTGACATGAACTCCAACAGCCATCTTTTCAACTCAGAGCCTTAGGAAAAGCTCTGCAATGAATCTCAAAGTGCTGCAGCAGCAAACGTCTGCGCTAGGCAATTAAGACCCGGGGGGGTTACATTATATTTGAATACTCTTCTTCCAGGAAGTTAAACCAAACCCAGAACAATGAGGACAATCCCTCGGGTCAGCCTAACCCCAAGATGGCAGGGCTGTGGGATACACCTCAGTCCTGACACCTTCTAACCTCTCCCAGGCTTTGTCCTCGAACCCAGGCATGCAGCAGGACCTCCAAGGGGCATCGGAGAGGGACAGCCCAGCACTGGGGAGGTCTGCAGCTGCTAGCCCAAGAAATCCTCCTTTTCTACAAGTTCAGCGCAGGATAAAAGCATCTGAATCAGGCTGAAAATCTTATGGTTTTTTTTTTTTCTTCTCCCAAGAATAACTGCAAAAAGCTTTTAAAGGTCCTATTCCACTCCTGTGCGCACACCTAGGAGCTTCACCCTACATTAATTTTTTAAAAAATACATTCAGCTCCCAATGCAGAATTTGGCATCGCTGCTTTTGCAACTTTATCATAATATTCCATTACCCGCCTTAGCTCCCCCAACGCTGCAAGAGCAATATGTAAGAGCAGCCATCACCTCTTCTTCCATGGCGGTCCTGGCAGTTCTCGTGAAGGCAGGGCCCCCACGCCGACCAGGTGGACACCACGCACTCAGACGGGCACGGCACATTACACAGCTGGGAGGCGGAGGGAGCAGGACCCAGGCACAGCTTCCCATCAACTGGTCTAGTAACTAAGAGGAAAAAAAAGAAAGGTAAAAAGAAAAGCAGGGCTGTGACTTTGCCCTGACCAATGGACAAAACTCTGGAGTTCACTGCTGGCCTTAGTTTTCCACAACGCACCAAAATCCAGAGCTTTTTCAGGGCCTTACCTTCCAGAGCAAGAAGTTAACCCTGTGTTCAGTGAGGCACTTGAAGTTTTGTCTAAATCATCCATCTTCAGCAGCCAATTAAGACCATGCTTAACGGTAAACAGGCGCCTTAAAACTAAATGTAAAGTTGATTTTCTACAACGCTGGAGTGACAAACCAGGATCCAGTCGCCCCCATTTAAGGCCAAGGAGACCTTTTCACACCATACTGAAGAGAAAGACATGTAAGAAAGAAATCCAAAACAGCTCATGCTGCAGAGCCAGGAGCCAGGCAGGGGCTTGCAGAGGGAAGTGACAAAAGCCTGAGCACAGGGGAATCTCCCCACACCCATTCTACTCAGGGTAATGCCACCTCGAGATTACAGAGGCAGGGTGCAGACCTCTGAATTTTCTTCACCTGCTTCAGTAGAACTGAGCAGAGCTCTCAGTTCCTTCCACACAGGCATGCAGGAAGCATCCTTCCTGCCTGGGAGCAGACACATTCCCTTGAGTTGCCTGCGCTCAGGGCAGGCACGGACCTCTCAGCCTCTTCACCCAAGAGACCAGCCGACCCCAAACCCTGCCAAAGTACCAGTTCCGTTGAAACGGACAATAAATTTAGAAAGCTGATTCCCTTTGTATTTTATTTTATCATAAGAGATTTCTAGTTTCAATTAACTTCTCTCGCCTTTTTATTCGGGGCAGAAGGAGGAAGGAAAAGAAGGGGAAAGACTCTTAAATCTGTTTTCTGAGTCATATGATATTGCATTTTAATTACATTATGGGCTGAATTTGGCTGTCTCTTTAGATATATCAATATCAAAGCAGTCTTTCAAAAGGCAAAGGCTTGTTTGAGTTTACTCTGCCATGGTATTACCATGACTTCATTAATTTTTATAGCCACAGAGTTTGCTTCATGCTCATTTTTATTTTTAAAGTCTATTTTTTCTTTGCTTCCATGCATGGAATTGACTTGAAAAGAATTTATAAAAATATGCCAAATACATGGGCAGTATCTCCTTTTTCTGATATTCTAACGTTTTCTTTAAAAATAATCATTTTAAGAAAAACAACTTTTTTCTTTCTTAAACACAAAACTTCAGGGCTCAAAATCCCAATTAATTTTGATTTGCACATCCTGAAGCTGAGACTTCAGACCAATAGCAGTGCTGATGATTCCAGCTCATCAGAGTAACAGGATTAAACAACAGATGTGATGTAATTCTAAGTTGAGAGATAGTATGTTAGTAAGAAAAAAGACCATTTTCTGAATGATTTCTGAGACACTCCAAGGCCTTTGACGTGTTCATTGAGAGATTACAACAAGGTGGCATAAATCCAATTCACCTGACTGTTAACATAAACAGACCTTTTTCCAGAGACCTTGCGAGGGAAGTGACAGGCAGAATGAGATAAATATTAAGAGTTTTAAGGATAAGAGTATTTCTTTTACCAAGAAGTCTCATGCATGGCTTATCCTGCTTTTCAGCATCAAGCTTTGCAAAACTGTATCATTTTTTGAGTTCTCTTGAAGAAATGAAAGGAAATAAAATTGAGAGCAGATGGTCAACCCAAGGAATAAACCCCAGTCCTACTCTGCTCTAACTCAAGGCATCATTGTTAGCGATGGCTCCCTCCTCCTCGCTGATTTTTAGATTGTTTCTATATTGCAATTTAACTATTTAAATGTGGAAGCCACTAGATAAAGTAGATCGGTTCTCCTGCCTCGAAAACCAGCTATAATCAGTGGGGCCAAGGGCATTTTAAATTGATTTTGGATAAAAGAATAACAAGGAAAAAATTATTACAAAAAGTTAAAGGGGCAGGGTTTTGCTGACAGGCAAAGCCTACCAGCCATCGCAGAGTCCTGAAAGGCTGCTTCCTATTCTGGAGGAAATCTATACCTTCCTTTTCCCTGCCAACCCCCTTCTTGCTCCTCTTCCTCCCTCAGGCTGATGCCCTATTTAATTCTACCACTGAGAGCTCTTTTCCCAGGACCAACATCCTGCTTGTCTCTGGAATAAGACTGCTTGTTTACTCACTTCCTTAAGTAACTCTATATATTCTGTAAAATGTAAATCAGAAAATACACAGACTGCTCTACGCAAATATCCAAATATATTCTAGGTCTGTGCTAGTTTATACTGGCCCCACACTGACTACAGTCCTCCAGTGAAAGTCTTCAGGAATAACAAAAAGAAACAAGCTGCATTAATAAACGCATACAGAAAACCATCCTTTTCCATAACCAGGCAGGGATAAAGAGCCACAATTCCAGCACGATAGCCAGAGTGACTGGATGGACCAGTGGGTTCATCTATAAAAAGAGCTTCATCCCTTCTTCAGCCATTTGATTGACAATTCTGATTTCCATCAGTTTTATTTAAAAGCTTGATGTGATTTTCTATTGCTATTCTGTCATACTCATAAATTTCTTTTTTTCCTTTTTCTTTTTTTTTTTCATGAACTATGAGGTGTTTTTTTCTTCAAACCTTTCAAATGCCAAAATCCTCCCTCACAGGCTGCAGCTTCCAAAAAGGCACAGACAGCCTGGCTGCG
The DNA here is from genome assembly GCA_009769605.1 of Bucorvus abyssinicus. NCBI lineage: Eukaryota > Metazoa > Chordata > Aves > Bucerotiformes > Bucorvidae > Bucorvus > Bucorvus abyssinicus. Next base: position 6,675,152 of record CM020029.1, read on the forward strand.
GATGCCCTGTTCGGGAACAAAACCTCCATTACGCCTGTGACAAATGAACACAGCTGCTAGGACTGTCTATACGTACCGGACAGCCTTCTGATTTTGCTCAATAATTGACTTTGTAATGGCATTCTCCTACATTCATATAGAAAAAAAAACCTGCTTTCTGTGCAATTATTTTCCCCGGAAAAATATTACGCACTTTTTGGGGGGAGGGGAAAGGCAGAAGCCAGGAAAGAGTGAGAGGGGAAGGCAATATCTCTGATTCAAGTAGCACTTATTTATTACGCTTGTTCGTACCTTTTAAAATCCTGCATTCTTCCCAATCTATAGAACAAACTTGAGAAAGCAATCAAGTACTAATCTGGGAGCCTCTGAAACATTGCACATTTCCATAGCTGTTATATTGAATTTATCCTTTACAAATTCGACTACAGCTGTTCCCAGCTCCAATGTCTGCCTCAAGTTTGAATTTTACTATTTGCTGTTATTTTCAGGTTATTACTACCAGCAGGAGATAATAAATTGGGTTCTAAAGTATCTTGTTTCCTTCTATATTTTTACTGAGGTAGCAATCTGGAGGACGAGTGGAAGAGGAAATCAGCTCTGATATGATTATTTCCATAATGTAATTTTAAGCCAATAAGTAATCTGTGAATACAGTCCTATGGACACATACTTGCAGGCATACATACCAACACTATGTTAAAAAGAAATGATGATCAGACAGAGGGAGAAATTTACAGGATAGCATTTTGGTTACGGTGATTCATTTCAAATTTAGTTTTTCAAGTCCTCAGGAGGTAAATAAAACTTTTTTCCTGGACCTTAGCTTCATTTCCCTTTTACAATGAAAAAATAAGTTTTTCTGATATTAACACCTAAATGATATTTCTCAATATCCCCAACGTAACTGGAATACACGCACAGAATACCAGGCCTGTCTCATATACTGATGCATATTCTAGCCAACATTCAGTTCTCTCAAGGCAATAAATCCAGATGTTTACCAGATCTTTTGGCAAAACTAAGCCAAATTAATGATTGCCAGGGCACAAGAAAGGGATGGTATATCTTTGTGAAAGCTCTGACTGTGCCTTTGCCAGGACTTATAAACCAAAGACACTTGGATCAATACAAAGAGAAATTACTTGAGAAAAATCACAAAGGAATGAGTTGTGCTATAAAAACACCTACAAGTGTAAAACGTAATAGGAATAAATGCAGCACAACATTTGTAAGTAATTTCTCTAACCTGAAAGACATGTTTTTATAGCAAAAACAAAAGATTAGACAGGAGAAGCTGTGAACATAATTTAACTAGCCTGGAAATGGCGTCAACCCTAGTCCAGTGCATCCCTCCGTTAAAAAAGCCTAATGCACCCCGTGCCTGATGGAAAGGGTTCCTTTATGCTTTTAAGAAGAATCAATTAGTTTTGAAGGCACAAAGCACAAAGTTGAAGTCCTATTTTCAATTAAAATCTATTTAACAGACAAGAAACAAAGTATGAATAGAAGGCTAATCACAGCATGAAAGAGGGTTAATAGCAGATTGCCAAGAGCAACAACGGTTTAATGTATTTCAGAACAATAAAGATCCTGGCAATTTTATTAAAGTGACACAGACTATTAGCACTCCGCGGAACAAAATGTTTCCCTGGGTCCATATCCTCTGCTGTACAACAGGATCCTGATCCCAGCTGGGGTATTTTGTTGTTTCACTACTGCAGATTTTGTAGAGAATATTGACAGAAATCACAGATGAGGCAAAAATTCCGAGTGAATACGGGACTTCCCACCAGCAGACACGTGGCTGAGCAGACCAGAGGTGACAAGACATTGAGAGCATCCCCAAAAAACAGTGGGATGCCAATGAAGGCAATGCCAGAAAGGAAACAAGGAGTCTCCAGGATGTTTGAGTCTTGTTGACTGTTTTCCAGAAAAGGCCACCAGATGCTGGAAGTTACTGGGACAGACTGCCAAAGAAGGTGAGAGAAGCCCCAGAGAAAACCCAAAGGCGGGGATATACTTCATGGAAGCCTTGTAAGAGCATGAACTTTGCCCATCGCTAAGTTGAGCTTTCATTCAACAGGAAGGAGCACCAAGGAGCAGAAATCTGTTCCGTGAATGCCCCGTCACCGCAGGAGTGCTGGTACCATGAGAAAAGCACCACTATGGATGTGTCTGTGATACTGGGACATGGTACAGGTGGCCCAAAGCTAAGCTAATGACATGCTAAGCTAGTCCACTCACGGCATGGCCTTGCCAGCTCAGATCCCGAAAAAAGCAAAGCAGCAGGGCTGCTCCACACAGAGCTGGCCCAAGTTCTCAAGCTTGATTTATCTCAAATGTCTCCTATTCCATGACCAGCCCAGATGCCATCGGCTTTGTTATCTCCCCCCAGTATCCCAGTTTGTGGTATAGCCTCATACATATATATTCTTTTTATTTTTTTCATACAGCTCAACATTCTTACGTGAACACAATGCAGCTCCCCATAACAACAATGGGACAAAACTACAGAGAACAAACCATCACTGTTTTGAAGAAAATTAATCCTGTTTCCAGTGGCAGGAAATAATGACAAAAAACCCAAATGCAATTAAAAGCCTAGCTTTCAAAGATAAAACCCTGAACTAAAACCTAGTATCTCATGTGAACTGACTGGGCAGCATATTACTTGCTGCATATCAAAGCCAGCTATATAAATAAAAGTATTTATAAAGAGATAAATATTTCATGGTAATCTCAAATAGCTTGTTGGCAAAAAAAAGGCATGTACTGTAGAAGGCACCTTTTAGAAGGCACACTTCTTTCACTATCATAGTCTTTGTATACATCATTCTGTTCATTTTACTTTAATTAGTTGCTAGACATGAAAGAACTGAAAACACTGCCCCTCTGAAAGACATTAGAGAAAATGTTGGGTTTTTTTTTTCCCTAATGGATTCAAACTAAAATTTCTGAAATACACACTTAAACACTACTGTCAGCACTGCAACAATCTGAATAAAATCATTTTCTCTCTTGCTTCTAAAGGGTTTCCCCCAAAGAAGCCAGCTGTTGCATATTTATTTTTCCATTATGTGAGTTATATCTCATGAATTCTATTCAGCATTTGGTGAGTTTACAGATCAATAACTCGGCATCGTAGCAATGTAAAGCTGATGCAGACTTGCCTGAATATATTTTACACTTCAGAGGTGTATTTCTTATCTTTTTAAGCCAGTTCAGTCATCCCAATGATAAATAACTAGTTTGGGACGCAAGGGATCCTTAGAGGGCATTTCTTCCACCTGAGAACATGGTTTCTGTGATTCAGGTCAACCAAGCTCCAGGCTGAATGCTCCTGTAGCTGTACCACAAGCTGGTCAAACAAAGCTTTTTTCACACCACTGCTGACCATCAGTTCTCCCCCTGCTTATGGACTTAGTCAAGTTTTCACATTCCTAATATATTCTAACCTATTCCTTTTCAATTTCATAAACCAGACAAGGACAACAGGATTTAAAGGACATCAAAGTCCCTAAATTTTAATTTCCGTAGAGTAAATCATGCTTCTCATTCCTGCAGCTTCACTGGCATAAATTTGGAAAAAAAAAAAAACAACAAACCAGCATGCATTTCATATAGGGCTCATACTCCACACAGGGTTCATATTCATTCCAACAGTGCCTATCCTGTGTCAACTCCTACGGGCAGCTTATCCATCAACGTAGTCTTTTCCCAACGCAACAGCCATAAATGACAATAACCCACACAACCAACTTGCTGTCTCTGAAGAGTTGGACCTGGTAGCTCCCAGGACAGTTGGTGCCCAAAGGAATGATGGTGTGTTCAAATAGCACTCTTCTCTGGTATTTCTCCCTTCCTGAAAGTATTTCCACAGTTTATTGAACAGATGCCACACGTACCAACTTGAAACACTAATCCCCCAGAAGACATGCATTGGAAGATCATGATTCAGAGCAGAACAAAGAACTTGCAGGGGAAAAAATGTGCCGCCCTCATTAGGAAACAGAGCGTACAGAGTGAAGAAGGCAAAACTGCTTATTTTAGAGCTAAAGATGACAAAAGGGCAAAAAGAAAGGGATGAGAATAAATACAGAATAATATATGAATGAAAGAAGTCCTCAAATTCATCTCTGTGCAACTCCAAACTAATTTCTGGAAAATAAAATACAGTGCCAAAATATCTCCCATGCGGGAATTAAGAATAGTCTGAAAAGTGCACTCATCAGATAAGAAAGGATTAGACGCATTTTTCTATCAGAAGTGGGGATGATGCTCAAGATTTTGTGGAAAACAAGAAAGGATAAAGGCCATAAAATGATAATTTTGAGACTTATATAAGTAGGACTTAGATGAAAGTGCAAGAGAATACTTTCACTTTCCAACCATTTGGGGATTCCATCAGTGAAGTGGCTATAAGACAAAAACACATAAGGGAATACACACAGGGATGGATCAGAAATTAACCATTAGACCTGAAAAGGTACTTGAATATTTACTAAGTCTTGAATTGTAAGCAGACTAAAGGAGTTTTTGCTGCTACAGCTGGTGATACGCAAGCTTGTTTTTAAAATCTGATGTAAGATGAACCAGGCAGAATTGCATCGTAAAAATAAAGCAAAAATAGGTATAGGCTGGTGAACTACAGTGGAATAAGTAAATCAAGAAATTATGTCTACTAACAGGTGAGGGTAGAATATCTCTCAAAGGAAAGAGAGGTATAAAAGTAATAAAGACTTTTGTAAGAAATACCTTTTAGTGTTACCCTGAAAAGTATCTAAGACTAATGAAGGCACCTCACATACGTGATATTGAAATCCAAGATCAAATAAAAATGAATACATGGAGACAAATATGATGGAGACATTCATTAAGCAAAAAAATTGTAAACAAAACTTCAGAACCTTGTAGAGGTATGAGAATTTAATGTGGATTTTCAGATGGAAAAAACCAAAGATTAAGACGATACGAAACTGCAATGATTTGCTGGTAACCTATTAATAAGAGATACATTTTATTAGCTGAGTTTACTATGCTGGGTAAACAATAAAGAAGATTCAAGGAGGAAGAGCATTTCACAAAGGTCTGTTCAGTCCCATAATTAAAACTTAAGCAGACAGGCTCCAAAAAACATTATAAGAAAATTCTGAAAGTGAGAAGTAAATTGGATCTTATTCAAACAAGTAAAAAAGAAAAAATGTCAAGATATATAAGGAACAAATTTTACGAAAGAATGACAGGACAGGCAGATTCCTAGTTAGAAAGCTACAGAAAATATGGAGAGAACAGCAATCCCAGTCACTAGGGACAGCAGGTAATTAGTTGAGAGAAGAGAGGAGATGCTTCTGGAGAATTTTATACGGGATGCCATTCCCCAGACTACTGATAAAGAGTTATAGTCTCTAGATAAATCCAAAAGGCAAAACTTAATGAAAAAACAGAAGGATACTCCCTGGCCTTCAGGAGAAAAGATAAAAAATTCCTGAGGAAGAAGATTAAGTGTAGGAACCTCATATACTTATTAACAGTTTGAACACAAACACAGACACCTTACCCAGAATCTAAGAGGAATTTTAATTCCCATGTTATTGGACTTACTTATTGTGATCGAGAGGAGAGTTTTATTACCAAACAAGGAGAGAGGTTTCATAAAACGATCATTGCATAATACTCTTCCAGACTTTTACCAATGTCTTTTTTGTTGGTACACTGGGGTTTGTTAGTTAGTGATGTTCGCCCAGATTAATTAAAATTCATTGTGGGAAAACACATTTCAGATAGCATTTTATAAAATCAACAGTCAAAAGCCCACTTACAAAAGAGAAGAAAATATTTGTGTCCCATGTTAGCAGTGTCTGGCTGTGAAAATAAGTTGAGGATCTGCACTACTTCTTTATTTAAAAGAACTTCCTTAGAAGTGAACAGATTTACATTAAATAAGAGGTACAAAGAAGAGTAACCACCACCATGTCTACAGTTTCTTCCCAGGAACAGAGACCAGCGAGTATCCAGAGATGAAGGGCAGAAAGGCACGGTACCACAGGTAGCTCACTTGCATATTCTATGCTACTTCTTGTGCAATATTTGTCTCCTCCTTAAAAGCAACATCAGTTCAAACATGCAGATCTGCTGCTTCCATCTCTGGATATCAAAAGAATAAGGATAAATGTGAAGTATTAGATGACCACCTCTCTGTGAAAATTAAGCATTATAAATTTAAATGAGTTAAAATTCAGTGAGATACTCAAAAAAACCACAAAGATCTTTCTAAAGCTAAGAATGTTCAATTAACAAAAGCCTCACAACTGAGTAGAGATGTAGATTCCTTGGACAGAACAGCTAACGTTAAAAACAGCTGAGTCTCTTAACTTACGTGCTTATACATTGGCTTACCTACATACACAGAAATACCGGTATCAGAACGACATGACACTACACATTTACTAAGTATTCTCTGCCAGCTTCATCTAGATGTAAGTCTCAGAATGCAAGAATATTAAAAAGGACTTCAAAGATTGGAAAACCTTCTGCCTCCACATATTCATCTCCCATGTTAAAAGTACGGACTTCCTCGTTCAAGCCTAAAAAATATGTAACTTCATTTGGATTAAGAAAGGGGTTTCTTAGTTAGCTCACCTCTTGGGGGAGAAAGATACGAAATCTTATCAATGCATTCCTAAGAGTAATACCTGAGTGAAAGTTTTCCATTTTCAGTATCTTTGAGTTGGAATTTCATAAGCAAAACATAAAAGATTTCATCAGACTTAACCTTCAGAATAACTGATGATTAGGGACTCAAGAAACCCGGGGCTCCCTTTCTAAATATATGTATTTTAATAAAAGAAGAAATAGATGGGAAGACTAAGCAAATGAAAAATGTGAGAGTTATCCTTAGGGGATAAAAGAGCTTTGAGCAATATGTACAAATACATCACAGATGGTACCTGTCTCCAACTAGGATTCAACATATTTTATCCAAGAATGCTGCTGGAGAGACCACAGGACAAAATCTTCTTTCACATATGTCATTGGGCCTAGGTCCAACTTCTCATTGGAAGTAACCAGAAGAATAACAACTGTGATGGATGGTAATATCCTATTAGACTCGCTTGTTTGATTCCTGAATGATCCCTCTAAGGACACTCAAGAGGTGAAGAAAGAAAAATTACTGTACTTTTGATGGTAGCAATTAGACTCTGTATTTGGTTACACATAGAAAGATTAACTTCCTCATCTTCTCCCCATCATTGAAAAAATGGTACAATAAAATATGAGATGCCCTAGTGATGAATAAAAGTGTTCTATCAGTTCAGATTGCAGAAAAGATGTCATTTCTTATTTATTCAAAGAATTAAAATTGATCCGCTAGTAAATGGAACACACTGAATATTACTGGATAGAAAGGGATAACAGGGAAGGCTTTCCCTCTCTCTATTTGCACAATTATGTTGACAGCAGATGGGGTTCTCACTTTGTAAGGACTACTGCAACTCTGCACTTCTGCCTTGAAATGGCAGTAATAATTTATATATTGTACTATTGCTCCACACATTTGTTTTCTTCAGTTGCCTATATGAATTTAAAAAAAAAAAAAAAAAGGAAAAAAAAAGAAAAGGTTAGAACTGTAAAAACAAGGAAGAGGCATCCCAGTGTTTTCTTTTTATTGAGGGGAGGTCTTATAATTTAAGTTGAGCTGAACTTTGAACAAGTGAAAAACCGGAGGTGTTCACACACTGGATATATAGTACCAGCTCTGTTATGGATTGTGATGGTGTAAGAGCAAAGCATTTTTCTTCCTTTGAAAGTTATGTGCTTCACACGCTTGTGCGGAACAGCGGGGGGTTTGTGCTGGGAGAGCAAGGTGTGCCAGATGTTTGGGAGAGGTGAAGCAGCAACTATGCATGGTCTGAGCAGAGATTAAACAGGTCGGCTTTTCTATAATCTCAGAGTCTGTGCAGGATGCTAGGACACGCTGGGTGTCCAGGAAACATTTGCTTTGCCTTTGTAAGTAAGCAAATCTAAGATATGATATTGTGCTCTTATTATCTTACATCTCTGCTCAAAAACATATTCTGCAAGAGCACTACATAGGGTAAATAAAACAGCTTAAGATGAATTATTCATCACGCATCCATAGCTACTCATTATTTTCTAAAAGATACATAACTCACTTGCAGAGTCCAAAAACCATCTCTCTGCTCAGAAGTTGTGACAATATTATTTTTGCTTTCCCTTCAAATCACAAGAAAGATTGTGTATCAATCTGAGGCAGATGCTAAAGCCGTATCCAGAATGGAGTATGACCACCTTTTTTTATACTTTAAGTCAGGACTAAAACCACAGGTAGAGTGTATTTGGCTACCAAGGGGCTGGGCTACCTGACACATGACAGCGCAAGAAAACTCAATTCCAAGCAAAATTTAGTTCCTTCATCCTTTGAAACCCTTCCACATGAGTAACCTACAGAACCGGCAGCAATTTACCCTGGAAGGTCACGGCTCCTGGCAGTTCCTCAAGACCCTGAGGACCATGCCCTCCTGCTCTGATGTTGAGTAACACCTCCCTATATAAGCACGGATACAATGAGGGCATCAAGTAGCCAAACCGTACTCATGACTGCATGTTACCAACTTTCTTCTTCCCCCCCACTTCTCTTCTACTTGGGCCAGACGTTTCAGAAAGACCCCACGCACGTACCTTCCTTCAGTCGGTGCATCCCAAGTTCCATGGTGATTTGGACGCAGTAGACCTCCCGGGTTTGTATGCCACCGCCACAAAGTCCTATGTGCTTGTGGTGGCGAAGGTCCTGCTGGTCGAGGAGGTGAGACACTTGGCAAGCTTTCCATTCAGAAGTCCTCCAGGCAAAGCTTTGGAAATAAAAGAGAGCAGGTAAAACAGGAGTTTTTGAAAGGCTATGGGTGAGGAAGTAGTACTTTATTAGATGACCAAATACAATCAGTTTAATCTTTAGAGCAGCACTTCCCTGTCCAAATGTTTTGAAACATTTTGATTGTTACAATTTACAAAGGTTAAGTATTTGCTATTTGTCTGCAGTACTTGTGTAAAACTTTTTACACAGCACTAACCCCCAAAGCATCTGAAACACTACATCATCCTGACAATACCTTTGAGGAGGGTGTAAGGATGGAATGAAGATTAAGAGGCTCGATTAAGTGCGAAAACAAGTTTTCAAACATGTGGCTCAAACCACTAAACCACTTCTCTCTGCCAAGAGCTCAACACCTCTCTCTGAAAGGCACTTAATAGCTAAAACACTACATATGTCAATGGAGCTCCAAGCACCGGGCAGCTTTTCCACAGGTGACAGCTTTATAAACGGCCAGGGTACTACTAATTTCTGCAAGGGCTTGGCTAAAGTAACTCAGTTCTCTCATTTCAGTTTCCAGAAGTTGTGATACACAGCAAGCTCTGGAGAAAAATACTATCATTTCTATATTCCATTCACACCTAAAGAGCATTAATGGTTTTCAAGGAAGGATAATGCTCTTGGGCACAGCTATGTAAACGCAGTACAGACAATCATCAGTGGTATGTACCAGCTTAAATGCCAGGACAAACTTATTGAAAACTATAGGGAAAACAGTACTGTGTACCTGTGGAAAGCAAAAGTTATTTCCCCATCATGTCTGAAAATGTAGAACATGTTTCTAATACAACAGCTTTCACAGGCGTAATTCATTTTGATTCACAGGTCACAGCATCAGCAGTCAAGAAGAGCCCGAACTCTGTCTTAGCTTCCTGAATGCAAATCTTGGGCAATATTGTTTTTGTAACCAATCTGTTCACACATCCGCTGCTTTATACTTCTGCTCCTCTAAATTTCATAGTTTACTTTTTCCATACAATCTTTGGGGTTTGTGTAATGTAAACTAGGTAAAATAATTGCCTTCTTTTATCCTCAAGACAAACGCTCTCTCCTCTTACAGAAGATCCACGGTTGTTAAATCTACATATGTTTGTTAACCTGCTGACTGATGCCTGTAAACTCAAGCCCAATGAGGTGCCTCTGAAGAAAAAGCCTTCCACGTTGTAATTCTGCAAGTTCTCCACAGCAAATATCTGTTCCTGACTACAGCTAAGGCAAGGAAACATGAACCTCAAAATCACATGAAAAATAGTTCAGTTTGCCTGAGCACACACCAACGTTCTTTTAACTTACTTTGCAAATACGGGCAAAAGAATGATTTCTAGCCACAAAGCACTGATGAGTTTTGTAACACAGTCATGGAAAACGTTTGTGAATACTGCCAATTATTTTTAATTTACAGGCACTTTTTAGATGAGCTGTCACACTCTCTTCAAGAATACACAGTATCACGTGCGAATCTGGACGCACTCACAGGGTTTATTACCAACAGAGAAAACAATAAAGAATACACTTTCCACAAGACAAGCATGAAATATCTGAACTCCCACAACACACAAAGCACAGTCATGTGGTTTTTTCTTCTAGTACTTCCTTCTGGAATTCCTAAATGCATTTCTTGGGCTTGCAGTGTTCAATGCAATCTTCCTCTGACCACAAAGGCAATGAAAAGTGCTCTTCATCGAACAACGGGTGAAGAGGATTCCTCCTCCACACCACTTCAGGACACTGTGCTCTTCGGGTCTACGCTTTCAAAACCAGAAGCTTAAACGTGGAACACACGCATCTCTCTGCAGCCATGGAAATAGTTGTTTTAGGGAAGTATTTCTTAAAACAATAATTGACTAAAGAAAAACTGATTAGCAACATCTGGCTTAGGCAGTCAGCTGTGAACTCTGCTCTAAGGACTCATTTCCAGAGGTGTGAGCACCTGCTTCTCCTATTCAGTGCGAGCTGCGGGAGTTAACACCTATGAAAATTAGGCCATCAGTGATTAAAATTATGCAAAATAACTAAACCTGAGCTCAAACATAATTAAACTACATCAGGCCCTGAATTTAAAAAAAATCCCTTTAGAGATTTTCACAGAGTAACTGGATACTGTGCTACACCCCAGAGCAGTCTGGAATGAACAGCTCTCGGGTGCTCCTGCCAGTGCCCACTCTGCTGTGAGCAGCTTAAAGCCTCAGCCTCATCAGCCCATCTTGCCCTTTCCCAGCTGGACGTACCCTCAGTTGACCAGTCCTTCAGTAACAAATCCTGACCCCACGCATGTTTAAAAGGTACGCATTTTCACGGCCATTAACAAGCCAGCTACACCAGCGACGTATCCACGGGATTGCTATCCTGCTGAGTGAGAAACCTAATGCGAGACTTTCCCAGACGGATGCGGTGACCTCAGACAGCTTCACGGCAGGCTCTTTGCAGGGTTTTAAGCAGCATGGCTGATACTTGGTACTAGTCAGCCCATCTATGGACTACACTAAAGATAATGAGAATTAACGTTATTTAACAAAGAGAAGCTGACTGCATAACCTCTATTTATATTTAATCAGAAGCTTGTTAATAGCCGTTAGCAAAAAAAAAGAAGATTATTGGCTGGCAAATCCTTGGGAGTTTTTGTAACTTTGTCAACTTCAAGCCAGTACTTGCAAATTATTAGCAATATCCACAGTGGATTTACCACAACTGTAATTTCATTATACATTTGGATCAAAGTGGGTCAGCTTCAGTGTACTCTTGTGACCCCTATGCCAAAACGTGCCGGTGATGACAATTTCAAATGCCAATAGATTTAACATCTCATTTTAAATCCTACCAATATCTAGTTAAACTGATGCACTCAGTATAGTTGCAGTCCTAGCTGTGACCCATGTTCATCTACAGACCTCTTACTGTAGCGAAAAGAGTCATCCTTTCCCCTTAGCTTCCCAATAGGCTTGTTCCAGTTTTTGACAATACTGTTTGTGTTACAGGACATCTAGCTACTTCAAAGTCTGATAGACCCCATTATCCATGGTTAGAAGACTAGCTAGATAACGTCCCAAATGGGAACCTCCAACAGCCACAGACAGGTATATCAGTCTCCTTAAGAAAATGGGCTATCAAAAACGACTAGTTTAGGAACAATAAAGTGTGTGCTTGAGGGATCTAGGAGGGAATTCAGCTGATGCTCACATGATAAGCAGTGCTCTGAATTTCCCTGTTAAACAGTCAGTTGAGGAAACAGAAGAGCAGGTCCCATGGGTTTCTGTTACAATCCAGGCAAAGCGTGCTCTCGCACTGTGACACCTAGCCACGGCCACAGGGGACGTGTCCAGTGCGGAGAATCAAAGCTGGTTCCTGATGCTTCCAGGAACCAAACAGATAGTTCCTGATCTGAGGGGAGGCAACAAAGCTGCCCAGTTATAACGGAGGTCATTGTTGCGTGCCCCAAGACCGGTGAGGGTCAAAGGCCTGAAGAACAGTGTCGCTACCACTTCCAAAGCATAACTCCAGCAGCCTACTAGACAGTTCACTGCATTTCCTTTCAAGTCTTTCCTGCTTCACACTAATGACGTATCTTTAATTGGGGCACATAATGGGCTTCATTTACAAAGTGATACCATCACACCCGTATCTCAGCAGTAACCTCAAGCCTTTTGAAAAAATCAGGTTTTAAAAGTTTCCCATTTTCCATCATTTAACTTCTGAAAAGCTCTGAATTTCCAACAAAGAGGGTTTTTTTTCCCTCAATCCCTGACTTGTAACATAGCAACCACAACCAAAATGAAAGATTTAAAGACATAATCATAATTCTGGCAAATCTATCTATTCCCAGCAAACATGAAAGCTACACATCAAGGATAAAAATTATATAATACATTGTTTTAAAACTGATGACTCAGTGACAGTTATGCAACAAACAAGTACTCAATACCTTTCCGGTTTATAGTAACCTCCCGGTCTCTTTAGTCTATGCTCTTAGCACTTACACAAGTTTTATACCTGTATATACCCACTCACTTTAATGGAACTATTCCAAATTTATATTATAATAAAAGAAAGTAGAATCATCTATGTATTTAAGCTTTTTAAGTGCTTTATTTAATTCCTTCAGAACAAATAACCAAAAGTAAAACAAAGCACAGAGCTCTGGAGTCCTACATGGAGTTGAAGTGTTTTATTTTCTTGCATTTAAACTATTGATTAAAGTACTTGTTGTAAACTTCAGCCATAAAACTTAAAGGCCTTCCCATTTAACAGCAAATTTACACTAATTGCCATGTACCTGTGATGGCATCTTTAACTTGTAGCCTCACCATGGACATAGAGGTAATACTTAATAGAGAAGTTTTGAAGTTGAAGGTATCTTTTCCCCGCTGGATCCTTTTAGGAGGCTGGAATATAACATCACCCATGTCCCCCTGCTGACTATGACTCTGCAAGTGCTACCTCTTGGACTGCTGCTTTTCTGTGTAGGTGGATGAGGTCCACAGTACGTACCTTCCTTCAGTCACGGGGTGGTCTCTGTCCCTGCAATAAAGAACAGCCTCTAGAGAATCCCATTCCTTCTGCTCAGAGACTTCTGGTCCATGTACATACCTGTTTTCTTTGCCTGGAACATGCTTTGGAAAATTCTTGCCCAAGACTAAAGCTAAAGGAAAGGCTATTTGTCTTAAAATCAACCAAAAACGAGCAAAGAGCAGACTTCCAGGAACTGGGAAAGTAAACAGGACTCAAACCTTCAAAGATTTTAAGACTAATCTGATTACACAAAGCCAGAAAGAATGAACAGTTTGTTCTGAGACCAGACAAATGTAGGAAAGAACCTTTTATTTCTGCTCCTGAATCTCCTTAAGCTCATCATCTTCTTGTAAGGGGAAGAAAGAAAAGATAACCGTTCGGTAAGCCTCAGCAAATCCACATATGAGGTAGTATATATTTAAGGGGGAAAAAGCATAATCTTTCTAGGTATTACACTGCAAAGAGAATACGCTCAAAGAAGGACATCAAAGATTTCGTCTATTTTTTCAAAGGGATTAACACTACACCCCTCTATAGCTGAAAGTTACTGCTTTCCAATCTGAATGTCTTCCAGTATCTTGGCCATCAATTCCCAAAGAGCAACACCAAATCACCAGCCTGTAAACCGCAACATGGACCGATAACATTCTTCACCAGCTGCTGACACTTAAATAGCATACTTAAAAACGTTTGACTTCTGTTCATTAATACAAAATTCTGGCCCCCACAGCCTTACGTCCAGTAGACTCGCAGTACATTCTGCTGCATTATAGCTTCTCATTCCTGCTCATTTCTGCAGTATTCAATGGCTAAATCAAAGTCTACTAACCAGGCGCTACTGTAAAATTCTCCCCAACACTGCATACTGTGAGAAGGTCACAGCCTACCACCTGCATTTTGAGATATTACATCCCTTGGAATAAGAATTAACTAAATACCAGAGATTCTCTTTTTTTCTTTTTTGCAATATTTTTAGTTAAGTGGCTCTATTAACCTGTAAGTCTAACATTATTTTTCTGGTCTAGCTCATTAGGCAGTTCATCCTAACTCACTCAGACACTTCACTGGAGGTGTTGCCTGAGGACTGAAGGTGTGCTGGTACAGCAGGATGGATGGGGAACGTTTTAAGAGTTCATAAGCTCATGAAAACCTGGGCACAGCAGCGATATATCAAAAGAACAACAGGTTTCCTTCTACAGAAAGAGTGGCACCTCCAGAAAATCATCAGTGTTACACAGGTTCTCACCTTTTGGGCCCTCCTGGCTCTACGCAAAGCCCCTACAATAATTTGCACTTTAATACAGTGCAATGCCAAAAAGCAGAAGTGAGAAACTAGGGACAGATAGGTCTGTTCACTCCCTGATGAACCACCAGCCGGTCTGCCCCAATCAGGTGTCACCTGCACCCACGCTCCTATACAAAATCAGCGAGACAATGTGTTAATCTATTGTCTCTGAAATCGAGGTGCGTTTGGGTAGGAGCAAAAAATCACTCTGAAAGAGCCTTTTCATAGGATGTAATCAAGCAACAGAATATTACTTTTTTTATACTTTCTCTCTTCTACTAGCAGGGTGCATAAAAATGATCAGCATTTGATTTTGAATGAGCCCAATGATATAGAGACACTTTTACAGGTTACACCTTCCTAAGAAATGTACCCTGCAAAGGCTTCATCAAAGGTTTTGGCAGTATCCAGCAAAGCTCCAGAAGCTCATGACCTGAGAGCACTGAACAGACCTCCTATTAAACACACTCATTCACAGAAAGGGAGGTTTGACTGCATGCATATAAAATTTTATTAATCTTGAAACGTTTTACAGTCCATCTCAGAACTAGTCACATGAAAAATTAAGCAATATTTTATTTTCTTTGCAAAGCAAACTACCAACCTCCTATGCTAGCCTGGCCAAGCATAACAGCAGGGTTTTGCAGACCAGAAAGGCGAGATCCTCACCTCTCAGAGCAAAGACTGCCGTAAACCAAGCAAGCACGCAGGGACTGCAAAGTTTCCCATTTTAAGAAGCACCCAGAGGGGAAGCTGAGTAATGCCCAAGCTATTGCCTCTGATTAGCTCCCATTTTCCTAAAGGAGGACCAGGATTTTATTACGGGGAGATGAAGGGGAATTGTTAAATCTTATGTAAAAATTGCAATTTTAAAGCCAATAAAAGCACAGCCATGGAGACTTGCCCAGTCTCTGTGACGCTGAGGAAACTCTCCAAAACAGCAATCAGCCTGAAAGCCCCTTCAGAGAACAAGAGTGTCTGCTCTCAATTTCTAAAATATGAAAATATAAACTGTAGTGGGTGTAATTTGAATTTATTTCTTACGTAAGTGTAATTATTGTAACAGCGATAACGATAATAGCAACAATTACAAGGTTATTACTAACAATAAATAATACCTCTAATCACAGTTAACGATGATCAAATCAATGATCTTTTAAACAGAGCTAAAGCATGACATGCGACTCTCTCCACGCACAAACACTGAGCAAGGAAGATTTGCTTTGCACAAGGCAGTCATCAAACAGGGGCTTCTTTACTTCCAAAAACTGGGCTAAAAGCGCTCGCTGTACCTGGGGCAGGGCTGTAGCAGCTCTTTCCCTCCCGCGCTGCACGCTTCCCTCTCTTCCAGCTCCGGGCATTGCTTCCCAGTGCCCACCGCCACGCTCCGCACGCTGCGGCGCCGGCTCCGAAAGCCCGGGGGGAGGTCTCCCCAGCCGCAGGTCCGCGAGCAGGTGCTCCATGCAGACCACTCGGACGTCTCACAGTCTTTAGCGATGACACAGGACTTGAAGGTCAAAGGGATGGGATCTTGCAGGCAGAGGCTATGGTAAGAACACAGGAAAACCGCTGAGATCTCGCTTGATAAATGTATTATTTTTCAACCCAAACTCCCCAAATATTTCACCCTCAGTCAGGGTCTAGCCTCAGACTAGAAGAAATTCATGGTCATAAGGGGCAAATCAGAAGACCTACATCCAAACCAACACAGTGAAAGCACGAGGAGCTGTAATGCAGCGCACGTAACACACTGCCAGAGAGTTCTGGGTGCAATCTTGCATGCTGAATAGTTTGTAAATAATATACCTCATTTATTTGGAGTTAAAACAGATGACAAAGGCACTATATTTGCTCCTGTGTAGATAGAAATTCACAGTTTTTCCAGGATGGAAAACAAAAGCCAAGCCCAAGAGAAATACTGCCACTGGTAACCACTCCAATCGCTCCTTGCACAAGACCAGCTGTCTGCCATCCATCCATCTGTCCAGGTGTCAGTACATCCTGCAGAGCAACTCTGCTCTTTTAAAAAGTAATTAGTCACCCATTAATAAGAGTATTGTTGGTTCTGTGAAGCTGTTATCAAACACATGCTGTCAGATGTGGTCAGAGGGTTTTTCCAAGCTGACAAACCACCAGAGAACCAGGAATGCTCCAACTGCGGCTGTATTTTGGGACTCAATTACCTCTGCTGACATTAGGACATGACTCTCATTCATTCTGTAACACATCTGGACTCCACACAAGGCCCAATACAATGGAAAGACAAAATTTTAAGAGCTGCCAGCTGTTGAGGTTTGAGATCAAGAAACAAAGTCCCAGAATAAAATTTTTGAGAGTTCCAAAGTTACAATAGCTTTTCACAATAGAGAAAAGTATGGCAAATACAGCAAATACTTCTGGGAGAAGCCAAACCTCCCGCCTAAGGCCATTATTCCTCCTTGCTCCTCCACCTCTGCCTCAGCCAGCTGATGGGCCTCCTGCCCAGCACTCGCTGGGAGGTATCCCACAGAGCGTGGCTGCTGCAGCTCCACCTCACCCCAGCCAGAGGTCAACAATCACCTCCCCAAATGGGAGAAAAGCCCTTACCTCTCAAAAACCTTTGATAGCTGAGGTAACGGA
The DNA here is from genome assembly GCA_009769605.1 of Bucorvus abyssinicus. Taxonomy (NCBI): domain Eukaryota; kingdom Metazoa; phylum Chordata; class Aves; order Bucerotiformes; family Bucorvidae; genus Bucorvus; species Bucorvus abyssinicus. Next base: position 6,692,452 of record CM020029.1, read on the forward strand.
GTGGGAAAGGATACTCCGAAAGAGAACTAAGGTATGGATGAACAGAGACATCACTGAAACGTCACAAAGTATGGGATGAGGCAAAAAAGGATGAAAGCCAGAAAAAAAAGGAGTCACCAGGAGAAAAGAGACCGAGATTTTCTGACTTCTGCCTAGTGTTATATGGCTGATGTAAATTGGCCTCCAAACTTCAGACCACACATGAACTCAGTGTGAACTCTCTCTAAATTTGTCTTCTCCAGCCGCCAGTTGCTCACGGTCAGGCTTTTGCCAACTGTAAGGAGCAAATACAGGTTCACTTAAAAGGAGTGAAATCCAGAGCAGCTGCCAGGGAACCAGCCACTACCTCACTTGGCATTACTTACAGCACAGTCTGACTAACCTAACTTTCTCTGAAGAAAACAGCCTGGGACAATCATCTGGGGATTGCTGGGCAGTCTCACAGGGGGAGCAGAGAAGGTGAAGGACATTCATTCGCTTCTCCTCCAGTCTAGAAATTGGTTCCATTTTTACAAAGGTCAATAGGAATAGCCCCACTGATACCTGACCAAGTTTGACTAGACCCTCAACTACCAGCAAAATACAGCATTTAGTGGCTTAAATTTACACCTCAAACTAAAAAAAAAAAAAAAAAGTGTAACAACTTTTTGTCTCAGTTTCTTCACTCAGAATAAAACTCATTAATCTCACAGGTACTGTGAGGATGCATTTGCTGAAATTTTGAATTCATAAAGTAGAAACAGCCTGTGACATATCCCCCTCAAAATAAAGTTATTCTTGCTTACAACTCAAAAAGATGTCTCATTCTTCTATTACTGTCAAACGCAACTGATTGCAAGCTGTCTCTGGTGCAAAACATCAACACCATTGAACCACGGACTGAAAAGTAATAATCATTTTATCTGTACTTATTAACCCAGGGATTTTGAGTCTTGTTTGGAACATTAGGCTAGGTGGAGTCACAGAAATGGTAACTTTATCTCCCTTTTAATACTTTCTCAACAGTTACCAGGTGAGCCACCCATGCCACAAGATTAACAAGAAACAAGAATTCCTGACTTTGGGCAGATAAAATAGTAGCACATGTAAATCACTGCGCTAACTGATGGTACTAGAAAACTAGAGTTCATCTAAGAACGCAGCACGGAGGGTAACTGATCTCGCATTTTAAAGAGTGATCAAAACTTGGCATTCAGAGACCAGTACGAAAACCCAAACCCATTTTTGGGGATGCGCCACTGCAAGGGAGATTCAAGTCTGACCTCATCTTTACTGAAATACCAAGCAAAACAGAGCCTTTAAAAATCCACTTTGGGGTCTTCTTAAAAATTAATACTGCTAGCCTCAATTCTTAGCGAGACAATACCTACAATACCTCTCGTAATGGATGCAAACCTATGCCGACACTCGGCCGCTAAAGACATCTCTGCCCAGCAATCGTCCTTGCTATTTGCAAAAGCCTTTGAAGTACGCAAAGACTAAATAGCTGTTTCTTTTCCCTGAAAATCCCTCCACCGCTCCCTGCTACAAAAGGCTGAAGAGATAACTTCATTGACCTTAAGGTGAACAAGACGTGGAGCTGGCAATTTCCATCCTTCTGCTCGAGTCCATGGTTTTGAGGAAGAATTACATGCAACTGCCTAACAAAAAGCAGCGCTAATTAACTTGTACCTACTCATTCAGAGCCTCAAAGTAAAATGAATTGTGGCACCGAGCAACACGAAGACAAATGTAAAAACACGCTTTTGCATGAAATTCAGACACAGGCTTCCATGTCGCAGATGCATTTAGGCCAATCTAAGAGCAATAAAGCCCAGATGTGCAAGACACTCGCTGATCTCAGGCTGCAATCCAGACTAGTATTTGCCCTGCTGTGGCTGTACAGAAGTGGCAAGGAGAGGCAGGAGGTCTCATTTCTAAACTACCTTTCCATGTGTTGGTGTATCAGGTTAGACTTCCTCTCGGGACTCAGTCCCGTAACTGTGATATAGCAGGGTACTGCCGTGACTGATGCTTTTTTCTGTTACACACCTGGACTGTACAACTACAGGATTATAAAACTGTAAAACTACAGGAATCGTCTCACAACGTATGTTACGTGGCCTACAGTGTAAGATGGATCTGTTTGCAGACCACGGCAGCACAAAGCCTTGCTCACTCCAGTGGCAGCGAGCCTTCTTACTCTCTTGTGTACTGAAGGGGAATAAACCCCATATGAAAAACACTAAACCCAAAGAAACCTACTCATGCCTCTTTCACACTTGCTGCAGCACACCATCATCACATCCACTGCAAGGAAATGAATGGAAACATGTCTATCAGTGGGAAAAATGAGCAAGACCACCCAGGAGCAGTGGATCATGAAATCCGGTTGGGCACAGCACAGAAATTATCCCTGGTTTCCTTTCCCAACCGTACCAATGTATTCATCCAGGAAGGTGAATGCATCTCCTTACATTACAGGAGGCGACAGGTGGTTATTGTTGAACCTGGAAGACTGACTGGGTCATCTCCAAAATAATTTGGCACATTAAGACGCTCTCACTAAGCCCATGCTGCTGGTACGGAAGGCAGCACCAGGAGGACAGGGTACCACTTCAGCAGCCAGGTTCTGCCCCGGCAGCTCAGGAAGGCTCCTGAGAAGTGTCCAGCCTGACTGGGGAATGCACATTCAAACCCAGGCGTTGCAGAGCAAGAAAATCCAAGTGAGCGGAGCTGCACCAATGACAACGCATTTTCATTTTTTCCCATTATCTAGCGGCATGTTCTATTCTGTGATCAATGCCCCATCCTCGCAGGCTGCTGGAATAAACACTACCTGCTCTTTGCACTTGGCTAATAATATTAGGGTCTAATAATAGACACAATCCTGCCATGTTTCTAACAGCATGGAAACTGGCAATCAATATTAACAGGCATATTTTCAAGGATTTGTGATGTATTTTAGGGTCCTCAGGGGCTGCCAGGGTTATTTTGGATACTGGCAATCCCATATATTCAACCTGGGCAGCAGAGGCTACTTTGGCAGAAGAACCACCAGCCTCTTTGCACCATGGTGGAAAGGAACAACTGACCCAAGGGAAAGGATGTTGGGAGACCTATCATCAAAACAAACACAGAGCTTTGGTGTCTAAGGTGTATAGGTTTTGGGGTCTCCAAAGCTTAATTCACCAGCTCTTCTGTTTCAATTAAAAATAAGTGCTGACTTACATTCGCACTTCCCAGGCAGACATTGAAATCTTGGGCCTACAGAAGCAGCTGGCTTTCAGAACAATATGAAAACTGAAGAAAAGAGCCCAGTTATTACTGAACACTATTTCTAAAATGTTACTTATTGAAATGAAAATATGAACAAATGAGTTGTCCCTTTGTTTCATGTGCTTTTAATAAAAGGAAAGGAAATAGGAGACAAAACTTTTTAAAAGAACACTAGAAAACAAAATCTTCTTCTCCAATAGTTCAGGGATTTGTTTTCAAGCCTGAGCACCAAAGCTTGATTCCTACATCCGCTGGGAGGAATGTGAACACACATCTCCTCTCCCAGATCAGAATCACAGCCATCAAATAGCGTATTACAGCACAGCGTTCCCACCTCCGGACTGCAAAATTTTGTATTCATCCAGAGAATAGAAAAATGTCAACACTAGAAACTGCAAATAATTTTTTTCTAAAGACATACAAGAGCACAGTGGTTAAGCACAATCCACTAGGAAATGGATAATGGAAATTCAAATTACAGAGGTAAACAAAAGAGCTGAATGCTGCTCTACCTCAGCCTTGAAGGATGGGTTATCCCTCGACTGGTTTGACCTGAATTTTCACTTACAAAGGCAAAGTAAACAGAAACACAAATCCAACTCTATTATATCATTATTGCCATCTTACACATAGAATGAAGAATTTAAGAAACACGTACCTAGAAAGACTCCTAATCCAAATAATAGTAATAAAAGAACCCTAAAACTGTTTGCTCCTGACTTTACTTCTCAGTATGCTTAGTGAGCACACACATCAGTTCAGAAAATCAGGTTAAATTTATTTAGGATTACAAAGCGCAGCTATGGGCACTCATTTCACTAAATTACAATCTAGTGTCTAACCTAAATAACTTTTTAAGTAAAAAAAAAAAAAAAAACCAAAACAAGTCTCACTATTCAGTAGACTCTTACAATTGTGACAAGATAGAAAACCAAAAAGAGCAGTTCTAGCACATTCATTCTATTTTTATGTCATCCCTTTTATTTTCACAAACATTACTTACTGCGCCAAAATTGTTTCTGTGCAGAAATGAACCTGTCTCAAGGTCTATTAATGTTCAATTGTCCTCAAGTGTTTTCAATGGTCTGTCCCTCCCTTTCCTTTTCCCTTCTCCTTCCATTTTGACAAATGTAGAACCTCCAAACTGAAAATACATTTCATCAAACATTCCCAGCGCTGTTTCCCTGATACAGCATGTCCCATTTCCACACGTTCGTGCTCCTCTCCAAGTGATTGCTGTTCACTGTTTCTACCTTCAAAATTGCTAGGATTTTTGCTTGTACCTTTAAGGCTGGTATGGACTCACACACCTTCGCAGGACAAACTATTTAAATGAAAAAAAAACCCCACCATTTTCCTTATAATGCAAAGGATTCTTCAGCCCCTACCTGAGAGTTCACTGTAAAACCAAAGAATCTTTTTACTCCTTTTGATGGAATAACTTAAGCATTAGTGAAGAAAACTGAAAACAAACATCAGGCACGTTTCCTGCTGCTGCACCTATTTCAAAAGAGAGAGGACACCCCATCTGCCATTCCCATCAATCACAATCTTGTTAGCGAAGAGCCCAGAATGAATGTCCTGCCAGTAATCCGGCGTCTGTAAGAACGGAATGTGTCCAACCTTTTACTCTTTAAAAACCCGCTTGCACCCAAGCCCACCAAAATCCCATTTTTGGCGGACGGTTCTTTCATGCCGAGGAGCGTACCCGGTATCCTCTCCCATCAATGAGCACAGCAGCTGCCCCTCACCGCCCTCACTGGCTGCTCCACAGCCCTGAGAGTAGCCAGTAAACTGAACAACTCTGATACTACATTAGGCACCTTTGCCATTGCATTATAACTTTGGAGGCGAGATGAGCATACAGCTCCCCTCCCATCCCCTTCAACCGGTCAGGGATGTTTGGTCGACCACTCCCATTACCCATCCCGCTCTCCCGCAGCAATCAGGCAGTGGTGGGAGGTAGCGTGGTGGCAAAGCCCCCGCAGACCAGCAGCTCAGAGCCTGCCATTAGAGCGCATCTTGGGATGTTCCTCTCTCTTGCCTCAGTTTTCCAGAAACTTAACTTGTGTCACTCACTGGTACTTACTCAATGGTGTTAGTGGAAATAGGAAACCTTGGCCAGCAAAATGAAAAAGCACAAACAAGGTGCTTCTCTCCCGTTTTACTGCAGATGCTTGGCTGCCTGCCAAAACCCACTACAGGATTATGCTAATGCTTTTACTCTTCTTTATCAGTAGCCAAAATATCATCGCTCTTGTAAAGCAGCATCTGCAAGATCGGGTCCATTCTTCAGAAGAATGGCAGTAAATACGCTGCACCGCAGAACGAGGAGGACATTACCAGGGGATGCTTAAAGGGAGTCGTTGTCAGGGGTATTCAGTATCAGTAACACTCCAGCCCTGAAATTAAATACAGATTGGATGTTAGGCTGGATTTTTAGGTTTGGATTTTAAGTCCAAAAGGAGAAGCGTGTGACTATCTGGACACTGTAAGATGACATGACCTTTTGTCCTCTATTCAGTCAATGGACTTTCCTCTTGTATTTGGAGTAAGGGCTGGTCCAGGCTCAGCTCTCTGCAGTAAATCTAAGACACAGCGTCAGCAGAAAAAGTCTGCCTGGGGGTGGCTAATGGAGCTCCACGCTCCCCAAAAGGGGGCTAGATCAGCAAAAAAACACAACCCAGAAAGGAGCAAGAAGATGACAGCTCGATCGGGGTAGAGTCACTAAAACTAAATCTTCCAGGACTCTGCACTGTCATCCAGAAATTCAATGCATAGCTCAGTAGCACAACAAAGTGAAAAGAAACAGCGTCTACCATTCCCCATTCTTATAGTGAATATAGCAGTGAGCGTGTGAGGACAGAGCAAGTGAAATTGTAACAGAAGTCAGGATCCCCTTCCCAGAGCCTCTGATAAGGAATGAGATAAAAGAGGCAGAAGAACAGCTAAGAAGTGTCAGCAGACATAAACCTGCTGCTGGTCGCACAGCAACATAAATCACAAGTGACTCCATAAAAGTCAAGCAGCTACATGATCAGACACTCTGTATATTTAGAATCAGCATATATTTAGAAACAAGTAATAAAGTCAAGATGTTAGAAACTGCTGGAACAGTTCACAAAGCTTGACTTTTTCCCAACCAATCAAAAAAAATCTGTACTTTGCTACAGGTGTAATAGGAGAGGGGAAGAAGGCGGCTAGAATGTGTATTTTCACCTCACTATGTGTGCAAAATCGCTGCAGACATTAACAGGGGCAGAGAATTGGACGTTAAATAGCCCCTTCTCTCTGCAATTTGAGACTGTGCATGTGGCAGGAGCTACAGATGACTGCGAAACAGATTGATTTCTGCCAAATTCAGGAGCAGGGTTTTTCAAGAACTTCTAATACCCTTGAAAAACAGAACACGGGAAGCTCTCCAGAAATCTTGGCTTTCTCGGAACTCAATCAATTTCTCAGTCATCTATAGCTCCTGGCACCTGCCCAAATCCAACCTGAAGTCAAATGGCAGAACTTAAGTTAGCTTAAATTTAAATGCGAGAAATGGAGAGAATAAATCTGATTTCCATTATTGGCTGCACATTACCGTAACCCTTACATTTGAATTACGGCAGAGCAACCTACATGGACTAAGAGAAATTGTTAGATAAAACACATGAGGACAAGAAAGAAAAGCAAGTCACATAGCTAGTATCAGCAGCCAAGAGTTACACCCAGACGGGAAGGCTCCTCAGTGAGCAGGAGGACAATCACAGGTTTGCACACTGATCTATCATTCCAAGAAATACCTTCCAGCAAAATCACAAGGCCAAATTTTTCAGACTTATTTTATCCAGGGTTGATTTGTAAGAATGAAGGAGTTTGGGTTGGTACAATTTTAGCCTCTTCTGACAAATACATGCAGTACGTGACTGAGAATGAAATCTCCCTCTCCTACAGCCAGAGCCCAACAACCGTACACAGTGATATATAATTCCATTTCCTCGATGTTTCCTCCAAACAACGGCAACAACAACAAAGAAAACCAGAAGAGAATTATTAAAAACGTAAAATGAATTAAACAGTCGCAAATCGTAGAGGAACGCAAAATGTTTAGCATGCGCTAGCTTTACAAGAGGGGAATTAAATCAAAAAAAAAAAAGAAAAACAGACCATAAAGAAAACACATAAAAATTTGCATTTAAAACTCAAGAATGGGAGTGTGTGTGCTGTGGTGCTGCCATGCAGAGCAAGCACTCCATCATCAAACAAATACACCAGGCATGAAATAAGGGGAGAAGTACCCTTACCTCAGCGCTGCGTTTTTCCCATCGCTCCTTACACACCTGACCTGTCTGGTTTGGTACCCAATCTCCACCTCCCCAGGACGGTGGTGGGGTTTATAGCCCTGAAGTCTGGACGTGGTTCGCTCTCCAGAGTCTGCACCCAAATCCGGCATAGTCCTCCCAACCAGGTTGATGTCTTTAGGATAGGGCAGCTGGCATTCGCCCCAGGACCCCACTCGGAGGCTGTAGGTGTGCTCGTCCTCCCCAAGAGGACAGGAGGGAGTGCCGCAGGCTCTGGACTCGGTCAGATTCGGGCACGGGGCACCCCCGTAGAGAGGAGGAGCGATGACCGCCTGCGTCCGGTGCTGCAAGCTCTTGGCGCAGCCCGTGCCACACTCGGACCAGCTGGAGAACTCGGACACGACGCAGTCCCGCGGGCAGGGCACCAGGCAGGCTTGCTCAGCAGGGGGCTGCGGCGTGAAATATTCACATATTTCGTTGGCAACAACAGTTCTATTCAGCTTCTGGAGGCAGCGGACGCGCCGGCGCTGCAGCCCGTGCTGCGCAGTGACGCAAGCCCCAGCTCCCACCTCACCGCCAGCAAAGGGGACGAGCCCACACCTGTCCCATCCCGAAACCTCCCACTCAAAAAGCTCCAAGTGCCAGTCACAGACTTTAAAGCACCTCCTCTGGCTTTCAGGTTTGTCCTTCTGGTCACAGTTCACATGGTACGTTGTCCAGCCCTCTGCGTGGGTGCACCAGACAGTCCGACTCCGAACGCCTCCCAAGCCGCAGTCACCAACACATCGGCCCCAGTGACCTGCAAAAGAGGGGGTGTTGAGAAATGCCACGCGATACTCCTGCCATGGATCTGTCCTGATGCCCAGTAGCATCCAAACCATACCCTGCCACATATTAAAAAATAAGTAACTACCAGCTGGTCCCTAAAATCGGTTAAAAGCTTCCTAAAGGCTGCAAGTCATTTCTCCTCCCAGTGCACTCCCATCACTCAGAGAAATTTGCAGGGAAAAAAAACCTGCCCCACAATATCTCAAATTAAAGGCAGGCCAGGCGCATTTCTGGAGCAGTAAAATGCATCCCAAAGCCCGAGGAAACATGAATATTTAATTTCATTTGTACAAATGCATACAAAAATGATCATAAAGGAACAATAATCTAATAGGAAAAGAAAGTCAAGTTAGATAAGAGGAAAACAGTCTTAATAGAGCAATTAGTCAACGGAATAAACTGCTCTGGGAAGCTGAATCATCATCCGTGGTGATAACATGGTGAGGATAAATACTACAAAATTAAGAGCATACTCTTAATAGGAATTGGAAATAGAGGAACTGCAGTGCTATGATAGCGTACGTACTGCAGGATAGGTCCCACAGGGACCTCTGCTCTGAGAACAGAGCCCCGACAGCAGAGAAGGCACCTCAAGCGCATCGACTTCTGAATTACCCTGGGATGTACATCAAGCAAGACGTTTCCATTTGCAGCACGTCGCACTATAAGAGGTGTTAAACCTAGTCATCCAGGCAGAGAAATTAAATAAAAATTAAGCCCAGTGACATCACTTTTAGTTCTGGAGCACATGAACACGTATATGTAATCACACGAATCTTATTTGAGGATCTGTAAGTGAACGTAATCAGAAAAGGCTAAATAGAAAGATTTTTCTGTGACAACATTATTCAAGAAAAATCTACCAAGCAAAAAAAATAATCTGAGGGCTATAAAGCAAAAAATTGCTTATAAACTGGAAGGGAGAGGGAAAGCACTAGGCCAAATCTTGACTCATTAAAGGGATTTTGATGATCATCTCTCAGGAGGGGCTCATCTCTAAGTTTAAGGCTTCCAAGTTTAAAAACTTTCCAATACCTCCTAACAGAGCCCCTGCACCCAGTGAGAACACTGCATTGAAAATACACTGCAACTACCCTGTATTTTGTATTTTTTCAGGGCAGAAAATGAACTTACAATAAATAGGTCGATTTGAGTTTTTAAAAATTGATTTTATAACTACCAGAATCAGTTCCATACTTACACTACAAAACCAAACACACATAGAAAAATCGAAGCAGCCCCATAATGGCTGCAGTTATAATACCAGGTATTTCACCCAGCTGATGGCGGTTTTGATGGTAAACCCACTGCTCTCTCTTCATGAATAGAGGAGTTAATCCTCCAGCGGCAGGGGCTTCACATTGTGTAATAAATAAATAATTTTTTTTAAAAATCCCCGTTTTTTCACTGTTAATAAAAGAGGAAAAGTAAACAGGAATTGGATACAGCCGAGCTTCTGCTCCAACACATCCTGTGCTCTTGTGATGTCCCTTCTGTGGGCACTCCTCCCTCATCCTCCAGGTCAGGACTGTCCTCGGTCTGGCACCTTCTCCCGCAGGGGACAAGAGGGGTTTCCAGAGTCGTCAAGGTTTAGACAGCTCCAGCTCCTGCTGAATCCATCAGGCTATGTGAAAAACCTTTGTCCCTTTTATGCCTCTGTTTCACACCAAAAGGTACCAGCCCAAGGCAAGGACTCAGCCGTGATGCATATCTTGAACAGGAAAAGGCAGCATCAAACTCTACCGTGCTCCACAAGCTGTGCTACACTAACGACAGGCTTTCAACAGAATTCAGTGTGCTTAAAAACTGAACATTCAAAAACACAAATATATATGGTTTTGAAGTTCAGGTACCTGAAGAGGTCCACTGACAGTATAAATGTTTATCCTTGATACCTCACCTTGATCTAGAAGAATATTCCTATATAAATGCCAACAAGACTCGAAACCAGACACTGGATTATGTATGTACTGTCATTTCAGTAAAAATAATAGTCACAATTCAAACCTCAAGTACTAGGTGGCTTTTTACCAAAAGAGGAAAGTAACTAGCACAAAGCCTAAGCATCGCAACGTAATTTATCGTGAGCTTATTTCAGCATTTGTTGCTCTGAAGCAGTTCAGCAAAGGCAGTTTGATTTTTTGGGATGAGGAAGTTTCAGCACAGCTTCACCAGTTTGTTTTTAAAGCAAAAATTCAAGTAATATTGTTTCACTTCAACACAGAGCGTAACAGTATTTTCCTCATCAATAGGACCAATTAAGGATTTACTAATTATTTCTTCAGATAGCAAATAGCATTACAAATAGTATTAAAACCCCCCATGGAGGAATACAAAGCACTTGTAGCAGAGACTGGCCACGTTACGCTCACCAAACCTACCAACGCTCTTTCACTACCGCACAGAACTTGTCTCATTAGTATTTTTTATACATGTCTGGCTCTTGCTCGTCAGCTGCTCTGTGATAGCTGCAGATTTACCAATCCTTACACTAACAGGACAGAGAGAGATGTAGCAGAAGCCAGAAGCACAAAATGGCCATTATTTAACGTCAGATGTGAATTTAGAATGAAAAATTACCCCCCCAAAAAAGTAAGCAAGGACTCATAAGGAATTACACTATCATTAGACACATCACAATTTGCAATTATTCTCTGGCAAACAGGCTAAAAAAGTGGCCTGCTCTTGGCATGCCAAAAAAAAAAAGCAGCGTGAGAAATAAGGTTAAAAATCAGATGCAAATTCTATTACTACAGATTTTTTTCACTTCCTGATGATCTCTTCAGGACACAGCAGTAAACTTATCCACAATGTTTCACTGCTTAGTTAAATACCCTGTTCAGTAGCTTAAAGGAGGAGAAGGATGTAAATACTTCCCAGTCAATAGTCTGCTCTGTAATTAGAATTTAATTATTTTTAGAAGTGCCATGTTAAATGTCCACCTTCCTTTGAATAAATTGGAGTCAATTACAAGAAACATCTCAGCACAATGTGAATAATAATACTAACTATATTTTATTAAAAACCCACTGAAATTTAGGCATCAAAACCTCAAACTTCAGAAAGGTGCTTTGCAACTCCCAGTTGAGAATGGGAGGCCACTGGTAATTAAAGCACTAGACTAAACAAAATGAAATATATTTCTCAGTGATCTGTCTGTAGAACGTACAAAACGATGAAGATAAAGGATAGATATCATCCACCTCCCAGTCACTGTAAACTAATCGGATACCGGATGGGTGTTTGATCTCATCAGAGTAGGACACGGGTGGGGAAGGAGAAATCGTCGACATAATTGAAACAGAGGAGCTCTCAGCTGGATATCAGGAAAAACCTCATCACTATGGGGACAACCCTTGGAAGAGGCTGCCTCAAGGGACAGCAAAATCTCATCCTTGGAGCTTTTCAAGATCTGACTGAGCAACCTGGTGTGAATTCAATATTGAACCTACTCTAAGCAGGAGATTCAAGCATATGACCACCCATGGCAACCTGGATTACTTACTCTATGAAGGAGCATCTTAACTGAAAGTAAGGCTTTGTCCACTAGGATGCGAAAAAAAGTTTTTCACTAAAGTATACCACTGAGTACCAAGGAACATCCGATAACACAAATAAAACTGAGCCAATCAAAACAAAGAGAAATTCACTATTTCCAAAAATGAGAAGTCAAGCAAAACTTGCTTCTACTTGACTTGTACAAAACCTGTGAGAGACAGTGGGATGTCTTTGTTTACAGAAAACTGAAAACCACATCAGCCTACTGTCTCTTACAAGACATCTATAACACTTCAAGTAACAATGACATGAAAGAGATTAATAAATCAAGAACAGTGTGATACAGAAAACCCACACATCGTTCCGTTTGCCCTCTTTCATTGGCCAGAAAGAGAACCATGCTATCGCCCCATAGAGCTCCTCTAACCCCATCCAAAGGAGGCAGTAACAGCAATTGTAGTTTATTTGACGTGGTGTGCACCGATTTGCTTTTCCTGCATACAAGTCCTACCTACAATTAGGCAATAATTAAGCCTGAAAGGATACAGTGACATCTGCTTTTTGACACACGGGCCACACAAGTGTAAGGCAGGCAGGACATTCAGACAATAATTACATATTTCAGACAAAAATAAAACGCCACTAAACGTCAAACCTAAAAGAGGAATCCCAGTAAGAGCTGCTTAATAAGTATGTTATTGGTTAATAAGGATTGCTACAATAATTATGCTCTGTTTAATGTGACATTTAGCTTAATTGCAATCATTTCACCATCGGAGATTTCATTCAACAATAAGCATCTTCCACAATTATTCTGTCCCTGTAGCTATGTACTAATTTGCAAACTTAGGACAAGATCGGCGATCAGTTCAAGGGAGTATTGTGTTGGTAATTTGTTTCAAAGAGGTAACATATTCTCCAAGTCTCATCTGATACATAAAACAGTGAAGGAACACTGAGAAAATTAACGCACAATCACAGGAATAGTCCTCCTATTTTCCACACTTTTTTCTTTGTCTTTCAGTTTCAGTATCAAGTTTAAGGGCAATCGTTCCAGACCTGAAAAAACCGTCTTTAAAAAGAATCTCCTAATTCTTCGACAAAGTTCCCCAAACACCATAACAGAGACGAACAACTTCATTAGTGCCTGGCTGAGGAATAACTCCACCAGACATGACAGCAACTCTAAAAGATGACTGCAGTGTCCACTTTAATGGAATACTTCTGCTTGAAATGTCATATAACCACTTTGGATGTCACTCTAAGATCCTTCCACCAGTGCGCATTTATATGAAACGGAAAGCTCCAACTCATTCTGTCATTTCTGAGAACAGATAACAACTGACTCAGACAACACATGAGCTTTACTCCTAGCGGCATTACAACCAACTAATCTGAACTATTAGTAACAGCGGCAAAAAAAGTAAGTTCCACTGAATTGGTTTCCTCAGAATTTATTACTTTATGAGAAGTTTTTATGAGATTGATGTGATTTTATAATAATTATGTATTTTTTATGAGACTTGGACATGTATTTATTTATTATGAACCAAAGTCTTAAACATCATACAAACTACCACATATTTTTCACCACTCTTTTTTTTTTTTCCCAGCATCATGTAAAGACATTCAATACAATGCCAAGAAAAATATTTCTAATGATTCAGACAAAGATATTACTGTGCTGATGAAAGCCGTATCATGCCCTCTCCATGTCAGTATACTCAGTCCTGTCACATCTTCTCTTGCAGACTAAACAGACTAAAATCTTTGGGACCAGCTCTGTACAGAGTCTAGGATACCAGATCTGGTATGTTTACATATTTTATATATATTTATATATATATATATATATTTATATACAAAATAATATTAGTATAGCTGTAGTTACCACAAATGCCGGCTCCCCTGCTTTCTGGAAGAGCCCTCCTGTATGTCTGCCCTCCATCTACTGCCACATCTAAGCAAAAATACAGCTCTTCTTCCTTGCCCATACTTAACTGTCTCAATTATTTTGCTATTTATTATGAACAGCCGTTCCACTATAATCTGTATGAAAGACGCTATACTAAATAAAAGACTATTGTACTATTTGCAACGTGTCACACAGGGCATATCAAATTCCTCTGGTTCCTGGGATTAATTTTAAATACCTGCAGCACACTTTTTAAACTTTCATGACCTCCACAAATGAGTAATTCAGCAGCTTAGTTATTCATCTTATTTCAGATCTGAATGAAAGGGAAGTTCAGTGACTTATAGCCATGGAGCAGTTTGTTCCAATTTTACATTTCAGGTTTTTTCCTTATTACCCACATGCAGTAACACTCAAGACATACTCCAGCAAGAAAGACATTCTGCAGGAAAATGTAACGAACACTGCTGTTGATGAAAATTCAGTGATTTACTAATCCCTTGGCACTTGAAGGCAGGACTTCTCAATATTATGCACTAATGTAAACTGCATTAGCTGAGCTACTCAATCATGTGCCCACACCCCAGAGACAGCCCAGGAAAAAATATTCTTTTCTTTCAACTCTTAGTTAAAAAATAAAAAAAAACATTTCTGTGATACTCATGCGACACATTTAGAGGGTTCGTGAGAACAGATCTCTTGCCTTGATAGCAGCTGACATTAGGAGATGAGAGCATAATGTATATAAATTTATGTATACTATAAAAACAAAAAGTATAAATAGATGTTATCAGCAGATTACAACTGTGAGTAGTTTACTGCATATGACATTAAAAACATCTCAGTACCGCGTTATAGATAGTTATAATCAAACTCTGACCTTTTTAAAATTCCAAACGTCTATGAAAACCGATTCCTTTTAAAACATAACAGCCTTTATAAGGTGTTTGTAAATGTAATTTTAATATAAAATGCAGCCGAAAAATGTTTCTTCAGTCACTCCACCTTGACTCCGGGGCTTTTATTTCCCAACGGGAACTGTTACTTCCCTGTGAAAGAGCACCCAGAATCAATACAATGCTGGTTACACAACGTCTCCTGCAACACAAACCACCCGGCTTACGGTGGGGAACCAGAGGAACGACACGGGCACTGCTGGACGCCCACCTCCACAATACCTTTTTCTGATCTTTTTTTTTTTACATTTAAAACTTCTCTCCAGCCCAGAGAAAGCTCACAAACTCTTCAAGCAAAACCAAGTAAGAGGTCAAGGAGGACTATTCTGCTATTTGCAGGGAAGCAGAAGGGAGCTTCGGATATTTGTGAATGGGATTATTTCGTATTTGTCTGTAGGAACTGGGTGACTCAGAAGACCCCCTCCAGTTTTACACAGGTCTTTACATTGCTGGTCTAACACCAGTAAGCTTCGCACAAGGCTTTTTCTGCTTTTCCATACATTGGCTTCCCCTCATGGTCCTTCCCATGGGCGGTCACTCCAAGTCATTTTTCCAGCATGCGAAGGCCAGGTTTCACTCCAGGTCCACCTCCTTGCCAACAGCCCAGCAATGGGTAGGATCACTGCAGAGGCAATTCACAGCTCTGGACGAGACCGCCTCATCCACATCTCCACAACAAACCTTCCCAAACGACGTCAAGATCAGCACTAATGGACTCCTAAAAGGAACACCACCAGGAAATTTGCTGTCAAAGGTTCGCTGCTCTGAGACACAGCCTTGGAGGGAAGCAGTGGCAGTGGTCCAACATCTGCTTAGTCTTCGAGCTCCAAGACACAAAGAGAATTCACTACCTGGCAAACACCAGACGCTGTCATTCTTTCTTCCAAGTTGTGACAACTGCAGTTTCTGATTTTCTTGCTCTTTCATGAAGAATAAATTATATTTATTTATTGAAATAATAGCAACGTACTTTCAAAATTTTAAAAATTTAAATAATTTTGTTGGGGTTTTTTTTCCATAAAAATTGTTTCAGAGAAAAGGCTGTGAAATAATTCAGCAATCTGCACACCTGCAAAACCCTTCTGAACTATCAGAATTTACTTCATGTGCACAATCACAGAAACGTGTGTATTCCCTCTCCAGACATCATTTTGAGGGAGAACTACATTTTTGCTGCTCAGCTTCATGCTATTCCCAACTCACCTATTCTATAACCCACTGCAGCACAGAAGCCAGCGTACTTTGTCAGTACAATCAATACACTACGGTGAAGGAATGGAAATCCAGAACTGCACACTGAGGTGCTACCAAGTCTGGCTGGGGTTAAATGGTGGAATTGCCTCCTGCAGAGCTGATGTGTACACACGTACAGATGTGTTACAGATGTGGTGGGGGGGATATTCTCCAGACTCCCTGACATGCCCCAGCTGGGGCAGATTCTCTGCCCACAGATACTCCCCTTGCTCCGGAGCAAAAGTGGGGCAGCCTGAAGCTCTTGGAACAGAAAAGGCAGATGGTAAAATATAGACACCCGGTACTTATACAGAAATATACCTTCTCAGTTGTAAGGGCCAGACAGTCATCATTCTTAATAAGCATTATAGAAGAGCTATAGAATGGGCAGGATTTCCCATGGTGCCCAAACTGCTGCTGATTAATATTTCTGCATAAATGGAGAACACTGATGACAACAATTCCCTGGCAGACAGCATAATTAATTCATGTGAAAAGTACTATTTTTAAATATGTGCACAATCAATTTTTCAAAAACTGGTCAGAGGCTCTGCTAGAACTACACAAACTGCTTTTAATAGGCATTTTCTCTTTTTTTTCCTCGTTTACAGTCCATATTTAATTAAACACTTTTAATTACTTATAATTAAACTTCCATTTACTCTAGACACTCTTCTTAAATGCACCAAATTCTAGAGGAAAAGTATTTTGGAAAAGCACACTTCTCTGCAATACTTGGAAATAGCTGTACAGGAATAAACACCACGAGCAGCTATGCCAAAGTTTGGAATGATAAGTGTTCTCCAGCAGTACATCAATCTGCTCACCTCGCAGATGCTGTGAGCACAGGCTGCTGACAGGAGGAATGGCTGAGCATTGAGCAGCATCTCATCAATCTAAGGGCGCCAAAGAGCTTAAGGTTCTAGACAGTGTAAAGCAGGATGAAGGGCTTTAGGATGCAAGTGCTTTTCACTTCAGGGAAGAAAGTCAGGCATACAGGGAGGAAAAAAAAAAAACCCAAAAAAAACCCAACCCCCCAAAAAACTAAATAACTAGATCCAATTCACAAAAAATTAATGGGAGCAAAATATTAATGTGAAAGGAATACAATGACAAAGAAGTTAATTTCAAAATTGAAATAATCTCCCATCACATCATTAATTGAGCTTCTTGACTGCAAGGCCCAGAAGAAGGGAATAACTAAAATAATTGAGTTCACACTCCGAGAACACAACCACATTACCTCATTCAGACTTGCAGCTGTTAAGATAAGAAATATCTTGGGAATCTTGTGACAAGAATTACGAAATACAAGTAAGCATAGCATATCGAGATAGGTGTGTGAAGAAGGAAAAAATCTCCATCCCATCTGGAGGCAGATTTTGCCAGGCATCATTCCAAACAACTACCCACACAGGTGAGGGGAAGCAAAACACCGCCCAGTTAAGATCTGTGCATCAGGCCAGGACCAGGGATCTTATGAAGAGGTTGTGTTATCCCACGATGGTTTTGAACTTTGTGGGGGTTAACTCGCACATTAGACATATTTAGTTGCTGGAGAGCAGGACATGGCCTTCAACTAGACCCATCCATGGAAACAGCCCCGCTGCAGCAGTGCTGCTCGGCAAACCTACCTCCCAAAGGAGAACAACAAAACCTAGAACAGGGGCGATAAAGCAGTACAACACAAAGGGCAATTTTCTACTTGTTTTATTTTTTAATTTAGTTTTTCCCTTTTCCAGATGCGTTAGATTCCTTGGAGCAAAAGCCAGCTACACTCTAAGGATAAGCAGAGAAGTGAGTACCATGGTCCTGGCCATAAATCTGTGTCAGTACGTTAACAGGAGGGCAAGCGCTGCAAGTCCTGCAGCAGACAGTGCTAACCCCCGGTCCCAGCGTGGGAACGAGCACGTTTAGGGGAGGGGTCCAGGGGTTTATCTGGGGTTCGTTTCTTTTCAATGACTACACTGCTGAAATAAAGGAAACCGAAAACAGGACATCAGTTCCAACAATTTAAAGATGGAAGTGTCCAATCATCAAATCGCGCCCTGAAATTTTTCAGAGGTCAGCCTTACAATGCTGGGAGATCTTCACTAACTTTTTGACAGACGCTTTGCTCACATTATTCTGAATTTACAGTGGTTACAATATTTCTGGATAGTCTTCGGCTATCACCAAAATCCTACCAGATGTACACTTTTACATACATTTCCATAGGCTTCAGCACAAGGGATAAAACCACATCTTCCAAGATGTGTAAACAGCTGAGAACGACCTTGCTAGCATAGACCCAGGTTTCTTCTGAAAACCACTTTGAGGTGTGGCACTAAGGGTGCAGGCAGCATTCAGGTATTCTGCTGGGGCTGTTTGCTGAGCGGAGACAAGCAATTTTGAACTTGAAAATCTGGTCACTGCTGCCATAAAAGACATCACACACTACGATGTTTTCTAGCAAAAGAATGGTAACATGGAAAAATACCAGTTACAGATGCACATATGCTGTATGCATATTTTACATCCCAACGTAAGCATCTGCTTTTACAACGTTAGCCCACGCTTTGCAACTGAAGATTTTTAGAAACAAACGTTCTTATACATAAGTAATCATTTAACAAGGCCTCCAGAAATGCAGCCCTTAATAGATTTAATTAACAGGTTAATGATGTGCATAGCATGCATGCTCTCAAAAGCAAAGATTTTCACATTAAGCTTGCTTCTGTTTCACAGAAGCAGCTTTCTGTAGAATATCTGTGCTAATGTAATTACACATCTGGTACTTCTGCTGCTTTCAATTGCAGAGATATTTATAAACAGTGCTACTCATTTACACAAGAGTACCTAACTGTTCTAATGTTTTACACTACAAATAAAGGTATTTGCATGAAAATTCAACTGGAAAGACTTCTGGTTTACAGCCCAGAGTGGGTTTAGCGAATATATAAAATGATCAAAACCAAATCTAACATTTACACTGTTGTCATGAATGCCTGCGAAACCTGCATGAACTAAGCACGCCTCAAGTTCACCTCGATATAAAGGGGTCAAGTACAAATTTTTAGACAGTTTTAAATTAAACATCAGCACTGGTAATCACCTTTGTTCCACTGTGTCACCAACACGGCAAAACTAACGTTTTAAAATATCATTTATTGGCAATGTTCATTCATCACCCTCAGTGTAACTGGGAAATGATCGAAAACCAGGCCAGAATAATGGAAATCCCACATTATCTCTACCAGTATTGTCAAGAAAATGCAGTGGTTATTAATTTAAATATGCTTCAAAGAATGATCACAATTTCAAATGCAATTAAAGAAGATAAAAAGCCATGCCTGCCTCAAGCTGCTTTCAGTTCAATTTAGGTTCATCATGATAGTATCTGAAATCCCCCAACTTACTAAATATTGACAGAAGATGCTGCTGCCCTAAGTGTTTCATCAAAGGAGAGGATGAGTCCCAAGTTCTGACAGGGCTTTTCTGAAAGGAGACGCTATCAAAGTCACCTTTCAACACCTGCATGCTCAAGCTCAGGAATGCCTGCATGGGAGAAAAGAGAAGCCGAGCCAAGGACTCCTTTTCGTTTCATATTTTAAGGCACATCCAATTAAGAAAAATCATAAATTATTTACTAAAAGGAGAAGAATATATGTGTGAATGTGCATCACGTTGCTGTCAAATATATATATCCATATACAAATATAAATATACATGCTATGAGGTACCTCTATCCAAACTATGCCATTTTGCTCACATTTTGGAATGTGAAAAAAGTGTTTTTTCACTCAGTCCATACCCAGTGCAACAGAAGCATATAGAGGCAGCTCCCAATCCTTCTCTGAGGAGACATGTCCAGTGTCTTGGAGGTCATGATGGAGGATGCGGATTCTTCTGAAGGTGACACTAAGACAGGCAACAGACAAAACACTGAAAACTGCTCATCTAATTACTCCAAACCCCCTGACAGTAATCTGGGCAAGCAGAACCAGGATTAATTTTGGAGGACAGGGGAATAAAAACACTTAGCTAATACTCCTGAGCCACAGATTTCAACGGGCTTTTAGTTTCGCTGCTTTTATACGAGTAAACTGTTTCCATATGAACCAGCTCATTAGCATGTCCCAGCTGGTTCATTAACCAGTACACGGAGATTCAGTATCACCATAAGAAAACTGCTACAGAAAGAGCTTTCTTGAGAAATGGAGTGGGCTACCCAGCCTCTTCCAGAAGGAAATCCATCTCTCAGTCTTCTCCCTAGACAGGTTTAAAGAATTACAAAGTTCACAGCAAAGGCGGCATACCCATCCACAAACTACAAGATTAATAAATCTGTCTACACCCTCAGCTGATGGACACCACTCAGCTGTAGATAAATCAGACTGGTAGTTCTGTGACATAAGAAAAAACAGTTCTTCCACTAAGGATACTGAAATAACTGCTCTGAATTGAGTTTTAATTCCACTGGGCATTCTCCAATCCAGTCAAGCCACTTAGTATTAGAAATGTCTATTTCTTTCTTATGATTCCCATAATACACATTATTCAGAATATCCTGAAGTAAATAAAGCCAATTTGATGTGAGATCCTTTTAACAGTAAGCCATATATTTTATATAGACAAATAGCAATGACTGGTCAAATGGCAAAAATCAATGAAGAAAAGGGAGCTAAGAAAATTTAATCCATACTAATTATATGTTAAAGATATTTATAGTCTGTCCTATCTGAGGTTTAGAAATTCAAGACACTCTTCATCTTTGAAAATTGACCTTAAATTACTTGAATTCTTTTTCAGATGATGAAGAAAGACTTTGGTTTACATCAAACCATGATATTACTGCAGATATAGAAAGTGGGTTCCAAAAAGCATCAATGGAATACATGTCTATAGCTAATAATGTGCATAAACTTCAGGTGTTTTTAAAACAAACCAAAAAAAAAAAAAATCTAGATTTCTTTAAAGAATATTTACTGTTCTCAGGAGATGTTTTTTAAAAACTCTTTCTTCCACTAAAGCTGGTACGCTAAATTTAAATTCTTTCTACTTTACTCCCTTAATAAAGGACAGGAAAATACCTCCTGGACCTCTGAGCTTAGTCAGTAAGAAGGTAATATAGGCAGGTTTGTCACAGATTCTTCTACTTAAAGGTCTCAAACAGTTCCTTCAGTTAGACCAGTTAGGTTTACTGTCCCATCATTCTTCCCAAAGCATTTCACTGCACAATCTTCCATTCTCCCAAGTATTCAAACTTAAACCAATCCTGACAGGCAAACTAAGCAACTAAATACTTTCCTACATTAATTTTTACACACGCAAAACCACATTATTAATGGTTACTGAGCCAACATTTCCATTTATCTAGATTTGTCTGGTTACAATCGTTGCTGCCCAAAGAATTTTCCCCTGATAATGATGAATGTGTGACCACACCCCATATCCATGTGAAAGCCTTATTTACTTCCACATGCAATCGGTTTCCACCAGACTAAGAAAGCAGAAGCTGCCCACCACTATGCATCCAGACAGCCTCACATCAAAATCTGCAACAAAGCGTGACAACAAAAATAGTGTATGTGCTCCTAATCTAAGTTTCTCCAACAGCATCATTTTCAGAACTTTTTTCTGGATCACATTCCCCTGCATCTTCTTTGCCCTTCAGGACAGCTTTCCACAGGATTCTAGTCTCCTGAGCAAGTTAAAGTCCATGCTCCCAAGATCAAGGAAGGACCTTTAATCCACTACTTTCCTTCCTCACTTCCCTCAGGATCTTAAACTCCACCATCCTGTAGACCAACTCCACTCCCTGTGACTAAGGCTACCGATTACCACATTCCCGACCAGTTCCTCGGTATCTGTGAATCACCCATCTTAGTTGGCCTGTCCATCACCTGCATACAAAAGATGTAGTGTAGAACCATTTTACCTTGGAAAAGAACTTTAAAATCATTGAGTCCAATCATTCACTGCCAAGTCCACCACTAAACCATGTCCCTCAGCACCACATCTACATGTCTTTTAAATACCTCCAGGGATGGTGAATCAAGAGGAGTAGAAGCAGGGAATGACACATGACGGGGTCATGTGCAGGCTGGCACTGGAAACCTCACCACTTCCGCTAACTCACTAGTGGTCAGTTAGAAAAATGTACATCTGGAGCTGGACAAAACTGGTTACAGGATTAAAAAAAAAAAAATTCTAACATGGCAACATAGACCAGTGAAAAAAGAGAAAGGTGTAAAACTGTTAGGAAATTAATGTGACCCCATGTGGATCCTACAGTGAGGAAGAAGACACCAACAACACATGAACATCATATTCCTCCTGGAAAACGACTGCAGATGCTGACATCCCACCACAACCAACATGAACCCACCAACCTTAGAACTCAAAGGAGCAAGGCAGGAGTAACACCAAGAAAGGTGCCCAAGCTGATAGTTGTGTGTATAACAACTTCAGCTGCATTGCTCTTCTTTCTTTTTCTGTAACAATTAGACGTGTACTAATAATGATTAGGCTCTTAGGATTTCAGTTACACTAACAATAATTAATTGACCGTAGTTATCTCTAAGGCGTGCTTCCTCCTAGCCCAAGAACAAGGAGAGAAAAATTTACCTTTAACACAGACACGCTTCAACTTCTGTGAGAGATGGACTCTTTCTCAGTCCATACATATCTGTGGGTTTTCCTGCAATGCACTCCCAAGCCCTATCACTACTGCAATTAAACAAGACAGAGAATGACGTTCTCCCAAACCAGACCGAGCAGAGCACTCTGCCAGAACGCCGGTAAAAACACAAGTGCCTGCTGTAATGCAACTTATTCAAATAGCTTAGTGTCAGGAATAAATCAGCTTCAGACATTTGTGTAAGTAGAAATAAAGGTGGTTTGCATCAGTCCTCTTAGGGAGATTCTTCACATTCATTAGGAGCTGTAATGCCTTGGTAAAACAAGTTCACTACAGCGCTCTGACTGCGAAGTTCAGAATCTCAGGTATTGCCACAGACCTTAATCTTTCCAAATAATTAATTTCATTTCACATGCACTAACTGAAGAATACTATGCCTGACAAAGGTACTTATGACAGAAGCTGATTTTAATTTTTTTAAAAAACCAATTAATCAGAGCATTTTATAAACTCTTCCTTAGATTAAGGCCATTCTAAAGCCCTTCTTGAGTTTCATATGTGAATAAACCCATCCATAACAAGTCTGCAGGGCTTTTTACATTCATAATTTATGGGCAAACAGATTTTCCCCATCGAAACTCCAGTGAGGATCAGAAATACCTTTTTATGGTCACCTTAAAAAAACTCCTAAATCATGCAATTATAATGAAACTGCTTATATAAGCTACATTAAAATATTAATTCAGCATCAAGTATATACAGAAACAGCACA
The DNA here is from genome assembly GCA_009769605.1 of Bucorvus abyssinicus. NCBI lineage: Eukaryota > Metazoa > Chordata > Aves > Bucerotiformes > Bucorvidae > Bucorvus > Bucorvus abyssinicus. The sequence continues at coordinate 6,715,823 of CM020029.1, forward strand.
CATCAGTAGCAACAGCATATGCCATCAGACCCACAAGGATTACAGCATACAACAGCTGGACCCTTAGAACGAGTCACTGGGTGCCAATCACACTGATAAAGGTAGGGGGGTTTACTGATCGCGATGCACATCCTTTGCCCCAGGAGAAACAACAACAGCTGCTACTTCCTGTAAAATCCTTCATATTTCCTCTCTTTAGGGAATTCAAGTCCTCAACAAATGAATTGGTTGGGCAGGCAGGAGAATTCATTTAATTTCTTCCAGTCTACTTTTATATACGTGTTTGCTAGCTCAGGGAGAAAAATATTTATCAAGATCAAACATCTTCCCCTACTACAGCCACGTTCTCCACTCAGGGGGTTATGAGTGCCAGGACCTGCCGTCACTTGAGAGAAGTACCCATGGTCTCATCTTCCGAAGGAGAAGACAGAGGGCCAAATTCTGGTCTCCGTTATGCCAGCATCAATTCAAGGTGAGCAGATTGAGTCCATATTCCTACTCTGTTCCTCATTTATCTCCGTCCTACATTTTGGATGTCAAGCCAATTGCTAAGTTTCATTGATGAACCTCAGTTTGCCAAGAAACATTTTAAGCAATGTCTTTGAATTTGCAAATAGATACCAGACTGTTAAATAATTTAAGATGTCACAGGAAAGAAGCCAGTATTGACTCGGACTTGCTTCCAACTGAAGCCTAATCCATATTACAATAACAATGTAAATTATCACTAAGGAGTGGCTGGCCTTTGTGGTCAGATCACATAGCAGGCAGGCAAGCTCAACCAATAAGTAAACCGTGAGGAAGAATGGTAAATGCGCTGATTATGTAAATGTAACTGTTTGAAGTCAGAGATGTCGGCCTGTATTTCACTGATAAAATGAGTAAAATAGAAAGAGACACTGCGTAAGCAATTAAATTTAACTTTTTAATCAATAAAAGGAAAACTGGGACCTAAATCCACTTTATAGGATTTAGAAATCAAAGTCTTCCTGCAACTCAAAGACAGCTGTGATGCCCGTTAACTAGAGGAGAACTTATCGTAAGACAAAAATGTCACATCCTATCTTGGTACCACACACAAGAGAGTCATCTATCATTAGATCAAGATAATTTGGTGGTAATGATGCTCCTGATCTTTAGTTCTGGTTGGCATTCTTTGTAAATAAAGCTGTGTTAGCAACAGTTTTGATGGCAGCATCTCAGAAGACTTTGACAGATGAGCCCACCTGTCCTTGTTAACGTTTTGGATTTGCTTCTTGTAGGTCCACTGCTTCCACAAGGATTCCAGAAATAGGAAACATATTGTGCCTTTAAACTTGCACTTCACTGCAAAAATGCAAGGCTGGCAGAACTTGGGTTTATAACAAGGTGTCCACAGCTGTCCAAAGCATCAATTCTTCCACCTTGTCCCATGAGGAGGCAACCCAAGCTATCAAACACTGGCCCCGAGTCAGAGAGTCATTTTGATTTCACTGCTATCTGCCAAATCCACTCAAGTTAATGTTTCTTTCTCTCCTCGATTCATTTCCCTATGCTGCCACTCAGACACGGCCAAAACTTATCTACACAGAACTTCTCTAAAAAGTCACTGCTTTCTCAAAGCACTAGTTACACCAAACGTCTTCCAATGCCCTTACACACAACTGCACACGAACGGCTGCTCAGCATTTTACCTTTCAAGGACTGCAGCCATACCCATTTATCTGGTTTGTGAAGTACCCTGCAGTGTTACAGCCTTATTAAAACAATCAAACACCTTTACTGATCACATTTTCATGTACAAAAACAAACTGAGAATATCTACATAGCAGATCGGATATGTATATAACTCCACATTCGAGTGTGTTTACTGATGCAAGAATAACTGAAAAATAAATTTACCACACAGTCGAGGCTGTGATGGTCAGGCTTCATTCTAAAAAGCACAGGATGACTACCATCTGCAATGCCTTTGATAGTTCACTAATTAATGATCAAGAATGCATTTGCTTCAGCATAATTTTAGGCTTTTATATGGATATCATATTTGATTATAATTACCACAGACTGTAGAAGTTTATTAGGGCCAATCATTTCTTAATGCAATTAAAATCCCAAGGGACCATTATTAAGCAATTTTTATTGGTGAGAACGATGAGCGCTTATAACCAAGAGGGAACCTGCTAATCTACCGCAATTATTCTAAAATATAAAATTAAAACAAACCGCATGAATTTTTCAATAGATTTTCGTGAATACTTGAGTTAAAACAATCAGCGGGTGTTAGAAGTTGCAGAATGAAATGATCTTGAGGCTCCTTCTCCCTCCTCCAGCATTTACCTCTTCGGGGAAGAGATTATGCAGCCTTTTTCTCCTCCTGGGCGAAATCACCCACTCTTAAAATAGCTCTGGGCTACGGTCTCTGCATCCCAACCCTGTTAACACAGCACCTCTAATTCTTTGTCTTTCACTATGCTGTGACACTTCCTGTTAAAATGAGTCTAAAAACCATTTATCTGCAACACAAATAATTATTTGGTCTTTCACCCAAAGGTATTAACATGAAGATTGGAGGGTAAAAACAATAGGAACTCTCTATGCGTGGATTCTATATACATGCATCTTATCCTGGTCTTTTATATATTTTTAGAATACCTCCTCCTCAGAGCTGGTAAAACAAATTATTCTCTTTCCCATTCTGTCATTCCATTGTCATCCTAAAGGTGTTCCTTTTCCTCCTCTGCCCAGACAAGAGCCTTTCAGGTTTTAGTCTGCTCTTTACCCCAAGACCTGCTTAAGAAAAGTAATACGTAGCACGCTGATGGGTGCCAGAATGTGATTTATTTCCCATTTCACAGTTTCCCCTGAGAACCCGAGTAATCACTGTGAGAACATCTCATCACTGCCACTGTTTTAGTCCCGTTTGCTCCCCCTTAAGAGTGCCTTTTGATTTAACATCTTGCATTTAACCAAGATAATAATAATACAGTGTTCTAAAAAATGTTGAATTTTGAGAAATAAATCTTTAGAGAGTCAATCTACACTGGATAGCTGTTTACACAGCTGCTTCCAAACAATACAAAGTTCCACTGCTCCTTATGCCATTTATCATCTATTTAAGCATTTTGTAGCTCCACTGAATGAGACCAAATATCTAATATGCCATACAAAACCTGGACAGAAACAAATTTAAAAAAAAAAAGCCTTATATATCTTTCATTTCCTTACAAACACAGAGCTAAGAACATTGTCTGCAGAGGAAGAAGAGGCAGATCAGGAGAACACCAGCCAGCACTGTCTGAAGTGAACAGCCTCTTTCCCCAGGCGTCTACACCAAGCTGGGATACCTACACCAGGGAAGACCTTACACCCGGGGTTCAGGACAGCAGCTAGGGGCAGCGGGGATGCAGAGCCAGGCCAGCTGTACAGCCATCAGCTGCCAAGCAGGAACCAAGGAGGAGAATCACCAGAGAGGCAGAGTGGAAAAAGGCTGACTTCAATATAAATCATCTTCCCCTGATTGTTCCTGTGAGTTACGTAAGAGAACTATCATAACAGCAAACCGTGACCAGCAGTGAACTCTTTTGCTAAGTGTGTTTAATCGCACAGAATACACGCGTTTCTTCTTGTGTCAATATTCCACTGCGATAGCTTTTCTCCTGGGGCTTAGAGAAATCCTTCCTGCTCTAATCCTGTTTTCCAGTGACAACTTAAGAACTCAAATGGCAACAATTTCCAGTGCTAATTCACAAATTGCCAAGGCTTTTTTTTAACTTGCTGTTCTACTCATTCAGCAGCGCTCAGTATTCTCCCAGAACACGAGTCTGAACTGTTCAGCCTGGTGGCACCTCGAGGGGTAGCAGGGATGGGTAGAGAAGGATGGGGAACAACTTCTTTTAAATTATGTGTTTGCTGATTTTTATTTCTCTTCTTTGCAAAGGGTATGAGAGTAATCTTAGAGCAAGGCAGTGATGCTTAATCTCTCCAGCCCCACTGGACATTCAAGACTGGGCACCTTAGTTTTACAGAATAGCAGTTCAGTGTAATTTTAAATATACAGAATAGCTATTAATTTCAAGTAGTTCTGGTTGCCTGGGGAAAAAAAAGGCAAAGACTTCCACTAATAAATCAGCATTGCCTGTCAATTTATTTGCGACAGCTCGTAAGCTCAACAAGCCTGTGCATTCGCAACGGCATCTGGAACAACCACTGTTGTGTTGTTAATTACAACACTTGCCAATTATGAACTGCAACAAATTATAATGCTACTTAATGATTGAAATATTTCACCACTAGTAAATTGGCAACATAAACATATATACATACATGAAGAGATCTAGGAACAGGATACACGCTCCCTTCAGACTTCATGCATCGGGTAATTCTGTACAGCAGGCATTCTAATGGCAGGTAACGTACTTTTTTTTTTTTTTAAATTACTGATACTAGTTCCAAACAAATACTACTTCATGACAAAATGGAATACTACACAGCCTGAGTCAATGCCCGTGAAAGTCACTGGAATGCTTAGATATATTTGTTCTGCATTTTTTGGTTAAAAAAATAGAAATCAAAATTTTATGCCAGCAGTATGACTCAATGCCAATTAAACATTAACACCTCAGGCATTCTCCTTCTGGTTTGATACTCAATTCCATAAATCTAAATTCAAAGGGAAGAGTTTTTTCAAGCCCACATTTGAGCATATAACATCTTCCCTATGAAATGGAAATCACTTTATCACCTTGTATTAGTGGTTAGTGTAGAAATCAAAATGAACTAGTGTTTTCAAAAGGCAAAATACATTTAAATGTCCTACATAGACATCCAGGAATTTGCATCCTACTATTACCCTGCAATTTCACAGTACTTATTTTACACATTTTCTGTGAACCAGCTTACATGAGAGTGCAGGTATATACAGAGGAGGAATCACACGTAACTGGTGTTTACTGGCTAGGTGTCAGGACCTAAAGACAAATCAAATCTGTGATAGATATTTGTGCTATTTCCGTAAGAGCAAAACACTGCTGCTAAGGGGATGGGGTGAGTACTTACACGCGCTGAGTGGTCATGAATGGGAAGAGGCCTCTCCCGTTAATGAAGGGTAATAGGTTTCTCCAGCAGCGAACTGGGAGCACCCAGGTCATGCCCACACATGAACCTTCTCCCCAGAGAAGCTCCTCTTTCAATGATAAGGACGTAGGCAAGGTTAAAGCTAGTCTTTCTGTGTACCCCTGAATCTTCCAGCTGTTTCAGTAGGAATCTGTACCTTTAAGTCACTCCTAATTTAGGGCATAATTTTTAAAAATATTTTGTAGTCATTAAGCATATAGATCCTTACTTTTGAGGAGGCATATCCCATTAATTACCTGAAATATTTTTAAGCCTCTAGCTATGCCTGAGAAGTAGATGCTGAAATGGGCTACTGAGCCACAGAATACTGAAAACTAGGAATGTTCACGGGGATAGATGGTAAATCAGGTTAAAAAGGAAAAGCATACACATGCCGTCCACTGTGAATACTTTTCTCAGTAGAAATCCTGCTATCAGATCACATTGAATCTGGGTTTCAAATGCAATTTTCACCTCTGCAATCCCTCCACCCTCCATCCACACCAAATATTAAGCTTCTATTAAATAGCACAGATTTCATCCACAGTCCTGCCTTGGCAGTGCAACTCTCAGTCTCTCTTTGCCTCTCAAAAAAAATACACTAAAATTCAAGTGTTTCTAAATACTAATGTCCCAAACTTTCAAGAAATACTATAACAAGAGAAATCAACTGGGTGCACCAGAATAGCAAAATCTTCGACTCACCAGTTTAAATTGATTCTTTTCTCCTTCATACGTATAATCTCTTAAGCCCTACATTCAATATTTTTGCACACCCTATAATGTGTTCCTAAGACAGACACAGCAACTCCTAACTCATTCCCTGCTCTTTGCCATGAAGTACGCTTCAGTACAGAGTAAAAAATATCTCATTTTAATCAAAGACCCAGGGAAAAGGGCCCTGCATGGCCACGGCCGCAGCTGACTGCCTCAACAAAAACATCAGCCATCTACATCTCTCATTTTTACTATGTCCTCTTCCTTTAGCTGGAAAAAAGTACATAACGCACTTTCTAGCCAGAATACGTTTCCCCTTTTCTGCTACCAGCACTGTGCATGCTCCTGGGTTCCTCCGAGGATGTGATCCCTATACACGCAATAACACTCTCAAGTTTCTCACTGTGCTGGAAGTCACCATAAGCAAAGGTCCTCTCCCATTCAGGTGAAGAACAGAGGTATGAGGGGTTCTCCTTTCCCTACCAAGGGAACAAATTCCTAAGGGAAAAAAATTTGCTCTTGGCTACGGGGGATGGAATTCCTAAAGAAAAAACTCAGACTGAATTTATGAAATACACCAATCATTTAAATTGAGAAAGAAATACCTTGAAAATATTTATGGCAAAGTAACAGTAGCATTCTTCAACTACATCTATAGTTACAATAAAATCAAGAGATCAGAAAATATTTAGTGACGACCTTATTTTGATTGCTGTTGAAACTTTTCTGAATGCAAGAAACAACCCCTAAAGCCCCTTTTAACCAAAAAAAGTAATAAAACTAACAACATGCTGCAGGAAATAACTCCATCCCCAAAAGGGGTGATAAGCCTTTTGAATGTTCATTTTCCTTCGTTTCACTCAATTCCAAATTCTCTCGCAATGACAGGTGTCGCAAGAGGAAATAGAACTTTTTCTAATTGGTCCTCTCATCCTAGAAGCAGCTTTCAAAGTGTGGAGAGTTTTCTCAGACAGAATTTTTATGTATTATACTTTCATCATTTAAGAAGGTCTTGAATGTTGCAAGGATCATTATTACGCGACGAAGAGCGTTAGGCAAAGCTTTTTTATCTTGGTTGCCGTTAAATGTCCTTTTATTGCTGTATCAATCAACTAAATGATTTCCGAAGTCGGATGTAAAAATAGCGTGTTGGCAGAGCGGGCAACGCTGACAGTGGGTAAAACTGTAATCTGTTTACATCTTTGGACTTGATGGCTTATCTTGCTGGTGAGGCATTTTCTAACGCTTTCATTATTATAGTGACTGGAAGACAAAATGAAAATGAGTAAGAGATTGACTGGTGTCATAGGACTCCTTGAATATTTTGAAAACCGAACAGCTACAGTGCAAAAAGGGGGCCCAAAAAAAAAATGCTAAAGAACTTTTAGATATTTTAACTGTAGTTATGAAGAAGTAAGATAGACCAGTATAATCTGGGAACTGAACAGAACAAAACTATAGCGATGATGATGGGAGGGAACCAAAAAGAAGATGGAAGGAGAATAGAAGAGTAAGATTCTCCAGATTGTTTTAGTAAATTAGGTGAGAAAACCTGGATTTTGAGTTAAAGACTTCAGACTTCAAATACGAAAAACCTAATTATGGCTTTTTCACACTAATACCGTGGCCCAGGGTTGCTTCCCTTTAGGCAGATAGGCATTTCTGTCATTGACTTCAAGCTGACACACAATCAGTTTCTTTCATTAGACATGGTTGCTCTCTTTCCCAAGACCTGAATGTTCAGCAGAAAGTAATCACATATCATTTATTAACACACTCCATGAAACATTACAGCGCAGGGAAAAAAACCCTAAACCCAGAGTCAGGTGCATTTCTTCAACAAACTGCATTATGCAAAACACTGAATGTATAAATGAGCAAGCAAAGCAGGAATTCGAAACAGATGGGTCACTGTTTATAAAAGTTTGCTGCAGATGGAAAACTAGTACAAACACTTTGCCGCATCACACTTTGATCAAAATCTTTTGCACGCTTTTCATAAAAGAAAAAATAAAAGCATTTTCTCTTGCTGTATTGCTCCATTCTTAAAGGAGATAATTTTGCAATTATTTTACAGTGTCAGAGAACTTTTAATTCTCTAAAGAAATCTCCTGCACACACTAAAAATAAACACCTCTATTCAAAGTTTCCCTTGCCATGAAGGGAAGAACCTCCAGGATCTTCCACACTCTGCCCGTTGTCTCCAGATATACAAGACCACGTACCTGCCACCACACTTGCATGAGCGCAAGACCTCACATACGGCGGGAGTTTGCAGTCACTTAAACCAGTTGCTACAGCACAAATAATAATAATCAAAATAATAATAATAACAATAATGATCTGCTGTTGCAGGGCTGCCCTGGTTCTAAAACCAGTACTCCCCAGGCAGTTCCTCACTCCATGGCAGCAGCGTGTAGACTTGGTGATGTCTGAAGGGTGCACCATCAGTCCCACAGCTGGAACAAGGTCTTCACTGTGGGATAAGTGCATCTCAGCCTAGGGACTGGCCTTAGAACTTCTACACTACAAAGCTGGATCTCTCCAAAAACTACTCCCTTGATCATAAGCACTGGGTAAGGTGCTTAGGAGCCCTGAAGCGTGCAAAGCCCAGCTGTTAATGCACAATGCAGAAAAAGCCCTCTTTAGACTATTTTATAAGCTATTATTTTTTCTTATCTCTTTCCCTCCTATATATCACAGCCTACACGTTGCTTTTCATCAAGTGCTTTTATTAAGCCTACCACCACTTTTATCAGTAAATTTCACTGTATAGAAAAGTTGCCTGTACTTCACTGTATAGTTATTTTGTATTTGATTTTATCTTTGACTTGATAGGTTGTCAAGAAAACTTCAGATACAGCACCTGCTTTATAAATGAATTAACAGACAGTAGCAGCTTTGGAAGATCATAGGTAAAACAGTAAAATATGAGACTCAGAGGTCCACAGTTATTTTACTCTTCTTAAAGGGAACTCACACTCTTCAGGCAGGGGTTCAACAGACTGTTCATACAGCTCTGAAGTACAGAGGACTAAACGCCTGCCTGTATTTCCTGGGCCATAGGAAGAGAGACAGAAATGATAGCACGTGCTTTCATTACAAAATTATTGCAAAATTACTGAACTACAGGTTATAGCAAAAGAGACTGCACCCTAGCAGGCAGCATCCTGCTGTAGCCATTTCCATCACTTTCTCACACTCACGATAAAACAATTTTGCAAGAGCTCGTAACATCATAGTATTTGTAATAAAACACCTAGCTACCTAAGCAGGAGCACACACTACTCTCCTGAAAGTCAAAAACTCAAGGCCAAATTTTACTATCCATTAACTCCAAATTACTCTGCCAGCTGAAAGAGCGTAGCATGAGTAGATTCAGATTTACTGAGAGATTCAGTGGAAGTACCAAAGATGTGGGAAAAAAGGGAGCAATATCTCCCTATCAGTATCCCTTGGGAGATATCAGTCAAGTTTCACAGGCTGCTTCATGGGGCAAGCATGCCAATACAGTGAGACAGAGTGATTTTATTGAGTTTCTCCAGGAACAGAGGCTCCTCTCCTACAGCATGTGCAAAGGCACGTGAGGAATGGACATCTCCACCCAACCGCCCTACACAATCCCCTGAGAACAGAGAGGTGTGCTGGTATCAGAGGTGGGTAGGTGCATGGAGGTCCTCTCTCCTCCATTCCTCCCAACTAAAGACCAAAACAACAATAAAAACCCCAACTCCCAGAGGCCGGGAATAACCTCCCAGAGCACTCGGCACTGCAGCAGGGACAAGCAGAGCCCAAAACACCCTGTTCCCCACCCCCAGCAAGGCAGAGGAGGGGAGATGTGCTCCCACACTAAGACGAAAGGCCCACACAATATGCATGACAAAATTATGTTTTCACTGTAATATACGAATATAAACCACTAACAGCAGTAAATCAGTAAACGTTATTTAGATTGCCAAGCTCTAACAAACTTCATCCCCTAAAATCGTACTTCAAAGCCGTATCTGCACTAATCAACAAGGGCAAGGGTACGACGATGTGTTGGTGAACCTGCAGCACTGGGATAAGGCAACATGGTAAGAGTCTAAATTTGAAAATACTCCTCTTAACACTGTTTGAATTACAGGGTTATTAGGACTGTGGGTGGTTTTTTTAATACATCTTGTCAAAATTTTGGCTCAGGTTAACATAAAATTGTGGCCTTGGTAAAAATAATTCATTCAACATAAACTTCAGTTTCGAGTGAGGAGTCGTCTGTCAAGTTTCAGCCTAATTCCTGATTTGCAGGAAGAACAGCAATAGCTCAGCTTATTAACCAGTGGGAAACTGAAGATCTGCCTGATGTGAAGTTACAAAAGGACTGATGAGAGGCAGACTGCGGCTGGCACCTCAGATCTACCCTTAGAACCACTTCATTCGTGAACAGGGCTCTGGAGGTCTGTTGGGGTGAGATGCTTACAGCCTGGATTGTGCAGCCTGCCTTCCACTCGGGTACCTGCATGGAACCACTGGTGAGCCTCTTTTAAACTACACTTGTGAGACTGGGCTGGTACAAAACTAGGATTTTCATAAAGTATTCTTAAAGTCGCTGCACCTTAAGCATGGATTTGGTTCGTTTTATGGAATAAAGGTAGCACAATATTCTGGAAGACATTAACTGCACAGCTTTCAATTCCCAGGTAGCGAAATGCTTTGGGTCATAAAAGGCTTATTTGGAAAATGCTACTGAAGGTTTCCCCAAGACAGCAGTTTTAGCACACACTGGGCATCTTGCTCTGCTTAACCACAGAAGCTTTGAGTATAAAACTTAACAGATGGCAACGTTTTACCTTGTAAGACTGATTCCAGCAATAAAGAATGTAAATTTTGCCTCTTCATTTCTGCTGATGCAAATCCATTAGAAACTCTGATATGAAAAAGAAGCCCACTTCTTGTAACAACATAAGTGTGACTGCTGAAAATTTGACACCGAGACAACAAGTGTCATCTGGGCTTAGTCTAACTTCAATCAGATCTGCTCAAAAAATTAACAATATTTCAACCCACATTGCTACCCGCCTTTAAATAGAAACACATGAGATTTGGGAAAAGAGAGAGTTTGTATTACACCATTTTGTATTCTTCTCTATGAAGAATATATGAACTGCTCTAAGGGTATAACATGTATAGTTGACCAACACACACATGTGTGAGCGTGGTATCATATCGGGGTTTTAAATATATGTCCTTTAAATGCTAACTTTACATTTATGTGTGTATTCTACGACACGCAATTTGCAGAAAAGAGATTTTCTTTACTACAATAGCACTGCACATCAGTCAAAATTTATTAACTGGTATTTTCTGACAATTCAGTCAGTCAGTTCCAATTATTTATTATCCAGTGAAAACAGATGATTTTCACTTTTTTCCAAGATCGTATTTTTCCTGTCTCATCAACAGGAAGTCATATTTGCTATTTAATTTACATAACATGCAGGCTCCCCTGAATCACCAAAATAAGCTGCAGTAGTAGGGAAGTGACTTACATGAATATCAACAACTTCTATATTTCACTCTGGGTGACACCCACAGGAGAGCCAGAGTAAGGCCAAAGAGCTGAGAAGTAATACCAAAAAGGAGAGGGAAAGAAAGGCAAGAGGGCTGACAGTGTGATAGGAGAAACCTCCGGCAGTCAGCAAAACAGGGCAGGAAAACAGGAACTACTACAAGGCTGGGGGTTCCTTGGAGCACCCACATGGGCACGCGCTCCTGGGTACTGTGTCCAGCCTCAGGGTTTCCTAAAGACAGCTTAATTTGGACCACAGCGCGCCTCTGCTGATCAGCAAAGGAACCAGGTCGAAACAGCTGTAAAGAGGAACAGACAGCTGCAGCCACAGCGCCAGAAAATATAATTAAATAGTTCGGAAAACAGCTTGCCAAAGCACTGGGTATGCAATAGCTGAAACAGATGAGTCAGCCCAAAGTGGTGTCCCTTCGGTCATCACTAACACCAGGCTAAAATTATGCTGGTGATCATCATAGAAAAAGCCAAGGACGGAAAAGTTACTTTTTCAACCACTTCTCAGAATGATACGCTGAACCTCATCATTCTTGCTCAAAATTTTTGTTATAAGAAATACACTTGGGCATGGAGAAGACAAGTTAAATCTTTCTGGTAGAAAAAGAAATTAAGTTTCTCCAAATTTGTCAGGCAATAATTCCTTTACATAATGATAAAATAAAAGCACAGTTATCTATGCTTAAGTGTAAAACACCACCAGACATAAACACATCTGCACTGGCAAGGACAGCGTGATCCTTTCTTCTGCACAACCCATTACTGACAATACCCAGAGAAAATCTTTATAATGTTCTGTTTCTCATTTCATGAAGTTTTACAGCTAATGTGTTCTCAAGTCAAGAATAATGTAGTGATTAGAACAGAGCTTGGTAAGAATATCTGGCAATGTAATACCTATAGAATTTAATTAATTTCTCTCCGACTAGAAGAAAATTATTGATCACCAGTTTTTTTTTCAAGCTTTAGATCAATTGTTACATCATTTAGCATAAAGTTTCTAGAAGTAATTCATGAGAAGGTACAGATAACAAGCTTTGAAGGTAACAAGATATTGATTTGTACAACTTTCAATGCTAATTTTAGGATTTGATCACAGCTAATTTAATTTGACTAGTGCTTTTTTACTTTTAGATATCTACAAAATAGCTCGAAGATGAAGATTCCCTTTGACAATAACTTCAGAAAATAAAATTGGGAAAACTTGTGGGTTTTTCTACTCACTTGTGCAGGCACACTTATGCATGAATACACACAACAGCTTGCTCAGTGACAAGAATGTTACCTGGAATAAGCTGACAAGACAGGAAGCAAGAAAGTTCTCAGTGTGGTGTTACCTTACGATTAAGAGTCTCAAAGTATAATTTGAAAAAACTCAGCAGTTAAAGATGCAATTTTACTTTGGTTTAACATTATCTCATGTTGAATTGTTTTGTGTGTTTAGCATTTTCCGCCAAATTAATGCAATTTCCACATTTAAAGAGGCTGAGCCCTGATTTTCACACATTTGAGCTTTCACATGCCTTGGCACTGCCCCTCTGTTTCCTGGGACACCACAGTACTGGACAAGACTTGGACCGGGATTTGTTAAAAGCACAATTCCTGATCTAGGGTAGTAAGTGTTTGTCAGCCAAATTAAATAAAATCTAGAAACCATCTGTTTTAGAAACTTTAATGATTAATTTCAGGAAGATCTTCTAAAAATGAGGTTATTTTTGGCACAGCATTTATTTATAAGACATATCACTAGCAATCCAGCATTTTTCATACCAGGCTTATAACTACATTTTCCAGTTATCCATCTGGGCCCTTTTCAATTCAGTGGTTTAATTAAAACTCAATGGTATTATCAATCTGTTGCATTTTTCATTTTGATGGTTATTACATTTACAGTACAGCAGGAGTACAAATTAGAGTAAGAAGATAAATCTCATCTTAGAATTTCATTTCTCTATCTTTAGTAACTTTCGTTGTCATAATATTTTCTAGCTCATTCATGTTTATAAAACAGTTTTAATGATCTATTTTTTATGACTACAATAAAGGGAAACGGGAAAAAAATTTTATAGCTTTACACATCTCAGAGGGTATCGCTCATCATTCATTCCATCAGTCTGGTCAACAGATGGGCATTACACAGCAAGGTTTGCAAAAGGTCCATGATGGAGTTGATATTAAGAGTTTTCTTTTCACCTCTTAAACGTGTAATTTGGCAGTAAGTAGCCAAGTACATACGTGAGACAGAACCAGAGAGAGATAACAGAAAAAAATAACAGATTCCCCAAAGAAGACAACGGTGCAATGAAAATTAAAATGTTGCAAGAACCAAGTAGTTTCAATTAATATTAAGGAAGAGAAGAGCTGTGCCTTCAAAATTCCTAAACAGTCCTGAAGGACTCCAACTTTAGGTTTCAGTATCCAAACGAGTCTTAAATTTCACATCACAGTTTTGGCTTAGGTCTGTACTAGCGGAGATTGTTTCAGAGATTTTTTTCTAGTGGCACGTAACAACAAAACCAGTACGTACTCAATTTGCTTACAATTGGACAATTAATCAACACTTTATGTGGTCAAGAGGTGGGGGGGAAAAAATCCCCTATTTCTCAAGTAAACCTTCTGGAATAGTGGAAACAACAGCCTTAGCTACTCTTTCAACTCTCCTTGTCACGACTACAGAAAGAGAGACAGGTATAACAGACCCGGACTACACGGTTGCCCACGTACGCTACTATCAAAGTCTGCAAAGTCTCGTGTGGCTTACAGCACTTCAAAGACCACAAAAGCCAGTTTGACACTGGTGTTGTCTGGTTCTCTTTTTATAGCAGTAAACTCCCTAAAATTCTAATTGTAATCAAGAGGAGGCATTGTTGTGGATGTCAGAAAATAAAATGACACATCGGGTCCCCTGGCCTGTGACCAAGTCATTAAAGACTCTATTTATCATCACCTCTCCTGGGCTTTGGGCAGCATTCCCAGTGTGCTCACCGTTTCCCCAGGGAGACAATTGCCCTTTTCACTCCCCACGCCAAGTCTTGCTGCTTGCCTGGCTCTGAAAACGGCCGAGCATTTGGAGCAACACCATTAAAGACTTACTAAACCAAGTTTTAGAGCTGGTTTTGCTGCTTTTGATTGCAACTCCAGCGAAACAAAAGGGGGGGAAAAAAATGTCTCTGGGTCACACATTCAGCACCACAATGCTTCAGGTTTTCAGGAAGAAACAGTTCAAACATTCCCTATAGAAACAGCAAAACAAGGTTAACTCCAGCAGACATTAACAAAAGTGCCGGGAAAACCTTAGTTATTTTTATTAAACGGTAAGCAGAACTGTTTGCAAACAATGTTATTTTCTTTCAAAATTGGAAAAGAAGATATTTAATAGCCATGGGCAGGCAAAGCCAGCTCCAGCAGAAGGTCTGGTAGGGTGCATTGAATGGGAATAAAGAGCGTTACAGGCTTGTGCTGTCCCAAAGCGGGCAGACACGCACTCGCCTGCCTGCTCCTCTCTCTTTTCTTCCTCTCTCCTTGTCTCTTCATTTGAGGAAAAAAGGTTTAAGGAAATCCATTACCTACACGTACAACTTTCCACTTTCATCTTCAGTTCATTACAGAACCAGATGAACCATAACTTAATCGGATATTTAAACTGGTAGAAGCTATAAAATCAATGGAATAAATAGATACACATCACTATAATGGGGGAGACTCAACAGAGGTTTTATTAAAAAAAGCCACGCTTCAAAAATAAGAGTCTTTGGAGGAACCAGAAAGCCCATAGATAAAAAATGTAGCTATTGAATACATGAAGCAGGACATTACCAAATTCCCTGGCTCAAGTTTGCACCCAGCAGAAGTCTAATCCCTTTAACCACAGAAGACACAACCTTAACTACACACAACTAGTAAAATGCTCCATAACTAGTAACATCTCAGAAAAAGATCTTGGAGTCATTTGAAGAGTGGTACGAAAACACAAAACAGAGTTCTGAGGAGAGACACACCAGAACAAAAGGAAATACTGAAGCACAAAGCATCTCTGGGGAGGGTATGGTACACGGGATAACACACTCCTGTTTGGAAGACTGCACATAGTCCTATTCCCCATTTCAGAAAAGGATAGTAAAATTAAGAATAAGTCCAGGCAGGGGTAACAAGGACCATTAAGGCTTTCTTTCAAAAAGGGGGATTACGTAGACTGACTCATCAAACTGAAAAGAAAAAAGCTATTAATGTGCATATGCAAAATGTATGCAATATGAAAATCAGCAAGAGGAAAGGAAAAAAGAAAAAGAATAGTCACCACTCTTTATACCATTAGCTGATAGGCAGCAATCTTAAAACCTTAGAGAAATATCAAGCATAATTCAGTTAGAAAGCAAGAACAAGGAGAAGGAATGTCATTTGTCAGACCGAAGGGTATAGTTAGGAAAAACAAATACACTTTCAGCATACAGTACAGCAGACTCATGAAGAATTTAGTGTTGGACCTTGTTGCTCTATGACGCCTGGATGCCAGAAGTATAAATTGTTTCAAAACATAATTTCAACAGATCCGCAGTGAAAAGTCCATCAGGACTGTTAAGGTTATTACCCCTAGGGTGCAGGCACCATCTCCAGCTCAGGGCTTCCTAAAGCTGCAGGCTGTCACACGGGGAAGGGCATGCAATGAAGTCTCTGTATTTGCCCTTTTCTTACACAACTTCCCCAGACAGTCAGCACGGCCAGCGTTGGGGACAAGGACAGCCTCAGTGAGGCTGCAGGGTTGCTCACTGCTGCTGCTCTCATGGTCTTACTCGAAGAAATGGAAATCAAGGTTTGCAGAAAGTCAGTGAGAAACATACATTTATTCTCACACACATCACCTTCTGGCCTTACGCCAAAGAGAAACTACTAAGAAGCACTGAACTGTTTCATGTTTTCCAGCAATCAACCTGTCCATTGGAACATCACTCATTAGAAGGATTTGTGGTGCTCATCATTTTTTTTCCCCGCACACAAAGTCAGAGGAAATTCCTGCTGACTCAAACGCTGGACCAGAGTCAGCATTTCCACAAAAGTGGTTGTACAGCTCAAGAGAGGGAAAATTATTTAACTGCTTGGTCAAATGAGATTCCAGCTTGGGTACTGATCTTGATTACTGTAGGAGGACAAAGAACACCACAGTACACCCTGATACGCATCAGGACGATAAATCATGAACTCCACAAAACAGTCTGTATCACAAGAAGCAACATAACTATAACAGCTTTATGGCTAAGGCTTGATACCTGGCTTTCCCTTTTACTGTCAGCAGAGGCTTCCTTTGGTGAATCATAACAACAGTATTTTTTTTTAACAAAAGTTTAGGTAACACCATTTTCAAAAAAAAATATGCAAATACTTTGCAGTTGATCAGTTTTGACGCACACAGCTATCAAAACGTTAAGTCTTCTATGAAAAGACTGTAGTTAGCTGAGAGGAGCCTACCAGGAGATCTGTTCAAGCTGACATTCCCAATAACGATTTTCAAAGTAACTAGGCAGCACTTATCATACCCATCACCCCCCACCAACGCCCACAGGAGATACATCTTTCTCCACACATACAAAAGTGTCACTTCAGCCAACTCACGTACCTTAACTTTGACAAAATGCTAAAATTCAAAATAAAAATTAATATGAAATGCACACATAACTGTTACCGGGTCTTACAGTGGGAGCACTCACTGGTTACCTTTCTAAACGAGATATTTCAAGGTACAGAAAGGGCTTGGCACTCAATTTGCATTAACTTTTGATATGAGTCAGACACCTAATTATCCTTTGTGCTGTTGCAAAATCCACCCTCATCTCTAATTCTTGCATTTCCATAAGAGTTGACATCTATTAAAACATCATCAGGCATGCAGTCAAAACAACATAACACTTCAAAAAATGACTGGTAGTCATAGTTAATTGTCTGTAAAATATTTCTTTAAAAACTCAATAATTGGAGTCAATATTTCAGGTATCTCTCTTGTATATTTTGGGGTTGAATATTTACTGGGAGGGCATCAGCTACCGGTATTTACATCAGAAGGAGTAAAGAAACTATAACACAGTAGTAGCCTACACTTTACAAGGAATTTCTGACCTAATTGCAAAATTATAATTAAAAGGACTGAAGTATGTCCCTATTCAAATTATATTTACTCGGTTCTTAAAAAGGGTGATATCTATACTCTTGAAACAACCCAAATCAAATAGAACTTTTTTACAAGAAAGGTAAATGATCGACGCAAAGTACTTAAGGAAAAAGCTAGAAAGCAGCTCAGGCTTGTTAAAAAAGATCACAGATAGCAAAAAAATGCAAAATATAAAATGATTTAAAAAATTAATACTGATTAGCCTCTAGAATTTATTACAAAATGTAAAGAAAAAGCTATGAAAGCTTGTTAGCATGAATGCTAAGAATAATAGACTTTTTCAAGAATATTAGGACTAAAGGAATCGTGCCAACAACACGATTAACTGCCCCATGGGTCCTACTGAAGTCCTCATTAGCCAACCTC
The DNA here is from genome assembly GCA_009769605.1 of Bucorvus abyssinicus. Taxonomy (NCBI): domain Eukaryota; kingdom Metazoa; phylum Chordata; class Aves; order Bucerotiformes; family Bucorvidae; genus Bucorvus; species Bucorvus abyssinicus. Next base: position 6,733,720 of record CM020029.1, read on the forward strand.
ATCCCATCCCTCTCGGGCGTCGAGCGATATCCCTGACCTGAACTGAACGCTTTTGCTTTCCCAGGCGCCTGAAGGACACCCGGGCACCCAGCACACAATGGACGTCTCACGGGTACCTGGTTTGCTGCCCATGCTCCAGACCAGGCACACACACGCGCTTCTCACCAGGAAACCCCGGACAGACCTACACCGAATGCTTTTTGAAAGCCTGGTTTTCTCTCCTCTCAGTTCTGATGCAGTCGTGTTTCACACAGTCTTGTCAACGCACAACGTGCAGCACTGGCTAAATACTCTTGAGAATTGAGGTACCACACTTCCTTCCCATCAGCAGTGGCTCTGAACACAACCATGCTGCATCTTGAACACGGAGGATAAAAGGAAAAAAAAATGGTAAATTGGCAACAGAACCATAACCTGCGAAAGAAAGATCTGTTTCTTTAATATGCTATGTATATAAACTGATATCCAGAATAGTATTTTGGTTTGAAACTGAATGAGAGATTGGAGATGTGTCCTGTCAGATTATGCCAACTGAACTGAACAAAGTACCAAAAATTTATCTATCACTCTGAAACTACTGCAGATGACCTGTCTAATTACCCAGAGGAAACCCACTACGGACATGAGTTGGTATTTCTTCTTTGTTAACATGAAAAGGGTATTTCCTCTTAAGGCAAGGTATAACAAAGGAAAAACTGCAAGTGTTCTCTCAAGTGCTCCTCTATCCCTTTCAAACGGAAAGGACACTGCAAATAACGGAAATGTAAAAAAAGTGATTGGAGGTAAGTGGGGAGCTGCACAGCCACGGCTGTATCCTGCTGCTCGGTACACTCAGGTATCAGTAAGACTAAGTCTGGTACCCCAAGGTAATCCCATGTCTGGTATTTAAACATCACCTCTGGAGAAAGCAGTTCCAAGAACCACTCCTAGATGTGTTTATCAGAGTTTTGTATGGGAATGGGGGCACCCAAAAATGCCCCAGGTGGCGCTTGCCCAAAACTGGTCCGTGCTGAAGAGGATGACCATGAGCCATCAGCCAGATTCAACAGCAACCTGGGAAGTACACCGAGGCTTTTGAAACAAAGAAATCAACAGCTTGGAAAGAATAAAAAAACAAAACACAAAAAACTTTTTCTTCTAGCAGAAGGGAGAGAGCAGTGGTGTGGATCTCACGGCAGGGAGGCAGATCTCCCAGGGCACATGGGCGCACACAGGCACAGCGAGGGCACCCCGCACAACGGGCAATGCGGGGTTCAACAGAGGTGCTTTTGGGGGAGGGCTGATGATTAGAAACTTCAGCAAATTAGATCTAGAAAGGTGGTTATAAATTTATACCAGCCTGTTGTGCTGTAGCTCGTCTGGTACATTGTTGATATTGGTCTTGAATGTACAGTTCACTGATTGCTGGTTAATTACGCCCCATTAATAAATCAACGAAGTGCTTTGATCCTGATTTGATTTGTATTAGATTATTTGAGCAGCTTCTCGCTGTAGCAAGCAGGAGTCACAGCTTTCCCTGCCTGTCTTCCCGAAAAATTGAAAAACTTAATATGGTCCAGAAAATTTTACTCTCAAACATTTTATCACTAATTCAGCCACTTGAAGGAAATTACTGATGGGTTCCGGAACTGACCAGGGAGAAAGTATCTCCAACCATTTTAGAGGGAGCAAAACACCTTTGCTTGAGAAAAATAAAGCCAGGATGACTTCAAGCAAGCCCGACCACTCTAAAAATACATAAAAGACCACTATGGTCTTGGGCAGCTAGTGACTTTTAATAAAAAGTTTATTACTTCTTCAGTTAAAACAACTTGTGTTAGCATACAGACCTGACAAAACTACTACATTACAGACATCCTCCGCTGTCTCAGTCTGTTCACTTAACTGTTTTTCGCACAAGGACGACAGGCACTCACGCCAGCAAAGAAAACAACCAGCAGGCCATGGAGCAGGAGGACACTTGCTTCAACAACAGCAGTTAGGATCTTGCTATTTGTTATATTGGATTTTCATGTTATTTTTCTGCTGCAAATTCTGGTTATCTGCAACTCCACTCTGCTTTGGTGAACTATATACCATGCACCAGAGTTTAAGTCTCTGCTGACTGCTCCCCACAAACAGCACTTGTTGCCAAAGCTATGGATTTAGAGAGATGGGGAAAAAAATAATCTAAGGAAGTGTTCTAAAAGAAGAGTGACAATTACATTCCTTTTTATTGATGACCCTGAGCATGGTAATGTGCTGACAAACATTCTTCCCACACTATCACAGCATCAGCACAGAATATCTTACACATCCACTAACCTTCAGTTTGCCATTTTTCCTCTTTTCCCAATGGGTGCAAAGCTTCACAGGGACGGGGGGAGGTCCAGGCAAGAGCAGGTAGGACACGGGGCTTGGGTTAGCAGTGCAGGAGCAACAGAGAGAAAACAGATCATAGCTCTTAGAAACCCTCACTTTTTTTACTATCTTTAAAAGTACCAAAAACCAGGTGGTTTCATTAAAATCAGAACGGCCACGTACCCTCACTAGTTAGAGGTACCCTTTGAAGCAGCCACTAAAGCCGCTTGGAAGCGATTTCCTTCTGGAAACAAGATTCATGGAGCAGTCTATACGCTTGAAATAGCGGAGCCCGATCTGAATGGAGAGAAGTTGACTGGCAACAGGTATTTCCTGGAAGGTAAATGTCTTTATTCATTCTATGGCCTTTCTGTCTTACGTTACATTTCTGAGCTTTTATGTTTTGTTGTCTTTCCAGTCTTCGGCTCAGAAAACCATAGTTGTGGCACAGAATGAAAAAAAATCCCGTAACATCAAAAAGCATAAAAAGAGATTTAACCGTCTTGTCTTAATTTCTTTCTGCTCTCTGGGATAAATCTTTGATTCAGGCTGAACAGCTCAGCTACTCTTCAGTGGGGGCAGGGGAAATGCACCTCCTGAACATGCTGTGCAGCTCCAGAGCTGTCACCATAGACCAAGACCAAGGCTCAGGCTGGGATGGTGTCTACTCCCTGCCTGCCCCAGCAGTGACTCTGCAGGCAACAGAGAAATAGGGTTTCCCCAGAGCCTCTGCGCTGCTTGTGCTGCTGCCGTCCATAAATACCATCATGAGTTTGGCAACAAAACCACGTCAGCTCCATCCGATCTGTCTTCCACAGCTGTAAAATGCTGAGCCCTAATATACAACAACGTGGTGGTCAACATGTTCCACTTTTGAGCTATCATATACACACAAAAAAACTTTTTGATGAGGCCAGGGAGGTCTGCCAAACAAAATCTCTGCCTAAAAGTCTTCTTAAATTACAAAAAACCTACTTTATTTAGCTTCAGTTGTTCTCCTCCTCCCCAGAAGCTGTGAGCTATAAATCTCTCCAGAACACAGACCATTAACACAATCTCTAACAACCTGTAACCCCAGCGGTACCACCCAGCTGTCACCACTGCGCCTGTTCAGGCTTTATGTATTGTTCTTGGAAAAAGGCAGGAACGCTGTTCCTGGGGTTTTGGTTTTGTATCAGAAGAACGCAAGGCTAGAACATAATTATAATGCTTAGAAAAATGACACAAGAGCTACACAGCAGATATTTTATCTATCATCCTGCCTGGTTTCTAACTGAAGGGAAATCAGCCAGCCTTAAGACTCCAAAATGGGCTACAAAGAACTGAAGAGGAGAAAATGAAGCTCAGAGAATTAAGCTGAAGAAGTTTGTAATCTTCAGCTAAAAGACTAAACTTCATCCTTCCTTACCCTCACAATGTTATTCTAAGCAGCTGTGATAGTTGGAGCAACTTCTTAAGCCTACACCTGAAGCCATGCACTGTTTAAGAAACCACATCTCTCTGTTTTTTATACATGTAGAATATAGTACTTGGAGAATTATGTATTTTACTTGGTTTTGAGGAGACACCAGAAAACAGTGTCGATATTTAACTTTAATGTCACAAAGCAAAATTCTCTTTCAGAGACTCGACTCCTGCTCTGCAAGAGCAGGAGGTTGGTGACATTGCAACTTGGAAAAGGAGTTTCAACTTTCAAAACTCTATTCTTATTCTCCTCATCGCCCGCACATGGAATAATTTCATTTGGTTTTGTTACATAAAAAATGCTGCTGCTCTAATTTCTGAATAAAGTCACTAAAATACTGATTAGCCGTAAGATTTTAAATTGAAAACATGATTTAAACAAGATGGAGCATGTATAACAGGAACCCAAAAGATTGGATTTCCTTTTTTTTCCTATTTAATTTTCTTGTCTTCTCCTCCTATTGCACAAAGACTGCTCCGATCATATATGTCTTCTCTCAGTGCTGTATACAGCCCAAACCAGCTTTTGTTAGAGGATGCTAAACCTGGTGCTGAAGGTGTACTTGGCAGCATGGACTCACCGGGAATGAAGTTGGGCCAAGAGCGTCTCAGGTGTACGGTGCTCACGCAGTGAGGTCTTCACTACCGTGAAGCAAATACGAAGCAACAGTTTGGGGCACATTTGAATGTTCCTGATTCTTATGATGTCATCCAGCAACACAGACGATGCCGTGAAATGTGCAGTCCTTAGGGCTGGCAGAACAGATGGAGCCTTAACCTTTCCTGGAGACTCTGGTTACACACAGCTTCTGCATCTTAAATAATTTATATGATCTGATCATATGGGAGCTTCAGCTGTGGAAACAGATGATGCTGAAACAAGACCCGATCCAATCTGTTCACTTGCCACTGTTCAAAACCTGGGAAAGGTGAACAGGTCACACAGCAGCCCACGGTGCTTGGAGGCATGGGACTTCCAGCCTCAAACACTTGTTTATTACTATTTATTGCATTTAACACAACTCAGCATAGGTTTGTGGTGCACCACATTTGCTTCAGCTAATCAGCTTTAACTCAATTTTGTTCTAAAACCAAGCAAAAGATTTCCCCAAATTACAATTCGGGTGCTCTGCAGCTGAAGATACAAGTTAGGCAATCTCTGTACACATTATCATATAAATATTAAAGTAAAAAATAGCAGCCTGCTCTTAAGACAAAATATTTGCAAATGGGTAGCAGTGTTCTGCAGGACTGGAGTGGTATGAAAGACCTCAATTTTAAACACACTGAGGAGAATCTTTAGGCTCAGAGCAGCATTTGTGCTGACCCTCAGGATGGGCAATGCTGCACAGGGAAGCGTGGTGCAAGGACACTCAGGGCTCTTGATGCCGTTAGACCCAGCTCCAGAGCTGAGCAACCACAGAACGGTGCGTCTTTGCAGAGCAGCGGAGGAAGGAGATGCAAGTGAGAGAGCAGCACGAGTATGTTCCCCAAGTCAGCCTCAGAAATCCAAATAACATCCCAACTTTAGCACGCCTCTTTAGAGAGCTGGGGCAGTCTGAAACTGAACAATTGAGGAGAAGCATAAAAAACCAAATCAGCCCCAGTTCAGCTTACTTTAATATTCCAGTCTAAAAACTGTTTTATAAAAGCTGATTCATGAACAGACCAAATATTGCTGTTGTGGGACGCGCAACAAAGAGTGGGGCAGATGGTCAGGGGTGGCAGCAGCTTCACTCATCTGATTTTAATCCATCACCACAACCCTGGCAGAGCCCTCGGTCACATGTGTTTCACTTACTTGTTCAGTTCACGCAAGGCATCCAAAAAAAGCCTGCTGAACAAGACGTACAACTCATATTTACTATTCAACCCTGCCAGCATTCCTAGGTTTTCAAACAAGCTTGGAGAAATAAATTTGCTCTTTGCTGAGAGAACCTCTGCCAGGTTTTCCATCCTAAGTGCGTTTTAATCGGATCACCACTAAAACTTTTCAAAAACCAGTATTTAATGAAAACAAACAGATGTATAACTGCTGAATGTCACTGCAAGATTGTTAACGTGTGTCATCACCAAGTTTTAATAGCAAAACTAAAAAAATAAAATAAAAAAAAAAAATGCAGAGTTATGACAGGGAAATGCGGTTGCTATAGAAGTCCAGCTTTCACAAACACAACCTTCCCGGCAGAGAGGAGCTCCTACGCACCAACCGAGCGGGCGCTCCTGTCAGCACCTGCATGCACGCTCACCCACACAGCTCCCACGCATGGGCTGCTCTCATCCCCCATCCCTACCCACCCTGCAGTGTCCTCCTGCCCTCCTGCTCATTCCCACCACTGCTGCTGCAAGGCTGGTTGCTTCTCAGACAGCTGATTCAACAGAGAACCCTTAAAAATACATAGAAAAAATATATAGTTTCCATGACATCAGGCTCTCCGAATTGGTTCCTTCAGCACCGGCACCCATCCTGTCCCACTGAGGAGTGGGGCTATGGGTGGAATCCCTGCCCTAGAGGAGGACAGAGCTCCCTTTGGCAGCACCTCCCGCACAAGCACATTTGCTTAAACAAGTTCTGAATTATCACTCGAGGCAGCTTTTTTGGAGGATAATTCCACTTCAAGCAGGTGCTGCTCACACAAACGAAAAGGAAGAGCTGAAGGACAAGAATCTAGACAGATACACCGGTGATGCAGCCAAAAAGCTCACAGATCCTTTCACCCAGCAACAGGCGTGCTTCAAAATACCCGCATCTATGACTCCAATTTCTAAGAATAAAGCTGAATAAAATGATCAATGGTTTCTCTGTCTACTTTCCATAGGAAAGCAAAGCAAAGAGCCTGTCTAAACTTCCTTTCCTTCCTTAATGAAACTCATTGATTTTTCATCCTTGTGAATCATTGCCTTGGAGCAATTTCTTTTAGCCGCAGGTTCTCACATTTAATTTGTACGTATGCTTAAGGGAAAGTTTATCAATAGAGTCTCCAGAGAGATACTAAAAGGGTTTTATGAGAAAGTTATGAAATTTTACATATGGCATTTACCAACCTGGTTTAAAAAAAAGGCAAGCCTAGAATAACGTATGACATTAACAATCAGCAGTTTCATATAACATCCCATGCCACCTCCATGCAGCTGTCATAAAGACATAAGAAGACAACAGAAAGTTGCATCACGACAACAGAAGTCAGACTGATAGATTTATGTTGATAAAAATATAAAAAAATACAACAGAAATTCATTCAGATGGATGAATTTTAATAGATCTATTTTAATAGCTACCCAAAGACAAGCAGTCCGGAACATGTGTAATGTGCCCATATAGGATACCAGGACAGTTACTGGCACTAAAATGTATATTCAGGCCAGACATGAAGAAACAGAGAGGATTTTTTAAAAATTACTTAAAAAAAAAAAAATTACATACGTCAGCAATACACTAACAGACAGCTTTGCCAATACCATCAAAGACATGGAAAAAAACAAATCTCTGGTAATTTATTGTTAAGCTAAAATTTCCCAGCTGCTTCAATTGCTGTTTACTTGGTAAAAAACCCAAAATGCTATGGACCTTTTAGTTCTCATTCATGCAAAATATGCTGATTTTACTAATCAATGGAGGAAGCAAATTTACGGGCCAACAGGCACCTTCCAGGATACAGTATTTCAACTATTAGCCAGGTTCGTCACCACGAACAGGAGACAGCCTTTTGCTTTAAAGTCAGTATGTTGCATTGTGATTAATGCTGTCTAGTATTGCCTAGAGTTGGTTCCAGAAGACCTGAAAACAAGGATCTTTCACAAAGAATCTAGGCTTCTGGGAAAAGGGGAAAAAAAAAATAAACAAGTTTGTCACTTTATCAGTCAACTACCCAGCATACCTGTTGTCCTTGAGAGGTGAAGCAGGAAGAAAGCAGGATGGAAATCATCTTCTCTCCCATTTGCTCATGGGTCTGTCTTTTCGCTAAAGCCTCAAGTTACTACTAGTGTCCCAGTGGTGATAATGCAATTGTCCTTAACCGTTTCCCAAATTACCTGATTAAGGAAGGAATTAAATCAATTACCTAGCTAGAATCGATTAATACCCGGCAGCAGTGGTCTCTAACAGAGCCTGCGGCGCACTGCCCACGCAGCTGAGAACACTGCGGAGCTGAGGGGAGAGAAACCACTGCTGGTCACAGGGATCGCACTGAAGACCAGACTCTGCGAGAGGGTCAGACTCACGGTTTGAAGCGTGCCAAAGACAGAAAAGTCCTTGAACTGCACAGGGACAAGCGCTGGATGACGGTGAATGCGCTTACTTGTGTGGGATGCCTATGCCTCCACAAAGAAAAGTGGCGGCACCAGCACAAGGAGCAAAATGGAGATTTGACAGAGATAAGCAGATTTTTAAAATTCATCTGTGCTTCTGACAATTAGGTCTTCCACTCCAAAAATGTTTAAGAACTGTAGGAAATTATATTGAGATGAGAAAAGGTTAGGGAAATCTTTAAACTCTCACAAAATAGCCAATACCAGAATACGGAGATTCAAAGAAAGAACATTTATAAAATCCTACATGAAGCAAACATGAAAAGGTTGCGCAGCTGCAAGATAACTGAGTAATGTAACCTTTCAAAGCAGCACCAAAAAGCGATTAGACCATCCCTTGGATTGAAAATGATTGATTATTACTGCTAATATTGGAATTGAAGTTGACTGTAATGCTTTTTATGTAATTGCTTTATTGAATGCAGCACGGCTTTATTTGGTAATGTATTCATATCACTGCGGGTTTACCATTTCTTCAGCTCCTGATACAGAGGCACACAGGCACAGAGTCACAAAATATTTATCCCAATGATATTGTGTTAAACGGCATATACTAAGGTCAGCTCCTGACCTTTCAGTTAAAGTGTGTGGGGAATATTCTGTCTGCAGAATCATCTACAGATTTGAGTACCAGGAACTTTCCATCCTCTGCATCTGCTCACCGGTTTATTCCACAAACTTTTATCAAAATACCTTAAATGTGATTTGGGGCCCTGTGTGCTGTAATAATTAAATCATTTTGAGGTCTTTGAAAGCTGGCTCATCTATTTAAAAAAAAAAAAAAAAAAATCAATCAAGGACAAGTAAATCACAGGGAAGAAGATAAGTAAAACTTTTTCTATAGATATATATTGGAGTACATTAAAATTATATCGATAGGCAAAACAGGGATTTTTGTTGTTCATTTTTCACCTTTGTTTTCATTCAAAAAAAGCAGCCCTCACTATTTAAATGCAACTGCACAGAATTACATTTTCTCACCTGTTTTTCAATTTCTTTGATTTGTTATCCCCTGGTGACACTCTGCTTTTTCTGGAGAGAGTTCTAACAAAGGTCAGTAGTCCATTTAGCCATCAACAAATACCCAACATGAGAGTGAAAATTTTGGGCTGCCCGAGTTCCCCTTACTAAACCAAGCAGCATGGTTGAAAGCTCGTAACAAAAGGCATAAAGTACTTTTAGAGTGTTCCAAACATAAATAAAATGTTACCTTTAAAGCAGTAAGTATGAAAAATATCAAAGCAGGTGTGTAATACCAGGCTTTATCGCCTATTGCACACGTATATTGACTTAACTGAGACACTCTCACTTATCTACAAGGCAAAAATAGGGTTTTAAGTACTGTACTTTGCAAGACCCTTAGGGCACAATAACATTACCGTCATCATTTACTCCGACTTCCCCGTCTCGCACTTGATCCTTCTCCAGTCTTTTCAAAACGTTGCAGCTATGTCTCTATTTCTACCACCACCCCAGTGTCCTTGGCTAGATGGCAACACGATTTTACATGGTTGACGTATAAATACATGGAAAAAATGATGCATAAACACTTTATGCACACAGACAGCCACTACCACGTGACATATTTAACACCCTGACACGGGGTATAATTTTCACCTCAGTACTATGCCTACAAGAATATACTTGGCTTTTTTTTTTTTTCTCAACACTTTTTCACGTTTGGAGCCACTTCTGAAAGTAAGGTTTTCCTGGCACCGTGCAGAGGAATGCAGAAGATAGAGGATTGATGCTCCCTTATGAGAAAAACTGTGATCAATAATGGTTAAAGTTCATATAAAGCCTCATTATCGGGTTACTGCAACTTCAAAATGAATACATGTCGGCTACCTGTTAAGCACAGGCACAACTTCACAGGTTACAAGCTCACCACTGACTGTGAGTAAAGCTAAATTTGGGAACACACATCTCCAGAATCACAAGTTTTCACATTAATAATACTTTAAATCAAGATACTACTACACTTGGGTTATGAAATATTTAATGCCAGTTGAAAAATAGATGTACTGAGTTAGTTTAACTGAAAATACTGGAATCTTAGAGAAGTTGCTTATTCTAGTGATACAGCAAACGCTTTTAATACACAAGGCTGCAAACAATTTACTGGAATTCATTTTTACTTCCACTTGAATACAGCATTGCTTTATTAACACAGGCAAGAATATTAAGGGAATGACAATAAAAACTTTACACGAGCGCTATCTTTTGTGCACCGTATTTAATAAAAACTTCCGAAAAGTTCCTGGTGTTTTATCATTATAGCCTCCTTTTAATCCTTGTCCGTAAAAACTCCAATTCTGTACTCCATCCAGGCAGCTGCTTCAAAGCTATGCAGCTAACACACATCAGAATTTATTGAAAGTACAGAAAAAATTTTTATATATCCAGTGTCTCCACTGCGAAGACTTTCAATAGCTAGAAGAAAAGTGCTTATTTTGCTTAAAAGCAACTGGGTGATATAAATCAATTTAACTAATGGGTCAAAAGATCTTAAAGATGTCACAAGTCCTGAATTTATTTTTGTCTTCAGCAGCTTCAAATTGTGAAATTCATGGTTATAAATGCCATACTGCAGAGAAGTAAAACTTGCCTCACACATAGGTGGTTATTTTTAAACTGTTGCTATTTGAAGGTCTTTGGACCTCATGGCTGATAGAATAAACCCCCGAGGACACCAATCAGTGAGAAAGTTCAGGTGATAACACAATAAACACTAGCTATCCCTCGTCCTGTAGTTAATCAGGTGGCTGGCACCACCTGCCCTGTTTCATAGGTCTGTTGACCTATTCAGTAGGTCAATAAAGTCCTAATAAAGGCTTACCAAAGCACCTACCTTATGATTTCTTCAAGTATATTGAAAATGTAATACCTTAAATGTTGGGATTTTTCAGCAACTCACACGGTGTGAAGCATTACTGCAAATAAAGTGTAGGAGTACTTTCAAAGTTGCTGTTGCCTATGCCAGGGAGTATGAATCCTTTCATGACCACTCCATCCTGTAGAGGGTAGAAACGTAACTCTGAAGAGGGTAGAAACGTAACTCTGAACTTGATCGCAGTTACTCGGGCTGCGCTGGCGGCATCAGCCCCTTCTCAAAGTCTTCTGCTGAAAGTCTGACAGCACTGCTTAATACAGAGACACAAAGAGCTTTTAAAACCTATCCCGGGGAATAGGGATGGGGGGAATATATGTGAATGATTGGGCAAAACCAAGCAGCAAATAGACTGGCTTAAGATAAATGACAGAGGTTTACTGGTCATTTCCCCAGGAGCAGCTGGGTACCAAGGCATGGGAGCTGTGGCGCGGCAGAGACGTGGGCTTCACATTCGAGGCGTTGGGCTGGCTCCTCTTTGAACATACGCCCTTTCAAGTGAAATTAATCACTCTATCACTCCTGCAGCATCTGCAGCCATAATCATTACCCAACTGCTGAGAAAGAAATGAAACCACTAATCGCACAGGGAGTAAGGCTTAGTGTTCAGAACAGGAAAGTTTTTATTAAGTTCTCATTCAAAAAGTGATTTTTCATGGCTGGCCTTCCAGGACATGCCACACAAAAGCTGGATGTACTTCAGCAACTGTCTACAACTCATCCCCCAGCATATAGAGACAATATATTTAGAACCACTATAATGAGGTTTTAACACGCTTTTCCAAATTTAGCCCTATAATCCTAAATCACTGTTACACCCAAGTATGACACAGAAACACATTTAACCAAAGGTCTTTGGAATAAGGAACTGCAAAAGTCTACCATGTGGTAGACACCAGGCAGCATAATCAACAGTAAGGACCAGACACTGCCTCTGGGTTCACACACCACCCTCCTCCTGACGTCAGCAGGAATTCCCAATGCAAACTGAAGCTCATACATTCAAAACTACTGTATTAAGTGGGCATTTCATCATACCTATCCACTAGCTGAGGGTGATAAAATAAATCATATGAACACTATGTCAATAATCTGGATTACCATGAAATATGCCCCAACCCTTCTAACTTCTCCATTCTGTTCTCCTGGCTTTTACCATTCAATTTTTTTGAAAAGGAGAAAGAATACTAAGAAGTTCTTTTATCTTTTTGAAAAGAAAAAAGAGTAAATTGATGGTAGCAGGGCTATTCTCATACATACCAGAGGGGGAAAAAAAAAAAATCCAGGGACATACAGGTTCAGTAGGCAGAATACTCAAAACTCGTGTCCCTAGAAAGAGTCAGCTGCATTATCTGCATACTGAGAACAAGAATATGCATCTCAGGGATTTCTAATACGATTTTGTGTATTTTCACCTATAATGATTGTGCTCTACACAGGAGCTGAAAGTGATTACCATATGTATTGAAACTGTTCAATTAAGTGGTGAAGTGAAACTTTTATTCTAACTAAGACATAATTATTAAAAAAAAAAAACCTGCAGGGTTCTGAACAAGGACAGCAGAATAATTAAATCTAGTACTCTGCTGAAAATGTGATCATCCATTTTTAATGCTCCGCCTCTACGTAACAACAGAAATCTTTCCAACAGCTGCATTCAATTAAAAAAATATTAACCCCAAGGAAAAAACACAAAAACATTCCCATCTGTTTTTCTTGCCACTCACTGTGCTTCTTTTCTGAGTGAAATATGTACAACAATACAACCCAACAAAGTTGAAAGAAAAGTACTGCAATTCCAATAATAAGCTGTCTTTTTTTTTTTTTTTAAATGAACAATTTAAAAGAAACCACTTTTGCAGATTTTCCCCTGTGACCCGCAGCTCTGTTCCCATAGTAACTATTGAGGAAAGAAAAGGATAAGACGCCTAACTTATACTTTTCCTAATACCAACAAAAACCAGAAAAAAGCACCTTATTCTCAAAAACTATTATTCTCAGGAAGGGAAAAGGGACATTAAAAGATTAGCGTGAATCTCCTGTGTAATCTCGTTTAAACCACCACCCACTGAACATCTGATGTCGGTTAGACAAAGATACTTGTTAAAGTGCATAGCCTTTGTGCAAAAGAACTATTGAAATAGTTTTGCAAGCCCAACAATAACTAAATTACCAGGCACATGCTGTAAAAGCTCACATCTGAACTCAGCAAGCACCGCCATCCGTCTTCAGCCAGCTGCTGCAGAGTACTCATCTCTGCTGAGGAACTAGTAACCTGCCTATTACCTGCAAGCATATAAAAGCGTTAATTTTAACATATACTTCAGTTCCTCCTTTGCTTGCCTTTTTAATTTGACTGATACTCTATGTTCCCTGTATTGCTTGCTGTAGTGCGTTTTTCTAGGAAAAAATACTGAAGTCAGCGATTCTTTCTTTAAGCAGTGCCACCAAGAACGTTTCACCGGTGTCTCCAAGTCCCTGCAGGAAACCAGAGCTAATAAGAACATACCAAGTTTTATGGACAAGGAAAAATGGCACCAGTTGAAGCATTTACGCTTCCCAGACGAGAGCCAAGGGACAATGTCTCTGACACTGGATGGCATTCTCTGGGCCGGCAGGTCAGGTTCCTCAGCCATGTCCCATACGCTGAGGTTTTAGCCCCGTGGGTTAAGGATAAATCCAGAAGCTATGGTGGACAGGAGCCAGGTGCTGTGCAATAGGCTGCCGTGGCACATTTATCGAACACAGCAGTAGACCTCAAGCACCTAGAGGAAAGACCAGGCTGGAAGGTGAGCCTCCAGCATTGGAAAAGCTGGAGCTCTTCTCATGTTTCCTGACAAACTCCAATATTTATTGCCTGAGGACACAAAGTCTCCACCAACTCTGAAATGTATCACCCACCTAGATATTATTTGTACAACCAGGGTTTAACAAAGGGTTAGAAAGTAAGGTAACAGGTGCATCTCCAAGTGCAACTCCAAGACAAGTTGGATTCAACCACTGATAAAACAAGACCAGATGAGGATACACACCAGAACTGGAATGATCAGGATGAGGTGAAGTAGCAGAACCATATGTAATAAAATAGGAAGGAGTGGGGAACAGAAAGGTGAAAATGTGGGTAGGAAAGGATAAGGAGTAGCGAGGAGAGAAAACCAAATATTTAACAATCAGACAACTGCACTCCTGTCTAAGGAATTATGAGACTAGCTTTGAAGTCACCCTTAAATCTTCTCAAATACCAGTGACGGACACCAGCCAGCATATTAAGTTCTGCTGCTAATGAAATTTTGCAAAACAATTTTCTTTAAAGCTTCAAGTATTATTGGGTTTTTTAAAAGTTCTGCAGAAATAAAAGCATAATTTTTATTGTCCCATAAAATAGACTTTGCAAAGAATTATTTTACACAAATTTAGAACTAAAGTACTTTTCCATCATCAAGTTTATAGCTAGATTCTAAGCAGTTTTAGAATGGAACTTAATGGGGTTTTTAAAAATTATTTATTAATTGTTGTTGCTGTCAATATGACAAGATTGCACTCTATAACTCAAGAAAATCACTACAGTCCTAAACTCTTAGCATAGTGAAGAACCTTGGAATGATTCAAAGTTTGATTAAATCAAGGTTAAATTTCCACTTTAGAGTTTAAACATTGAAAATTCCACTCACCAAGACAGCATAAAAATAACCTACAACTGGAACATTTGCCACAAAATGCAAAGTCTGGAAGCATCAGACAGAAATACCGTAAAACTTCCAGATGTCACACAAAGATCACTAAAAAGGCATTTACACTTCATCCATGAATTGTTGTCCTAACAAATAAAAAAAACCACTTGATCTAGGATAGATTACCATTTTTCATCTTGTAGAGCTTTTGGAAAAATACCCTGTTGCAGAGCTATCTTTGAATCTCTTCTCAGTAGGTTTGAGATCTCCTTTGAAGATCTAGACTCCTTTTAACACTTGGTGTACATAGGTAAAAGTTTGTCTTTTATAGACATAAGGTCAAAGGCACTTCCAAACCAGCACCTGGCCTTCCTGAAATTCCTATCCTGAGAAAGGACATTTTATGGCCGTATTATCTGAGAACAGAGAACAAAAGATCTTTTTCATCTCAGACGTAACTGGTTCACCCACATTCATGAGCAGTTCAAAGGTTCCTCCATGTTAGAAGTTGTTCTCCAAAAAGTTCATTTTGTACCTTTTCCATTATGAATTGTTTCTGATGAAAGACTAATGATCAAAATCCGTTTGCTAACGCTACTTTAAGAAGGACTTTCAAATGTGAGTAATAACTCTGAATTAAAGGGGGTTTTGTGTTCACCTGGGGCAAGAGAACTTACAGCTCACCACACCCAGCTGCCAGGAGCCCACAAACACCGGAAGATTAATGGTTTCTTCCTTGGGTAAAAATCTCTCTACTGTGATGAGCTGTATTACAAACCCATTTCCCAGTCTGATATCTCAGTTTCAGTGCTCTTCCATTCATAACAGGGAGCATGTCCCTGCTGGGCTAAATCACCATCCCAATTCACGTTTTGGACAGAACTACAGATGAAGAACAACCTGGGACACCACATCTGGGTTTCTAATAGTCCCCTTCCTCCCTTCCCTAGTAGAGTATTATTTCCATGTTAAATAGCATTTTACCACAATTAGAGAACTATTTTCCTAAAAATCAGAATATTTTCAACTGACAAAAACATTTTTACAATAGTCTTCTTAAGAAAAAAAAAATAAATAAAAAAATCACTCTTTAGCTCTGAGAGCCATCTTTAGAGGATATGCCCCTTACCCCTTTCATTCTGTTAGTATTTGGGAGGAAACAGTACATGCAGTTACCGAGGTGTTCTTTATGGAGTAGTTGAAGACATCAGCGGTGACAGCAAGACTGCAACCTGCCCGTGCAGCAATTGCAAGTGTCTCCGGAAGGGCAAATTTTTCGCATTTTGTAAGCCCTCAGGCCCTCTCCTGAACAGCACCCAAAATAGTTCCTGTGATGCACATATTTTAGACTTAACTTAGACTTCAGAACAAAGTTTTAGAGTGTCATCAAAAAATAAACCAACTAGAATCGTGCTGTGGACTCACATAGGCATCAATATTCTATATGCAGTTTTGAAAGCTTGAATGGCCGTCACTAAAACAGACATATTTGCATTACAGAAATTGCAGGCGCTTTCAGAACCCATTCAAGAGCTAAACAAAATCAACATCGTGAAATATGCAAATTGCTAACTGGCTTTTGCGTTAAACAATACTAATTTACAATGAATTAGGTCCAATGAATTTTTCTCAAGATTTTATCACTAAAACTGCCTTGTTAGTTAGCAAGTGTCAGGAAATTATTCAGCTATTTGAGGTTGCTGAGTAATTTAATTTATATAATTATTGCTTTCGTGTTTAGGTTGGTGGTCACACAATAAGTATCTGACAAGAAACATCTTGAAACCAAAAGACACAGTGTATAGAGATTCGGACATCAATACATCATCCCTGGAAACCAAAAGCTTAAAATAAATGGTCGAGACAGGTCAGAAATAAAGAAAATGCAAGTGACAGCCCTTTGAACAGCTGAGGGAGGAAGGAGTATGTACAATAATCTACCTCACACCACCAAGTTCGTACATTTTAGAAATACAGAGCCTGGGGGTTTTGTAGATGCACTTATTTCAATACAATTGCTTTCACCTATACCAAGAGCACCAAGCCCAGCATGGAAATGTGTGGGTCTTCAATAGACAGAACCAAGGATTTAGCTGAAAAAATGCCTGCTTTATAAACTTCAGTGCTGATACGATGTTTCCTCCCCCAATCCATATTAAGGATGCATGTCTGTACTTCTATGTGCCAGGAAAATTTACTTTAGTACACATAAACGGGGGTACTTCTTAAAGTCAGAGCTTTCGGTAGCATGATCTTATTTAATTATAAAGCATGACATTTCAAGAAGTACTTGACTTTCTCTACAGCAGGTAAGTAACTTGTCATGCTTGCAACAGACAATTCAAGATTTAAAAACAAAACAGATCATCTCCTTTCCCATTAGGGATTGCTCATTTCTCATGAGGTTGTTTAATTTAAAAAAAAAAAAAAAAAAGACAACAAACAGCAGCAGGTTTTCTCTCTATCAGACTGGATCTGCTCAGTTCTGACATTAAAAGCTACTTCACTTTAGGTTCACTGGGCTGCTGTGGTTTTATTTAATTGTCATTATTTTTTGTATTGGCCACAGAAGTCCTCAAACTATTTTGTTTGGGTTTGTTTTTTTTTTTTAATATGCAAACCACAGATAAGGTCAAGATTTCCATATCTACATCCTGAAGTTATTTTATTATTATTATTATCCAGACACAACAGGTTATGTTAACCCTTCTCTCTCTCCAGATCCACCTGCTCCATTCAAGTCACCATCCCTCTCTTCCCAGAACAGTTCCCTGTAATCTTTTGAAAGAAAGATACAACACTGTGATTAACCATGCCTGCAAAACCATTTCAAGTGAAGTCAAAAAACGCATCCAAAGCAAACCACATACGCCACCCTGACAGCAGACTGCCATTTACACTCTTTTGTAACTAATTTCAAGGCCACTGCAATTTTACTTTGATATACGTGCTTTCAAATGCCTCAGAAATTAAACCTGCAACGCATGCCACAGAACTACCAAAAGGAAGCCACTGCTTTATTATATATGCCCTGACACACAAAACGCACCTAGCTCCTTTTAACCAAGATTCTTCCCAAATACATATCCATTCTGCCTACTGAGAGCAATCTCAGCCTGTTGCGTTGTTTCTTAGGATGACTGCAAAAGACTGAGATTCAGAAATGCTGCTGCTTCCCTCGTAGTGCAGAGAAAGCAGAGGCTTCACAAATAATACTTTGGGTTTTAGCAAAACAAAGCGGCTTGGGTGAACACACTATTCAACTAGAACTAAACATTTTGGGTTTAGATATAATTTTGATCTAATTTTCAACAAAAAACTCCAATTAAAAAAAATGAAAATTTTGTTTACAAACATAAAAATATTTAACTGGCAGGAACAAAAAAACCTGGTTTTGCCGAACAGGAAGTTGGCTCAAGCTCACAAGTTATTCACGTTTGGAAAACACTTCACTCCAAGTTGCTTGCTACCTCTCGTCACTACATAAGCAGAAAATGTGCACCAAAGCACTGTTAGGATTTAAGGTTTTTAAAATTACTCTTGAGAGCTCAGATAACTTCTAATTCTTGTGGAAGTCACAAGAACTGACAATTTGCTTTTGTATCTGGAAGACAGACCTTTACAGCAGGCTCATCGTGGGGCTTTCAGAGCATGGTACCCCATGTCCACGCAACCCTGTGCTCCACCTTTTCTCAGTTCTACATACACCTGCCTCAGATGCCTGTGAAGCATCAATATCTCCTTATTGTCAGATGGGATCATCCAGTCAAATTACATTTTTAGGACTTCCAATGCACACCCCTAAAGACCAACAGAACAATACACTTTGGAGCTGAAGAGAAGACTGCATTGAGGGGTCTAATTCATCTTAAGAAAACAACTCTACCTTTCAAAGTTTGTTCAAAAATCACGTAAACAGTGAATTGGAGAAAGACAATTTATGTTGTTGATTATTTCCTCTTCATTTT
Organism: Bucorvus abyssinicus; assembly: GCA_009769605.1. Lineage (NCBI taxonomy): Eukaryota > Metazoa > Chordata > Aves > Bucerotiformes > Bucorvidae > Bucorvus > Bucorvus abyssinicus. Next base: position 6,752,361 of record CM020029.1, read on the forward strand.
ACATGTAGAGGATGGTAAAAAAGTATTAGATTGTACTTAACTAGCACTTCTCCAGCACTGAGCCTCCCATCCCAGCAGGCAGGGTGAGAAGCTGGCATTGATCCTACCAGGACAGGAGCCCTCCCAGAAAAATTGTTTCTATTTTTCAGCTAATTCAGTCTCTTATTTTCTACAGAACTATAATTAAAAAACAAATAACCAAACCAGAAAAGAACCTCTCCAAAAAAAGGAGGGAAATTATCTTTCCATCAAATTTAATCGCTCTGCTGCTCAGCCAGAGAAGGCCAAACCTCAGAGGGATCCTGGGCAATGAAACCTCCGGTTCAGTGGCGTACTTTTGATGAAATACTTTGATTAAACGGTTCCCAAATTTTGCCAATCTTTCCATGTCATTGAACATTCCTTGTTGTTGTGTCATACTACAAAATAAGCATCCCACGTGCCATCCATGCTTAGTTTCATGCATCTGTTTCATACCATTTCTTATCTACCTCCTCCCTGTCACTAAGAATTACAGAGCTACGAATTTGTCTTCACAGAAGTTTCCAAACATTGTGCGCACCCGATTTTGAACGTACAAACATGGCATGTATCCAATCTGACTGACAGACAGAAATAATTCACTAAACGTACCAATGAAATTATAAATAGATCAGCCACGAGTAGGGACTTCTGGCTCTGTTCATCCTGAAAGACGCTGGTGTGCCCTTTTCATTCAAATATGAAAAAATGATTAAATATTTCAAAGGAAGGAACATTAAGGTCGTGATATCAAGATCCAGTAAAAATGTTACTCGGATTAAAAGCATTAAGGAGTCAAGAATTATACTCTAGAGTCACTCTGGTGTATCACTGCAACAGAAGTGAAGATTACTAGTTTAAGATAGAGATTAAACTCCTCCATTTTTCAGTTACAAAAAAAACTCAGGATAGAACACATTATCAGGCTTTTTTAATTTATTATTGAGCTAAAACAGAATGGAGAAAGGGCAATCACTCCACCCTCAAATACAGGAATTATCTAGCAGATAAGCCAAATTATCTTTTCCCTACCTGTTTTCCAGACAAACTGATGGCCTCTCCTGGCTTCCAGATCAGCTGTTTGTAACATTAGGAAAACAAACAGAAGGAAGGACTTCCCCAAGCTCTGCCATGCCCAATGAGGAGAAACCCAGTTCTGTTGTAGAAGCATAATTCAGATAATTCAGTCTCTTGTCTTCTTTGGTCCTAGAATTAACAAAAAAAGGAAAAGCTTGCTGCAAGACTTAAAACACCAAGGTGACGGGCTCAGCCTAAGGGTAACCTGGTAGTCAATATGCATTTCATAGTCCCTGTGTGCTGGATTCATTGAGGATAAGCCTGTTACAGAGACTTCACTTAAAGAGAAGGGAAAAAAGGAGAGTGAGAGAGGAGAACCAGCTCCGAGAAGACCTGCAGTACCATCCTGCAAAGCCAGCCATGGTAAATGCTTTTAGCAGGTTCTTAAGAAGAAATCTAGCAGTGCAAACAAATGGCAAGGGATCTCGCAACAGTCTGTGATGTGTCCCTTGTCTTCTCTGTTTGATTTAACTTAGCATGAATATTATGATGCTATAGGCAGACCACACCAAAGCTGAGAATGGATTCCAGGTGCAAAAATCAGCTGTGGACAGAGACTCACTCCATGCCCAACGTTTTAAGATCCCTGACAACTGAAATACCAGACCTGGAATTGTTTTAGCTACATACCATGTGTGAACATGGGATACACAAAAACAACATGAGAAATGCAGCAGGAAAAGCAGGGAAGAAGGGGTTGCTCATCATGATGAACCAGGCTGAAAGGGAAAACTAGGCATCACTCAGGCTTTTCTCTGGAATTTGGAACTCACATTCAAGGCCCTGATCTTTTTGCTCCAGATCAGCAACTAGTCATGACCGTGAGGTCTCTCTGACTATAGGATTTTAATTAAGTTCTCCAACACTTCAGACGAATACCACAGACACATTGTGGCTGAGACAGGAATGGATCAAGTCCTGTTGCTGGAGCAGTTTTACACCGTACAACTCAGTAATCTCTGTGCAGTGCCAGAAGCAAAGAGGAATGTCTCTCTGGGTCCCCATACAAAGCAGGAGCCCAACTTCTACATGCCTGCTTCAGCAAACATCCACATTGTTTATACATCATGGAAAAGCTCCACAATAAGAGAGAATTAAGAAAGGCATGCAACAAAATAAAATCTTAAAAATTCTAATTTAGCCCAGTGATTCAAATCTTTCTCTCACCCCAGAAGATGACCAACCAGCCACTTACTTAGGCAGATTTTACATGAGTTTCAAGTTATTTTGGATTTGTCCGCATTCAACTGGGAACAGTTCTAAAGCGTCAAAAAAAATGTTAACAGTATGTGCCACATCAAACAAGAGCTAGTTTCTGATGTTAATTTACATATTAATTTTTTCTTTTGTAATAACTTTTGTATTTATACCATGTTTAAATACTCAACACAGTTCTACTTATTAGTGATTAATCCTATCTTTACAGGTAAAAAATGTCACATCCGTATTAGCGTAAAGAGAGAGATAACACCTGTCTTCAAGATTTGTCTTCACTGGCATAGTCTTGGTGATTTTCATTAAAATTACCAGTTATTAGAAGTTTAGTCCAGAAAATTCCATTACATTCCTAACCTTATGAAAAGCAATATTGTCATAATATACAATACGCAGCATCATTCCTGATAAGAAACTGAAGATAAACCTGAAAATAGTACCTATTGACTATACAGTGAAACTTTTAATTTCAAGCTGTATTTGAATTACTTTGAAGCAGTTTCTATCATGATAAATTCCTGCAATTATACTTAAATCAGATATTGACTAACTACGGTGGAAGATACAATGTTATATCTGTTATCTGGTTTAGTTCATTCTTGCATTTCAGATGAAAAACATTTCAGGTAAGACCTGAAAAACCATCAAGCTGACCAAATACAGTAATGCAGGCAAGAGACCAGATTTACGGCTTTGCTCATGTCCTCCAGGTTAATTTAATTCAGAATTCACATTTAATTTAAAATTCAAGCCACTGAGCCCCAACACCGGGACAACGTAACACAGACCACAAGTGGCCTTATATGAAGCACAAGTGAAACTCAGAAATCTTGAGCATCCTTCAGAAATGCGATGCGGTAGGGAAGTCCTCAGGGTGGGGGGAAGAAGGGCCCTCGAACACTCTGAAATGAAGGGATTTTCCCCTATCTAGATGGCTGTTCACCTCACACGGAAGAGCTGAGGAGGAACGACTCACCCAGTGTCTTCAGCATTGCAGTTACCATCTACGACGGTCAGAAAAGGGAGTCACCGACTTTCTGTCAAGGAAAAGAGAAGGAATTAGGGACACTGGCTCCAACACTGCTCACACCCAAAAATGCAAACCAAGGAAAGAAATTATCCAGATGTTCAGATTTAACTACTGGAGGGGAGCCAGCATGCCCAGCTCTGCACAGACAAGACTCATCTGAATGGCAGGGCAGCTCTCCAGGTCCAGGAGAATGACGTAAAAACAACACGTCCTACACAGGTGGGGACATGAAAAGGGCAACTGCAAGGGAACCTCAGATAACAGCTGATAAGGATGCCAAGATTTTTAATGAAGCACCAATAGGGCTCATCAGCTGCTTTTTTTTTTTCATACGCTTCATCTCAGCATTCAAAGGGTCAGTAAACAGCAGTAAATCCCTGGGAATAGCAGCCCCCTGCCCAAAACAAGGGGTTTCACATATGTTCATTCTTTGAGCAGGACTACAAAGATAACTGGCTGCTGCTCCCCACGGAGCAAGAACTGAGATTACATTAAGTCAGAAAAGAGTAGAAATAAATTAGACACCATGACACTGATTCTAATCTCACCCACCCCAGCAGAGCTCAATAGAGTCCACCGATTTACACCACAGCAAATCACAATAAAAATTTGTCTGTATATCTAGGTTTGTATAACACAATTTAGAATAGTAGCTGTTCTGTCCTGATACGATAAAAAATTATTGCACAGGCAACATAGGCTATCAACAGAAACATGAATAAATTACATTATGAAGGCCACCAACACTCCACATCAAATTTAGTTACAGTATATCTCAGCTCCCCAATGTGTCAGGATGGCTAGCTGTAAACTGGCAAATACAGAGAAAAATGAAGGAAAAAAAAATTTACATTTTAAAAACTGACTTCACCAAGGCTAGTCATGATTAAATTCATGCAATTGATTAAACGTATTCAAGATACGTGTTTTACTTTGAAAAAAATCTTGCTTTTCCCGAACTGATTATCTGCATTTATTCAATATCCTTGATAATACAGACCTAGCCAATTAATAGTCTGCACTAATAGATTCTCACAACATTAAAAAATGAGGCGTTGTTTTTGTATATTTGAAGGATTAGTCACAAGCATCCTTTTAATTTTGTTTGGTTTGTACAGAATCTTGTTCAGAAAAACAAGGACATCACACATCAGCTGTAATGGCTGGGAACACACAGGCAGTCTTGAAAAAGCCACGTGAAAGTTTTCCAATGATCATAACAATGCCTTTACATTATCTAATCCACTGCTACTTCTCCTAATGACAGGACTGAACAAAACTAGTTTTGAATAACAGACTTAATTTAGAAACCTGCATTTCTCCTGAAAACATGGCATTCAAGATAGCGTCAAAATGTTGTAAATAAATAACACACACATACAGCTGACAAATAAATAACTTATCTATAGAGTGCTCAAAATACCATTTTATTTTCATTGTCAGTGAAATCTCCAGCAGCACAATCCTGGTCTAATCCCTGCTTAGCTAGGGAGGGGAGAAACCTCTGGGAAACTTTTCCCATTTTCCAGCCACTGCGGAGCGCTCAGAGGCAGATCGTTCCAAGTGACAGGCACTGGGCTAGTCCAGGACACACTGAAGTCCTCAAAAGCATCCAACACTGAAAGACGAAAGATTGATGGTCCAACTTTGCCTCCCCAGACTACACGTACTGCACTGGTCAAGAAGGGACCAGTTGCTCTTTCTGCAAGTTTCCATGAGACAAGAGGCTTCTTCAGTTCTGCACCATTTCTGCAGTTTAGGAAGGTTCCATCTGGCTCTGCTCCAACATGGAATTATACAGTATTTATTACTGAGCTTCAAAAAAGATCAGCTTAAACTGATCTAAACCTGAGACATGATTTCAGCCTTGTCATACATCAATTAAATTCCCAGAGTTCACCCAGAGTTGTGACCTTCCCTGTCACAGGTAAATCTGACCCACTTTTTTTGTATGAGAAAGGAATGCTGACAAAGACACCTGGGTAGCACTCTCCATTTAAAATACAAGGTGCAACTAGAATAATCCCAAATACTTTAAATAGCAACCAAAAAAAGCAATTGCAGATCGTATGCGTGGCTATAAACCATTTGGCAGGTGTCTAGCACAAAGAGAAGCATCATTAATCATGAATAAATTTTCTTAACGCAGTAATTATGCAACTGTTTGCCTACTACACACAGCACAAACCCATTGCTTGTGATATTCCAAGATAATCTGGAGGTTTATAGCATACTCAGATAACAGGAAAATCTGCCTTGCCCCCTTAGAAAGCTGTTGTCCAAAAAGCTAATTCTATTCTGTCCTAAAGCAGCATAATGCCTGGCCCATAACAGCAAAGGCTGATCTCCACAGATCAGATGCTGAAAACCATCCCCGGGGGAGATACTTCAAAAAAATCACTAATGCTAATGCTACAGGTATTGAGTTTAAAAAAATTAAAGTGTTTGCACGGTCACACACATCAAACTAGGAACAGACCTTGAGATAAGTGCTTATGTACCCCCAGCACAGGTGTATGTGCATACCACCCAGTTTTTTATTTAATGATGAACACAGTTACACTAAATTGCCTTCACCTCCATATGGAAAACAAACACTACATTTTTCCACTTACACATCTGGAGAGAGACAGTCTTCTGGTTAAAGTAGGGGCACCCTAAACTCATTCCACTGCCACTGTGAGAAACCTCCTGAGCAAAAGGTCACTTAAGCTCATTCTCTGACATTAATACCTGATTCTGCAAGTGCTCCCCTTGATTTCAGCAGAGTGACTCCAGATATAGGACAACAGTAGCTTGATTTTCTATACCTCTGCTTCTTCGTTTACTCTTCTTCTAGGAGCATTTTAGAAAACCCTGGACACAAACACACAGCATGCATGAGCTAAATTCATACATCAGCCTGACGGTATTTTTGTCCTAAGTGGTCACTCATCGGGAATCAAAACTGAATTAAGCTCCACAATTCTTTGGTAATTTGCTACAGTAACGGTAAGGGTAAACAACGCCTGAAAGAACATCTGGTGTTAACACATCTATATAAAGACGATAACTCCAACCAACCAGCAAATGGTCTAAACCAGCCTGCTTTGGGCTGGGAGTAAGCCTGCGTGACTTCCAGAGCGACAAAGCTGAATGTAAATTCCCTCTGGTCCATTTTCATGTAGAAACCTTAAACGATCTTCCTCAACACTCAGTTGCTGGAAAGCTCAGTAGGTAGTCACCATCTTTACCAGTTTTATTTGAAAGTTCAGGTATTTTGGTGATGCCTACATTCTAATAGCAAGAATCTATTAATTATTTAATCTTTTGTCATCTATTCAATCATATCCGCTTCTTGTCCTAAAGCTAAAGAAGATCCTGGGGATTAAAAGCAAAAATATGAAATTACTGTACTGCAAATTAATTGCTTCTTAACTTACATGAATTTGTTTGGGGTAAAAACCATGAATCCAAAGTTTTCCTGCTTCAGTTTTCATGCATCCTAAACACGTAACAAAAGCAGGTTTGAATTTAGAAGTTTAATTATAAACTTAGCTAAGTGGATTATAATGAAAGATGTTCCAGCAAGGGAGCTCAAACTGATGCATTATGACTACATTAAAGAAAACACCAGAGAATAGACTTTCCATCAGTAGAATAACTTTAATTAAAACAGTGATAGAGCAGAACTGTTCTGTGAAACGATGTGGCTGTTACATCTCCTTCAGTCTAAGTACTTCCAATGGACTCTATTAGAACACACTTGACTTTCAACAATAAAAAGTATATGTGATTTCAGACTTTCAGAAGAACAGGTAAATGTAGTTGAAGCAGAACTTGATTCATTTGTACACAAACATGGCTTACACTCTGCCAGAACAGCAGGGCAATTCCAGTCAAGGGTTCAAGAGTAGGGAAAGGCACCATCCTGATACTCCCCAGCTGCACAATCACACACACCCCTACAGCCCCCATGTCCATTGTGAGCACAATGAATGATGCTCAACAATCAAGGAGCACCTCGACCTTCCCTTCTATAAAAATCATGCAGTGTGACCCCGTATGCGAGTGCCCAAGTGTCATCCAAGCCTTGGGCTTCTCAATGGTATTTAACAGCCTTTTGGTGGTGTATCTTAGCACTCAGAGTACTTTAATTTACCTTCACAAATGTTCTTCAAGCTATTATCATACTCCTCGCATCAGGAACAAGTACAGAGCAATTAAGATCAAAATGCTCAAAACTGTCAATAGGTTTCTTTTGCGAACTTAGGCATTGATTTTTTTTTTTCTGAGCAGCAGAACATGAAGAGTGTCCAATAACTTTTAAGTAACCTTTTCACACTGCTTGTGCACTTTCATATATTTCATTAAATAGAGGAAAGGCTGTAGCAACTCAAACCAAACATCCATAAAATCCCGGACCCTGCCTCTGACACAAGAACAATGCCAAATGCCCAGGGTGCAGTGTAAGAACAAAGCGTGCATAAATAATACTTCTCGCTGGATCTTCCCAGTCTCCAACAAGTTGTGGCTTCCACACCTCCTGAGTCAGGAGATCTTTGTATCCGACAGCCCTCTTGTAAACTTACAGAGTCACATCCTGAACCTATGTAAGTTTGGGGTTTTTTACATATAGTTTACGTATATAGCATATATACACCTACACCTGGATGCCTCCTCATGGCAGGCTCATCAGTCAGCACAGCAGAACACAGCTCAGAATAAGCTCAGTGATGTCTTCACACTATAGCACATCCTTTTCATAAGAAAAATAACTTTATGGGTTTGAGAGGAATAAAAAAGTTTTTGTTTATTTTTCAATGGGTAGAGAAAAGTTTGAGTCTATTATCAACACACTGCTCTGCTGTAGCTTTTATCATTGGCTCTGGATGAACTAAAGGTCCTTTCAAACTCAGCTATATCTAAGAATTGCTGTCACAGTTGCATAGATCTTGGATTACTGTTAAATTGCAATTAAGCAAACAAAGGGAAAGGGAGCTGGCACTGCTTCCAAAGCCATTTCAGTAAATGCTATTGCAAGTTGTTGTTCAAAGAGGATTACTCTCACTTTGCTGTCAAAACACTGCATATACTGCACATTCAGCAGTATAATACCATCTGAAAAGTAGTATTTTAAATTATTTTCTTTTAAGAGGCAAACCTGGAACTCAGACTCAGTAAAAAGCAAACTCCCTCCTATAGCAGCACGACCATTCACACTGAGAACAGAGAGCTTCAAAGTCACCAATTACAAGGCAGCACTTTCAAAAAAAGAAAAAAAAAAAAACCACCTCATAACCTCTGCTGCAGGAACAACAGCAGATTTTCCTAGCATTCCGATTAAAGCGCTTTCAGTTCACAGAAATTAAATTGCTTCACTGCAGTGATTTTCTTCTGCATTCTGATACCCCTTTATACTATTTGACATTAATACAGCATCACAGGCTGTCGGTCAGGCGGGTTTTTTTTCCCCCTCACTGGAACATGGCCACCACGCAGAGTTTATCAATCTTAAAAACAAGGTCAAAATAATACAATCAAGTACTACCGAGCATATGAGCTCAGCAAAGACTTAGTCCCTGCTTAGCAGGGGAAGGACCATCTGCTTCCTTGCCACAGGACTGGCCTATCTGAAGCTTACCTCCAATTTAAACTTGTTATATTTTACACTTGTATGGAATGACTGAGTGCATGCACACATCAAGCATCTGACCAAATAAATTAACTACAGATAGGCAGGAAAATGTTAGGTTTAACTTGTTATTCAGTTCCGGAGAGAGTCCATGGGGTTCAGTTTTGAACCTCTAAACCCCGATGACTGGCTAAAATAACCCCACATGCAGAAGCCAACTTCAATACTTCTTGAATGTAGGAAGTTTTCCTTCTGCTGTTACACTTAGAATAACTTCTTCTCCACAATATTCATAACTCTATTTGTACGTAGTCGTTACTATTTTGCCATTTGCACTACCTAGCTCTAGTCTACGCCCAAATGAGCTAATATGAAGACACACACACATCCACAAGATAAATTCCGTTTCACAAAACTCGTTTCCAAAGCGCTGAAATGAACTTCTATTCCAATGCATCCTCTGACATCAGCTGTTTATTTCAGTGCACCAAAGTACAAACTCATAGGAAAGGAGTAAATCTGGAGTACAATGCAATGCAAACACCACACCACTCCAAAACCACACAGGCACTACAGCAAAGCACAGTTAACCAAACACCAACACTGTAGTGCTTTGTTTCCCATCAAACATCACCAGTGAAGTCTTGTGATGAAGTCTCCTACAAGCAAGGCTTCATCGTTTCTACAGAACAAAACCCTGTGTAAGTCAGGTCCCATGTAAGAATATGTATGCTAAATAATTGCAGCTAGAGTTGTCAAAATAAATTAATCAAAGATATTTTGTGATGCCTTACTATAGATACAGCAATTTTCCTTCCATTCACTTTGCAATGGATGTCCCAGTCATTGATGCCAATTGGCCCAGGCAGAGAGTGCAATGAAAGGATAAGAAAAAACATTACTTCCTAAAAAAAAAAAAAAAAAACAACCACACCACAGTGAAGGCTCAGCACACATGGAAGAGTGACACTGACATAAAGAACTTCTAAAAACTGCTTCTGAACACACAGATGTCAACACGCACACACTGCACTCTGATTCCAGCTTTTGCTAATTGCCGTACAGACTTACTTCAACCCACCCAGAGTATCCCAGTGTAATAATACATGGCTTGCACTGGTGGTTTTTAGGTGGAATTTATTTTCAGAACCACTTATACCAAAATTCCTCACACCACCATGCAAAGGTCTTCAGGAAAGGCTTCACAAACCTCGTTTCCTCCTGCAGCAAGAGGACCCAAGAAAAATGGGTCTCCACAGAAGATGCACACAGCAGCCGAGATCTCACATCATCACATCACATTGCTTCCTCTGGAACGGAATGAGCATCAGGCACATGCTCCAGCTCAAAACCTGGAGATAGGATGCTTGCCTGAAACTCAGGCACTCCCAGGAACTTTGCAAGAGCCACAGAACCAGGAGCGGGAATATGTTTTCCATATCAAAAACCACTAATAACATCTGCACATTTATTTAAAAGTGGGACTTGATTTCATCCCACGATTAGCTAGGCATGACAACCACAAAAATCCCAAATTGCCATAAGGGCAGTTATAAAGAATGACGCTACCCTTTAAAGCAACCAGCTGGAGCAACCAGCTGAGTAAAGCTGTATCTCTTTTCGAAAATCTTGTCATTGTCACCTTCTTCATTCCCATTTCTTTTCCCTTGTAGCTGGTTATAGTCACTCACTGTATTTTATCACATTGAAAAGTCTAATCTCTTTAGGGTGAGAAATATATTTGCCCTGAACGCACTATGATTCACACAGGGGTCCCTGACACTATTGCAGTATTGATACAAAAAAATAATCATAAAGATCTCAACCGATAAAAGCCCTCGGTATAATACTGTTTAAACAAGGTCAATTGCCCATGCAGGTTGTTCTTATCAGAGTTCACGTTACATCACTGGTCCCATCATCCTGACCTTCCCTGCTGTCATCCCCATTACAGTTCAATTAACAGAGGAGTCCTGCAGTGGCTTGATGAGCATCTGCTGCCTCTACCCGGCAGTAATTCAATAAGGATACGCCATAGGAAGAGATAATAAGAAGTCAGCCCAGTTGTTCCGTCTCCCCCCAGGAGAGCAGATGAGTTTGGTTTATGAGAAAGAGCATGACCTATGAAAATATTCAGTTAATTTTGTATTTCAGAGCTTCAATGCGCTACTGGTAACTTAGAGTGTTCTCTGGTTTCCTCTGATGGTGCAGCTCACAAGGATCCAGCATCGGTTTTCCTGGTGGGTCCCTAACAACCCTTCCCACACTGGAAGGATACATCTCTCTGAAAGCATCTTTTCTTTGCCAGTTCTACCAAAGGAACAGTTGCTACTCCTGCATTCAGCAGTGGTAGGTCTGAATTAGAAAATTAAACAGCTAAGCACAGAAAACGGGCCAAAACTACTACAAAAGTAATTCAGACATAACAAAATTCACATCCACATCAAACCTGGGTAAAGCACTTCCACACAACAAAAATCTCCTCGGTTCTCCTACACTGCAGGAAGTATCAGCCTGGGTTTTCTCTCCCTGTCCCACAGAACACAGTTATCAATGTTATCAAAATGATCAATGTAAAGTGAAGGGACCACCTCTTCCTCATTGGTGCCCAAATTCCAGTTCTCCCTCCATTTCCTTCTGCACCTTTCCTGTAGAGTCCTCCACCTTAACTCCCACCTATCCTAACTCTCCTGTTGCTTTAGGAACACCTATTCCATCACTGAAAACCCAAAGTCCCCTACAGTCCCTTCACCTCCCACTCCATCACTGCTTGTCACAGCTGAGAGATGTCGCTCTGTATTAGCTCCTGCACAGCTCGCTCTCCCTCACTGCTATGGATCAAACAGCACTGGAAATGTTGAACTTTCTGCCTCCACTCTTGGGATTTCCAATTCCTTCCACTATTTCCCACATTTCTCCTCTTCTGAGGAGAAACCGAAGTTCTAAAGACAACTACATTCTTCTTTCCACGCAGGTTCCATTGATGTTCAAACTTTGACCAACTCCCCTGTTCGCTCTTTTTCCTTTGGTTCACTCCTCCTAAACCTCACGTTTATTCTCACTGACAAAGCTTCTAGGGTGGCACGTATTCTGCCTTGGGATTGTAGCGCCCTCATCACTTTTGCACCTTCATTTCCACAATCTTATTCACTGAAACATGCATTTTCGACTTGATTTCAAAAACATTTTTCTATTTTGTCTCCTTAACACCATTAAGGTACAGATTTAGAGGAGGATAAGCAAGATACAAGAAAAAAGAAATATACACTTCCTTCCTAAGACTTGCTTCTGTAGTGAACCACAGTGAATTTACATGACTGCATAGTCCTGTACCTCCACATCCATGGCTGTTTCTCTCAAGATCAGCTTCATTTGAGATGCATCCTATTCCACCACTCAATTATTTGCATTGCTCTGAGAAGTGCTTCCCTGCTCTGACCACTATTTCCTACGAGTACAGTCTTCAGGTCTGCTCATCCCTCATTCAGAGGATAATCCAAGCTGGCAGGTCCCTACCTCTTCTACTAGGTTTCTAGTACAGCCTTCTGCTTAAAGTAGGATCAGACAGCTATGAATCACACAAGATATTCTACATTGTCCCCAACTTATTTATTTTGCTTCTACTTCCCACCAGAAAGCTTAGTCTACCAACCTCATGTCAACTGACATCAGATCTCAAGTTGTGGTTCACCTCTTACAAGTCCTACAACCAAGCACCTTTCTGCCATTTCAATATAATCCTCTTCTCTTTATTCAGTACTGCCATCTCCTTCTGGTCTTCAGTTTAATCACCTGCTGCACAACTACTCCTGGCTACCTTTTCCTTAATCCTCAAACCCTTTCCATCCTCTGCCTCTAATTCTTTGCCATGCTAAACTAGTTGATTTCTCCCAAAAGATAACAGATAGAGTTTTATTACATTTACCACCTTTTCTCAGCTTGGTTTCTTACCCCTTCTCTCACCCTACAATATTTTGTTCCTCCTCCTAACTAGCCCTTTGTTCACTTGCATCTCCCCTCTCCCATTTTCTGGTTCCCTGGGGTCATTTTCACGCCTCTCATATTTTTTCCTCTATTGTTTTGGGTTTTGGGGGTTTTGTTTGTTTGTTTCCTGGCAAAGCTTAGGGAGGAAACACTATAGACACACTATATTATATCCAAAAGAGAACACTACAACAATTGCAGAGTTGCAGATACATTTAAGAAATGCTAGAATTAAGGTTGTCTTGCAGCAATGTATTAAGATAGTCAGATTTCATGATTACATCTATTTTTACCGTATTAAAAAGCAATTTAAATCTATCTTTGACTTCTTTTGCTTTTATCTATTCATCACACTTGCTTTCAACCCTCTTTTAAAGCCTTACTCATACTTCCTCTGAAAGAAGCAGAAAGTACCTGTAAATACCCAACAACTGCAATTACAGAAGATGTTATTTACTTCACTCTTAATAGCTATGTGTACCCTTAAAAAAAAAACCAACAGTTTTATTTAACTATATTAGGTTAAATAACTTCAAATTTTATAAACACACTATGGACTAGTTTCCATCTGGTTAAAGAAAGAAGAGACAGAGTCTGCACAACAAATGCGAGCAAATCAGTGACATCCACCGGCTACTCTTGTTTTAAAGCTGTGCCTCATTAGTAATAGCAAAGTAAAACATATATAGTCATGCTGGGCACAACTGTAAGCTGCAAGCAAAGAATGTAAAACACTGTTTCAGGGGAAGGACTAAGAAAACTCACCGGGTGCAAGACAGGGCTAACAGAAGTATTTTAAAAACACAGCAGTAACAGAAGGCTGCCCAAAGCGTTCCATTCCAACCACCCACACGGGACCTGCATTTTACCCACTCGAGTCCGTGACAGTTACCTTACACTAAAACTTTATCTTTCTAAAAAGATGTGGAAAATCACATTTTTCATACTAGTCAAGGTAAACTCAGACTTTTGCAGGTTAATATATTTACCATCCGTTTTTTTCCCCCATATACCTCTCTTTTCCAAAGTAGGTGAATTAGTAAGTCAACTAATGCATAAAGGCTTGTCTGAAAACATGCACAGAAGGATGTTTACCAGACTTCACCCTTCATTCTCTGTGTGTTTCAGAATTTAAATAAAAATTGAGTCAACCTTCAGGAGAAATAGGTACTGGCAGAAGTTCTCTTCGTGGATTTACACTTAGGGAGATTAAGAGCTTCTGCAGTGAAATGGCTACACTTTAAACTAAATAAAATCTCCGTTGATAGCTTCCCGAGTCTGATACACTCTCACTTGCTGGGACTGCTACTATAAGCACTTTAAATATTAAAAACAGCATCTGTTTCCAGGCTTGTATTCCACATTATTTGAACTATTTTCTCCTCCTCTAGCATTTTCTTCCTTCAGAAACATGGGAATCTGAACTCAATACAAGGCTTGATAGTAGCAGAAATCCAATATAGTTGATTACACAAACAAATCTAAAATAAAATTATAATTCAAATGGCAGAAGTAAATGTATGGCAAGCCATAGGCATTTCTTTAAAAACCAGTCTACCAGACCACATTCATCAGAGGCAGCACAAGAGCTGGGTCGTAATTTTGCGTATATTATTTTTTTTCCTTATGTGGTAAAACTAGCAGGGAATTGGGTTACTACTAGAGTTAGAACTCCATTTCCCATGTAATTTTTCTTCGGTACATGAGTCTTTTTTTAAAGAACTGCAATTGCTTTGAGTTGTACAAAAAGATTGATCTGTAGAAGGTGGAAAATGTCTCCTGTCCTACTTTCAAGATAGGGATTTTGTCATGCCAGCAACTGCTTCATAGGATCATTCCATCTCCAAGATAAAGGAAAAAAAAAAAAGAATTTCTTGTCCTGTGGGAAAACTTTCCCCTGACTTACAGGAAAATGCACCTTGCAAATATAAATACGCTTATCACAGGCTCTGCTTTTCCTCTATTTCTTACTTTTCCTGCTAGACAAAATTAGCAGTGATTTGGACTCAGTGTTAATGAATGCCAAAAGCAACTCGGCATTCTCTTGCCAAGGAGTCCCACAAACTGCAGTTCAGCAAAATAAGACAATCTTCTTATCGTGTGTAAAAGCTCAATTAAATCATCATCTGAATGTAATCCTATTTGGTAGCTCTCACGTTTTCTGTTCTGATGCTAGTAATGTTAATGCTTTACAAAAACATGGAAGCAAAAATACAGAGGGAGAGGGGAAGGACAGGGGACAGGAAAACGCAGCTTATGTTTTACTGAAGATCCTATGATGGCAGGGGTGGGGAACAACACACGACCAAACCCAAAGAACCCACAACCCAGAAGCATGGAAAGAAGCTTACAGCAGACGGAAAAACTCAGTTTTCCTGGATCCAAATCCATTCTGACAAACACAATATGAATTGTGAATTAAGAAAGACTGCTCTAACCAAAGACTTTCAAGCAATTTTCAAAAGTCTGCCTGCTTCCAACTGCAATATGCGCTTAGGGTAAACACCTTGCTAAAGAAATCAATTATGATGATGACAGACATTCAAAAAACCACACAAAAGGTCTATAGGAACACCCCTCAAGTGCACATAGTTCCTTGTACATGAGCAAGTAACCTCCCAAAGTACTACCTAAATTGGCTAAGCTTAAGAGTTGCATTTAAAATTATCCTCAATATCCATTACAAAAGAAAAGCACCTACCCACTGATAAATTAGCAATTGTAATAAGGGACTGTGAAAGCTAAGGGTAAATTGATTATGTTTTAGCTAATTTTCTCTTTATTTTAATCCAAAACTCTACAAATTCCAAGAAATAAAAGTACAGGCAAAAGGGTGAGCAAAAAGCTTGACTGCCACGTAAAACATCTAAAAACAGTAATCCAGTATATTTCTATACACTGGAAGTAGCAGTGAATATCATCTATATAAATCTACTCCTAGCAGAGGTTTTCAGTGACATCCAAGACTTGAGAATCAATTGTAAATTTGTATTTTAGAATAATCAATAAGAAAAAGCACAAGTCAAACTTCCACAATATGCAGCATTTAGCAGGAAGATACAGCCATGCACCATCTCATACAAAATATACAGAGACACTATCACAAGCCATATATTTTTAATCTTAAGGAATTTATTTGGGAAGAAGTTAAAAAACTGCTTTTAGGGTATCACTTTATGTTAACAGTTTTGTCAGTGATGTAAGACATTGCCAAGGCTGTGGGTCTAGAATATATATGACTGATTTGGTTGGTCCCAATGCCTCCATGGGCACAGATGGCACCTATACACACAAAAGGAAGGGTTCACCATGCAGATCACTGCGCTGTGCAGACACCTTCAGCAGAGGACAAGCTGTATTGAAATATTAGTGCATAATCTATCTTCAGATGAACGAGCTGTCAGTATGAGTGAGAAATGCAGGTTCATAACTACACTAGACCATCCAGGAAAAGCTGTAGAGTCCTTTGCCACCTTGGGAGACTCCTACCACCTTGGGAGAAGGTCATCTCACTAAAGCCTAGAGGACTCTCTATGTTGTCAGTACTCAGTGAAGTGGCCACCACTTTCAATACCTGATCGTCCCTGGAACCCATGGGAATAAGTGACAGATGTCACATGTCCCAAGAGTGAAGAGATGATAGCATATACTCGGGAAGGGAGGAGCTGATGGTCAACTCAAAAGTGTTTCTCTTCCTTGCTACTAAGATCAATACCTGGTGTGTCAGCTGGCAAAAAGCATTTAAACCATGAGGGTATGTTACACGGACACTGATTGACTATCTTATACCAAGAAAAGAATGAAAAATTGAGGGATTTGTCCTTCTGTAGTTCTGGGTTGGGCCAATTACTATCAGATATTTGAATGATGATCCTGAGAAATTATTGCGTCTCTAGCAAAACTTGTAGCAGGAACAGAACTAGGCTGACTGAAATCATCCTAGTCTAATGCCAGTTTGTCTTGCAGGTAATCAAAGCAGCACTGCATTCAGCCAGCAACTTTTCTAAGCAATTCTCACTGCAAACTGGTGCACTGAGAAAGGCTACCTCAAAAAATACAAGGTGAAATGTGAGCAGGGACCCGCCACAAGAAGAAACAGTCAATCATTTAAAGAATGACCCTATCCACGAAGCTCACCACGGAGAGTCTATGTAATATGGAATCACATCCAGTGAGGCACAGAACAGAACCTCGTTAAACAAGAGGGAAAGAATAATTAGGAATGGGTGATGCCCTCTTTAAGTGTAAGGTGCATAACTTGAGAAGAAACCTCACAAAGTCTCTCTGGTAAGCAAGTGCCAGTTATATACCACGTACCAGCTCCAGGGAGTCTTCTCAGCATTTACCTGCCTAGTTTTTTTATTTCTTAGCTCCCTAACATATGCTAGACATACCACGGACACTCCACTGCAAAACGTGAACCTTAACATTACCAGTGGTTTTGTACAGAACAACAGCTTCAGTTTCAGTGGTACTTCAGTGGATGCTTTATACACCCAGAATTATATAGAGACACTGAAACACAGAAAGAACACTGCTTATTTTCCTCACTTTACATATTTTTTTGTATTAAATATCATTGTTTATTAATACAAAACAACTTGTAGAGGGAAATAAGTCAAAACTACCGACTTTTCCTTTCTTCTCCTCCTGTGAGCTGCCAGCTTTTTTTTCCCTCACATACCATTTCTCATCAGAGAAGAATCAGGAGTTGCTCTCAGAGCTAAAAATAAACATATTATTCTATGAACACATGTTCATTAGCAATGAATTTACAGTACAGCGGTATAATTCTTTATGCTTTTGCACATACACACTTTTCTAACTGCACCCTCACCCACGTCTATATCTTAACACCTCTTCCAACAAACCCACCAGAAGCTGATTAAGACGCTTCCATTTTAAGAGAAGTTTCTGTAACTTCTAAATCCTTTCAAAAATTGTTTACTACTGTTTTATTAATTTCTGAACAAATGAAGATAGCTGTTTTCTTACAAACTTTTAAGTTTTTAAATACTGACACAATTTAAGTAGGTTACTGTGCACATCCAGTCTAATTTCCTGCACTAAACAGGCCAAAGAACCCTCCTGAAAATATCTGCATCCAGTCTGTAACTCCTGCCTAAGCTGTGACACGTACTTTAAAAATGCATATGACTTTGCTTTGAAAGTGTCAAAAGTTGGGAAAAAAAGAAGTTTTATATTTACCTAAGTTCCTCTTGTAGTTAACCATCATTTAAAGCTATAAATTTGAATCTTAAATTACTAAACAAACAAAACAAAAAGGTATGCAAGCAGTGAACCCTGTCCCTTCTCTACCTTTCCATTCCAATATAGCAGTACAAGTCTGACTGCTGGAAAAAAATCACTGTAAAAAAAAAAAAAAAGGCACTGTAACCTTTTTAGCAATACTCTCAAAAGGGAGCAGTGATTTCAGGTGCCCCTTACAGGACACAGTAAATGGGCTGGGATTGCGGTAAGCAGGTGATGAGAATTTCCAGAAGCCAGCCTCTTTTACAGGCAACTCAGAAAAATGAAAAAGAAATGTATCCACAATTATTCACAATTACACATACTATTGCAAGTTCTCTTCAGATTGCCTTAGGGGGGTTAAATCTACAGCCCGTGAAAAATAAGGGTCCATCAGGCTCGCTGTGATTTCCAGAAACATACACACACAAAAAAAAAAGATTACACTTACATATAATCCTGACATGTCAAGTGTTATTTGGGGATTTAAAAAGACATAGTAAGTATCTTAATAAAAGCTATTCTGTATTGCTATAGGATATGAGAAATATTAAGATAGATTAAAAATGTTAAAAACCCACAGCTTGTGCAAGGGCTGAAGCTTCTGTAAAGAAGTGACTCCATCCGGAAAGAACTGAGTTCAAAAGGACTGTACTAGAAGAAAAAGAGGTAGTGTTAAAGGAGAAAAACTATACAAAACATTCTGCCTGGATAATGCTGATCCATACACTACTTAATTAGGGGAGTATATATGGATTTTTCATTATGAAAATTCCTATTTCTTTCAAAAAAGAATTAAAAGCTCTCGCTAAACCTTTCTTTGGAAGACTACAAGGAGCACTAGTTAAACCCTGTATCGAACGAATTTACCTCATTTGATAGGAACAATTATAATACTGGACCTGGTTCTGCCGTCCCTGAACTCAAATGACATTTGTTAATGTGCTTCAAAAACTTCCTTGGTTAAAATTATTTTCAGTTTATTTCCGGAAGGAAAACTGTGTTTCTGGATAAAGCCCTGGAACATATAATGTATGCAGATAAGCAGTCCTACACATAAAATACACTCAATGTACTTAATAGTGTTCATTAATAACATTCCATCTCCCGCAGTCTCTTAGAAATATCATACCAAGGAAACATGTAGATCTTGAACCAAAGTGCAAGGACAGGAAAGAAAAAAAAAAAGGGCAGAAAACCAAAGCTATAACAGCAATTTTCTCGTGATTCTGAAATAATTTAAGAATCTCAGGAAAACTAAGGGTTTTTCTAAGAACCGCCGCTGCGAAGAGCAAAGAGCAGACACACACAAACCAACGGAGATAATAAATTTTGGACTATCCCAAAACTGCATGCGGAGATCTTGCAGGAAATGAACTGTAACCTGTACCACAAAGACATGTTTACATTTCTAGACTCTCTGAATCACAGCGGATTCCCATGCCCACACACGAATCAATCCTCATCTGCAAGAGAAAATGGCAACACACGAAGCACCTTGTCTTCACATATGCTCTCTTAAATCAAGCCGCTCGGTTGCTTGGCACAACTCCTCATTATTTCAATGTCTTGAACAGAAGAGCGGCCCTTTATGCTTCTGAGGTTGGGTTTCTAATGCAAAACGCAGCATTACGAAAATTAACAAAATGAAATTTAAACACGAGCTACCCATTCTCCTTGCTAAAAGTTATGGACTCATCTTAAATGCAATATAATTCAAATAAAATCCCATCAGGACAAAAATGGCAAATTTTTGTTCCCTTTATGGTTTTACCTAATTAAGAATTGTCCCATGGAGGGACTGAAACATGGATTTGAACGGATGCTCCCTAGATGACCACCCCTCTTCCCTCCAGTTTCCTGTACAACCTCAGCTGTTTCATCATCGCACCAATGTCTCCAAGATAATCCCCTCCAGAGTAAGAGGAAGAGTAACCCCCTGTTCTCCTTGCCCTTCCATGCACCTCCAGCTTCAACCCCAATAACCAGTCAAGAGGCAGCATTTCCTGCAGCTGGCTCCAACCATACACACAGGTATCAGCCGCAGCCGGGACGCTCATCACTCGTGTCGCAGCCTTCCCATCCATAGCAGCCCTCATTTTGCCTGTTTACTCCGGGCAGCCACCAGCTTTCATTACACATACAGAAATAAAATTGCCTTGGAGATATCTACCCCTCTACGAAATCTGGTTTAGACCATGCAGCAGACTGAATGGGGCCACTCACAATCCAGGCTAAAAATAAAATTTAATAACACGTTATACACAAGCTCATAATCAATTAGCATATATAATTTGACAACATATTCTATATTATTCGATACAAAATTGATCGTCTGCAACTGACACGGTACAAGATCTCCAACTAAAAATAAGCACCCTTGCTCTAACAGGAAAAAAAAAGCCTCCATAAATATTCCTCTTACAGTCCACCACTACTTTGTTTCTTTTCCTTAAGGACCAGATCTATACATCATGCTATTATATGAGAATCTCTTTTATCTCGGAAAAGGAAGTTTTCTGTCTTTCAGTTGCAACAGAAAATCTGCAAACATCATCTTGAATGCATCCTAAGGGATGCTCAGAAACCCAACAGAAAATTAAAAGCATCTCAACACATCTTATTGCTTTAAATAATACGGGGGGGGGGAATCACTAGATGTGTTTACATTAAAATAGCAAATCACAAATCAAAACACCACACTATCGCAATGGGAACCCTTGAGCAGGGGGATGAAGGTGTCTGGGCAAGGGCCAAGGCTTTGGAGCCCCACAGAGCTCTACGAGCATGGATGGTTTGAAGTAACGTCCACTTCTTTATCTATTGATGAAGGTGAAGTACAACAGAGAAACAATCAAACAAACTGGGGTACTGCAGGGAGCCAGCAGTAAGTGCCCCATCCTCAAACGCCTGCTGTAATGGTGTGGTAGAGCAGCCCAAGCTGTCGCCTGGCTGCTCTGGAGCCACCTCACTAACGGGACCTCACCAAACCTGCTGCCAACCCAAGCCAGGAACTCCTATGTCTGAGCGATCCCCAGGTTTCCCCCCTGCCAGCCCCGACTGGCACTCCCAGAGCGTCCATGCATACAACCTGCTCTGCAGCCGCTCTCCCCGGTGGCCTCGCAAAATCGCTTTTCCTTTCTCCTCACAGCAGTTAAGCAGCACACAGAAAATTGAATCATAAGGGTAGACAAATAATACATCACAGATTGTAGTGCTAGGATACCTTCCTGTCTTCTGAAAGAAACTTACTGCTGAAGCCTTAATTTGTGGGAATTGAAAGCCTCATAACAATTTATGTTAGATTAAGGTTCCTGCCCAGTTAAATGCCAGTACTGACAGTCCTAGATGAGTTCCCATCTTATGAACAACCATCAGCCACATGCTTACAGGCAACATGCCAGAGCGCAATGTACTTTATCTGCCTTCCGCACTGCAGATTATGCTCTTCTGGGGATGCAAAATCTCACAATTCAACTACCTCGGCTCAGAACTACACTAAATCTTCCAAGCGCTTCCAGCAGCTGATGGGCATCTCCACACCTCTCAATGCCTGTGAGCACTCTGGTTCACTCAGCTTGTGAGTGACATGCACAGAAAAAAATTAGGAACTCCTTCTGTACTTACTCTTGACATGTATGGCTAAGTCACCAGTAATCTTCCCATCAGCCCCCCAACCAGCTGTTGGAGGGGCGCTGGCTCACATCAGCTGGGGCAGGCGTTCTTCAATCTCACCCATCCCCCCCAGGTTGGTAGAAAAGATGGTCCAACTTATGGGAGCCCATAAGCATGGTGTGACATGCAATTCTCCGTGAAGAAACAGTCCTCCCACTCCCTGAGGGGTAAGACATCCTTCACTGCAGGATCAGCCCATCGCCACTCCATTTGCAGCCTCAGGCAGGGAAAGAAGTGGCAGGTTGTCGTTAACAAAGGTTACGTGTTTAATGGCCAAATTGGAAACGTGTCACAACAGGAAAAGATCAAACTGTACCTGGAATTCTAGTCCATCTTTAGCTGCTGATTCCTTTCATAGCATCTCTGAGCTACCAGCTGCAAAGATGAATTCAGCAGCGTTTCCGCCCTGTGGTGTTATATTACCAAACCAATCCCTTCCTACCACTGTTTTGTCACACACAAAAGAGCTGGAGACCAGGACATCGGGTAGCATCAGGAGCTGGGCAGCTAACACTCTTGCCTGGGGACAGAGTGCTCAGAACAGTTTCAGCTTTTACCTCCACTGCCTCTCTCCTCTCCAGAAAGGCTCTTGGTCCCCACCTCAGCTTGCTGCCAAGACAGCTGCACCGAGTAGTAACTCCTCCTCTCCCCAGTTCTCAGAGCAGGATTACACGAATGCAAATGTAATACAAGGACCATCCTCTTCTCACATACTCTTGCAAATATAGGTATCTCTCCTTTCACTTACAGCCTTCTCAATTTCCATCTGATTTTTAATTTGCATACTCCTTCCAGCCTAGCTGGTTTTAGCCCATTTACCACACTATAAAAGATTTATAAAGTTTAACAGCAATCATGTATCATCTTTGACATACATATGTTTTACTAGATTCATAGCACATAGCTTGGTTTAGCTACTCAAAAACATTATTTGCTATATAACAACACAGATGATTCACTTGATATCAGCATTTCTGGCAATTTATTTTCTGCACTGAGAGCAAGGAACCGCAAGACAAATCTGAAGCAAGATTCCGAATCTTCTGGTGATTATTCGCCTCTTCGCATTTTTGCAGAAGTCCTGATTTATGCCGTGTCCAATCTCTGTGACACCCCTCAGATATGCTGTCTGAGAATGGCCAGTGTCCTTAACGTGTCCTCCTTCCTGTAACTAAACAATACAGACCACCCAAATGGACGTGGCCAAATTATGACCTAAGTTTGCCAACAGTAATCAGTTAGTCCGTGAAGCAACTCAGGCTGCTCCTGGGATGGACACAGTCCACCCTGTATATCAGCGTTGCTGAGAAATAAATTCATTTGTCTAGGTTGTGTTACGTCCTGAAACCTTAACATCTTTCATTTCAAGCTATCGGAGTCGTGGAGAGCTTACAAAACATCAAGAGCCATCACCTGCGCTATTGCAGTCCACATGTGTTATCACCTAGTACTTCACAGCATGGAGCAACCATCTCCTGTGACCTTGAAGTTACCTCTCTCGAGGGAGACATACAGCATCATTTTCATAAAGCAGTGGCAACTTCTGGAACCTCAAATCACACCTATTTTCTCATTGTTTCGCCCTGTCTGTCTCTTTATACATCTGTAATCCCCAATGACTCCAACATCACTATCAGACAGCATAAGCATTCATCTTTCGGTTTGCTGTTGAGCAGAATGCCAGCAGCTGACAACCCTTGCCTCACTGGCACCACTCTGCAATTTGACATTACTAACCAGAACCTGATTCTGAAGCTTTCTTGGTCATCTTTTTTTTTTTTTTTTGGACACTTTTTTCATCAGTTTATTGATTAACAAGAACGGTGGCTACCAACGGTATGTCCAAACTTACACTTCTCCGCAAAGTCCTTAAGCCTATCTCTAAAACCGTGGCTTACTGCTAGATGTTACTGTGTTGGCTACACGAGAAATTAGATGCATTTTTTTCCAGACAATCTCCTGTAACAAACAAAGCCGTCCCAGGGAAATGAGTGGAATAGCACAAAACAAGTAGAAAGCCTTCCCAGCCTTTACATGACTCCTTTGCTTAAGGGTGCTGATATCTCCAGTATCATTAACAGGGCTCTTGGCATTACCTGAGCTGTATTTCTCACCTCTGCAGAAGCACTGACAGCCTCTTCAGTGTCACTGAGCGTCTGAGGCAGTATAAAATGTTTAAGCCTTTCCTTTTTGCCATTCTGAGCCCTTTAATGACAATCCTGCCACATGCTATATATCCCCTGATTACAAGAACTCGATACCCCCATGGTCTTCTATTTTTGGCAGCGTCTCTCTGAACTATGGCTCTGCCAGTCACCATTCCTTTCCTTGTCGTGCTTCATAGTACTTTCTCCAAAATTTCTAAAATAAATTAAAGAAAAAAAACCCCTATATTTAATACAGACTCAAGAACCAGCTGCCTGCAGCACGCACAGGAGCAGTCTGCATACCAGAGCTTGGGAACCACTTTTGAAGAAGACTCCATCTGCAGCAACTAACTCGTTTAGAGCTCCAAAACAGCCCTTGCTTTTGAAGGAGTGCAGGGCAGTATTTGTAACGCTGATAACTCAGCCTGACAGGCTTACTGCCAGTTTTTGCAAGAGATCGGCTTAACACACCAGTGGTGGCCACGGCACAGCTTTAGATGTGCATTATCTCTGACTTACCAGGTACTGTACAGCTCTGTAACACCCAACCGCACGTGGCATTTCCACTCCAGGACGGATGAGGGCCTGGAGGAAGGACATGCCTTTCTCCCCTCTTACACAGCCCAAAACTTGGTTTACACGTGTTAGGGGTTGAGTTTCCAAGTAAAACTCAAGGTCCCTAACGCTCCTTAAATCCCTTATTGATACAGGGGAAAAGGGAAACAAAACTCAGATCTCGGAATATATGGATGGGAAACTGAAACAAACTTTTAATAAAAATTCTAAAGTACTATCATATCACACAACTATATATTAAATGCAAAACAGGAAACAATACAGTAAGAGTTAGAACACTGCAAAGGGAGGAAAAGGGAAAAGAAACTACAATTATGGCCGACTGGCCACAGGCCCGGAGATGACGTCACGCGAGGATGGTAGCTCAGAAGATGGCGTCTATCCAAAATGGCGGCGGGCCAAGTGATTAAAAGTTTTTAACAGCTTAAAGAAGTATTTTAACGAGTTCGCAGGGAGACCTCTTCAGTGTCTGTAAAAAAAAACATTCAAGGACACTCCTGACCGAAGCGGCGGCGGCTTCAAATGCGGATAAGGAGAAGCCCTCGCGGCCGAAACGCGAAGCGGAGTGAGCTTCCCCCGCGTCTGAATCCAGCGGTAGATTCTCGCCGAGTGAGAAATAGCTCTTCTCTTACCCGATACGAGAGAGAGATGCTGACTGAGTCGAGCTGGGCGCCGATAGACAGAAACAGTTCTGAGTTAGGCCCCGGGGTGGGGGGGGGCAGGCCGCAGGCTTTCGGCCTGGACGGTAGCCAGCCCTCTCGCTGTGGCTCTTCCTCCGAAGCTGTCCGGTGTCCAAAGAGGAGGAGACTCCTCCTGGCTGCAGGTTTTAAGGAGTATCTGCCGGAAGAAATCTTTTGACCTGCACTTTTAGCCAATGTGATGCCGCGTTTATGGAACTTGTGTGAAATAATCCCGATACTCTATTGGGCACATTTCCAAAACAAGGAAGTCTTGGCTCAAACTGGGACAACATGGGATTGGCAGCAGCAGCCTGCAGGTAAGGAATCCAGAACCCACCGTGCTCAGACACGTTTCAGTGCACAGCCAACACGAAGATTCCCCCGTCGCCCGACCTCCCCTTACTTGCCCCTGGTGCTGAGACACTTCTCAACAACTTCAAAGAGCTCGCATAAAAGCCGACTAAGCAGAAGCGCAGATATCAGTGTTTGTTCTGTCTGTAACAGATAAGCTGAATGATATTTGATGACCGTTTGTTTAGCAATGGCTATCTAACACTCACCTTTTGACTTATGTCCGACCATTATCCACCAGACCTGAACGGTATTTGCCAATGGTTAGAAAGGAGGATCCACATTATTTAAATTACAATACAGCACTGTAACAACCACATTACTAAGCTGTATTTTGTAATATGCAGATTTGGTAGAAGAAAACAAATTCAAGCTTAGAAACTATTTTGTACTAAGACAGCATTAAGCACCTGACTCAAGGAGTACAGACTGTCAAGTACCGGGTGGACAATCATTTCCAAGAGAACAAACTGACCAGCGCACAACCAGAAGCATAGGACAAAAGCAAATAAAAAAAGACACATCCTCTTCTTTTTTGGTTCTCTTTTGATGGCTCTCATTTAGCATTCCTCAAAATCCCATTCATAAAGGCTTTAATTCTGCCACACAGCTCCTTTTTTCTCTCAGTATAAGTATTATAGTTTATTTGGTATCTCCTACTCTCCTTCTTCCTAATTTCTTCATAAAAATATTAGCAAATTTTCCAGGAAGAGGAATAACTGTCAGAACTGGAGTGTAAAATCACACACTCCCACCTATTAGAATCAAACTACGTTTGACCCTCATGTGATGGGGTTGATGTGGTTAAGATTAATGAGTCAATTATTTCTAGACGAGGTACAAGGCACCTAATTGTTTCACTATTTCAGTACTAACCACCATACTCCTTCTGAACCATTTAATACCCATAATATAATTGTGAACAATTTTTCAGTAAGATATCATCAGTATTTGGCTTATTCTACAAAATATGAAAAAGACCACTGAGATGAAAAGGAAATGGGGTAGGTGTACAGTCAGAGCAACCCTCCAAAGCCATTGGCCTCAAAGCTTTTCACTTGACAAATTTAAGTTCCCACCAGATACTGTGCAACACAGCACAATTAATTGCTTGCCATTCAGCTGACCTCCCATGGGCACCTGGGCTTGCAGCTCCAAACACCTTCACATTAAGGCACCGACAGTTCCCACAAACCCTGACAGGGATGAGAAAACCTACACACATACAAAAACTTTTACGCAGTGAGCTCTTCTGAGTTTTGTAGGTCTCTATCTCAACAGACTGCTCATAGAGCAGTGCAGTATTTCTTATTATTTAATAGAGACGTCATTATTTTAGAGTGGGTGCAGCCTCACAGCAGCGTGCAGTGAAAAATCAGGTGAGGTGATGGTGATGCCTGTCCCATCACTCTTGACAAATGCCTAATAACTGGTTAACAAGGTATGTATGTTCTGTAACACCTATACTCAGCAGAACAAGGAATGCAGAATTACTGACAAAGTCCAGCTATAAGAATTCACCTACTCCCTTCAGATTAAACTACATTTTAAAAAAATAATTCAAAGCAGAGGCAGTGCCAAGTTTCTCTGTGAAGTGAGAATGAGTGTCCGGGAAACTTCATGTGAAACCTCTCAATATCTTGGGATGGTGAGAGGGTTTATACCACGTAGTAACATTGCACCAAGGTGCTCCTTGGGAGTTAAGGGACAGGACTTATGGCCTACAAAGATATCTGCAAGAATGAGGAGATACACAGGGACACATCTTTGGTATCTCCACCACCTAAAGAGCCACAATATAATCTCACTTTTAGAGCAGTCCTAAATTCACATTGAAAAAAAAATCTTTAAAGTTCTCAATATATAAGCTGAGCTTTAAATCAGCAGCTCTTAAAATAAGCACTTCAATACACAAGAGGAAATCAGAAGACATTTTTTAAAAAGTTCATTATAAATCCCTTTAAATGTGACCTATATCTGAAGTTCTGTATCTTATATAGCTAGGATTCACTTCAACTGCTGCCTTAATCCAAATAAAGAAAACGGATCAGTCATACAGACCTCCAAATCAGAGCAAGTGCCTTAAAATCAAGTAGAACCTACACAAGTTAAACTTAAGGCTTTGGCCTGAGGAAGTTAGTTTTGCTCTTATTTTCAATTTTAACTGAAAATGTAAAAAGCAGAAGCATGACTTGCTCCAGTTCCAGTCTCCAGCACTGGAGCTGGATGTCCTAGCTTCACCAGAGCACCAGCACTGATCGACATCACCGGCCCAGGAGAAGGACTCCCCCACCATGGGAAGAATGGGTCATTCAACCTCCCCAACCACACCTGCTCTCACCTTCTCCTCAGCTCACTCATAAAAGCACTCGTGGGAGATGCTACGCAGGTACCACGAGACTTGTAGCAGAGGCGAACGATCAGCACCCCAGGCTGAGCCAGGCGATGAGGAACGCCATCCCCAGCTGCTGCTCCTCTTGCACGCTCAGGCACTCCCCCAGCACACTTTTATTTTTATGGTAAGTGAAAAGCAGCTCAAACCTCTGCATTTGCTGGAGCAGAAGTGTAATAAAAATGACAGAGTTCCTCTCAGGGAAAAGGATTCAGAGAAGCTACATGCTGCTGTGGACTTCTGGGCACTACTGTGCAGGCGAGGGAATAAAACTCAAATTCAATAGACCAAACCACCCCTCATAATCCTCTCTCCTGCTTTTAAGAAGGGAGGCCTCAGTTCCCAGTAAACCATCAATCAAAGCAAATGTCTCCTGTTCCAACTACAAAAACTGCTGCATTCTGTTTCAACAACAGCAGGCTCAGTGCCATGAGGTGTGAACTCCCCAGTGTATCAGTAACCACAAGGTCTCATTCCCTAATGTAAGTTGCACCAAGCACTTTCCAGTAATCCAATTGTGAAAGTGAATAAAAATACTTTAAGAGTTCACTACTTTTTACAGCAGCAGTCTTCAAAAACTTTGATTACTATTTTTTTAACATTAAAAGCCAAAAGATATTATGAGAAGAAAATATTTGGGTTTTAGTTACAAAATTTCCTTGATGGAAGGAGTTGGAGTTTTTGATATTAATTTATCTCTTGCTTTTCACACTGAATTCAGAATTCGATCAAACAAAACAAATGCAAGTTCCCCATGGAGCTCTTAGTTAATAGGATGGTTTGCCAAGGGCACAGCGTGCCCCTGCAGCACCGCCCCTGCATCTGAAACGTGGCTGATGCTGATCGCGTCACCTTGTCCATTTTTGCAGAAGCGTCTACCAGGGAAACAGAAGGGACGATGTATTAAAACTTTCCACAACCACCTTTAGTTGTCAGGAATAAGATAGGAGACAGTACATTAGAGTTTGCCAATTTAATAATCTGTTCTATAGGTAACATATTTACTCAGTCAGAAAGGGATTGCACTTGGCACGACTGGGGGACTGAAGGCTGTCAGTACAATGTTTTGTCAGCAAAATTTCTGAAAATTTCCTTAAATCCTACCCCCTTGCTTAGAGCAACCCAAAATGTGCACTTATACGTACTTTTGGATCAAAGGCAGAGGACCAAGTGGAAGCAGCCAGCAAAAGACAAAACGCAGCCAGCAAGGCAGGGCAGCACCGAGGGCGCAGCAGCAGCGTAGCTTCAGGAGATGCTGCACGATGTGATGGTAACGCAGACACCAAGCAGGATTGTGGTCCTGGGCTCCAGGCAGTCACCCAAGCAACAAGTGCAATTAAAATTTCCACATCAATGAAAACTTAAGGATATTTGCATCCATTTGTACCTGCTATCTGCAAAATCTACTGCTAGTATTTAACTTACTGCACTGTTTAAACTGCTGCTTAATTAGGCCCCAGGGGTGACTTTAAATCTAATTTACACCAAATAAACCCTAAACCACCAGCACTCGATCAGATTTACTCCAGTGTAAACAAGGTGAGAAGCTGCACAAAATGCCCAGCACATTTTTGTTTCCCATGCTTGCGGTTGCCAAAATCTTCCACAAATTTCTTCCAAAAAAAGTTTTAAACTGCTTTTTCTCTGCAGACTCTTGATTCACCACTTTGCAGTGCACTCTGTAACCTGCTGGTTTAACCTAGAAAAACTGCAGGGACAGGGCGCTGCTGCTCTACAATCACACAACTACTGAAAAGAGGGGGAAATTAGCCCATGCTGAGTGCCACACCGCTGCTGCCAGGTTGCTAATGGTTTAAAGTTGGCTTAGTTTAAACTTCGTGTAGCTGTCTCTGTGACTGAGCGCAGGCAAACCAACGCTGTCCCCCCGGGCACCTCGGACACGGCCACCACTCCTGGTGCACGGGGCAGATGCTTCCTCCTGGTAAGAGTTCATTCAAGAAATCAGGTCTTGCCTGGTCTGAGCTCGCTTTAGGAACGATCACCAGCTGCAAGAGAGATCAGAGCCCTGGCTTCTCTCTATCCGCATTTTTCTTGGGGAACGTAAACACTGTCGCTGGGAACCCAAAGGGATGCACCACTTCCCTTCATCCGTGCTGCACTTCCCCCGGCACCTGCTAGCAAAGCTATGGGTCTTCTCCAGTCCCACTGCCAGTGACACTATCTATCGCCTGGAAAGACAAAAGAAGGTGTTTGACATGTTCTCTTCCTGCGCCCGAGAGAAATGTATTATCTGCCCAATAAACCTGGTTATCTATTGAACAGACAAGCCGGAGTCCTGTGAGTCTCCTCAAAATCAGGTTGGTTACACACCGGCAATCATATAACACACCGCTCCTCGATTTATCTTTTTATTCAAAACCAGTCTTTACAGAAGACAGATGAAAAGCTCAAACAACAGAATCCCTCATTGCTTCCAGTATTCTTCATCGCTAGCAAACCTTGTTCCAGTAACAGTGGAAGACAAATGAGATTATTTCAAGACTGCAGGCACAAATTATGAATATAAATGCTACAGAATACGTTACTTCACACTGCCCCTTCCCACACTCGGTCAGGGAAGCAAAATAAATGCATACAGGGAGACAAACAGCATAAAGACAAGCAGCATCTTAAGTCTTGCCCTCAGCAACGAACACGTGGCGCATATATATACACACACACACTTATTTATTTATTTAAGATTGCACCCAGCAAAATCCTGTTTTCTGGTCAGATTTGTCATCATTTCTCAACACCTGGACAATTAAAATGAAAGCAGCAGTTCACTTTACAGCACTGTAGCCCTGGAGTCCCTTATTTTTCAAAAAGTTTGCTCTGTAAAGCCTGAAACACAGAGCTCTCTGAGGTTTTTTTCCCATTATCATTTTTCAAAGCTTGCCTCTGGGTTTGGTTTGAGGGGGTTTATTCACCTCTAATTTCTATGCTGAAGTGCCAAGAGGTATAAAAAGAATAGGTGCACACTGTTAATACTGCAACTTCTCTGTGGATTTATTTGAAAAACAGTAGAAAGGCTAAAATGAGTAAAGACTGTAGTTTTCCTCTTCATTAAACCTCTCATCCATGCATAAACACCTAATTCTCTGCTGAGCTTCCCAGAGTATTAAAGTAATTCAAGAAAGAAACCCAGACAGCATCTTACTTGCATTTTGTTTCATAAAATACAGTTATGTTCCTGCAGCAGGACAGCAGCCGCGACAAGAGCTGTCGTCACCCTGCTTGGAACGGAAGGTTATTCGGCTGCAAACTGGGCTGGAGGTCTCCCAGCAGGGAAGCAAGAGGATAGACAACCTTCTCCCAACGAATCCAACCATCACCCGTGCACCCATGCCAGGCAAAAATAAGCAGGGCAAGGAAGTAAGTCAACAAACCCTCTTTGGGATGGCCCTCAACACCTCGGTAGGGCAGCGTCCGAACACTAAAGCGTGTTCATTTGGACACACAAAACACTCCAGTGAGTACAAGGACACACCACTCAGCCAAAGCACTGGGGTAGAAAAGTACACAGCTCTGAGGCTCTCCAGATTTAACTCATGAACCCATCCCATGACACATCCCACTGCAGGAGGGGCTGGCTCCAAACTTAAGAGAAATTATTTTATGCATGCTAGGGCTTAAGTATAAGCTTCAATTTTAATTTTTCTTTTTTCACTTCCAAGTTGGTAATTTTGCTCCCCACAGATTTGCTGTCAAGTCTCCCTCTTTTACAGATGAACAGCCAAAGCACAGAGGTTACAATTGTTTTAAAGTTGTAGCTCACCTCGGAACCCACACGCTCTTCCAAATCTGACCACTATGGTACGTGCAACTTTCTGTATTTAAGATGTACCCCTGGATTCAACATTATATTTAGCAAAAATATATCAATAGTTTAGCATTAGATCTAATCTATTTCATCCAAGGCTGGCTGCACAAAGTAATGAACACCTGGTTACGGAAAACACACTGCGCTGAATGATTATACATCGAAACCTAAAAACAGTAGTACTTTCAATAAAACATTATTTCTTAAAATCTTTCTCGGTTGCATTGATTACACAATCACAGCATTTTTTCCTATTTAAATATGAATATTGCATTATAAAGTTAAAGCATTATTTATGGATTTTGATTGCTTTGATCTAACATCAGCAACAATTGCCCTGTTAAGCACCTTCGGCCTCAGGAAACATTCACCCATTTGACTTTTACCATGCCATTTGCACAGAAAATAAAAGCTAGCATAGAATCAACTCTACAAAAGTATATTCTAAAAAATATTAACATTTGAGAATTTTGTATTTTAAGTGACAGGTGGAGCACAGCAATATTTTGAATGGAAGCATCAGTTGGTGCCTTTACCCAGATACTCTGCTCATGGATCTCAGCCTTGTGGCTACTCAGACAAAAGGATCCCCGCGACTACGTTACGCACAGATCATAATTTAAGATAAACCAATAAAAGCCAGTTAAGGCCACAACGTAACACATGGTTTATATACAACATTTCTTTGGTAGCTACACACAAATGTAAGCTGTTAGTTTTAGCAATTAGCAGTTTTCATGCTTTGTTAAGATAATGGCACTAATCCAGAGAGAAAGGTAATTCAGGGAGAAAGATCCCACCACGGCCATTAGCAACCCAGCTAACGAACTGCTGCCCTCCCACAAACCCCACTGCAGCACAATCCAGGGACACTGGTCTAGGTACCACAGCCAGCATATTCGAGATGATGAGGCCATCTCCATCATCTCCAGCTTCTGGTAACAACATCAACTGCTCAAGCTTTGGTGTCACAGTTGATGCATTACCCCAGTATCTTGCTAAAATTATACCTCCGTAACTCCAACTTGCCCATTTATCTAAATTTAATAATTTCAGTGCAGGTTCTGTCACCCGAGTTTTGTTGTAGTTTTAGACCAGAAGCTAAAAGCAATGAAATTCCAACAGTCTCAGACTTGCACTTGGATCTATATTCAAACCATGGGAGATCAATTTCCCTCTCCTGCGGATCAGTCATTAACCTTCTCCCCAACAGTTCAGCATTCGCTCAGCGCGGCTGCCATATGAGATGTTAACAGTCATGGTAGTTTTGCGTTAAAGGTTAATCACTTCAATTCCCTTTTTTTTTTTAAAGGGAGAGATAAAGATCTATTGGACCGTTCATTTCACCTTTCTCAAAGCAATGGTGAGATCACTGAGAAAAATCTTCAGTTAATCACCTGGAGGAATGAAAAAGCAGGGAATTCTGCATTATTAATTAAAATCTAGGCAATTAGATAAGTAACAGCCTCCTTCCATTGCATAATACAGTTGAAGTTGCTTTTAAGGCTTCCTGACTGACTACATTTCAAGCCAAATTAAAGCAGGTCTCCCCGTTATGAATAGTCTTGTTTTATACACTTAGGAGTTGCAGGGTTCATCCCTGACTGTCTTTAAAACTGGAGTGGTTTATTTCATCCTGCAACTTTTTAATGTTCTGCCTGATTAGGAAGGTTATCTTTCTCGCATATATTTTACATCAAAAACATGAGATGCACCTCACTGCAGCTCCATATTCAAAATACTCAACTGATTGCCAGAATAACAATACAAGTCCCAGATCTGAATGAAGTCAAGAAGAGCTGATCTGAGCACAGGCATCTCTCATCCTAAGTAAATCTCCGCCCATCCTACCAGCTACAGACTCTGATGAATTACCAGAAATCCCACTGTGAACATGAAAAAATTCTTGAAGAACTTCAGTCAAGCCTAGAATACTTCATTAAGCCATCTCAGTTGCAATCAGAGTTTTCTGATTAAAAAAAAAAAAATATTTTGCATAAGGACGTTGGAAAAAGTTTTTGACATTCAAGTGACGGAATCTGTCCTTATGGATGTATATATGGAATTCAGAAAACTGGAGGAAGGATCCAGGGGCCATCTGTTGTAAAGTCAGAGGAAGAACTGCAACTCACTCTGCAATACAAATTATCTCTACAAAGTGACAGATCTCTTAACATGTGAATCTTGGGTAACCTTTCCCACTCAGTGGACTTCAGTTTCCCATACAAGGACTGAGCATAACATGTTTCAGTTCAATGTCTTAACTGAAGCATTTCCCTTTCTATCCTGCATACAACAGTCTTCACTGTCTACTCTTGGGTCTGTGCTAGGAGCCCCACACAGCCTTGTTCATTATATGGGCCATAACTTAAATACTTTCAAATATAAAAAAAATTGTGACATATACACACACACCGATAATATTCAGAGAAAGGAAATATCTGATGCCCAGTAAAAAAAAAAAAAAGTGCAAATCCAGTACGTGACATGCACTCAAACTCACTGGTCCTTAAGAAATAGCATTTCATGTAGTTCTCATTGATACTCTGCTCAGAAATGATCAACAAACAGACTAATAAAACTGTTAAATGTCAGGATGTGGTGTACTGGCTGAATTTATAGCATACTAGCACACTTGCACAGCATAATATCCTCTTTTAGTAAGTCTTGCTACTTCTTACACTAATTCACACTATAAAAAGGTGCAGCTTTATGACATCCCAGTGAAACCAGGAACTCTTTTTACATTTCATTAATTCAATCACAAAATTTATTACAGCAGTCATAAACAACAGCTCCACTTGGAAGAAAACATAGCTAATACATTCAAGGAACATAACTAAGGAAGAACTACCTGCATCACTGAGCTCAGCCCCACACAGCCACAGAAAGGTGTCGTAGAAGTTTAATCTACAAGTCTACAAAAACATCTATTCTGCATGTCTCCTCATATACTACCATCAACTTCAAAAATCCAGTAACAAACCAAGTCTAGAATAAAAGACAGTACTGGGAACTGTAGCGTGGAACCAAAACACAGAAGAGCAGATCACGGGCATCACCACCAGTTAGGTCAAACACAGATGATCCGGGAACATGCATGATCCCATGTGCTGTAGAAAAAAGCCAAAAATCTCAGCTTTCTTTGATCGAGATGAACATGTTTTCCATTCCTTAAACCTCACAATCTGATCAACCCAAGCACAGGGACACCAGCACGTCTAGTGCGACTTAGGCTTTAACACATCATGGACAACAAAGTAAAAACACACAAAAATCCAGACTCCACTTATACACCTGAGAGTGAAACTGCCTTGGATGTAACAGCAGAGACAGAGACTCCAGATACATAATCCCCCAAACTGAGATGCCGTTACAGGAATTCTCACACTTACAGTTTAAACCCTCTCTCAATTTTCAGGCTAAAATAGTTTTGAACAAATGTGCGCCCAGGTCCTCTGATGCCAAGTTACCATTCACCTTGAGATCTGAGGCTGATCTTCCCTTCTCCTAGTCATTTCTTTGTGGAGGGGTGGGAGCAAGAGAATAGAAAAGAGAGGATGAGCGAATGGAGCAGAGCCATCACGTCACCCCTCATGACGACTGGAATAACACACTGCACACGGAGTTCCCAACACACACATTCCTCAAAGCATCTTAGAAACGACTGCTAAAGTTCGTAATAAAATTTTTGTTAGAGACAGGAGTCCACTACCGAGACACAGAATCTAAGCTTGAGAATACAGCCCCAAACCCCTGGGTACAGGCCAACTGATAATACAACACCGCCTCACACCGCACGTTTATTTTTCTTTTTCTTATGAACCCCTGATAATTTCAGAGGATACTCCAGTATTTCCACGTCTAAGGCTCTGCCATCACACCCTCTACACTGCAGTGACCTGTTTCTACACTAAGTAAATGCAGTGTTCAAAATGGACAACTAAAAAGGCCAGATCTAAGCTCTTTCCAAACAAACCATCCTGTGAACGAGTGTTATCACTTATTACTTCCCTTTTGTCTTTACACTTTCTCCTCAATGTACAAGGACCATTTCACCCCTTTTGAAAGAGCACCTTCACTTTTTGTTAGTAATTATATGCTTCAAAGTAGTCTGTAAAATTGGCAAAAATTGTATCCACCTGAACCACTTCAATTTGCATTGTTTTAATGCCAGTTTTGATACAGTCGTCTCACGGAACAGAAAGAGCATTTCCTGCTTTTCCCCGCATGCCTTACAGCCTTTCCAAGCCTCCTGGACTCCTTCCGCAAGCCGAAAGTCAGAAACAGGTCCTCAGTGCACTTATCTATATAACGGCTCAGAAGAGCTCTGGTGCAGCCACATGATTAACAAGGGCCACTTCTCAGGACCCGCAGTGGTGGGAACAGAACAGGTTCTTTATTTCAGCCACCTTCTTCCTTCCAATTCATTTAGCAACAGGTCAGTTAACTGCCACAGAAACGGTCTTTAAGTGCGAACGCAGGGTTTTATCATTGCTCCTCTACTCAACTGCAGTACAGCTGGCCAATTAAATATTCAACACGGAAGTCCTCAATATTTAATTAGGGACAATTGGCACTTTCCTTGAATTTGAAAACAACCTTTCCCATTGTACCTATATGTGACCATTTAATATGACAAACGTGTATTTAAAGTTATTAGGAGTTTGTTGATAACAATATTACAATGAATTAATGCCTTGTCAGTGACTGCTGCACATCACAGTCTTATTACTGTACCCAGGAAATGGATTCAAGTAATGATGTTGCTGGCCTTAATCAAGTACTAAGGAAAACACACTTGGCTATTTAGGAAAATATGGAAGAATTTCGAAACAAAACGTTAAAGATGTAACTTCATCTGTCATAGCATGTTTATAGTGAAAGATACCATTCAAAATGTCCTGCTTTGAGCTAGAACAGAACTAATGCTGTTCAGTGATTTGACTTTCCAGCTCAGCCTCTGCTAACTGCACTGTCTGAAGGTAACGGTGTGTTTTTGCAGATGGTGTCTGCTTCTACCAGTGGTAACACTTGATGTTCACAGTCACTACCAGGGACTGGGGTGCAGAAAGGCTCTGGCTGATACTTTCTGCTGGGCAGACCAAGGTCACTGCTCAATCCTGTGTGCCACGGTGGGGTGCAGTAAGTGAGAGGCTGCACCTGTGGGGAGGAGTGGACAGGACGGGTGACCCTACACTGTCCAACAAGGTGTTCCATCCCATAGACATCATGGTCAGTGTAAAGCTGAGGGATCACAAGGGTCAAGCTCCCTTCTTCAATGGCCGGTGTCTGAGGAGGACTCTGTCCGTTCTGCCTTTGATCCCAGTCCGTGCATTCCTGAATCCAACTCCAGAATCCAGTTCCCATCTGCCACTGAGTCCAGTCTGGGACTTCCCCAGTGTCTACCCACAGCATCAGTGGTGACAGTAACATGATTGCCATCAGGGGTTTGGGCTTGGTATTGTATGTACTTCATTTTATTGTTATTATTTTTGTTAAAGCAGTTTTAGTTTTCTTTCCCAACCCGTAAGTGTATCCCCTTATTTCCTTTCTCTTCCCCCTTGCAAAGGGAGAGGGGTTCATAGAAAGCATCAGCCTTAACCCATGATTTAACAATCGAACCTTCATATAAACTTGGTCATGTCATCGCTAGTAATAATTAGGCTGGTCTGCAACTAGAATGACAGTCAGGACACAACTGCAACCTGAACTACCCCTAACTGCCAAGAACTCTGAAGACATCTTTTCAGCTCAAGGATCAATTATCTCCTCTGAATTCAAACTTCACAACATCAAAGAAGACATTAATTTTAACATGAAAGATACTGTCAAATAACATTAGTGAATCCATCATCATCATTGAGCAATGTATTACCCTCGTTCAATGTCAGGTTGTTTTGAGGTAAGGATCCCTGTTGGAGGTTACTGGGATGGAGCTGTGACAGAGTAATAAAGGATTCGATTAAGAAACACTTGAAGGTAGCACTAGGTCCTTGCCAGCAGCTCCTGTGGTCACTTCTCCTCAGCATGAGCCCTTTGGGAGCCAAGCCAGAGCAGGTAGGACAGCAGCACCTTGTGGCCAGAAGAAACCACGGCAGTAGCAGCTTCCCTCCAAAGATCCAGGAGAGCAATGTGCCCCCATACACATCTCCTGCATGGTGGTCACCTAAGACAACATCACCACCAGTACTGAGTCCCAGCTCCCTCATGCTTGCCTGCTCTTCTTGGCTATGCTATCTATGTTTTTCTTTTTTTCCTACCACTTACTTCAATGTTTCAAACAGGAACAATCTTGAAATAATTGTCTGTAAAAACAAACAACTGAAATCTGACTAGGTGACACGATGCGTGCTAGAGTAAATGCAAATGCATCAACCGTACTGCCCGCAGTGGGCACGAGGCAATGGGACATGGGACAAGACTTCCTCGGTCAACACAGCCAGCTCATCTGACCTCTGTTACTGTTTCATAAAGAAAGCAGTGTTTGGCTGGTTTGTTTTCAGGTTGGGTTTTTCTTGGTTTTGTTTGTGGATTTGGGGTTGGTTGGGGTTTTTTTGTTTGGTTGGAGGTTTTTTTTTTGTTTTTTGTTTTTTTTTTGGTTTTTTATACACATGAACTAGGAAACTTACTTGTAGTTTAAGGGCTTTGAATAGACATAAGAAATAATTGCTTTATATGCCAACACATTGTTTATACTGGTGTTTGATTAACCTTTTCTTATCCTTTCTCCCCTTAACATGCTGAAACTACAGAAAGAAAAACATTGATTTTAACAAGTGTTAACATTTACACAGGGATTTCTGGCTCCTGCCGACGACCGCCTGCCTTACCGGATTTGATGACCAATCTTCTACACTGCTGAGTAGCTCTCCTTTTCTTCTATATCATTAAAGAACATTATCTCATCTCCAAAGTCCTATCATACAACCATTGCCTCTTCTATTAAAGAAGGCAAGGCCAAACAAATATTCCCACGCTTGGTGGAGAGGTTTCCAATAATCCTGAGCTCCCCAAGGGAACTATTCAAGGGGAGCGCACTAAAACATTCCGTCTCCACTTCAACAAATCTCTCACAGAAGATGCTCCAATTCTCAAGTTCAAAGTCACGTGGGCTTTTAAATTCTGTTTACTACCTCAATAGTTTCCTCTAAACAATTTTATAACCTGCTTCAAGACCTGTTAAGAATCCATATGGCATTTAGACCATTCTGGACATTTACAGCAATTTTCCACTGGTTTTAAAAAGACTAACATTATCTATACCTACAACACAGCGGGTAGATCTTGTTGCCCAGCAATTGTATGTGCAATTGCTTCTGCAGAGCTGAAATTTCTTTTCTGTAAATAATTATACGTTATTCAGTAGTATATATTGATATCAAAGTAACTATATACAGTAACTCTAGAAATATATTAACTCACTGCTTTACAAGTGCTGGCTTCAGTTCATTCTCATCTCTACATCTGCTGCTGCTCCAGCATTGCAGTGGTCAAACTCGAAATTGGACCAAGAAGCAACCAGAAAGGAGAAGGCAGAGTGGAAATAGCAGTAGACACATGCTTGAGTCAGTCAGCCAACTCCTATACTAACGTCAGTAAGTCTTTGTAGAAGAGTAAGAATTTACAAGATCAGACCTTAATTTTTTGCATCCAAAATAACAGTAAAGCAGGGCAAATGATGACAAATTAAACGAAACACAGGGACAATTTGCACCTATTAAAGAGAATATGCAAATTCAGTCATAATGTTATCACAGCTCATTTGTTTTAGTTTCTTCAAATATTCAAGTTTTAATGGAAATTTTGGCATACATACAAGCATACATCTAGAGAAGCTAAAGATGCATAGAAAGAACCTTTCTGGACTAATTTTCAGCTTGTCACAGTTATCACTTATGCTCATCTACGAGAGCTGAGGATGTGGCTGCATGTGCCATGTCAGCTCAGTTCAAAGAGCAAAACTCCTTCAGGGAGCATCGATTCATCAAGTCCACCGCTTGTGACACCAGCAGCGAACCCAACACAGAACACTAGCAATTACTCTTCAGCAAATACAGAATATTGAGGCATAAAGGAGCCGAACAAGTAAGAGACACTCTGTTGAACACTAGGCACCGAGGGCAATCTCTCGTGCAGGATCCTGATCTGCTCGCTACCCAGAGCGCCCCCCGCTGCACTGGAATTGCTCCAAGTATATTCTACAGATCAGAGAGAATATTTCACTTTTTTTTTTCTAATCAGAAAAACAGAAATATTTCCTTGTTGTCGTTTCAAGAGAACAGAATTTCAGAGTCATTCTGATAAGCAAAAATATACAGCATACTGCCAGAAATTGTATTTCTTTCATTTCCTTACTTGCCCACACTATGATGCTGGCCATATTTTTGAAAATGGAACTACTACTGAAAAAAAAAACCTTTCAAGGCTAGTCAGATGAAACACCTTTCTAATGTAAAAACATTTCCCTCATAGCGACAATAACTTCAGACCAACCTAACTGGGGCAATTTCAAAGCGAGCAGGAGAATACCACAGTTGAGGACCACAGACAGCAAGAGGGAAAAAAGAGGATAAAAGTCCATTCCTACTCGCCTTTGATTTGCTATCAGTTATCCTTGTAGTGTCATCTGCCCCAGGAAAACGGATTTAATTTGTTATTACTCATAAAGCATATTTTAATTTTGAAACAATTATAAAAGTCTGAACTTTGTTCCATTTTAGGAAGTGGATGTTTTTAAAGGGATTTTTCTTTTTTTTTACTAATAAGCTGAAATGTTTTGCATCTTCACACTAGCAGTGTTTCCTCATTCAATGAGATTATTGAAAAGTTACACACCATATTCTTGAGCTACTCTGAAACCCAGAGGCACAAGTATATGCACATAGGTCTTCGCAGAAATACGTGAGAGCAACTTTTCTAGAGTACGACGCTCAAAAATCAAAACTGCCCATCAGAGGACTTAGTCACTCCTGAGTGCTTTTTAATATTAACCTGCAGAGTTCCATCCCATCATGATGCACTTGTTATCTACGATTCAGTACCACAAAGCAATTCAGTGTATCCAGTCTACGGGCTGTGGCGTAGAAGAATTGTGGCTGAAGAATTTCCACATCTTCAAAAGAAAATCAATATTCTATCAAACTTTCGAGGACACCTTAAAGGTCCATTTGGTCCTATTTTCAGTCATTCTGCAGAGGTGCGAAGGGCCTTTGTGAACATACCTTTTTTTTTTTTTTTTTTTTAGTAGTACGTGTATCTCCACTGGAGACACACACCAGAGTGCACTATTTTCCACCTCTAAGTACTGCCAGATCTAGGGAAGCTAAACAACTCTGAACATGGTGTTGGCTACCCAGTCCTTAAAGTACCCAAGTTTAACACAGGGAAAGACAAGGCAAAAAAAAGAGACAAAGACTTAAACACAACCAGTATTTCTACATTGTAAATGTAAAATTATTTGCCTAAGCCCACACTGAACCAATAATACCAGTCTCAGCTCCAGAACTCACAAGCTCCCAGCTATGTGCTCTGTCCTTTTAGGCCACGTTAACTCAGTTTTAAACTAGAAAAGACTGCCTTCAAGTGCTGCAAAATTGAATCAATCACTGATTCACTAGTAAGAAGGTACTGATTTATAGCGTGCCTGAACTGACCTGGAATAAGTGACAGCTCTGACTAAAAGAGATCAGTGAAGCCAAAGATTAAGCTCTGTTTCAATACAAACAGCCTACCGGATACTTTCTACAAGCAAGCAGATATTTTGAAAGCGCAAGCTGTGATTCTGTGAATTACTCAAGAAAAAAAAATATGAAAATCCGGAATATCAAAATAATAATATTAAAAGCTGGAACCAGACTCTATTCAAGCTTTTGCATTTATGTTTAAATTCCTTCAAGGTATGTTGATTTTCAGACTTTACATGTTACTAGAGAACAGGAAGGTAACTGAAATAGTTTATTTTCAGACAGTGCTTTTATCTAGTGGAAAATTTATTTAAACTAAATACAAGATCACTAGCTTTTGTATTCCCATTTAAATCAACAAGAAACCTCACACTGACTTCAGAGAGTTTCAACAATTTTCCATTTTGCTTTTCCTCTTCTGGCTGCGTTCATGAAAAGAAGTGACGAAGGGGAAAAGGGTGCAGAGACTGAGAACGTACCGGAGAAGCTGTCAGAGCTCACGGAAAGGTTTTCACTTGTCGTTGTATTTCATACGTATCCATCCTGCAGAAATTAAACTTTACTACCATAATTTTTCATTAGAATAAGGATATCTGTGTATTACAATATCCTCAGTGGTTACGTGGACAGGGTCAGTCACACCAAGGCAGGTGACGATCGTTATGTCATGGTCTCAATCAAGGACCGGTAATGAGCAACATGTAGTTTTAGTATTTGTATCTAGTATCCTGGTTACTAGACAGCACGATACACGATTCAGTACTGGAGACACCTTACATGGAGTAAGTCAGCAAGTCACCAAAGAGATAGAGGAGAAGGGTTTTACCCTTCACTGAGGCAAGGAGTAACGAAGTAGTCAATTAAACATGGGAAATTATCGACATTTGGATCTCCAAAGAAAAGCATTCTCTATTGCAATTAAGATGAGCGTTCACACTAACCCCTGAGAAAGAAAAATTAACTCGATTATGGTTAAAAGGTTAAATTTGTCTTCTTTTGCCTTCAAAA
Source organism: Bucorvus abyssinicus (assembly GCA_009769605.1). Classification (NCBI taxonomy): domain Eukaryota; kingdom Metazoa; phylum Chordata; class Aves; order Bucerotiformes; family Bucorvidae; genus Bucorvus; species Bucorvus abyssinicus. The sequence continues at coordinate 6,794,890 of CM020029.1, forward strand.
AGATGAAGAGAGACTTCAGAAGAGAGACTGCCCATAAACACCAGCACACTTATGAAAATTCTCCAGTTAGCACTAGGGGAAGCATCAGGAACACAAGAAGAGGGAACACTTGACCACCGCGTAAAGAAAGGCCCCAGCGCACCACGTGACAAAACTTTCCAGTTTAACCTTTGTCAATGTACAAGTGAAGGTTTTCTCTCAGTTCTCCATCTGTGATTTCACTATTTTGAATTTTGTAGATAAATGACTGTGTGCATTTTGACTTAACCGCTCTGAATTAAGCACGCTCTCGAGTCATCTGGAGAGCAACAAGCACTTCTCTTTCAAGTGTGGCACACCTACTGAGCAAGAGCGGCCGTGACCTGGCAGTAAGAGCCCCAGCTCAGCTGCAAGTTTTCCAGGGCATGCAAAGGCTAAACACACTCCCGAGCTAGAGCTGCCAAGGTCGGGAGATTGCTCCCAACATAAGGATCAGGATGAATAGAAAAACATTGGTCATCAGGAAGGTTGCCTCTATTATACAAAACAAAATATCAGAGAGCACAGCTGACTCCTGAGCATCCCCAGGGAATTTATTAGACGTAAACAGCATCTGGCTGAAATAAAGCACCAGCAGTGGCTTCATGAAAAGTCAACATGTTGGTTTTTTCCCCAACCTCTTTAGACTTTTGTACTTCTCTCATACTACTTTCCACTGGTTCATTAAGTGAACCAAAGTCATCACCAGCCCTTAATTCAGGTATCTTCACAAACTGGGCTTGCTCTCGCAGCATCTACCAAGCGTAATGGTAATGATAATGATTACGGGGAGATTGAGTTTATCTTTTGGTCTCCAAGTAGGTAGTTCATCATTCAAACTTTGTACTACTGGACTACAGTTAAATGTTATCTGAACTCCACAGCAGTCTAATTTACTTCCTTTCCTCTCTCTTTTTTCTCTGTGGATGGTTTTCTCTTAGAAAAACAGAAGCATTTACAGATTAGGCTTCCCCATTTAAAACTGAATAGAGTATCTTATACTCTGGGTACTGCTCAAAGGAATAGCAAATATTCACAATTTTGTCTTCCAGGGAAAAAAAAAAAGAGTTAAAAATTATTTTTTAATTCCTATTTTTTGGCCTGGATCCTTCCAGAGGTCAAATATTTCACTTCCTCCACATAGAAACTAGCCATGGTGGAATTTTCACGTTTCCCCACCCTTGCAGTCCAGCAGTCTATCTTACGTCAATGCTTCCTAACAATAGCTGTTGGTGAGAATTAAGACATTTTGGGACATCTGCTACTTCTGCTTGTTAGGACTGTTCTTCCATAGGAAGAAACAATGGAAATTATTAAACTTCATGAATCTTAAACTGCCTCACAAGCTAATTTTTCTCAGTCACAACTTTCAGCACTTTTTAAGTGCCCCTTCCCACTCCAAACCCTATGGAAAAGTGTAACATAAATCCCATTCATCCGTGTCAGGAGATCACAATCTACGCTGTTCACAAATACTCAAGGACTCTAACGCACCACTCATGTTTTAACAAATGCTTTCTGCTTTTCTCTTCAGTTCTCTTTTCCAGACTTTCCAACCGCATTTACCACAGGCTCTCAGCTGCAGTAAGCCACAAAGCTCCCCCGAGCCAGACTTCCTCAAGCCCACACAGACTCTGCGGTAAGGAGTTCAATCTCGACTCCAACCTTTCAAGCCCTCGACACCAACCTGCTCTGTTGTTTAGCAATCTGTGCTTCCCTCAAGGCTGCACATAGAAAAAAAGCCGAATTCGTAATCCTTTCCAGCAGGAGCAGATGTCACACCACCTCAAAGCACAGTGGATTACATCAAGTGTACGGCTCTCCACTGAAGAGCGAATGTACAGACAACTCAAAATATCCTGATACAGGTTTTAGGGAGATCAAGTGCGACTGTGAGGATGGGAAGACACCGAAAACCCCTAACATCATCTTTTCCATTCTGGTAACAGGATTTTTGTTCTTGAACTTACTTTCTTAGTACTGCTCTATGACTAATGAATGAGAATCCACCAAAATCTTCCATAAAATCATGCAAATCATTCAAAAGTTTATATAAAAAATCCAAAAATGGCTTAACAAATAAAAACAGTAACAACTTCCTCACAGTTACAGCATAATTAACCTAAGTTCATCTACAGGTACCTTTATTTCATGCAAGAAAATGCCACCTGGAGACATCTGAATACTCCCTTCTACGCTAACGGCACCTGGGCTGCTGGGAGCCATACATGATATTAGAGCATCTCTCTGGAAACGGAGGGCAGCCTGAAATAAGTTACCTGAAGTCCGAGTGACTTCAAAACACGTGCTCCAGCGCTAGTGAGTGCTTTTCCAAACTGTGATCTAAAGCAAATACAGATCCAAAACAAAAGAATATCAAAATCAAGAATTTACAAAGGAAAGCCAGAAATAACTATTCTTCATCTCAGCAGGGTAAGCAGTGCATATTTTATAAATATTTACAAGTTTACTCTCCGATGACTGGAGTTTTTAAGAATACAAGTAAGGTTTCACTCATTACTCTAAATTATGACTTGGAAGGAAAACTGAACTATAATAGAAACTATTTCCTAGAGTTCCTTTTCTTGATCTCAGAAGGGCTCATGAACGTGGCTGTACTAGAAGAAACTTGGGATTAACCTCACATTAGATAAAACCTTTCTTCATCTCTCCCTCCACAGAAATATTTGTACAACTGTCACGAATCAAGACAAAAAGAGCATGGTCAAATCAAAAATAGTGCTGTCACAGCAAAAATAAAAAATTCATAATGAACTGCAAAGACCTATTGTGGCACTCTGCGCTTAAACCCAGGAGGATTTTTTCATTTATTAACACTCTGTCCTTGTTCAACAGCATACTAATGAAGTTAATCTAAACGCTAAATTTCAATTATGAATCACAGAACCGCATCTCTGCTCCCTGATTGCTCAGATAATCTGAGTTAAGCCTTCTCCCATACAAAGCACAATGCCTGACTGCAGATAAAAGTTCCCAAAACATCAAAAATATTCAGTCCAGAAGGTAAAATCTGACAAACACCTGTTTCCACATCCATTCAATAACGCTGTGGCAAAGTGATGATTTCTAATAACTCCACAGACTACTCTCTCACTTAAAATATTCTGCACAGGTTTGAACAATAAAAGGAACAGCAAATGTTTAAATCTCTCAGGCTTGCAGCCAAGACAAAGTCTTCAGCCAGAGTTAAAAAAGGGTTTCCATTTGCTAAAATAATTTAGGAGAAAATGTTTTCCTCTTGAGTACCTACGATGCATTTGTCCTGGAACAAAACTTGAGAGAACCATGAAAGGAAAACCACGATCAGTGAGAGGCAGTTTCTCACTTGGCAAGTAATATGCACAACTAGAGACCAAGACGTGGTGTTTCATGATGTGTCAACAGCTCAAATAAGGAGCTGAAGCCACAGCACCGGAAAAAATACAAAATATGAGTAATTACAACGACCTGGGTCATTTGCTTCCAATTGCTTCTGCAAACAGAAGAGTGATGAATGCTCAGAACACCAAACCGTGTTGCCATCCCCTGTGAAAGACAGATACAAAGGAAACATGGCATCTGCTTTTTAACAAGACAATAAAGAGAAGATGAACAGCCAGACTCTGGTTTTCAGCTGAGAGGATGAGGCATGGAAGGACTGCTCGCTTCTGATGGGAGCCAAAGGAGCAAACAGGAACCAGGACACCGGAAAGCATCCAACCAGACAATTCTGTGAGTTTCAACTTAGCACAAACCTGGGTCAAAGAAACCAGAACCTTTCAAATGATCTCTCAGAAGTGTTTTCACCATACAGCGCCTGTGATTTCCAGATAATACAACAACTCTGGGGTCAATCACTCCCCTTCTCATGGGGAAGGAAACCCAGAAAGAGTAAATGCACCATATCCAACCATTACGTGACCACGTCTAGGAATAAAATCTTCAGAGGAGACCTTCTTTCAAACCTAGGACAAAACAGCGATAAATACCTGCTTTACACACATCTATCAGCTCCCGTTCATAAGCAGAGAGAGAGAAGCCCACAGATAAAGACCCCCAAGACCTGCTGCCATTCCAGAGCTCTCAAGCACAGGTCAGGTATATTCAATCACCTTTTCATTGAGCAGAGAAGGGGTTTTTTTCCCCTCTTTCAAGTTAGACGAAGTCAAACGTACACACGCACACGTTCACAGCAGCTACTGCACAACCGAAGGTTTCTACTGCCCTGCACACAAACACTAATCCCCACAACTCTTCAATTCTAGTTCTTCACTATAAAAGCACAAGAAGTGCAAATGTTCTACCTCCAGCCTCAGTCTGCTCGTACCCCTTCTCACTGCCTTTGTGCTTCACATACATGTCACCCAGCGGGAAGTTATCAGTGCCCTGCAAATCCTCAGACTTCTTAGTAATTTTTTTTTTTAAAAAGCCATAAAAACAAATGCTTATCAAACCAGATTTTTTTTCTCAGGTTGCCAAGATATTCATAGTGTTATTTAATTTGGCAATACTGACCACTACAACACTGACAGGCATGTGCAAAATGATCCAGCAATTACATCCTTCCAAAGCGCAAAATCCTCTCATTGTCAAATCCAAAAACAGGCACTTCACTTCTGTGTTTGTCTGGATGCTGTGCAAGTTTTCCTCTGTGCCTTAGTCCTTAAATAAGCTGTTTCTTAGCAAAACGCTCATATTTGACAGACGGAGTAACAGGCACACAGGTATATGCTTAGCGCTACACTTGGCGGAAGCGGGGCAGCTGTCACTCATGGTTTTTACCAATTAGATCCTAATGGAGTAGCTGCATTACACCACAAATGAGACAGAAAAAACCAAAGGCCAACAACACTGACAGACCACCAGAAATATCTGTTGTCTTCTGGGTAAAACTGTTCAATGCTAAAACTTACTATCTGTAAAAGCACCTTTTGAATCACTTTAGTTTTGCCCTGTGGAATACCTTAATGTTCCTATTGGTAATAAAATTTCTGGCTTGCAATACTGCCCTCGCCTATAAGACTGCAGGAGAAGGGAAGGGAAAAGATGAAAACAGGGAAACACAGAGCTGCTGTTATTATTAAACCTTTAAGTTACAGAGTTAATTCCAGCTAAACATCTTTATCTGTTGCACTGTTTATATGAAGTGGGGTTTGGGTTTTTTTCTAGAAAGAAAATCTAATTTTTGCACTAAAGTGTCAAACAATTCCATGGTCATCTGTATCCGTGCCGACTGTACTCCTGCTACAAGTAATCTGTTAAGCAGCACATCCCCAGCTGGGGACTGTAATTAGGGTGCAAACTGCCATACAATCCCCTTGCCAGATTGATGAAGGAGACCTCTTACAAGGTGATCCAGAAGGCAGTGTTGAGACCATTAATCATTTATCCGTCGAGGAGAATACAAAAAAGCTCTGCCAGCAAGAGCATTACACTGTAAAAGTATCTTGACAAAAATAACACCTAAAAAACTAGTGAAGTTTTAATTATAAGGTTAGACAGTAATTACTGTATTATTTTTTAAAGTTTTAGGTAAGCTCACATAGAAAAAAGAGATATTCCGATTTCAGACAGAATTTGACACTCAAGACTTTTCTACTCCTTTTAGAAGTTCAGTAAAGATCAGCTCAGAGGTTTTTTAGCTCTGCTAGCAGCATCTCCAGATAGCAAACAAATGTAACAGTAATCTACAGAGCAAGCTTAAATACACCACCAGGCTGCCAGTACTTCAACTGCAACTATTTATTCTAGGAGATTTGAACCCAAATGCAAATATTTTCTATAATGTGTAACTGCAGATATTTTTAGTACAACATTTCAGTCTACAGTGAGAACACCAAATCTTGAACACCTGCTTAACACCTAATGGGGTCTTCACTGTCCATCCTGAGCACATGAGTCTTGACTCTGCCAAACATCAGCTGAAATTTAAGTAGCCTTATTGTAATGAAATACCTCAAGCACTTAACATTGAGTTCAAGCTTAAGTGTTTCCCTTCTTCATTCTTATTTGATCCAATAAGCCAGCTTACACCATCCTTACAGAACTCATGAAACTACTAAGAGATAAAAATGCGAAGATCACTTATATAGTCTAAGGTTATGTTGCTAGAGTTTCAAGTATTTTTCTTTGAAAACAAGTTTTTAACCTTCTTTTGTATTCAGCCTCATGATTTACTTGCCAACACCATCCAAGATTATCAGCACCAAAACTTTCTTAGCTATACTCATCAGCTGCACATATGTTTCACCTGAGCCCAGCCCAAGGAGAAGCTGGTTGGGCAGGGAAAGGGGAGGAGGTGAGCTCCCCTCCCTCCCTTCCCTTGAATGATATGGAACTAATAGAATTGCCTGGGAGAATTCTGCTGCTTCAAAAGCAAACAAAATCTATCCTATACCACTATCTACCAGACTAACAGAAAATACTATTTCCTGTAGAATGGGCAATAGGGAAGAAACTTAATCCAAAAACATCATTACGCAGTCCAACAGGATTTGCTTACAAATTCTAAGAACTACCCCAGTGAAGGCAAGCTCCTAGTAGCTTAGCCTAAAAAGCAGTCAGCAGGCAAGTACTTTTTTTTTTAAACTGAAAAAGACAAATATAAATCATTTTCCACGAATCATCAACAAGCATCTCTGAAATCAAGAGCAGAAAATATTCTGCTACCTGTGGCTACAAAGTTAAACCCATTTAAATGTTTAAAAACTATCCTTGTTTGCAAATTACGATACTTCCCCCACAACTCTCCTCATTCCCTAAAGACAAGAGGATTTCTTCGAACGGACACAGCGAGGGAAGCAAAGAGTAACAAAGCATCTCAGAAATGAGGAAAGCCCAACAAAATTTTTAGCATCAAGTGGTTTTACAATGAGGATTCTTTTGCAAGCATAACTGTAGAAACAACAAAGCCTTTCTTTTGTTTCTGCAACACTAGGAAACTTCTGATTTCCAAACCCCTTCCTTGCATGAATAAGCGTGCAAGTAATCTTCTGAATACGTTAGCGAGAAGGAAAGCAGAAATAGCCTCATTATCGTTATACAGGATCTCACAGGCAGCTGTGGAAATGCAAGTTTCTTAAAAATTACTGCCATGATGAAAAACCATAATCCATTTCAACAGCAAGTTCTATCACATATCACTGATTCCCTCAACATTTACATTTTTCCAATATAGCTCGAACTAACGATAAGAGCCCAGCAACACAGTAGGAGCATGCATAGGATAATTCACATATTCTAAGCCACCCTATCTTTCCAATAGGAGTCAGTAGCATTAAAACATCACCTAAGAGAATGGAGCATAACTTGCGAACACAGAGACTCAAATCGGACAATGACAAAGACGGAAGATCAAGTGTGGCATCATTTACTGAAAGGCCCAGATAACGATCTAGCAGAGACTTAACCAAAGTTTTAAAAATTTAACAAAAGTTCTCTACGCTGGATGGCCCAAGGCAATCCAGAACACACCACAACATCTAATCCTGCTGTTAATATTTCTTGAAGCTTGATCCTGCACAATGGAATAGAAAGCGTTAAACACAGCACACGACTGAAGTAATGCTGCAATACTTCAGACACTTAGTTAACACCCAAGTTACTAGTACATTGATCTTCTTTCAAAGTAATAAGGAAAAAACCTGCCCCGCCGCCCCCCCCCTCCTTTTTTCAGTCTTGCTGTCTCATCACTTACTGGCATTAATACTGCTCTCATCCTTAGGCAAGCCCTTAAAGACTCTGATCCTTTATATCCTTTAAAGGGAGCAATTAATGCTGCTATTCAAAGTTTCTGACCTTTAGCTCTCAGTCCCAGTAGTGTTATTCTGATTTTTCTTTTCAAGCTTAGCAGAAAATAGTAACTATTTGTGCCTTCCTAAAGGCAGACATGCATTAATCCTAACCTCAAACTGGAGTCAATTTTGGAAAAGTACTTCCCAAAGTTTTCACCTTCAAATGTGCTCCTCTGCAGGACCAGATGCTTCCCAAACTCTGCCTGCCCTTCCAAATCACTTCTAAGTTCTGCCTTCCAGAGGTATTTTGGCAAATCACTTGGAAAACGCTTTCATAGCTGCATAAAGTTTTGCATCCCATACAGCATTCCCCCTTGCCATCCTCTGCGGGAGGATGACTGCTGCTGTGATTATTTTCAGTGGAGCCACAGTGCCAAGTCCCATTTTCCTTACTCCTGCCAACACCACTTCCCACTCAGCTTTCCCGCCCCCTTTTCTTCTCCACAAAATTATTTGGTCAGCTTCCCTGCTGCCTCTTTCAGGAATATTTGTAAAGAGCATCCCAGAATCAAAATAGTTTACTTACTATTTCTTGTCTTCATCTAATTTGCATTTTTAAATTGCCAAACACAGAAGTTGGTACTTAGAAAACCAAGCAAGCATGTCATTTTCAGAACTGCCCCATGAAGGCATTTTCCATTGTCTTTTCAAAGTGTAATTAATGTAATCTGTCTTTTACAAGATGGCAAATACCTTGCACACACCCAAAATAATCCCAAATATATCCTACTTCTCTTCCAATCTCTCTCAAATTAAAAAAAAAAAAAAAATCTGATCATTCTAGCCCATCAATACCTTTCTGCATTAAACCCTTCCTGATGTGAAAGTTGTTACAGCTCACCTGGAAGACTGGCAAGTTAATATTTCTCTAGATCCAGAGGAAGGGTATTCCACAGCCAAGACTCTTCCAAACAGCCAGGGGAAAAGTTACACCTATTTAAAGGGAGCATGAGCCGTGCTCAGCCAGCACTGCGCAGGGAAGAGGCAGTCAACTCGACAGTAAACATAATTAGTGTTATACTTCCTGCCGAAGTTGGACGTGATGTAAACAGATATATCTAATGAATTCCACATGATACATTACTATTGATGGGGCTAAATATATAAAATGGGGGGATGTGGGGGATTGGCTTTTGGAAGGGTGGGAGTATGGGGGTTTTATATTTTAAGAGAAATCTTGACATGCCTCCATCGCTTCTGTCTCCATCTTGTTTGTTCATTAAAGTTTCTCCTCACCTTTCTAGTTCCTATTTCCATCGTGGTCAGCGTGACACAAAACACCCTCTTTTTGATGCAGCTCACCAAAATCTAAAGCGCATCATGTCTCTTTTTCAAGTCTTTTCTTCTCTCCTTGTCATTCAGAGCCTTCAATCCATTCGCTTTCTCGACACCAGTTCACTTGTTTGCTTCTCCTCCTTCTCGTTTGCACTCACCAAAACTCCTTCTCATCATATCACATCTCCGTTCCAAATTGCCACCAACTCCTGGTTGTCACTCACACATCCCTTTTCCCTGGTCCCAATACCAAATTTCCATCATCTTTGCAAACTCTATAGTACGAGCAATTTTCTATTATTTTAAACATATTCTACTGTTTTCCTTTCTATAAGCCACATGTTTATCTCACTGCTCCCTGTCAACTTGTAAAACTTCTCTATATTTGCTCATTCTTCCACCAGGTTAGCTTTGGTGCAACACATTGTCCCAGTCACGTTTTTCTTGATCATTTCAGTATGCTGACCAAACACCTGAGACTCATTTCACATGTCCCCAGTTTAGTAAAACAAGACAAAACATTAAGGTACTGCTGTAACCTCTGCAAAGAAATCCTCCCTTACCAAATTCCATTCTCAAGTCTCCAGAGACACCAAAAATGAAGCAGAGCATCATCTAGAACTGAGCGGGGTTAACAAAAGTGTCAGAAAATAACTTATTTGAGAGCTATGCTACCAAATGTATGTCTTTAATACCTAATTTAGACCTGATACTGGAGGAGGAGATGAGAGAATCATTCCTAGCTCAAGACCAAAGCAGAAGTGACAGGAAGACAGCAATCCTCAACTATACCATACTATGACTAGTATAGTATATATATAGAGTCTACTATAATGCAATCCATCAACGTTTAGACAAATTCAGCAAGTTCCCAAATCATTTTACAACTTCTGAAATGATGACCTTTCACTAGCAGAACACCCTCCATCAACCGCATTGTGTCCTCCCCAGCTGGAAGCTCTGGGCCGCTCTGTCTCATGCAGCGCCTGAACTTGCCACTGAAGTACCTGAGATGGGGAAAAAAAAAAAAAACTCTAGGCCAAGCAGAGGTATTTATGACTCTTTTTGATGGAAAGTTTAAAAATTACTTTATCCCAAAAAATAAGTCTTTAAGTGGACTTGTCTTTGCTATTCCAGCAAACACAGAGCATATTGCTGTTCACCTCCTGACAAATTACTCTCCAGGAGAATACAAATCACCCGTGCTGAGCTTCAGCAAGCCTCTGGAAGAGAGCTCAGTTTCAACCCAGTAAAGACAGAACGCCAGCCACAAACCAGCCCCCATTCCAGTGGAACGCCTCCCTCGCTCATCAACACGAGTTTGAGCCCCATTCCTTAACGGCTGGATTGCCCTCACCTTTACTGCGCTACATCTTCAGGTTACTCTTCCATCCATCACATTTTTTGCTGTGGGCGTATTCCCTGTTTTATTAACTGTTATTTAATACAATACATATTCCCACACAGGACACGTTATTTTCCTGACTGTTTCAACACATTTCACAAGATGGAGCACAGATGAATTTTTTAAATAGCAAAACAAGACCAAAAGAAAGAAACACAAGAAGAAATCTTCCTGCCTGTTTCTGTTCGGATGGTTTTGTAAAATAAAGTTTGCCGTGTCTGTCAAGCCTCCCACCACCTAAGTTTTCTTTCATGAATGAATATCACACACTGGAACTGATGCTACATAAACTGTACCTCATGGCTTGAGATAGTTGCAATCACAGTCCGCTGCTTTCACCTTTACTAAAGCTGTATTATCGTGTTTACTATAGATACCTGACAGTAAACACAGAATCTTAAATATTTGCAGCTCACAGATTTCTAAGTATCTCAGAATTCATATGTTAACGAAAAGTCATCGCCTCCAAATTGCAGTGCCCTCAGCCTCACTGCTCTGCTCTCTACTCTCTGCTGACATCAATTTTGCAGGGAAAACCTAGCAATTCAGTAAGAATATGTGCCTAAGCACAGATAAAAACATCTATCTAAAGATTGGATACCACGATCTTATCGTACACATACAAAAAAAAATTATTTAAAAAATTATTTAGTACATATATTTATATATACTTACATTTCCCACAACGTGCGATGGCAAGTTACACTCTCCACAACCTGCTGTTCAGAACACAGCAGACAGCAACCCGCACTGCTCTCACCATGTGCTGAAACAACGCCAATATAAATTACAAGCTATTGTGGGAGATGGATCATGAACGGCCACAATTATACTTAACAACTGGAGAGATTGCTTCATTTGCTCGTTCTTTTGGAAGGCTACGCCAATCTGAAAGATCAAATGGCACACAGAGTCTTTCTGTCCATTCTTGGCAACCTGAAGACAGACACAGGGTCCCTTCTCACCCTGAGCAAGGATGGGACCACAAGTTTGCCACATCAATTTAGACTATCTCCAACCTTTCAGAAATACCCACTATTCACTACCTGAATAACCCTCTTCTGCAGAAATACATTTTCTATTCAGCAATGGACTCAGGAGAGAGACTATTTCTTGACTTTCTAATAGTTTTTAAGTAGTTCTAAACGCTTATTTCATTTATAAAACCATTTCTTTTCCCTCTCTCCTTGTTCGTACTACCCTTTCAGGTCACATCACCTCAGCTGAAACACTTTTCATACTTTACTGCACTGCAACTGGGTTGACACGCTCTGACTTTACCAGCGGGCAGCCTGCATCACCAAGGGACATCGGAGCCGCTGCGCGTATCGGACAGCAGATTATCTTGCATGTTATTCCATCTCCACTAGCTCCTGCCCAGCGCACACGTGGATGCCATACATCACACTCACACATTCTGGCTCCGCTCGGCAGCCCCACACCGGGCCCGTTTCCAGCCCTAAGCAAGGGGGGCAGTGCTGCAACGGGCAGGCGAGTGCGGGGAGGCACAATCCACCAGATAAAATGAGGAAGGTTTAGGTAGCTAAGATTCACTGCATCATCAATATAGTTTTTTTCTTTGCTTTCTCAGTGGTCCTTGAATCTCTCCTTCCTCAACCTTTTCATATACTCTCTCAAAATAGCTGCCTGCTATGTGAGTGCAGGTGGGAAAAAATGACTGACCCCTTTTTTAAAGCAGCTGGCTTATTTTCAGACGCAAAATACAAGCGTTAGCTAGATGAGACTCACCGGAAACGACAGACAAGCGAAAGAAAAGCTTTTAAAAAAAAAATTAGCAGAAGATTTTGTTTCAGTCAGAATAAAAAGCTTAGCAAATAAAGATCATAACAGAAAGGAAGCGCAACTAAAAGCATTCCCAACAATAATGAAGCAGCATGTCCTTAGTACTCAAGTGTTTAAACTAAATACAGCAGAAGTACAAAGGATGACTCAATAAGGAGGTATTCAAAGCAGAAATAGCATTACCAGTATGTTTATGGCAAGAGTGCTAGTCCAAAGCGCAGTAGCGTTTGGTTCCCGTGCTCAGAACAGGACTGCAGAGAACAGGCACTTGTCCTTAGACGCAGAAGTAAGGTAGGACAGTCCGTCAATGACTCAGAGGCTGGACCTCTGCAGGCTCACAGAGCGAGCAGAGGAGCTTGCCTTCCTTCAAGGATTCCTAGTTTTAGATGACCCCCACAACTCTCATCCTCTGGCACAAATCCCTGGGATTTTTTTTTTCCTCTTAAAAAACCCAGTACTTTATTTTGCCTGTGGTGCTTTATCTGTTTTCCCTACCACAGTACCCACTTCATCACCACCCTGGAAACGGCTGCCAGAAGCATCATCACAGGCTTCAGGACCCCTCAGCACCATCCTGGCCTCGTCGGGCAGTCACACCACCATTTCACAGCACACCCTCCCCATTTACTTGACATGCTCCTGGGGCAAAGAACAGAAAAGGCAGCTTTACCAACACCTGGGATGCTACCTCAGTCATAAATGAAGATTTTCAAAGGTCGGGCAAAGAGCCAGAGTGATGCATGGTCAAAACACCTCAAGACATGGGAAGACCCAGAACACACCAAGCAACACACCACAAGAGCACGGGTATTTTGGGCCAGGAAGTCTGATTCTGCCATATCACGAAACTCAGTGATAATGAGGCAGGACAGCCCATCCGTAGCTTCTCTCTCAACTTCTCTGGTTTACAGACAAACCACACAAGCTCTCACCCCTGGGCAGTCCCAGCCGCACCAGTAACACAGGAGCCTGTCAACTGCGGCCAGGACAAGACAAGTTTTTGTTTTCTGTTGTGTTAATAAACAACAAAGGAGCTATGTTTTGTGGAAACAACGCTTTTGTCTCACCATACTGAAACATTAACACCTGAGATTAAATAAAACTCCTAACAACTGACAGTCTAGATGCGTACTTTCTGAACACGCTTCGAGGCAGTCCAGCAGGACAGTTTCCCTCACCTACGAAATGCCCCAAGAAGTTTCCAGAACGACCTTCGCATCAGGCAGCTCAAGCAGACAGGTTTCCACTTTCCCCCCATCTGCCCATCGCAGCCATTGAGCCCCAGCACAGCACCCACCATTAAAGCAGAGCATACACCTCTAAGGGAGCACGGAGAATTTACCTCCCCGAACAACGGGCTGGAGGCATTTCCATCTACAACAGCATCCCTGTTGCTCGGTTTTCATAATCCCTTGCGGTAAAGGTCTGGGGGTGCAAGCAGCACTGCAGGGCAGGGAAGCAGAACAGACACAGGTATTTATGTTGTCAGTGCAGCACTGTCAATCCAGGGTAATTTTTTTTCTTTTGTATTTTCTTATCCCACTCTTTGCTTACAGCCTGTGCAGCCAGATGGGTTTAGTTGCCTTGGACACCTGGATTAGGACCATTCACATCACAGCACATCTTCCACCACGACACCCCTGCCCACCTACTACCAGGAATCAAAAGCTGCCAAAGTGCAACTACCACCTGTTTTTTCTACTCTGCAAAACCACTCTCGCTACCTTTGTGCTGTTATTCATCAGCAAGCTTGGCACAGGGTACCTTCTGGCACATTTCACTCGCTCCAGCTCAGGCTCCTCACGTCCTCTGCTCTGCTACCAGCCGCTGGAATAGCTGCTGCTGTGCCCAAATACAAAAGGAACAAGTGTCTAAAACAGGCATGAGAGCTCTGCTCTTCTGAGGGCAAGACATAAGAGACTGAACACAGGTTAGGGAAAAAAGAAAACACAAATGATACTGAAGTGCAAAGAGACCCATGGGAATCCCCACTTCTTACATGCAAAACTTTCACGCCACCAAAGGCAGCTAAAAGCATTAGCCTGAGCAGTGTCTCAGCAAACACGCGTCAGTGTGATCCTTATCAGTAAGGCTTTCTAGTGAAGAGACGTCCCTAGAAAGCAGTCACTACAAACACAGTTTTCCTGAATATCATTACTGATCCAGAAGTAATGAAATAGCAGATAACACGGCCCCAGGGTACAAATCAACCACCTATCCTAATGCATACAGATGGAGCTCAACAGCTCTTCTGGTCTTCCACTACCAGAGTGAAATGGGCTTTCTGAAACACCATCATGTTAAAGCAGAAGAGAAACTTACTCATGAGTGATGTTTATTTCTGATTCTTCAGAAAATGCTTTCAAATGTTGCAATCTGAAAAAAAAAAAGATGTTTTCATGCATGAAGATGAGCAGACACAGCTTCCCCTCACGGAACCAAGGCAAAAAAGCTGAAAGCACAACCTCCTGCTCTTCCCTGATTTCACAGGAAAGGCTTTGCTGAGAACGGTGTCTAAATAGTTTTTGTAATAATCTACAATGAAACTTCATCCAGTCCCACCAAGGAAAGTAGCAAAACCGTGACAACTTACAGCAGCGTCATGCTCCTCTTGTTGATGTTCACATCAGTTAAAGCAGCAACTTCCACAACGCTCTAAAACCGACTCGGCAAACACATAAGACACAGGCAGGCACCAAATCCCTCTGCTTCCATCCTTAGGAAAATTCGTCACCTAACACCAAGAGCTCACTCCCCCAAGGACGTGATGTTGAGCTGGTCAGGACCCAGCCAACGCGCAGTGCTGCACACCCACCGCACACCCTGATGAATCGAGACCTACCTTCCTCTTCGAGGAGTACCCCTCTACTCAAACATGTTACTTAACGTCATCTCTTTCATCTTTAACGTGACACGACTTAAACACCACTGAAATCTTTCCAAAAACTACAGAGATAACCACTTTCTTAATCACTTCCCTTAAAGTTTGAAGATTTTATGACGCAAGGCACCTGTGTGACACACAGCACAAGGACCAGCAGCTCTCTCAGCACCATGTCCTCTCTCACGTACTTTCAGTGACACCTAGTTCTTAGTTACATTATCCCATTCACTTGTGCACACCACAAAGACATTCCACGCACGGCTTCTTCCAAAAATCACATTCTCCGGTAATCAATTCTTTAAGCTGATTTTTTGTTTTCATTAGAGGAATTAAACAATGTATTTCAATTATACAAAAGAGCTGGAGGCAGCGGTCAGCAAGTACTTTTATGATGCTCATCTATTCTCTCACAAGCCCTCTCCAGAATCGCTCAGGCAGGCACACGAGTGGGAGGGAGGGAGGGAGGGAGGGAGGAGGAAAGGAACATGTCTACAGCTAGTCCTTGTTCGCATCCTCACACAAATAAAGTCCAAACTCTATTCGGTTTGACCTTGAATGAATAACAACACACAAAATAAATAAAAGGACAAGGACGACAAATAAAGAACGAACGTTCAAAGTAACGAATGGTTATAAGGAAGAAGCATATTCGAGTGCCTTATCTAAAATCACCGACTGAAGAACCAACGGAGAGAAAAAGAGAACTCAAACGCATTTCCACACTGTGACTGGGGGTGGGTGGGTGAAGGAGCGTGATTTTATAAGGCATCCTGCGCGACAAAAAGCCCAAACCCCAGAGGAGACAGCTCTGCCAGCAGAGGCTGTGCTACTTTTAAAAGCTCTCCAGCAGGCAGTTCCCAGCAGTTTCCTTACCGAGCAGGCGATAACCCAGCTGCGAGCTGCCCGAAGTGGCTATCAGCTATTAAAACTTCACCTGTTTCACGGAGGCGGCGGCGCTCCCACACCGTATCCCCGCTCCTCCCGCTGCCCCCCGCAGAGCCGCCGCCTCCCGCCCGGCTCGGAGGAGCCGGGGCCGGCGGGAGCGGGCTGCCGGGCTCCGCAGCCGCCGGAGCGAGCCGAGGAATTCCAGCCGGAGCGGTCCCAAAAGAAACACAGCAACTTCCACCGCGCGGCGCGACCCGCCGGCTCCGTCCATCCCCCCGCACTCCCCGGACCCACCCGCTCCCCCGGCACCGGGGCGGCCGCACCTCCTCGCAACCCGGGGCGCGACATGGAAGCCCAGCGCGGTTCGCTGCGGTGGGGCGGTCTGCGGTGCCGGCGCCTCGGGCGAGCCCGGGCGGGCGGCGGGGCGGCGCCGGCCGCTCCCGCAGGAGGGGCGCGCACTCACCCGCTCAACCCCGCGGCGCGGAGGGGCGCGGCGGCGCGCTGCCGCGGGCGGAGCGAAGATGGAGGCTCGGCAGCGGCGGCGGCAGCCCGCCCATCCCGGCACGGCCGCCGCCAGCGCTCCGCTCAGCTCCACTCCGCTCCGGCGGGGAAGCGGCGCCGCCTGACGCCCTCTGCCGGGCGGCCGCGGGGCGGGCGGCGGCGTGAGGGGCGGGACAGGCCGCCCCGCCTCGCCCCGGGGTCAGCGGGCGCACGGCGGCCGCGGCGGGGCTCCGGTCGGGGTGGTGGTGCCGGTCGGAGGGCCCGACTGAACCCGGGTGGGTTACCCCGGCGCCGCCTGCGCCTTGGGCAGCACCTTCCGTCTGCTTCTCCTGGGCCGCCTCGGCAGGTCTGAGCCCCACGGGCAGCCGCCAACCTTGGGGAGCTCTAAAAACCTCCAGTTATGTCAGTTAGTTCTGAGGCCTTTAAGAGAAAGGGCGAGCGAGTTGCCACATATCTTATTAAATACACGGTAGCTCTACAAAATTAGTCAGTACTGAGCATTAATTGAATATTTAGCCTGCACCAAATTCCCAGTACTGCCCTCTTCACCCACCTTCTGATCCGCTCGGCCATGCGCTGTTGATAGTTCCAGGAGTTCTGGAACAACCCCAGATAATCACTAATACACTCTCCACAAGCTTTGCCCGAGGACCATTAGTCCCATTGACTTTCAAAGTCGTCTAAGTCATATTTTCAGGGATTTAATTAGTGCAAGAGATACCAAACTGGCTGAAGTCCTCGATTAAGGAGGGGATATTTATTGACTGCAGGAAGGGGAGGCAGGGTGGATACCGAATCCATCACTTTTAAAACACATGAAGTGAACGATCTCAGTTTAGTTTATGTGCACCGTTTAAAAATTCAACAAGGCATTATTCAGTGCAATCAACATTATTTTATCTACCCAGTCAGTACGTTCAGGTGTTTTTTGGGAAAATGTAATGCATATATCCAACTTAGCAAGCACCAGGTGACCGCAGACACGACAAAATTACTACAATATTTATTCCAGCTTTTCACACAGTTCTTTTTTCTGTGCTGTTAAGGAAGGTTCATTCTCACAGTATTGAGTGTGAAATTAATTTTGACTAGTGAGGATGAGGAGTGACTCCACTGACACAGGCTGGTATAAATGACTGACCATCATCAGGCCCTTCAGGACAAATGCATGACCTTTGTGCTCACACCATACCCCAGGGATAACCTATTCAGGCTCCGAAAATTCGCTCACCAGACACCTTCCATTCAACAAGAACAAGGTATATAATGGTTTAATGGACATAGTGGTGTTGCTCACGTTTCTCATTTTATTTTTTTCCTTGCAGAAGTATTAAATACTGGTAAATCCAAATGCGAGGATTGTTCACAGCATCTACAGACTCCAAATGAAACCAGAACTTCGTTGCACCAGGTTCTGTGTAATAGACAAGTGTTCCCACCTCAGAGAGCTTGAATCTTTCAAAGGCGAGAGACAGCAGAGTAGAAATGAAAGCAGAGAGATATGATGGCACTTGGCATGAAATCCAGAGCAGAGATAGAAAGCTTCCTGCATCCAGGTTCAGTCCTGCCCATTGCTCTCATGAGTTATTAAAGCATCTTACTGGAAATCTACTGGGGAAGGACAGTCCACCAAGGTTGCTCTCCAGCTGGTCAGGAGTGTTCCAACTGTGTTTTGTGAGAAAAGCTGTATTTGTCAAAGCGGAAGCACCTCCTCAGAGATGACTTGTTTCTAAAAGCTTTTCTCTCGGATGTTGCCCGGATCAGAGAGCCCTACCCCAGCTGCCCAGCAGCGAGTGGCAGAGGGCACCTGTCGAGGCTGCACCAGCCCCCGTGTTGCCTCTCTGCTGCCTGCTTCTTTGTCCATTGAAAATTTTTTAAAGGTCTCATTTTTGTCTGTTACAGAATGGAAAACACCTCTTAAAATGTCAGCAGTTTTTCACAAGCGACATTTCTTTTTCTCCTGACTGGCCGTGGACTACAGGCAGTTACACTCCGTTTGCCTTCCTACAGCCCTGGTGGTGTCCTCTGCTGAGGGTAGCTCCCTTTTGCACCCCACCGTTAATCCGGAGTTAAAGCATCTGGGAAAATGCACCACTGCAAGTCGTGGCTTAATCTGCCAGTGTAGAGTTGTTATTAATGCAGCTAATGTAGCATCTGGGTACGGGAGCCTGAACTCCCCCCCCGCAGCCCCAGGAGCAGCACTGATTAAAAGAGAAGGCAGCACAAAAGGGTGAGAAAAGAGTCTTCACTGTCCTACAGCCAGCTGAGGGCCAGCTCCCTCCAGCGCACACATTGTGGCTTTGATTCTCTTCCTTGAGAATTTTGTTTTCCCCCAAATATTTATATATACCTAAAATACATGTTTATATATACCTAAAAGATGTGTTTATATATACCTAACAGATTTATTTCCTAAAGGAAATAAATATGGAGGAAACATATAGGACATACGTGAAATAAACCCGCTTTTCTCCATTTGAGTAGGAAAGCTGAAGAAAGAGACCAAGAAGCAGCAGGAGGAAAATAAAAGCACAGATGTAGAGCGTGAAGGAGCTTGGAACTCAGAGTAACCTGTTAAGCTGTTTTTAGCCCAGATCACTTGTTGTTTCTTCTTGTCTCTGCTATTTGTGATCCTCTTGTTACACGGATCTCACCTGCTTTGTGGGGCTCTGAGAAAGAAAACTGGTACCCAAGTACGGTGAGCACTGGAAGCATTAAGCCAGTTCCTGCTTATGGATGACTGGCTCAGCCGAAGAAGGGAATAACAAAGCCACTTGAATGACAGCTTGGATCAAGTTCATAATGACCTGGTTTGTACAGGCCAGGTGTTATGTAGATTGGAGCTTGTTATTGTGCAAAATTTTGGCAAGCTTTGCGATGCAACAGCCAGTTCCAGCAGAGCTGGGCAGAAAGCCACAGAGTAGAGGCAGGGCTATCTTCAGCACGGTGGGCAAGGAAGGCATCTTTTCCCGTAGCCGGCACCCTGGGGACGTGAACCTGCCTGCCTGCACAGCGTCTGGAATAAAAGAGCAGAGAACAGTCTCAAAACCTGGGATTCCAGGCTTAAAAACAAAGAGAAAACTTCCATTAAAACATGTCACCAGGTTTATTGTCTGTTTCTTAGGGAGCAAAAACTCGGAGCAAAGCGGCATGAGGCAACAAACTGCCCACTACAGTGTTAATGGAAAGTGAGCAAACTGCGTTACAAAATGTCCCTGTCGATATATTCCGCGTTTGTGAGGAAGTCTTTCATAATAGTGTATCAATTTTTATGGTTTCTAAAAGCAGTTAGTGCAGTAATGTGGAGGAAGAGCTATCGAAATTAGGGCTCACCTATGATTTGTTTTGTCACTCTTCACCATTCATATGCACATACTATGATTTGTTACTTAGCTGGCCTTAAATGTTATTCCTTCTTTAGCAAACCATTTTTCAAATAGAGGAAGATACCAAAAAAACCACGAATCAAGGGAATTGTCTTGGGTGCAATTTTTGTAATAATAATTAATGTAGAACTTTCAGGAAATCTGAACAATTTTCGCTAATACTCAGTATTTATTCCTGCGCCCCAAGTTAATAAAAGGGACTGTACAAATCAGATCAAAGCCAGTTAGATTAATTGATCAGGTTTCTGGTTTTTGTTAGAGTGATGACTTTCTAAGCGTGGTCGTAGCGATGTTTTTACACCGTGCCACAAAAGCTAGTACAATTCAGGAGAAGGGCAAAAAAAACAAAAAAGGAAAAAAGAAAAATCTGAACTGCGTGATCTTTACCAGGGTGCTATAACTGCAATAAATGTCAGTTTTTTCCGTGTATGAGGTATGGCATTTTTACTGTAGTCGTATCAGCTTTCAGATTGAAGTCCATGGCAGCACAGAAAAGCAGCAGAAAGCCAGATGGATAATGAATGCTGCCACAATGGGTCTGCAGCCGAAAGGCATGGCTTTAGACAAGTGGTACGTACAGGACAGGCACAAAGTAGGTGTGGTTAGATGGGCTTCAGTGCTCACAGAAAAGTGGGTTACAAGGAGTTTATTGAATCTCTCGTTGTTCCAGAACTTACACCAAGGTTTAGAAGTTATTTTTAATAGTCTGTTATAAGCTGGGATCATGAAAGCCTGGAAAAGGAAATTATCCTCTCTTCCTTAGGGGCAGCGCCTCAGAAATCGATGCTAATGAACAGACTGCAGCGTACGGAAGCTTGCATTTCCCCTGCTGCACCAATTTCGTGCATTCACAAGGGACGCTGCAAGTGCCATCATGTGTAATTAGAAACAGGGAGGGGGGAAGAAGGTTATCATTCATTCACACTTCTCATGGTGTCATTTCTTTGTGGCAGATTTAACAGAGATTGAACAGGCATTCAGTTTAATACTAGTCCTATTAAGGACCAAACATAATTTATTTTTAATTACAGAGTTATGAAGACACCAGCATAATTGATGGCAGTCCTGTTGGGAACATATCCTCAGGTGATGACTTCTTTAGGAACAGAAGAAATGCATACAGGCAGGCTATTTATCTATACTAGCATTCTAGTTAGAGTGCACCTCTGAATAGTTACAGCCAGTCTTAACATTGGGTCCAAACCCACCACCACAGTGAGTACAATACCCCAAATCCTAGTGTGCATCCCTGCCCGAACCTGAAATAACTGCTGAACCAGGCTTTGAAACCAATCCTCCCTGCGGTGCGGAGCTCACTGGACACACAGAGGTTGATCAGCACACCAGCCCCCTCTTCTCCACAAGCCATCTGTCCCTTCCTATTCTCCTCCACCCAGGTTCTGCTCTTTGTGTCCCACAAATGGTGGCAGATGTTTCCTAAGGGGGACACAGCTCCTCTTTACATGGCTTTATTACACACCACAGTTCAAGGCACAGGTAATGGAGGCTGTAATTGCAAATCAGACCTGAATATCAGTGGAGGATGAAACCCTTTACCCAGTGGCTCCCTAGTCACCTTACGGGACTCGCTCTCCCTCATCCCTCCTGTTCACCCTCCTCATTGTGGAGCATACCACAGGGGATTACAGATGTTGCATATTACACGGGGGGGAAAAAAAAAACCAAACTAAAGCAATCAAAGAGCTTTTCTGATAATGGGAATGAAAGTAGAAAATTGCCTCCATGGCTGGCTGGTCTCGGCCAGCTTCTTTTGCAGACACATCAGCAACCCAAGGGTTCGAGGAGGACTGGGGTCTACTTTCTGTATCTAGCAAGCACTATGACAAACAGCAGCTGGGTGGCCAGAGCTGTCCCTTAACACTTTACATATTGAAAATCTTTCCAAGAACAAGTTAACTTCTGCAAAAGGGAGAAAAACACTGGAATGTTTATATTATTCATACTCCAGAGGAGTGGATTTTTGTAGAACATCACTGGTCATTATAAAATAATTTTAATACTTTATCATTTAGACTTCAGAACTGATGTCCCACATCCCTTTCACCAAAAGAGAGCATTCACTATTTGCACTCTAGATCCTTTTGGAACACACCCTCTGTCTGCAGGTCTGCTAACACAACTCTATCCACACTGGTGCATGAAGATCAGCAAACACTACCTGCCCTCAAACGGACTTGATCGATACAAGGGCTTTTTCCATTTTCACCAACCCTGGAATCATTTGTCCTGCTCAAATTTCAAGATCATCTTGAGTGTTATTTTTAAGAATGCAGGATCAGACCTTTTGATGCCAATGATGAGTTGAAGAAGCAGGAATATTTATCAAATAAATAATCACTACCGATTATAGCACAGACCAGAACTACTGCAAAAGACCAATTATCTTCTTGGCTAAAGCCCCTGGAGTTTAAAAACGTGATGCCCTTGTTAATGTTCAAGGAAACACGATACTTGTACTGGTGTGTAAGAGAAAGTCCTTTGTCAGTACCACGGCGTGGTGGTTAAAGAAAAACATGAGTAAGGTGCAGCATGAAGCAATGCTTCTGCCACCGATTCACCAGCCATGGCAGGGCAAGAATTGCACCTGCCATGCAAAAGAAGAAAAGCTTCACTGGAGGTACTTCACAAGCTATTAACCTTTCCTGATTGGAGTCTTGCTTTACAGAAAGAGCAGCAAGTGTCTACTCGAACAAGGGCTTTCCTGCGAATAGTAACTGGCGATAATTTAGCAGCTGGGGAAGCTGTCAGTTATTAAGGTTTTTGTGTCCTGAGACACTACTTATTTAGTAACAAAGGCAATAAAAAGATATAAAGAAGGCTCATGCTAGTGACTAATTATTAGATTTGAAATTATCAATGACTATAGGGCAGAAAAATAAATGCAAGATATTTTCTATAATTTCGGGTTTGCTTGGGGATTTTTTTTTTTTTTTTTTTTGCTTTTATTAGTTCTTCTGTTCCACTGCTTTAATTAAGTGTTGAATACAAGGTAAGGGATTTGCTCAACACAATCAATAATGGCATTCTGATGCTGATGTTAAATTGACTTGCTATTTTTAACGTGCTTCTTATTTCTTGCCTATCATCCTTAGTCACGCCTTGGAGCTCTGCAGATACGCACTATCACAGAGATTCCCAAGAAGGGCTTTGCCTCAAGGAGGTTGTATCCTGTCGCGTATTTTTGAGCATCCACGCAAGAGATTAAGGGTACCTCCAAACATGTCGGTGGTGGTAAGAAGTTTTTGCATGTAGACAGCTGTCTGCAGAAATGTGGTTTGACCCAGCCACGCTCATAATGCACAGCTTTCACTTACTGCCATACTTTACTGGATCTGGATGTCTTTATCTGTGAATGTTTTACACAGCCAGCACACATAAGTATTTCTAACACTAGAAAAAAATCTGCCTCAATAATACTACAGAATACCTTGCTACAATTTATTATTTAAATGAACTGCTATTAAATTCCCTGCCAACATGAAATAGGAAAGTGTTCACACTATAGATGGCTGCAATTTTTAAGACGAAAAAAGAAAAAGAACTTAAAACTGCAGATCAGAAATAGGATGAAAGAATGAACTGAAATTCAGTCAACAGCTTAATATTCAGCCGTGCTTTTCCAGAAGATTTCTCTGATTTCTCTTGCACTAAAAAGCAGTCATCACTTTTTGCCTAAAGAACCAAAGATGAGAGGGATTTTCAGCTCAGCCACGAGCCTTCCCTTCATACCACGTCTCTCTCCTTCTCCAGGGGCTCCCTGTGTAGTCCTAAACATAACAGTGCTCTTCTGAATTTGTACGCACCTTGTGTACCTACACAAATTATTTAGGAATGCCTATGTCCTATGTACACACAAACACGGTAAATGCATTAGATACAATTTTCCATCACCTTACCAAGCTTTTCATAACTTTCCAAAATTGCGCTTTTCTGCATTTTTTAATATAAATAACATATTAAATTTAACTGGTTTCCAATAGCAAGGATTCGATTCGAATATCATTCATATCTTCGTAAGTGGGATATAAGTAGAAAAGAGCTAAACTGAAGTTCAAGAACAACCACAAAACAAGTTTGAAACGACTTTTTTTTTAAGAAGATTTAATCATTTTAAAATCATGCCTTACTTTTTTTCTTCTTCTGTATTTAAAGGTGATAGTGAATTTGTCTGATGCTTTCAGGCAAGCCAGGTGTGAAGTTCATTTCTCCTGGAGGCTTGGTTAATATCACCTTTGTACCCAGGCTGTCCTGCCAAAGCAGTGCATTACAGCCCATGCACTTCTACTTACAGCCTCCTAACAACTTCTAGGAATTGGTTCAGTGTGTCTGCTCCTCCCTTCTCTGCCACATTTCTCCTGTTAAGGCTCCAGATCGGTGTCATTTCACAAATCGGTAATCTGTGAAGCAAGTCACTGACACGTTCTCCCGCTTGAATAATTCACACAGCCGTCCTGTGCAGCACACCCAAGAGCATCGCCAGGATGGAGAGTAACAGGCCCAGACCTTTCTGAAGGCAACAATTATGTGCAACGGTTCCTAACTTTTAAAATGTTTTCCTCCCTCTGAAATCCTCATCTAGTTCATTCTTTCCCTGCTCTGCAGTGATTTATTTTCCGCTCTGGATGCACACAAAAGAAGCTGAAATAGTTTACTTCAACCGTGGTCTTGCTAACTGCTAAGTTTCATGTTTGAGTGGCTTTTCTGTATTTTTTTCTTTAACAAAAATATTTTTTAAAGACACTTTGTAGTCCTAGGACCTACATACGTGTGCTGAAATACCCCTTCTTTCGCCACAGCTTTGATTTCCAGCACCATATCAGATGTATTTACTAAGCAATGTGGTGGTTTTTTCACAGAATCACAGAATCATTTTGGTTGGAAGAGACCTTTAAGGTCATCGAGTCCAACTGTTAAATCAGCGCTGCCAAGTCCACCACTAAACCATGTCCTTCAGCACCACATCTACACATCTTTTAAATACCTCCGGGAATGGGGACTCAACCACTCCCTGGGCAGCCTTTCGATACAACACTTCTGGTAAAGAAATTTTGACTAATGTCCAACCTAAAGCACCCCTGGTGCAACTTGAGGCTGTTTCTTCTTATCCTGTCACTTGTTACTTGTGAGAACAGACTGACACCCACCTTGCTACAACCTCCTTTCAGGTAGCTGTAGAGAGTGATAAGGTCTCCACTCAGCCTCCGTTTCTCCAGGCTAAACAACCCCAGTTCCCTCAGATGCTCTTCATAGGACTTGTTCTCTAGACCCTTCACCAGCTTTGTTGCCCTTCTCTGGACACCATCCAGCACCTCAACGTCCTTCTTGAAGTGAGAGGCCCACAACTGAACCCAGTATTCAAGGTGTGGCCTCACCAGTGCCCAGTACAGGGGGACAATCACTGCCCTGCTCCTGCTGGCCACACTATTGCTGGTACAAGCCAGGATGCCGTTGGCCTTCTTGGCCACCTGGGCACACTGCTGGCTCATATTCAGCCATTTGTTGACCGACATCCCCAGGTCCTTTTCCACTGGACAATTTCCAGCCACTCTTCCCCAAGCCTGTAGCTTTGCAGGGGTTTGTTGTGACCCAGGTGCAGGACCCAGCACTTGGTCTTGTTGAACCTCACACCATTGACCTCGGCCCATTGATCCAGCCTGTCCAGATCCCTCTGTAGATCCTCCCCACCTTCAAGCAGATCGACACTCCCATTTAAATTGGTGTCATCTACAAACTGACTGAGGGTGCACTCAATCCCCTCGTCCAGATCATTGATAAAGATGTTGAAGAGGACAGGCGCTAATACTGAGCCCTGGGGAACACCACTTGTGACCGACTGCCAACTGGATTGAACTCCATTCTCCACGGCTCTCTGGGCCCAGCCATCCAGCCAGTTTTTTATCCAGCGAAGAGTACACTCATCCAAGCCATGAGCAGCCAGTTTCTCCAGGAGAATGCCATGGGAAACAGTGTCAAAAGCTTTACTAAAGACTAGGTAGACAATGTCCACAGACCTTCCCTCACCCACTAAGCAGGACACCTTGTCATAGAAGGAGATCAAGTTGGTCAAGCAGGACCTGCCTTTCATAAACCCATGCTGACTGGACCTGATCAGCTGGTTGTCCTGTACATGCCACGTGACAGCACTCAGGATGATCTGCTCCATAACCTTCCCTGGCACCAAGGTCAAACTGAAAGGCCTGTAGTTCCCTGGATGCTCCTTCCAGCCCTTCCTGTAGATGGGCACCACATTTGCTAACCTCCATTCAACCAGGACCTCGCTGGTTACCCAGAACTGCTGATAAATGATGGAAAGTGACTTCGAGAGAACTTCCACCAGTTCCCTCAGTACCCTTGGGTGGATCCCATCAGGCCCCATAGCCTTGTGTGCATTCAGCTGGTGCAATAGGTCACTGACCATTCCCTCTTGGATTATGGGAGCTTCATTCCGCGCCCTGTCTCTGTCTTCCAGTTCAAGGAGCTGGGCACTCAGGGAACAACTGCTCTTACTGTTAAAGACTGAGGCAAAGAAGGCATTCGATACCTCAGACTTTTCCTCATCCTGGGTCACTGTGTTTCCCCCCCACATCCAGTAGAGGATTGAGATTATCCTTAGCCCTCCTTTTGCTGTTAGTGTATTTGTAAAAATATCTTTTATTGTCTTTTATGGCAGTGGCCAGATTAAGTTCCAGTTGGGCTTTGGTCTTTCTAATTTTCTCCCTACACAGCCTCGCAAAATCCTTATAGTCTTCCTGAGTGGCTGCCTCTTCTTCCACAGGCCAGACACTTTCCTTTTCTTCCCGAGTTCCAGCCAAAGCCCTCTGTTCAGCCAGGCCAGCTAAGATGCCAAGAAACGGTACAACTATTTTAGGCAAAGTCTCATTGCTTCCTAAGGACATAACTGCTGGTGGAACTCTCTGGGCTGTGTATTAGTCTGTGTTGAAGCGCTGCAGGATTAATTGTAATTAACTGTCATCATGTCAGTTTTCTCCCAACCACTCAGATTAAAAAAAAAAAAAAAAAAAAAGCCCCAACCAAAAAAAAAAGAAAACCCATATCAGCAACCAAGATTAAAATCTCTCTATTTGTTTCTTATCCCAAATGTAATTTTTAACTCACAGATCTCGCAAGCTCCTCTCCACACACGCCTCAGCTTTCGCTTGTCCCTTGTCTACCACACATAAAAATTAGCAGCTTAAGAATTAGTTGTACAGAAGGTGTAAGAAGCTTCAGACAAATATTTAATATTAAATAAGTGCTTCCTTACTAAACCATTTACACTCCCTGGTGTAATAGTTTTGTGGATACCCATTGCTGATTTATTCATTTATATTACTTCAAGGAGCCTGTTAGAGAGCCTGTAGGCACACACTCAAAAATAATTTAAAAGGACATGAATTCATAAGTGAGTCAATGACAACTAATGGTAATTCACTAGTTGAACCTGTGCCAACTAAAAATAACATAAAACTCCCTACAACTTGGGTTTCTCCTAGTTTAGGATAGGTCTGTAAGCTCTGCGGCATCATCTTGAGAGTCAACAGAACACCTGTATGATAGGTGAGAGCTCGCACCTAATGCATCGCCTACAACATGATAGCTTTCAGAATACAAAGCCCTTGCTGACAACCGATTATATAATTTTAGATTTAAGTCAAGTGACTGTGAGCGACCACTAACTGTGAACGTTGTGATAAAAAGTTGTCACTTCTGCGTCGGACATCCCAAAACCTTAATGTTTACAATTCTCATGTAAACAGATTTTATTTAACTGTGGGGGGAAATGGATGGCGTTGCAAAAATTAAAGCAGTATTAATTGAAGTCATATTTTATTTTAGAATAATCTACCTTCAGTTAAAAATCATGCTTTACCATTTCTAATTCAATTATTCTGGGGAATTAGGAGAGGAATGGGCACATAGGAGGGCTCTCATGCTCTCCCTGAATAGCATCTCCATTGTCACCAGCAAAGACAGAATACTGGACAGACCACAGGTCTGATCCAGTAAGACATCTCTTATGTTGTGTTAAGAACCAGGAAACACAAGCAGACACTACCCCAAGTGAAAAAGATTTATACTTCTTTCAAAACTCCGAAATTCTGGAGATTTTCCTTCCACTACTTCTTTGGCCCACTCTCCCTCCTTACAAAAAGAGCTTTCACAATAAAGACTGTGGTGTATTCAGAGCCATCCGTTTTCTTGAGCTAGGTCTAGAGTCTCCACTGTAGGAGGTCACCACGGCTCAAGGAAGCAACTGTTGCTGCTTTGTCTAAAATGCTGGGCCAAGTAAGAGGGAGTAGCAGAAGAGTCCTAACACACTAATTTCATGTCACTCTTAGTGTGAGAAGCACTCTGTGTAAGGAGTAAGGGTTTCACTGGCCTTGGCTTGGAGGAAGCTTCTAGCAAAGTGAAGGTTAGATTTTGCAAAACAGGCAGGTAAGCCATCCTGTACTTCACTTCTTTGTGACCAGCTCGGGGAAGTGCCTTAATCCCTCTCCCTTTTACGCATCACAAGCCTTTCTTCACCAGTCTGAAGGGCAAAACAGTCGCTTTCCGCAGCCTCTCTACACCCTTCTAAAACTCATCACTAGGAAAGTTTACATAACTAAAAGATGATTTAATCAACATTTAATACAAGATTCAGTACAGAAATATTTTAACTGGATATAAAGAAGTGGTGAAGCGATACATTTGCTCACCTTTTGTGCTGTACTGCTGCATTTACCTTTACTGAGTAGATGAGATGATACACCCCATCGATCAGTAATCTGCTGTTCTGTGGCTACATGACATTTGCAACACACGTGTTAAGGTAGTTTCCGAACAAGGACCCACCAGATCGAAGTACAGCTGCATGCACTGGGCAAAGGAGCTGAAGAGGTTAACCAATAATGCTACTGGTGCCAGTCTGCCTTACTCGAGGTAGATAAATGCATTTCCGGGACATGCAAAGGCACAGCACAGCTCTAATACCTCATCTCTGGGTGGATTGTCAGCAGTGCATCTGACCCCAGGATTTTAAAGGAGGAACACCTAGAACCCGCCTTTTATGCTCAAAAGCTGTGAAAAGTTTCATCTATCAATAGAGAGAGAACAACAAGGTCAATACTACCATTCACTCAAACATGAACAAGAGAAACATGGCTATATAATTAAATCTCAGTAGCAGCAGATGAGGAATTTCATACCTGGAATAAAATAATTGCTCATAAAAGTCACCAAAGGAAAACTGACATGGTGGATGGTTCCCAGCTGCTGTGGAGAAGTAATGGCTTTCTTGGCTTTCTTTACCTTGCCAGACATTTTCTGTAGATGACTGCATGCCTCCATGACTCCCTTAGACCTATGCCTGATCTTCAGGAATCCTTCAAAACCAACTTTGTATGCTTTGAGGTATTGATTCAGTTAAAAAACCTGTTTGTTCCTTAATAACCACTTTTCCCATCTAACGCATCAGGTTGCCAGCAGTTGCAGGAAGCTCCAAACTGGTTTTAATACCTTCAAACACTCCCAATTGCCAGATGAGTTTTAAAGCAAGCTCCCCATTCTCTGTGTCCTCTTGGTTCCCTTTGAAACCCTGTAACGCGCTATGGAGTGCTGGGGGCCTGCCTTGCCATGGCAAGGGAGTACGGCAGCAACAGCAAATGAGACGCTGTACTACTGCACTTTGAAACAGGTGAATCACTGCAAGCCTCCTACTTACTTTCTTCTCCACTTTACATTATTTCTGAATACAATACGAGAGTGTCGAATGAATTCAAAAACTTTTTCTTTTTAGTTTTGTATCTAGAATTACATGAGCCCAAATGAAAATAAATCAGAAGAAACTCAGCGCTTCCCTAACCTGGCTCAAATGGATTGAAGTTGTAGAGGAAATCTGAGACTCACGAAGATTTCATTCTGTCATTCTCAAGAGAAAACACGGGGAGGAGAAAGGGAATGGGAAGAGGAACTCACAAGCTATTCAGCTTAAGTTAATCCCCAGACACTAGCAGAGTTTCATTTGCAAAGGACCAAAAAAGATTTCTTTTCCTGAGCCATTAAATGTTACTCTAAATTCATTTGTGCTCCTCTTTGCTGGCAGATCAAGTCCACGTGATTGCCAGCAAGTGCCCATAATTTGATTGATGTCTTCTCACCCATGTAAAAATCTGAAAAGAATCTGTGTAAGTTATTAAAGATTTGATTCCTAGCAGCAAAAGGAATGAAAGAAAAACGCCCAACCCACATGTGTATATAAATGGCAAGCCCACTGAGTTACGTCCTGAGGTAGCTGGAAGTCCTCTGCCTTTACCAAGCAAAGCAGAGGAAAGGCAGTTCTAAAGTTTCATTTGTGCTCAAAACCACGGTGGCCGTGAGAAGGCATTTTGACCCCCGGCACAGTAAATTATTTCCAGATCTGACAAGCACCAGAGAACATTTCACAGCCTGGGATCACGGTAGGACTGGCTGCAGCACCTAGTGCACAGGCTAGGATGAACTCCCTGGGTACCTAGGGCAGCAGAAAGGGACCTTAATACAGGGCAGGAACTCATCTCTAGGCTTAGGAACAAGGATTTCAGTGTCATATTCATAGTGAAAGCTGAATTCCTAACCACAGCAGTGATCAAGGCGTGGTCATTTGCTCATTTTGAGGGGTTAGTTGCACCCATGAATTTGAGTAGAAGGATGGTGGTTATTTAACGCAGAGTCTTTTTAAAAGTAAATCGAGAAAAGACAGAAAAAAACCCACAGACTAATGAGACAACTTCAAAAGACCACTTTTTTCTATAAATGATTTATTAGAAAAGAAATAACCTGGAAACCGGGATTCACAATCTCCCAACCAATCATCCATTTCATGTAAAGTTGCTGTCTTGACCTGCCAGAAGAAATCAAGTGTAAAAATGTAATGAAAGAAATAGCACCTTCCTCTTGGTCTAGTGTTTAGCTTTAAAAGTATAATCTAAAAATAAGCACTGCTGCTCCCTAGTCTCATTGTATACTCAGATTCATTCTTCTTCATTTAATAGGAAATAGATCTAATATCCATTTGGCATCCAGTAAATCTGTTAGCCAGCGAAACACACAATTTTAATACTTGTAAAAGATATTTCTTTGCGATAAGGAAGCAAAAGACATCTGGCAATTAACTAACGGGTACAATCCGTGTCTTCTTAGATTGGCCTTATTTCTACACCACCAGCATTCCCATGTCAAACAACTTCAGTTTGAGGCAAAACAATTGTTAAAATGAAACTGTGACATAACGTGTACTTACGGGAACAGGCAATTTCAACTTCTGTGACCAAGGGGTGACACAATTAATGGTCTAATTATAGCCTATTTATAAACCTTGCACTAAATCTCATTTCCTCATGTGAGTGATACCTTGGAAGTTAACGTGACTCAATTATCTGCTCTATGAGCAGTGGTTGCATGATGGTTTTAGTTGCAACGTACCTGGAAGGTGAAGAGTGACCATCCCCTCAGGTGGTAAATACCAGACGTTTATTGGTCCGAATATCAGTAATTCTGACAACTCTTCTCAAATTGTATTCAACACCATCCGAGGACTTCCCTGCAATGAGTAATAGCTACTACAGATTCAACACAGCTACAATATTCAGAAAGCTTCTTCCCTCTATGAAAATGTTTCAATGAATGTACTGTCTCCAGAGTTTGAAGTTGAACTGCCAGGCATTTAAGGACCTAATGCTGAAGAAGATTGCACAGCGCACTGATGAGTTAAATGCATACAAAAATTTAATAGAGAAAGTATGCTGCTAGAAATTTGTAGGTTGAAGGGGAAAAAACCTCCACTTTTTGACAGTGATATTATTACTGTGCCAAAGACAGGAGCTCAGACCTGAACGCTGATCCTCAGAGAACTCGCTCTCCTGTTGGCATTCACTTCATAAATAACCCTGCAGACCAACCGGGCACATCTTGTCGCATGAAAACAAAGATGATCCTTCACATTTAGATCTTTCTAGGCAGGAAAGAGAGACGAAGCCTCATTTATATCAGGTAGCTTCTTGGCTACTCCTATCTTAGTTATGCATTGCTCATTTGAAACGTAGGAATGCAAACAGAAGGTAGGGCTAAAAATGGACAGTGTACCTTGCTGCCTGGGAAACTCTCAATGAAAAAACCTGAATCTGGACTAGGCTGTCTGCATCCTGTCATCCAGGTAAAAGGAGAAAAAAAGAAAAATCAACCTTCTGCCCTTCAGACAGTTCTGGAAGCGGTCGCGGTTCATACAAAAGAGCCTGACTTCTCAGCTCTCTGCCAGAGTACAAAGTCAGCATCTGTCTTCTGCAGTGGAAGAGAGAGGAGGAGATAATGCCACAGCAGGACAATCTTGAAATACTTCTTCTTTCTGCTCCTATATATGTCACAGATATACGGCACAGATTCTACTTCTGCAAAGCATTAGTTCACAAAGACAGGCTAGTCAGCCAAAAAAAAAAAAATGGTGGGGGTTTATACCTCAGACATCCTATAACTGTAGTGATCAATAAGAGCTAATAATTAATCAAGGCTTATCATCCCAAAAGTAGATTTGCACTTAGTAAAAGGTTAACTGGAAAATATAGAACATACTGTGGCTCAAAAATTCCTTATAGTTAATCAGTTTGTTACATTTCAGACTGTACCATGACAGTCCACAAATCAAGTGAAGGCCAAGGAGACTGAAAATCACTGTGACCTAATTGCGGTCTTCAGCAGTGACAAAAACTTGACAGTCGCATCCCAATAAAACAGAAGCAGGATTGGCCAGAAATGCACTTTTTCAGCTTGAAGCTTGTCTTATGATCACATCCCATTAGGAATAGTGGTAATTTATTTCTATTCATTTTCTTAGAGAGAGTTTCCAGTTTAGCACTTTACTTGCACATTGGGGTTGATAACATTTTTTTCTGAAGCATCTCTCTTGTAAAGCGAGCTTTACAAGGGAGTTCAGATATTAAATATTTGCCTACAGGAAAGAAAGGCTTTCCACCGTAGTAGACCTACTTTACAGTATAATCTTCATCCAGTAAAGGCGTATTATATCAAACCCTACTTGATGTTCTGGCAGCAAACTGATTTTGGTATCATAGCTAGCAATAAATGGGAAGACATTTTTCAATAGGATTAAATACTATAAAAACAATGTCTGTATTTACTTGAAAGACTGAGTTTTAATACTGTTTAAAGTAAAAACAAATTGTAGAGACACGTGTAAGTGCTCTAGTCAGATGAATCACAGTATGCCCAGAACTCCCACTAAATCTATTTTATCCAAAGAGATGCAACAGTTGTTTGCCAACACTGACCACTCCTCCCTCTCTGATATAAAGACATATCTTGGACTACTGAATTCCTCTTCAATACTTGCCTTCAGGTACCTCTTCTACTTCAGAACTGACTGCATGTTATTTTTAAATGAAGGAAAACAATAATTTAGGAGGTAATTTTGCCTAATTCTGTAAAGTCCCTGTGGACTTCATCAGGAATGCTAAAAGCTTGAATTCCTGGACCCGAGGTAGGTTTTATCGTCAAAACTTTAGCCATCGACCAGAGCAGTCAGCAGGTGGTGGCCATCACCCTTGCCTGGGTGGTCACAGATCAGCTGCCCAGGAGCAAAGGCTGCATCGCAGAGAGCGCCCTGGCCACCGCCAGCAAACTGCTCCAGGGCAGGGGTCTTCAGAAAGGGAAACACAAATCCCTTGAAGTCACGACATTTCTTTTGCAAAGCAGAATTATTTATTATACCTTCCAGCTAAATTAAGGAAAGAGTGACTGGAACAGGAAAATACAAGGATGAGGATCACAACAAACCCCTGCAAAGCTACAGGCTTGGGGAAGAGTGGCTGGAAATTGTCCAGTGGAAAAGGACCTGGGGATGTCCGTCAACAAATGGCTGAATATGAGCCAGCAGTGTGCCCAGGTGGCCAAGAAGGCCAACGGCATCCTGGCTTGTATCAGCAATAGTGTGGCCAGCAGGAGCAGGGCAGTGATTGTCCCCCTGTACTGGGCACTGGTGAGGCCACACCTTGAGTACTGGGTTCCGTTTTGGGCACCTCGCTACAAAAAGGACACTGAGGTGCTGGATGGTGTCCAGAGAAGGGCAATGAAGCTGGTGAAGGGTCTAGAGAACAAGTCCAGTGAGGAGCGTCTGAGGGAACTGGGGTTGTTTAGCCTGGAGAAACGGAGGCTGAGGGGAGACCTTATTTCTCTCTACAACTACTTGAAATGAGGTTGTAGTGAAGTGGGAGTCAGTCTGTTCTCCCATGTAACAAGTGATAGGATAAGAAGAAACAGCCTCAAGTTGCACCAGGGCAGGTTTAGGCTGGATATTAGTCAAAATTTTTTTACCAAAAGGGTTATCAAGCCCTGGCACAGGCTGCCCAGGGCAGTGGTTGAGTCCCCATCCCTGGAGGGATTTAAAAGACGTGTGTAGATGTGGTGCTGAAGGACATGGTTCAGTGGTGACCTGGCAGTGCTGATTTAACGGTTGGACTCAATGATCTTAAAGGTCTCTTCCAACCAAAACAATTCTATGATTCTGTGAAAACAAGGTCTTCTGTTTATTTTCCAGCTTGTGTGGTCATATTGGGGTATGAACAGAATCTGTGTGCCTGCCCCAGAGCACACTGTAACCCCCGATGCAGTTAATGATTTGGGGTTTTCTTTCTTCAAGGGCATGCGTAAAAAAAGTAATGAGTACAAGGTTTGCCCACAGGCTGCAGCAGAAAACTTCCAAGGTGCAAGGGGTGGGATCATAATACTTGCAGTACACTTGCACAAAGAGAAAGTAAGGCTTGCACAGCCTTACCTTTGACATCTCCTGCACTATGAGCAGTTCATTTGTCATTCATCTAAGTGTTCTTTCATCACAATTTTCTAGCCCAGAATTTTACAATTATTCCCAATTACTGTCCATAATACATGCAACTTTCTGCACTGCAGTTATATCTTACCACTGAACTTTAAAACAAATGTCTGAATTTACAATACACTCTGCCAACTGTATGACACAGCTACGCTGAGATAGCCATCCAAGAAAAACCAAGCATAAATATTTACCTCATTAGTAACAATAAAAAGAGTGTAGTTAGGTAGGCACGATAAAAATTATCTTGAATCCTGTCAACGTCCACGTGCTTCGAAAGAACTCAGTCTTCCACTAATTTTAGAGCTACATGCAAAAATATATGAAGCTGAACTCAATACAGAGTAACTCCCACTTTCTGCATAATACTGCAATAGCTCTTCAGGGTTTGTAGCAACCAGTGAAAGGCATTAAAAAGCATTACTTTCCCAAAGTATGTTTATTTGCCATCGGACAGCCAAAAACGTTAGGTCTGCAATGGACCTGTTTACTCAAGCTGTGCTGTGTGTTATAATTATGATCATCAGCCCAAAGGACTGCTAAATTAGCAGAGCCAATAAAATCGATAAGATCAGGGGTGCAAAGAGACTCAGGAAGGAAAGGATCTGCAAAGAAAACTATTTAGTATGACACGGCCGCCCTCTGCTTCTAGCCTTTGTTGACTCAGCAGCTGTAGTGGACGTTGCTGATTGAGCGTCTGGTGTACACCTTCAACATAAAGCAATGTACAGTATTAAATGGAAAAGCTCTTGTCTTAGCGCAAGCCACAGCAAACCTTCTAAGGTTTAAAGTCTTTCCCACTCTGTTTTTCACGGCCTTGAATATCCAAGACATCCATCTAGGAGTTCAGCGAGAGCAGAGCTGGCATCGTTTGTAGAGGAGAAGGGCAGAAAAACATTCCAAGCCGTAATGTTTAAACACGGTAACTAAAACTAGGCAACCAAAGTCCAGGGGTTCAGCCAGCTCTACACCCTAAAACTTTTATAAGCTGGTATATTTTGTCTTCGGGAATGTGATTTAATACTTTTCTTTGTGATTAAAATGCAAAAAACCCCCAAGCTACAAACAAGCAATAATCCCACCTTAAAACTAGGATTAGGCTGAAAATTTCTTGTCCGGAAGAGCGGAAGGGAGAAAACTGCTTTGCTCTTCTTTTCTGCAAGCTTCTCCTAATAGCCACCCTGTAACATTAAGGGGAAAGGGCAGCCTGTTTCCAAGAAAAGGGCACAAGGGTTTTTCGCCTCAATATATACTCATTAACCCTGATTTCCAATTCTCCAGGAAGTCAAAGACCAGGCTCTAGTTAAAGAGACTTTTCTGCCAAAGGTCAATGAAAATTTAGTTCCAATGAAATAGTGCAAAAACCCTGTATCAGTCTCCAGTTCGCTCACCTTTGCCTGACAGAAATGTTTGGGGTTGCAGGGAGAGGGTTTAGATACTTCTCCTCACCGCACAGCCACTAAAACTGAGTCAGTATCTGCCGTTAAAGAGCCCCAAACTGAATGCAGGGTGGAACTGTGCAGCTTCATCCATGTAGAAGAAATCAGTGGCTCACTGCACCTACTCGTACGTGCTTCTTGTCCACATGCTACCACGTACATGTCTTCTTACGGGGTCTTCATGCTATTTTGCTTTTTATCTAGACTTGCTTAAAACCCACTACCTAAACACTCGATTCAAGAAAAATGGCCTGGTGTAACCCAGACTGAAGTCAGCCTGCAGCTTTTACATTTTGTAATTTATCCATATTTAAATGAATTGTTGCGTTTTTGCGTCTTTTGGGAGGTCACGCACGATTAACTGCAGTGATCGAAACCAGCTTTTAAAAAACGGTATCAATAAAGAAGTCCCTCGTAGAAGTATGCTACAATCCTAAGCAATCTTTCTGGTACCATTTCAGGTCCCACCACGAAGTGGCTGGCGGCTGGCATATAGATAGTGCTGACCTTCAATTGTGACTTGGTTTATCTGGATTAGCATCGTTATTTGCTAGAACCTTAAAAAAACAAAAGGCTAATCAATACAAGGTCAAAACAAAAGTGTCACAGATGGCTTTGACCATTCCAAAAGGTGACATCTGTCACCAAGAGTTACTGCAGGAGCTGGCACGATGCTCCAGAGACTAATACTGAGGGCACTTCTGTGGGCAACTTCCACAGGCAACATCCACAAGCCATTTCACAGGCATATTTCATGCCCAGTCGTGGGTTACGTGAACTGGCAGGTCAGATTGATCAACAGAATGAAAAATATGTCAGCAAAAAATAGAGAAAAAAAAATCAGCAGAGCAAGGAACAGTTTGCAATACTGGAGAGTTTGTGAAGGAGTTTACCCATGTGGTAGTCTGTGGTTGTTCACTCCAGCAGCTCATACTCCAAACACTGAAGCCAGAGACAGTCAGGACAAGGTTTCAGCTATACAGTGACTCCCATCTCAAGTAGTTTATTCATGTACTAACATTTAATTATAAACTACACACTCTGACACAAAGCCTTGTCTGCAAATGAAGTGCTGTAATAGTATACAAGAAGTATATGGTACACCTCACAGATAAAACCGCCAGAAAAATGGAGACAAGTTTAATTGTTCACAGTGGATTTTTTTTTTTCCCCAAGCCATGAGGATCATCATTCTTATATTTGTTCCACGAAGCCTTGTTATGAGTATAAATGATCTTGCTCATGCAAGTCTCTTGCAGGGCTGGGGTAAGAGACAACACGTGACGTCAGGTTACCCTGTACCCCCAGTGCACAGCACCAGGCATCGGAATGGGACACAACCCAGAGAGCTCTGCTTGGGCAGGAGTAAGCTTTTTCAGCACAAAAAATTCAGAGCAGGCTCTGGGCACTGAGGATCTCACATAGCACCTAGAAGCATGTTCCCAAAGAAAGCCTTGAGGTACAACAGCATTCAAACTTGAAATTCAAACTCACCCTGGGACGCTCTCAAAAGGATATCCAAGACATTCGGAAGGCATTATATCTTATGTTACAAATACTGTTAAGCCACATCTCTTTATTGCAGAACCATTATGCAGATGAGGATTCTTGACTGCCTTGGGGAAGGTCAGTCTCGGACTTGGTTCTTTGCATTCTGCAAAGGGGTTGTAGGCCAAAAAGAAGTATCGGGTATCTGCTTAGGGAAGAAAGAAAACTGGAACGTTGGTCTATGCTCTCCTTATGAAAGCTGTAGTGATCTTCTTTGAATGTTATATTTATTTGGAGATAAGTTTCTACGAGTTTCTGCTCCCAAAAAAATGTTTCATAAAGCGTTTCGTTTTCATTTTTGTCATGGGGCAGGTAGAGAAGAATATGCTAATCAAAGACCCTAGAACTACAGCTTCTATAATTGGCAGCTCAGTATTCTCTTGTAGCCTTAATTTATGCATACTATTAAAAGGTTAAAGTTGGTCACGGGTCTCCTGTGACTGTCATCTGTGAAATAATGCTGTTGGAAATGCAGTTCTGGTTCTACCTCATTCCCACCTGCAAATAAAACCACGCATATTCTGCTCATCTTCCCCCCGAACATTGACACCTCTAGTGACATAAAATCCAGCAAGCGATGTGACAGCTGCCAAGGTCAATAAGAGTTATACTGAACTGCTGAGTAAGTGCTGCTCACACAAATCAAAGCTGTATAAGGGCGGCTTAACATACACAAATCTGCAACTTATTCAAACTACTTTTTGGGCTGAGACATTTTTATCATTTTTCGCTTCCATTAAATGTTATATAAGGAAATGTGATGAAGTGAAAGGAATTTTTTGAAATCTTAGCGTTGTGTCCTTTGTGTCAAATTACTGATAGCAAAGTGGGGTGAAAAATACATTTAACATTTTTGAGAAACTTTACACTTAAAGGCAGTTGTAGGAGGGCAATAGTATGAATAAAGAAGTAATAATAACGTAGCAGGGGATTTTAAAGACACATTGAGCAACATTATCTAATTACTATCTGGATTCGACTATTGAGATGAGTTGCTAAATAAGGAAGTCTGTGTTGGACATTTTGAGGGGTACTTTAAGCCATCTGCCTTTGCTATAGTTATCAAAAAGGTTTCAGTATTCATTTGCGGCTCCATGTTAGCTTTTAATTATCAAACTACCAGCATTTCCCAAGATGTTACCAATTGATTAGGAGGGATAATAAGGTATTCCTGGCAGACCCAAGGGTTAGATTGGATTTTATATCTGAACTCTTCATTCAGAGTCATAGACATAGAAACTGCTGTATTAGATTGGCAAAACTTGTATCTTTGTTGTGCAGTCATGAAATACAGAGATTTAGAACAATTATTCTGAACTTTGTGCCTTGAGTAAGGCCTTGTGTGCCAAGGCGTACCCGTTAGCAAGTATTTACAGCCGAGTCGAGAAAAGCCCTGGAAATAGAAACTGTTAACAGAAGTGCTGCTGCAACTCCAACTGGATGGCTGCGACCAGTAACACTCCGGTAATTACAGCGGAGTCGGTGTTAAAAGGGGAATGAGGATGGAAAGCTCTCCATCATCTGTCAGGCACTTGCTTACTCCTGGATTTTTCTCTGAAAAGGAGAGCAGAAGGGCTCTGCAAGGGCTTCTGTCTTCCTTTATTCTATTTTAAGGTTGCTAATTGATCCTCTAAGGGAAGGTTTAGTTCTTTTAATGCAGTACCTCCATTAACAGGGAGTCTGTGCGAGAGGTTGGAGGTGTGTGGGTGTGGGAGCCATGCAACCTTTCACGCCGGTCTTCTCTGCAATGACTCACAAGGCAGGAAACTTAGAGAACCTTCCTCACACGTCAAGAAATGGAGCCCCGTTCCCTGCTAATAGTGTGGGGGTTGTTACTGAAGCACACTGCTCGGTTTTTGCCTGGCTGACCTAAACTTTCCAGGTGTGGGTATGACAGCAGGTCAAGGAATAAGGGGACAGCAAGACGAAGTGACCAGATTGGGTTGGAATAGTCATTATCTTGACTGACACATGCATCCACGTTGCAGAAACCCAGCTAGTGGGTTGCTCCGCTCCACAGTAGAACATTTCACTTCAGATAAGCAAAATAAATATCAGGAGAAGCATTCCTTGTGAGATATTACCTTTGCGCTAGCATAAAAATAACTTTGCAATTGCTCACTTTCTCCTGAAATACAGAATAGTGGAAGGACAAGAAGCGATCAGCCTGATGCAGTCGACGGGTAATGCCAGCCCCATCACTGCCCAGGAGACTGACAGCCTGCTCTGATCTGACTAATGGATTAATTTCATTGAAGCGCTACCAGACTAAAGAATAGTTTTATCAAGTGTTTCACCATTTGAAAAGCAAGGCAGTTTGCCACGCAAAATGGCCCATGGTTAAGAAAGAAGTGTTTCAGTTTACTTGTTCCCTGAGCAAAGCATAGTTTAATTTAGGTCTAAGGCACTATCGAGGAAACATTTCCATTCTTCTTACTCAAGGACACTGTAGCTACATCTACAAATATACTATCTTGTGAGATGGGAAGAAGCTTTTTATCCCTTTCATCCATGACTCTTTTTGACTTACCTGCTACCAGCCAGAAAGCCATGCCTGGTTACTTTTAGCTATGTCCAGAGCCCTTTTGGTCAAGTGTCAGTTCCAACAGAAACCCATGGACAGATTTCTACTCCATTTCCATTCTAAGTCAGAGCTTCAATGTGAGTTGAGTAAGGCCTTTGGTTTTTAAGCATGCAACCCCTGTTTTGATAAGAATTTCATGCAGGATTTTCTATCATGACTTATTACCATATCTGAGAACCGTTTTGCGGCTCAATGCACAGACCATTAGTGGCAGGAAGACGACTGAATACAAGTAGCTCTAAATGGGGTCCTAGGGCATTGCTCTCAGTATTTCACAGGGAAAAAAAGCTGAGTTTTAATAATCTCAGTCATCCAGAGTCATGTCTTAAGTCTACTCAAGAGTCTTTAGCTTTATTTTGATCATTTGCGTACATTTGAGGACTACCCTAGTAAGTTCTTAGTTCCACTCAGAATTAAGGAAAACTCTACAGTCTTTGGAAATCCTATTAA
Organism: Bucorvus abyssinicus; assembly: GCA_009769605.1. NCBI lineage: Eukaryota > Metazoa > Chordata > Aves > Bucerotiformes > Bucorvidae > Bucorvus > Bucorvus abyssinicus. The sequence goes on from CM020029.1 coordinate 6,835,742, forward strand.
TTTTCTTTTTTTTTTTTTTTTTTTAACATAAGCTAGAACACCAATAAGTACCCATTTTTGCACTAAATAGATGTAAATTTCTGATTAGATTAGTCTTTTCACTTAAAATACATTTGGCTTTCATTCCGCATAAGGCTAACTTTCAGACGGTCTTTTTATGAAGTGTATGTAGTGAATTTTAGAGTCTGAAGTTAAATATTAAGGTATTCATATTTTCCGTCACTCTCTTCAAATACCAGACACAGTCAAACGCCAACATAAGACTCATGTACAAGCACAAGGAATATGAACCCCAGAAACAAATTGAAAAAAACACTAAAAGTCTACAGTGCGTGAGCAAATGGAGAAGTTTTAGATTTATGACCTGCAGAGCCCCAGTGGTCAACAGGATAACTGCAGAGGGCTGGATTGTAGCCAATGTTCTTTCTCTTCAAAATGCAGGAAGGGGGTTGTTTTGCTCTGTCTCAAACCATTTTGGGGGTATTCATGGAACTCCTACAGAGGACTACTGCAATGAAAATGATGGCCAGGAAACAAAAGCCAGTCCTAGGACACTAGGACAATTAGTGGGATTAACTCCCAATCAACAAGTGGCTACAGGACTTTCCCAATCCTAACCCACCACATCACCAATTGGACGTGGTTCCAGATGAGCACAGATGTCCAATAACTCCACCTTTCTCGATCACTAACTGGTTACAGGCCAAATCGTGATCACGTTCACATCGGTTTAGAGATACTGCAGCCACACTCGGATAGCGAATCACGTCTCCGGAGTGGAGTGGAGACAGTTCAGCAGTGCTGCTAGACGCAGTGCCTGTAGATGCCTTTCTCACTTCTCTAAAGAGGGCTCAAGTGATCAATTGTTGCAGACTTAACCCATCTCACCTTCTGCACCTTCCTCACCAAAAGCAAGTGCTGTTTGGCAGGATCAAGTGCCCTGCATTTCTAGACGTGCTACGAGCATTTCGGCATCAAAGAGAACATGAGTTCTCTCCAGTGTGTTATCGGAAGATTCATTCAGTGCTGAGCTGCACTCAAAATGCTCACCAGGCCCAAGTTGGTGTCATTGCACTGAAGGCGATGGAATTATGCAATTCATAGATATAAAGAAATTATCATATTAAAGGATTCATGTTTTTCTAGACGCCCCCAACAAGAGCCATCTGACTTTATTGTTCTTCCATGGTCTTTGGCATGGCTTTGTTTCAAAAGAGATTTTTACCCCTGGATCTCCTCTGTCAGACAAATCTGAGCAGCAGTGGTAGCTTAGTGTTTAACTGTCGCAGAACAAAACTTAAGCAGCAGCTTCTAGACACACACAGTAGTAATCACGTGTCTTTGGACTTGACTTTAACTGTCTCCCTGATTTTTTGCAACTGTTTTAATTTTTAACAAAAGTTCAGTGATTTGCCTAGAATACAGCCAAAAGAGCTTATTCGTGACCCATTTCACGCAGTTCTCTGGGTAAACTGGTTGATGAACGACCTTGCAAACAGAGTACACACACTCTCGTACTTGCAGCATGAGCCAGAGAAGAGTTATTGGCCAGGGGGCTGGGGGCTGCCTGCAGCTATATGAGCATTTGTGGTTTTAGATTTTAGCTGGTATATTCAAGCACGCATAATAAAATAGAGCTTTTATTTTAAAAATCAATAATATGACTGATCTTAAGTCAGAAAACCATTTCGGTTTACTTTTACCATCACCAGGTTTTTATTGCATCTCACATCTTGTTTTTTCCTTGTCTTTTTCCTGCCAGACAATCAGTCTCAACTCCTTTTGAGATTCACCTTTCTATAGCATCTTATTTTTCTGAGGTAGTTCCTCCCCTCCTGTTGCTCTTTCTGGATGTGAATCCTTCTCACCCAGGTTTTCCTACCACCTTCTCCATGAGGCTGTTAAAGCTAACTCTAATACCTAAGTTACGGTATGGTGAACAATTATGCCATTTAGAGACAAATTGCTATACTCTGAGCTACATGGACCAATAAAACAGCAAACAACGGAAGACAAGTTACTCACTTCATGTGCTACTAAATATTTATGCCAGGTCTGGACATGCCAAGACTATGCCAAAATTAATCTAAGAAGATTCTACTTTCCCACGCTGCTCTCAACTGTTCATTCCCATTTCTATCTCCATCTGCCGCCTTCCAGTGATGCCACTCCCCTGTGGTACTACAGTGCAGATCAATAAAATTATCCAAGCTAAAGCCTACTTCACCCAGATCATTTTATTGCTCTAATTTATGCTGCTGCAACAAACAACTGCACGAACAACCATAGCAGAGGTGGGAATTCACTGACCGAGACGAGGGCAGGCAGCTGGGTGCTTCTTAAGCTGGTGTAGCTGTTACACATCCAGTGTTGCAAATCTAGTGTAAATAATTGTGATCTCATTTGTCTGGCTTCTTTCACTGGAACTCATTAGTAAAGCATACTAAATAGCTTAATAGGAAATGCAGCAGCTTTTCTAGCTTTCTTGATATTCCTCCCAAATATTAGTTCAGATGTGACCTTGTGACTTCCAAGAAGAAAGAAAAAAAAAAGGTAAAAAAAAAAAATCATTCCTGACATGTTCGCTGTCTTGCAAAAATGGTGAGTCTGACTATTTGTTACCTTCCTATGTTGTTAATACCAAGAAATGTTAAAGATACAAAGATCAGTTCCTGTATAAATCTTGGTTCAACGATGATGGGCAAGCAGCTAGAAAATGTTTCTTCATGTCTTTTTCCTCTAATGTAAAACTCTTAGTAGAAAAATGATAAGGATAAATGGCACCTATCCAACTGATTCCATTATAGAAGCTGGTTTGTGTACGACAGATGATTCACTATTTATAGTGTCTTTAGTGCACGCCTTGCAGTATACTCTCACAGTCAATCTCAAAGACGTGATACTTAGGCAGGGTAATGTACTCCTCTTCTCTGAAAGAAGGAAACTTCTGCAGACAAAGAGAAGAACATCTTGGGGAAGAAAACCTTCTATATTTACAGCCATTCAAAACCTACAGAAATCGAGTACAACAGAACAAGAAAACCAGTATAACGCCAGGACAAACCTTCGGACTTTGGGGAACTCCAAGATGCTCCAAGGTGGAAGCTGAACATCTAACAAAGCTCATTTCCTTCTAGAAACATACAGACAGCACCAGCTGGAGCCAAAAACCCAACAAAACCCACTCCTGTTTCTCCCAGCACAGAAGGTTTTCAGCTGAACTGCCAGCTCTGACATACTTCAAATAACAAGGTGAGAAAATACAACTCTTGTTTCGTGACAGGCAGCTATACCAGAGACACTACTAGACTGCAGCACACAGCAGCCACGTTCAAGCCAGCTTCAAGCTGCTAGTCTGAGAGAAAGCTGTACAAATCTCCATACAGACTCAAAAGATACATACGTTTAAGGCACTAGTTAGCACGGTGGACGTGCCCACCTTAAGCCCAGCAGCATGAAGAAGTAGGTAGTGTACCTGTAGCTCAGCTAAGTTAACCGCATCGCAGGGTAAGCTCCAGAAACTTGTGGTATCAGCATAGCCTGAGTATGCCACAGCTGAAAAGCAGCTGTAGGTTCTATTTCATTGATGTGTGGGTGTACAACCAGTATTTTAGCTGCTCTATGCAAAATTGCGTTTGTCACAATAAAGCCCAGGAATTAGTTTCTTCTTCCCCATTTCAAAGAAAAGTACATCGTTAATGTATTTCAAATCACTCTCAAAAAATGTCTCTGGCCTCTACAAGAAGTGTGTAGCTTTTTTTTCCCCTAAACATTGTTATTATACTACATAAGCTGTAAAAACGGAATCAATGAAATATATTTCAAGCAGTTCGGATAATAAAAAATTAAAGGTTCCATTCTGAAAAAATATCACAATGGGAGATTTCAACATCAAAGAATTTGTCAATAAATTACACAGAACTATCACAGAACACTGCAGCCCTTTTATTTCTCTCGTTTAACACTTCCAAGTCACTGTCATCAACCACTACAAATTGAGGTTACAATGTTTTGCTTTCTTTTTTTTCTTTTTTTTTTTTCCCAAAGCCTTCACATAGTGATACCCTGCTTCAAAATACTGAGATAAACCATCATAAAGAAACCTCTAAATTACCTTTATGGCCTCAATTTCCAGAAAATACAAAAGCATTTAAAAATGTAGTATTCAGAACGTTTCAGAACAGGAGTAAACCCATTTTATGTTTAATACTCTGTATAAATGATATACTGAAAAAGTACATAACTGATATCTGCTGGTGAAATGTGTTTTTTCTAGCAGCACAGTTACACAAACTTTAAGAAAAAACATTACAGGTGAGAAAAAACATAAGTTAGATTGGCACAGCACCTGCAAATCCTGAAGACACCGGGGTTTAGCAGTTATTACCAAAGGGCAGTTAGAATTCCTCAGGGGACACTGACATTTTTTCCAGCAATAAGTGCAAAATCTTCTCTTGTTGATTCTTACCAATACCTTGGTTCTTGGACAAGCTGAGTTAATAGACCGGGTGGTCTCATACGTGTGCTCTTCATCCTGGGTTCGCTTTCATACATCTCTCTCTGCAATAAGCTATTTTCTAGGAGTGATTCATGGCAAATACAGCTGCTCACATCATTTCTTCCTATTCCTTCCTCAAGGTAAAAAGAGGTCTTGACAGTATTTTCACTTCAGTTCCTTTCAAATAATATTAGAGCTACAAGGATGGGGATGGTTATGCATATGAAAGCTAATGTAATGGGCTAACACCTGACTGAGCCGGAGGTCAGGCAGTAACAGGTACTGGGACCTCACTGTCAGTCAGGCAGCGGTTCATTAAACCTTCCTGTCCTATCAAGGGTCCCCAAATAGCAGCTTTCCTCTGACTCCAGTCATCTAGGCAATTCACTTTTTTTTTTTTTCTTTTTAATCTTACTGTGATGTCTGCCTCCAAGTCCATAAAATATGCTGGCAAACTTTTACTGAAAAGCGGAGCAAAACTCTTCCATATTTTCCTCTCATTCTAGCTGGAGGTGGGATTTTATTTTTTCCTCTTCCATGATAACTTCCTACGTTCTTTTTCTCCCAGAGCATCAGTACCACCCAACTGCTACTGAAGTGAGCACTGGGCATTAGCCTGCCCCTAACAAAATCAAGCGTTCCCCACCAAGTGGTGGGAGAGACAGCAGGGTAATTAGACTTGGTGAAAAAGACTTGGTGAAAAAGTCAAATATTCGTGAGAAGTGAAAAAAGCAGGGAGTGAAGATGACAAAGAGGCACAAGGGAGAAATAAGGATCCTGTGGCAAACAGAATATCCCTGCATCTCCCATTGTTGCCTCAAAGGTGGCAGCAACTGCAGGAATGCTCAAGGGACAGAGACATGAGCATCAGGGTGAGAAGCCCTCCTCCCTGCAGTTCCTCACCTGCATATTCTCTGCCACAGGCAGAGCAGGCATGGTGGGAACCACCTCTCCATCTTCAGTTACTCCTCTGCCAAAACATTACACTGGGGAATGGTTGAGAGAGGGAGAGAGTTTTGAGACTCAAGGAGGGGAGCAGGGAGGGTCGATTTTGAAGAGGACAAGAGAGCAGAATCCAGGTCCTCAGGCTGAACGCAGGAATGGAGGAGAAATGATGTGACTTGACAGCTCAGATGAGTGTAGATGGGATGGGGAAAATGGCACACGAGTATGGGGAAAGGGTGAATTGGTGGAGAAACAGGACAACAATAAGGGGAAGAAACGGAATTCTGCTCTCACTCATCCCTGGGTGAAGGCTTTCTTCCCAGGAGGTATGGTGGAGAGTCCATGGACAGCGATGCTGGCGCTTGGGGTGATGAGCAGACCGAACTACACAGAAGGGGCCACAGCTGAAGCTGTGACCCTCGGTTTTTGAATCCTGCTACATGTAAAGGCAAGGCTTTATCATCCAGCTACCCATGAGTGTGATGAAGACGCCAGCAGCAGTGGTAGCAGCAATGTCTCTGCAGGGGCTTCCTCCTTCTAGCGACAGGGAGGGAGCAGGATCCAGCAGTCCCACACCCAGGGCAGTGGTGAGCCACCTCCATCCTCCCCATGCTGGCCAGTGCTCCCAGGGAGATGAACTCTTGGCCCTAGCCCGTCAAACCACTGACATTTTCATCAGAATTCAGCAAAGGATTCAGACACGCAGTGTTGCCCTGGAGTAGAGATCATCTTTTTGTCCTGCCTGGAGCAAGGCAAAACTCCAAGCCTTTGTAACAAAGCCCAGTTACTCCAAGTCTTATGACACTTTCATCCTTCCTAGCTTCTTCCCCTGCACGCTACCTTTCTCTCTGCACTCTGGACTGTGTGTTGTTCAATGATGTGTGAAAACACAGATCGGTGCCATTCACTCCAACGATTAGTCAGGGTTTTCACTGGTGTCATCAACAGAAGAATTTGGCTATTATCTTCCTATTCTACAAAGTAATAAAATGCAAAACTGAATGAACCAGATGAATCAGCAGTCGATCATTAATCTAGCATTTGTTTGATGTAAAGATCTTTTACTGATTAAAATGTTTTAATATAGAAAAAAAAAATTCAGAACAAGAGTTTTATAATTGGCAATGAATCCCCAGGTGAATTTTATAGATTAGTTAATGCCTAGATGAGTTAAGGGTGAAAGGTAAACTTGACATTAAATGCTTAGTTAAGACTGCCGGAGGATTCATCATTGCCACTAAAGGGATACTAAAGTCAAACTACACTCCTTTTTTACCTCATTGGGAGAATAGAAGGTTTAAAAAAACATTTACCATTTTTGGGATCATCTTTTCTGATGGAAATAGCGCACATTTATGCATCTAGCATCCCCCTAGGATAGGGCTAGGATAGCCTGACCGAACCAGCCAATGGGATATTCAATACCATACGGATATCTTGCCCAGTACACATAAGGGACAGCTAGCAGTGTGGTTTTTTCCATGCCTTGAGACTTTAGGTTTCACTTTTTCAAGTCTGTCCATGCAACTACCACTGCTAGCATTAATCTCCAGAGTGTTGCCTTCATAGTGTCAGTGCCACATTGGAAAAGTTGATCCAGGAGACTACAACAATTAGTATGTAAGACCTACCGATGCAACTAAAAATCATTTGATAATAAAGGATGAGTGACACAATCAATATTGTCATAGACAGGAAAAATTCCAAGGCAAGAAAAAAAAGAAGAGATGTTAACTGAATAGAACAGCAATTTTTAGCCTGATAGAAAATACAGAATACACTTAGATGCCTTATGAAGACTAAAGAACCTCACTGTCAGAGCATGAAGTGGAATATGACACACTTGCCTATGAAGTATAGTATATGTAACAGCTAAGAGGTTATAAACATCAGTCATTTCAGGTATCTGGCTGCAAGCCACACCTGTTTGGTGCATATTTAATCATACCTTAGACCTACATATGAATAAAATGTTCAGTATGGCACCAATAACAGAAATTAACAGAAATGTGACATTAAGAAAATGAAATATAACCCCATTATAATATAGAACAACATCAATATCTGATTCAAAAGCATGTGAGAGATGATCTATAGACTAGAGAACTAAATAGTCACTAATTGGACTTCAGATTGGGAACCTTATAAATAGATACATTCATGGAAAATTTAATAAGGTAATTCCGGCACAATAGGAGGATTTAGGGAACAGAAAGAACCTGGTCAGCTTATAAAATCTCAAATCTTCTATAGAGTACAGTGAAAAGGCAAAAGTTCATTTATGGATTGTTTGTTAAGAGAACTTACAATGCAATACACCGATACGCACACTTGCCACCGGGCTCCGAGCTGATGGCACTCATTTTCCTTTCTTCCCTTAAAAGAACACCTCCATATTCGGCTCAAAGATGGACTAAATGAGAAAAAATGGAATTGGTCTTCAGAGGGTGAAGCACTGCACGAGTCTGGGATAAGTATTACTTAGGTCCAGAAGCTGGAGCTTTTATTTCCCTTGCTCATCTAGACTGATGAGTTCTGTACTCACCAATAATTCTATTTTGTGAAGAAGGACTTGTGATTTCTGGGGGCTTGACTTGAGATAGCAGCGCCATTGTTTTCAGTGACCACAAGCCCAGCTCTCCTGTGACAAACAGGAGTTCTGATCTGGGCACAGAAGGAGGTGCTGCTCACCCAGGAATTCAGGTGCTCCTTCCTAAAATGGAACAAGGCAGCATTATTTTGTTTTAAACATGTATCCAGAAAAGGTGCTTATCGATGACCACACATCAGTTCTCCCATCAGTGCCATTGGTCAGTCCTCTTGTCTCCCAGTCTATGTATGGGAAGCATTTGTCCTCAGGCAAGCAGCACGTGCCTGGTCCAACACAGGAGTATGGGCGCTCTCCACCAAGCCACACCAGTATGTCCTTAGTCCTCTGCATCCTCCTGCTCAAAGCAATGCCATCCCCAGCTGTTCTCCGGTCCAAAAGTGCCCTTTATAAGCCTATGACTGTGCCTTTCTAACCCCCACTATTTACCAGTTCTTACTTTTCCTGCCCATCAACACTGCTTTATCACTCTTCCCAGAGCGCTTTCCCTCCCCTTTTGCAGCCTGAAGCCCCTTCAGGACAGATATTTCTAATTAGCCACTTACAGAAGGTAGAAGCCATCCTTAACTAAGCCTTCCCAGGCCTCCACCAGGGGCTGCTTACGGCCGGCTCACACGCCTATCCAGCCAGCGGTCGCCATCTGAATGAATCAAACCCAAAGCTGTCCTTGCTCAGCGCTGCCACACTGCATTCACCCAAGAAGCAGAGATGTTTAAGGTATTTTCTTCCTGCACCGGTAGTTAATAGTCTGTGCAGCAGTCCCTGCTCTGCTGACCAACATAAACCATCCTTTATGTGGCAGCTTCAGAACCCTCTAGAAGGGATGAAACAACTCTGCTTGACCTTTCCTTACGGACACCAGCAGCAGCGTGAAGAGTGTTGCGCTGGCTCTTTTCTCTAGCTGCATAATAAAGTTACAAACCAGTTTAGGTTTACATCCAAAATACCTCTCTTCTGCAGTATTTCCTTGGACTTGCCCTTAGTGAAAGCCAGAACACTGCATGCAATGGTAATCTTTATTTAGTTACATGAAGTTATGACAAAACTAAGGATGCCTATTACAAAAAGAAAATAAGAATTAGAATTAATACATTCAATTATTGTTCCCTTAATTTGTAGTGAGAGGCTTCATGACTTCCAAGACCTGGCAGCTTTTCAAAGCAGACCTGTGAGCCTTGATATGCAAATGGCTCCTGATCTGAGACTTTTTTGCCAAAAGGCAAAATCAGAAGAGCAGTAAATGGAACAAATCTAGACTGTCTTTGGAGATTAGCCAAGTCTTCATGAATGGCACCACTTGCAAAGACAGGCAAGTGAAGCATCAATAAACCAGTAAACCAATAAACACTGAAATCTCTCTGTTGTATTCATTATATTCACAGCTCTTTCTAAACTTAGATAAGAAGCAATAATAATCCATTCGATACCCTGAATCTGATGCCTTGCAAAAAAAAAAAAACCACCCCACACACCAAACACACAGATTTGTTTCTGTTCTTGTTCTATAAACTTTTCCCTCTAATATGATTTGAAAAATCAAATAATTCCAGCTATTTATTTCTTTTTGAAGAGTTTGAGTTTTTCTTAAATGATACAGCTCCCAATTTCAAATCTTCCCTTCACCCCAGAGATGTGCTTGGAGAGTCTCACTCCACAAAGACAACACTGTTAAAACAACTGTAGAAACACCCAGTCAGCTCTGTCTGATAGACTAGCTAAGAGTCTAAATGTGAACCCAAACGGAAATGCTCTATGGAGATGAAAGACACAGGCTGAAGGTATATAAGCACTATAGACAAATGTGCGGTAGCAGCCGGAGCAGGCAGCTGCCAAGACACCAAGTCTGCAGCAGCACCTTGCAGAGACAAGGGGAAATACCCCGGCAGCTCACAGCATGGCTGAAATACGATGTGAAACACAACAACTCCGATCTGACATGTCAAGCCACGTTAGTCATACAGTCTGTAGCATAAAATCAGAATTTAATGTGTGTGCTTATGTCTGTCCCTAGTAACTGGATTAGAGACACGCCTTGCCCCAGAACAGCCAGCATGAGGTTTTGGGTTCGCTTCCCATCCCAGGATCTGGCACACCCCGTTTAAAACTCCAGATTCTCTCAAGAGACTCAAACTCCATTTGAAGCTTTTTGTTTGCAGTTGCAGAGAAAAGCTTGAACTGCAGTCTCATTCCTCGAAGAACCAAGATTTTGGGGCAACAGAAGCCATAGGCTTGACCACCTAAACCACACTTCATTCCTGTGAGTGCAGAGCGTGGACTCCAAGGGAGCCTTAGCTCGGGAGGAAGCAGTGAGCAAAGTAAGCGCGACCAAGACCTGCGGTCACAGCTGTGCCCACCTCACTTGCATCACATCGCTAGTGTCAAGAAGGGATGATCTTCCCCTGGCCACCCTCCTCCTTCCCAGTACTATGTTACCTCCCTCCCGCTACACCAGTGCAAGTGTTCAGCAGAGCTTTTGCTGAGCTCATTTAACACTCTGCTCTAGAAGCACATTGGCCCTGGCCAGGGAAAACTCTGGCACGCACCAGAGACTGTGCAAGGTGCAGGACCAAGGATGGAAGGGGAGACCAGGACCAGTCTTACCCTCGCACATGGGAGGAAGACCCCAGATTCAGACAGGCTGATTGTAGATTCGTGTGCACAGGGAACAGTATCGTTTCTGAAAGCAATAGGAAGAACAGTTTGAAGAACAGGAATGTGATATATGGTACCATCAGAACAGATAGCACCTAGTCTGCAGTATGGGCAGCACACTGCAATCCAATCCTTGTTACTGTCAGTGAAGGAACAGACAAGTTTGGGGTTTCTTTTCCTTTTTTTTTCCCCCCCCCTTTTTTTTTTTTTACTATTCGATTTCAGTTTGAGCAGACAAATATATAGACTACCATTAATATTTGAGATTAAAATCTTTATCCAAGCTATTTTAGCTATTTTTTAATATTTCCCATCAGAACATGGTCAAAAAACTTGCTTTTCTTTACTATTTAAACACCGTAAGCAATGCCCAATTTAAGCTCTGAGTACATCATTACACTTATTTTAAAAATATAGACATGAAAATGTACACTGACATTTTTTATTTTCCTGTGTACAACACCCAATAAAATCTTAAGCCCTAAACCAAAAAACCAGCAGTGTTGCTCCCATCACAGCAACCTCACAAATCACCCTTTAATTCTAGCAAAATGCAACAAGATCAGCTCAGAACTGAAGCCTCCCAACAGTATTTCATCTAAAAATGTCTTTTGAAAACCTGATGGACTTCATCTCTAGAAAAACATCACTTCAGGTATGGCAACTCTTACCAAGAAATCTATTTTTGTTTCCTTTTAGCAGCAGTTTCAGATGGATTGATCCAAGAAGAATTTCACTTTACTAGCTCTAATGACTTCTTTGGATAAGTTACGAGAACTTTCTCCAGTTCTTACCCAAAGCTCTTCTGCAGAGCCACTGCCATGGTACAAGGCTGATGCCCATAACACTTGGCAAGGTATTTCATTTGAGTTAGAGGCTGGATTGCACTTCATATGCTTGAGCAGCACTTTGCAATGCATGTTCTGTCATTTTGGTTGGCTCAGAATATTACTTTTTATTTCTACAGTGGTGTCTCTCTGAGCCACTCAAGTGACAGAAATTAACGTAGTTTACATCTTGCCTCTCCTTTGATGTCAAGGATTTTATAACCCATTTGAAAGCTGCGCTGTCAGTGGCAGATGTCCCATGGGCGACTCAGTGCCAGGTGACCCTGCCCGTTTGAACTCGGTGCTCTACTCTCACTTTTGAATTCCCTTTCTTGGAAAGTGCCTACGCAAACTGACTTCTGCGTAAACTTTCTCTTATACCTGACAGCTGCATTATTTTTTCTTTTAAAAACAATATTCTTACAAACAATGTTCATGATAATACAAAATACTTTAAAATCTTAGCAAAATGTCATCTTTTAAATTATATTTGATGCAGCCCTTATTGTCCAGAGATTTGTGTTTGTTAGACCCCAACCCTGAGAACACCTGAGGTCATTCCAGTCCATTTCATAAAAGCTCCAATTCTATTTGGTGGAACTGTGTAAAAAATATATACGCATAGACTATATATGGAGAATGGAGATATATGTAGTACAACCATGCAAAAAACATAATACTGAGGTCATAATATCATGCTTGAAGAATCGAGTTCAACATTACCTACAGCTTCTAGATCTATTCTGCTGTTGCGTGTTTTAAATTTTAATTCAGAAAACACAGAGAAAGATTCAATTTCCTTTCCTGGTACAGACATTGATATAAAAGCTTTCCTTCTGCATTATGGTAACTATTAAGAGTCTACAAATTGTACTGCAGATTTACAACATCACAGACTATTTGAGAAACCATCTAGGTTTAAGGTGAGAAGTGAATGTTATTTTTTCAGTACAAGTTCTCCTGAAAGCACAGAGGGGAAAAAAAAATAAAAAAAATAAAACCCCACAAACTATTAATCCAGCAGCTCCAGTGATACAGTCTGTAGCACTTGGCAATCTGAATTCAACACGAAGCACCTATTCAACTAGGCTACACTGTGTTCCCATCCACTGCCCAAAAATGCCTAAACACAATTATGTGACAAATCGGAGAATGCCAGAGTGACAGTGAATAGGAAGGCTTAGAAGTTTCCTGTCTTGGAAAGAAAAATCCTTCCCTCAATTGCAGTGTATTTGGAGGAAGACAAAGACAACTGCTCATGCAATAAAGAAAAACAGATAGACAGGTGTCTTAAGGTAAGACTGCTCATTTCATGCTTTATTAGCACAATCCTATTATATCTTGTTCCCCCTTCATTTTAATTAACAGAACTGCAATATAATGGAGCCATCCTGAAAGCCTCATAGTTAAAAGCAGTAACTTCTACTATATACTCTATTTTTAGTGGTATATGATTTTGCCTAGGGAATTAAAAAACAGCTTAGACTGAAAACTGTCAGGTTTATCTTGAAAACAAACAGAAAAGAGACTGAGGTCCACAATTTGAAGACAATCTGGCAGCGCTGAGTTACGGGTCACTAATATTGCCTTAATTTGAAATGTTAACCCCCTCCCACAAAACTCTCGCACCTGAACACTGCAGTACTTCATTTCTTCATATGTGCAGGGTATGCACAGCTTGTATACAGACTTGAAGATATACATTTTGCATCTAGATGTATTTATAGGTAGGATTTGTGTGCGCGTGCCCCCATCAACAGCTGTTTCTGCAAGGGGCAGGAGCGGGGCAGAGCTCGGGGTAACCTCACTCTCTTCCAGCCTAAGAAGAGGTCGCTCTAAAGCCCAGCCCAATACATGAAAAAGGAACTGCTGTCCTTTGGGCTTTAGCAGCCCTTGGCTTGGGTCTAGGGCATCCAGCATCCAGATGAGTCCTTCTGTAATCAGCTCCCGAGAAGCAAACCCTCCAAAGCATTTCTTACTGTACCTGGGGACGCATCTCTGCTGTGCCTCATCTCACGCCCATCAGCTGCCCATCATGCCCTGGGGATGGTCCTTGGCACCTGCATGTTTTGAGATGCACCAGGACACAATTTTTTTCCCCTGCATCCTCAGGGACTCAAATGCTTACACAAATTACACTTCCCAGCTAACAAAGCCCTCATTTGAGTTAAAATCCTAGCAAGAGTATTCAGTTCAGAAGGACCAGGGCTTCTGCACCAACCTCACAGAAGGTGCTGCTTAAATGCACGTACGACTGGCCCCACAGCCGAGCTAGAAGGGACCAGTCTGTTCCTCAGGCCCAGACAGCACTGCGGGAGTGAACAGCCGCCGCATCTGGGCAGAGCGCAACTGGTATTTCTAGCTCTGACGCTGGAAATAAAGCTCTCAGGATCACCCCCTTGGCCGATGTTCAAGACAAGACTGTATTCCACTCTTCCTAAATACCCGTGCACCATTTAAGTCTGTAACATCTCCTGGTCACTGCAGCAATCCACCCCAGAGCTGTATCTCTCTTAAAGCACAACAATCTCCATCCGAACTCTTTGGAAGTGATGAGAAATTAAAACAAACATTTTTTTAACAGCAAATGCCTTAACTCTAGTCATATTACTCTTCCAAAAAAAAAATCACACATATGATGGTACAAAAAGTTATGAGGCTCATACACAGACATTTCTTTGAATGAAAATCAGAGTCTGCATCAGAAGGGCAGACTTTAATGCTCAGCAAAGCAAAAGTTATTTTGCATGAACCTGATATTTAGTTTTTATGAAGTCTACATTGAGCTAAGGGAGCATGGAGAAAACATCGCAGTGTTGCCTCAGGAAAGTGTGGCAAGATTTTGAATTGGATACAAGGATATTAGATGAGCAGCTTGGACTTTCTGCCTCATCACAGGACGGTGTATAGATGAAGTTGCATTTTCTGGAGTGTATAATGGAGAACAAAATTACATACATCTTCCTCTTTTCTGTAGGGGTACATTTCATAAAGGTAAAGATAACCTTGGACTCCCTAGATGGCAGGGGAGAGATCAGATGGTATCTCTAGCCCATAATCTGCTACGCTGATTTTGGAGCCATAAAAGATGGGAAGAAAGGTCTAAAGGAGCTTGTTTCATTTTCCAAAACAAATAATGGACAAGATTATATTAACAGCCTCTTAGAGCCTTCAACCTTCACTTGTCGGAATAGTATGGAATTTATTTTTTTTTTTTTTTTTTTTTTTTTTGTCATTGACTTCAGTAGTAGAGGATCATGCCTTAAGAAATGTGATATTTTGGCCCTGTAAGTTTTGGGGGATGCGACAAGGTGAATGCCCTCCCTTTGCTATTAATTTTACAATCTTAAACACTTTGGTTTCTTTGAACTGTGACATTCCCCTTATATGTTTATATCCACATCACTCTTTTATTAAACATTAAACTTAACTTTGTATTAAAATGCTGCATTTCTAATCTCACAATGTATGTGTACCATACCAGAAAAATGGCAATCCCCCAAACATTGTCAACGCAGGAAGATTTACTGGAGAAGGTTACCCTGAGAAGCACACTTAGAAGAACAGCAACATCCACATTGGGTGTGGTTCCTGTGTGATAATCAGTCCAGGGTCACTTTATCCAGCCGCACATGCTCACAAATCAGTGTCTTTGCATTATGTATAGGATGTGAGGCCTTATAAGTAAAGGTAAAGCAGTGCCTGAACTAGTGGAATCACCTGTAAAATCTAACTGGCTTGCTTTATAGTGAGCTGAGGACACTGAGCAAGGCAGGCAATCTCCAAATAATACACCCGGAACAGGCAGAAGGACAGCGACATAATGAGACTGTGGAACAGCTGCAGTGCTGAGGCAGGTCCATCACACATCGCATCTCTCGCCCACGATCCATTTGCCATTTACAGGTGGTCTTATCTCACCATCAATGAATCCATGGAGTTACAGCCTTATTATGCACAGTCAGGCTTGGATTGTATCACATGGTAAGACAACATAGGAGGTTTTTTAATACCGAAACAATGTTTAATTTTTAAACTTCTACTACTTCCAGAACACAAATCCTATTATCAGCTTTTTCAGTTATTGCCTCAAGGTCATCTGCAACAGCATTTACCATTACATTTCCAGTTTCAAGAAACTGTCTTTAGCCTTTGGAAGAGTTTTCTATATTTACCAATTGCAAGTTTGGACCTTAAATCAGTCAAGTTACTTGATTTTGACACAAACGGAGGAAAAATGTTTGAATTAACTCAGTAGAGATAAAAATTACTCACCAGTGTCTCTATTCAGAGAAGCGCTGTAATCTATTGTGGTGGTATTGGCAGCAGGACAAGACTTGCAATGCATCAGAGCAAGGAAAGGAAGCAGGCTTGTTCA
This sequence comes from Bucorvus abyssinicus, assembly GCA_009769605.1. NCBI lineage: Eukaryota > Metazoa > Chordata > Aves > Bucerotiformes > Bucorvidae > Bucorvus > Bucorvus abyssinicus. The sequence goes on from CM020029.1 coordinate 6,851,650, forward strand.
TGAAGGATAGCAAAGCCAAGATAAGATGTCAGGCTACTTCTCCATCCCGCAAGATGCTGAGGATGACAGCGTTATCTTTGTTTATTACTCGGGCAGCACTCTTTGGTGCCTGGTCCTGTATAAGAGAGGAAGGACACAGCAAGCAACCAGTAAAAATGAAAATGTAAGTGGCCAAAGCAGATCTAGTCCAGAGCACTATGAAATACAGAGGTAATGCTTCAGAAGTTGAGCATCTTCCGTGGAGGCTTCAGACTGGTATGCTCTGTGGCCTCCTAATCAATATTTAGCAAACAAGAGGTGGCCTTTCTCTCTCAGGAACTAATGAGTGGTTAATGACCCTAATCTGGTGTATAACAGATTGTTAATACCGGTACAAGAAAAGCCCTAGTGAGACAAGCAGTTGCTGGCAGAACAGGAGGGCAAAAGAGTCATTTGATTTAAACTGCTCACAAGCTGCAGTTCTCTCAGAAAAGTTTTGATAGTTATTTGTTAGGCAGCTCTGCTTTATACAAGCAGAACAAAAATTAAAGGCTTGTGATACTTTTAATATTACATTTATGAAGATGATTACCCAGCTGCTCTTTAATTTCCATCTGTGTCCTGCTGCATTTATACCATTAGTGCCACACTGTGGTTGCACAGACAGGCCTGTATTTTCGAGAAAAAGTGTGGCTGACATTTACCATTTAACTCTATGGAGTAGCAACAAATGGGCTTTTCTATATACATTTACCTATAAATTATAATGACTGCTTTCTTTTTGCTGGCTTTTCAAAATCAAGCAATAAACAGCAAGACTCATGCAAAACCCAGCAGTTCTCTGCTACATTGAAAGAAGGTGCCTTCATGGTAAATTTGCAAAGCTCCAGCTTAGAAAGACTAAATAAAGTCCCTCCCAGTAGGCAGTACACAGTATTTTTTATATTAGGAAGGTGTTGCAATACATCTAATATCCATTTTCTTCCTTTTTTTGAACCTTATTAAACCACATTCATGCACCATAGAACTGGTCTTCATCTGTCTGTTACCCTATCCCGATAATACACTACTGCTTTCCACATGGCAAATTAAATTGTGTTTTCCAGTCAAGCATAAAACAGGGTTTTACAGGATATTCTCAATGTGCTTTGGAAAGGAAGAGGAACCTTGTGGCCATCTTGAACAACTGTCTAGCATCCTGGATGCTGAACAGGGCAGCAATTCACTGCCAGGAAGATTTCTAGGCTGTCTCCTGATGACCTTTTATTTCACCAGGGAAAAGCAAAAAGGGGTCTACAACTTGACAGCAAAACAAGCTGGAGGCTCTTGCCTTTTCTTTTGCATCTCTTAAGTGTCCTGTCCAAGGTTCTTGAACTGCTTCTCTAGGCTCTGTGAATGGAGGTCCCAAAGGGCTTTAGGACCAGCAAGCCTCTCTCAGAGAGCCACCTGGGATTAAAAGTGTCCCTAGCTACCCAAGGGGATGTAACCCGCAGAGCACAGCTCACAGAACCAGTACTTGCATTCCCTCAAGCTGCTTCGTGTGCCTGTGGGAGGTCCCCTCGTCCCAGCTTACCACCCTTTCCTCATCAGGGAAGCACAGCACCACGCTCACAGCTCATGTTCTTACTCACCTGCCTCTCAGATCTACTGTGATAGCTTCTACCATTTCCTTAGGACAACGCACTTCAAGGTTTATATCCCTTATGATGCTGGATATGGATTTGGAGAGACTACAGTTGATCCAGGTTGTTTTGATCCAGGCAGGAGGTATTTCCCCGTTGATGCGCATATTTACCACTGCCTCACTCCCTGTGAAAACTTCTCTATAAGCCATCTTTGATTTCACTCGGTTTCTGCCACAGGGCTATGTGATACAAGCAACCCCAAAGCAAAGAACATCTTGAGGTGCGTTTTTGGTTTTAATGCTCCATTTTATTACCTATTTTTCACAACAGGCTAGTCAAACTCCACCACAGCATTTCTCAAAGAGGAGCAGAAATCAGCACCTCTGCTGTTACTCCTTTCCTTTACAAATTAGTGCACCAGGCTGAGTCTGCTAGAATGAGCCTCAGCTGTTTTCAAACTGCCACTTAACCTCTACCTCTTCTGTCTGAACACAAGCAGCTCCTTTTCTCCCACATTTGGCACCTTTGATTGGGAGTTTTCCTCTTCATAGCTGGTTCTTCAAACTTAGAAGAGCTATAAATGGTAAAAAAGGTGCACAAGCCTGATTTTCTGCAAAGCAGAGAATAATTGAGGATTTTTTTTCTCTTTTTCTGTATTTTATTTCTTGATCTCAGTTTCTTGATTTCCTCCTTTGTAAAAGGAAAACCACCTGCTTCTTTTGCTGGGCATTAGCTGTCAGAGATGCTGACCATTCACATTTGCTATTTAGTTTTGGGTAGTCCTGAGATGTAAAAATCAGGCCTGTTACCTGCGTGCATAGGTTCTAAAAATACATTGCTCCAAACATAGACTTTGTGTTGTCTCAGGCAACTATCCGTAAATCTCTTAAAGCACTAAAACTGAAGGACTTGGGCTCCTCAGGAAACCGTTATCTTTATCCATATATCAAGCCAGCTTTCCAGATGTGACAAATGTGCAGTTATTTATACACCTAATAGAGACCCGCATTCTGTCCCAATTCATTGTGGTAAATTCATCACAGAAAATTCAGAGTAACTACACTGTTTTCAAATACTTAGGCAAAGTGTGTGTGGTTGGACATCACTAACGAGAGCAGGATCGCTGGCTTGCTCCTGTTCTGTTTGGATGCTCTGGAATCCTCCTTCTATGGAAAATTAGAGCAACACAGATTTAAGAGTATTTATTTATTGGATCACTGGCCCAGAAGTTGCAAAATCATACAACTGAGAGAAGAGAAACCACAGGGAATAACAGGAACCTAACTTCTACTTTTACCTTTGAAAGTCTCCTCTTTATTTAATTAAAGGTTGTATTACCCTGAAGTGAAAATCAACATTCTTTCTTATGGGTTTTAAATGCACAGTACCTTCTTCCTTCCTAAGAAATACAATTTTTCCTGAGATAACTTCCTTCTTCTCAAAGACAGAGAAAAAATGTAGCAGCAAATCTATCTTAGAAGTAATAACTTACCCATTATATTGGAAGAGTATTTAAGTGACAACAAGACAATCAACAAAAGAACAACATTATTTGTTCAGTCAATCTCTTCTAGAGTGATAAAACAATTCAAAGCTCAGGCCATTAAAATGCTGAGAGAAGATGGGAGGAAGAAACCTGGGGAAAAAGCAGCACAGCAATATAAAATATTCAGAGTACTTGCTTACACATGATATAGTTTCAGATAGTGGCCGCAAAATAGGAAAACAATTGCAGTGTTTGAAAACTAGAGCAGGGCAAATCAATGATTGCTAGTCATCAACCATGCCTCACACACATCATTTATTCAATCAGAATCCTGCCTTCATCCTCCTCGACAGAAGCAATAAAAAACTATTTTATGCAGTTAAGCCTCAATCTGTACATCTGAGGAAGACAGGAATCAGATAAATTTCTTTTAAGGGGGAAATTCTTCTGCTAACTTTCCTCACTGGTAGCAGTTTTCCAGCTCTCTACAGCGTCCTACCGTGTGATTCTCCGCCACAGTTATTGCAGAGGCACTCCCATGGAAATAGTGGTGGTAATTGCTGGTTCAGCCCCCTCTGCCAAAGGAAACGAGAAAGCATTCAGTATCGATGACCCTGGAGGTCCTCATCTAACTGGGAGGGAGAAGTGGGAGTTGTTGGTATCATACGTATGAAGAAACACATGACTAAAATACAAGGAAAAGCTGTTCTTCAATATATTTTTTCGTATCTTTTTATCATTCCTACTAGCATGCTGTGTAAAAGCCCTTGTCCTGGGAGGTGATCACATTCTGCTAAACTCTTTATAAATAAATAGCAAAAAGATGGCTTCAGCCACAAAACCGAAGAGGACTTAGCATGGAGGAATTCCAAGAAAAGGAAACAGGCTCCATCAGCGTGAGCTCCATCAGGAGCTCCACACAGAGGAGCCTCATGTTTTATCTGTAGCCAGCATGAACCTGAAGGAGCAGTGTGAGGTTCAGCAACAAAGACATTTCCAAGATGTGTCTTCAGAGTCTGAAGGCAGCATAATATCTTTAGAGAAGACATTATGTTTATATATGCAACAAAGCCAGGCCGGTGTTGCAGGATGTCACTTCTCAGTGAGAGATGATCCGTCGGGAGAGATTGAGACCCAGGGGATGGCAAAAAAAGTGTTTGGCACAGCTACGATTGTCAAGGTCAGAGAAAAGGATGCTGCAGTAACCAAGGCACAAGTAATTAAAGTCTAGACAAGAAAATTATGGACTTCTTGTTAGGTTCTCATCAAAGACGGCTCTTGACATCTGGGGTGTGTCTATGTCCCATAGTCACTAGTGACAGCGCCCTTTCTCTCTTCTCCATCCAGCCCTCCCATTTTCCTCTCTTGTGCCAACTCTTTCACCTCTTGCCTTCTCTTCCTTTGTTCTCAATTAATCCCAGGATAAAAACAACAGACGAGGCAGCTTCTGTCATAACTGACATCACAGAGTAAGCATCACATTAGCTAATGCATTAAATAGACACTGAAAAACAGGGAAAGGGATAAATTACACCCTTGTCTGTTTGTTCAGCTGCTATGCCCTGTCAGATGCATGTTGTGGTGTTTGTTTGTTAAACCTTCTTTGCAAAGAGCAATATTCAGAGAGCTCTGGTGCAGACAGTGCCAAGGCAAACGCCTCCCTGCCCCATGCTAACAGCACATTTCCCCCTTCCCTTCAAAAAAGTCTGTAACCTCTACCATGAGGAACCTTCTTCTGATTTTTGTATTTCAGGAGGAAATTTTTACACTCATGGAACTGCTGTATTGATCTGGAGCAAGCGTGGGATGAAGATGGTTAAAAAATGGAGTCATATGTAGGATTGTGTGAAATTCAGAAATACATGAAGAAATCAGGCAAGTTCTGACCCAAAGCTGTAGGAAAGTGATACTTCAGTTTTAGCTATCACTAGCAAGAAATGCATCTTTTACCAGCCTTTTTCCTTGCTAAAGATGGTTTTGGGGAATGATATAGGCTTTGAACTAGTATTGAAAAGCAAGGTCAAGCCTTTTTGCAGCTTCTTTTTCTGACTGATTGATGTGTTCATGGCAAGTATTCTTGTTCAGAGATCACATTGACAAGTGCCCACCCATACTCTTACACAAAATCACCTGTCAAGCATTCTAGCTAATCATCTACAAAGATGTCCTAAAGAGACATTGTGCCCCACTTGCCCATTTGTTCCAGTTGAGTTCTGACAAGGCTATACAGACTGATGTGCAAAAGGTGGCAGAGAATGGAGGGAAAAGAGGAAAAAATTAAGCAGTGAATTTTCAGAAATGTTATTAGATTCTTCAGGACTTAAAAGAGAAAATATTTAATTTTTTAATACTAGGTGGAGAGGCAATCACAGTCATGCAAGCCTAGAGTCACATAGGCAAGAATTGCCTTCAAAACGGATGTTGCCCATTCTGCTTAACTCACAGAACTCATTCTTTTTGCTGGATCGAGCTGCAAAGTACACTTATGCAAGGAAACTTGCCAGGATGTGCTAAGTTTAAGGATTTTATTAAGGATTAAGCTCATAAGCGTTATGCAGCACTCTTTACAATAGTACGTGGATATTCAGATTTTTCATAAATCACTCGCACGAGACAACTTGGAGCGGGGGATTCTCATACTAGGACCATTGCCAATACAAATCCAGAAACTCATCCGAAATTCCTCTTGTTCCCAAAATAGCAGGAATTTCCTGGGGTATAAAACATCTGAAAACATTTGGCCTAAGCTGTTGGATGAAGGCACAAATACTGGGACTCTGTGAAAAGAATGACAACCACGGACCCTGCCTTCTCAGAGCTCCTGTTGTTGTAACGTAGTTCCCCCCTTTCTAAAGGTAAACAGCAGAGCCTCTATAAATCAACACCCTTCTAGACTTCAAAGCCACTGGGGTATCCCTATCAATATATCACTCAAGTCAGAAATTAGCTTTAACATGCCATATGAACAGTAAATAGTCAAGGGTTAGCAGTCAGAGAGCAAAGGAGTGTTGCTAGGTCCAGTCAATTATTATTTTCCTGATAAAACACTATCTTCAGGAGATCTCTTATGTTTCTGAAGCTAATAGAGACTCCTGATTCAAACCATGACCCTCAGATGCCATAAATTTCAAGGATCTGCACCAGAACACTCGCTTCAGACACTTGAAACCGTAAAGCTTCAAAGGAGACAGGACAAACATTGGTTTTATTCATCCAAAAGAACATCTGCATCTGTACCAGCCGCATGTGGAGGCAAACAGCTTGAGCTGCTGTCTCCAGCTGGGCTAAGTGACCTTAGCTTAAATCTTCCTGAATTGTGACTAATGACCCAGAATATCCATTGCAACAGTTAAAGCAAATAAACAAAGACCCTGACATCTTCTGACAGCGTATGGACCTTCTCTTTCTCTGTGCCTGGTAACTTCACAGGTCATCTTGATACTAGTCATGAAAAAGAGTTGCCAGGATCTGTGAGAGCTCTTGAAATACCAAGCTGTGGGCCATAGTTTGCCAGAGTGCCACCTTAGCTCCAGGCTAACAGTGATAGCTGACCAGGAGGTCAACAGCACACAAACCAGAAAGAATCGCACACATAGAGCCAGTCCAGTTAAACTGGGTAGATGTTGCCCTTGGATGAAGGAAATGCAGTACATTTCAGAAGATTTAAGCCTATTAAGTGTGCAAGAAAATGGATAACAAACTAGTAGCTCTTACCCCAAGAGCACAGATGAGGAGGCTCCAAACTTACCCTAAATGCTGGCACCCACAGGCTAGCATGAGGGAGGGCAGCCGTCTACTGCTCAAGACCAATCCTGTCTAGGAGAAGCTGAGGCCAATTCCTCTTGATACGCAGTATCAGAACCATGAGGGCCAGCTTCTCGTAGGCGAGGTTAGAGAAGGAGAAGGCGGCCACTGCCAGCTGTTGCCCTGTTTGGGTGATACTCCTAAGGAGCGGAGGGGATGGACCCTGACGTGGCACAGGCAGATGTGGCCATGCTGCATCCCTGCTCCTGAAACCGGTCACTGTTTCACAAATTCTCAGGGCCAGACAGTGAAGCTGCTCAGTAGTCCAAAAGTAAGAGGGTTCAGGCAGGAGAGCAATGTCCTGGGGTTTGGTCCCTGCTTCCTGCATCTGCTCTGCCCTTTGCAGAAGAGAATAACTGGACAAAGTGCGTAAACAACACTAAGGGTCACTCCAAGCCTGCACAGCACAGCAAGGACATGGCTTTGTCCGTGCACTCACCATTGGTTCCATCAATTCAAATTGCCCACACCAGCTTTATGTTCAGTTTGAACATCTTTTTAGTGAAGCTTCATTTATGTTAAGTTCCTGCATAAACTGTATTTGGTGATGATGTTAGGATGGAAATGTGGTAATCAAATTTACCAACGACTAAGCTGTGTGTAGTTCATGTAAACACACACAGTCATTTTGCCAGAACGTGAAATGTTGGTCTTTGGTTCTGTAGCCTCAAGGAACGATGGCATAATAGTACAACCAAATTATAATATGGCTTGTTTGAAGCAGGCTTCTCGTCTGACAAAACATTCTTTAGAGCCATTAGAAGTGGTCTCAGTTACATTTCGGCTGCAGTTGCATTTCAAAGTCTTCCTGATTAAACACACCTAAAGAATGGGAAGATATTCCTCTTCCCAACAAAGTCTTAGTCTTGCAAAGTCAGACCAGAAAGGCCTGCTTTATGTCGATTGCCAGTCCTGCTCCTCCCTCCTACATTTTTTTTTCTATGGTGGCTATATATTTTGCCCCAGAATCTCTTTTATAAAGTCTCTTGCCCCTTTGATTACAAAGAAAACCTTTGCAATGTGAAATGAGTTCAAACCGATGCGGCAATGTGTGCTCAAGTATTTAGACACCTGTAATAACAGTAGCTGGATGTGTGAACTGTCCTATTCACATCAGCAGAGTGCAAATTCTAAAGCCAAGTTAAATAGAGGACACATGGTCCAGTGATTGGATCATTATTTTGGCATTTGTGGTGTTCAGGTTTAGTTTTCTGCTGATCCACAGAGTTATGGGAATTTGGACAAGTCATTTGGCAGAAGGTTTAAGCCATTTCTGCTTCCCACAAGGGACCTGGAGTCTGGCTCGTGCCAGAATGGCAGGGCTCTGCCTCCTGCTCTCCCTTATCCCGCTTGCCATCTACGGGTAGCTTTGCACAGCATCACAGCATTTGGCCCTGCAACAGGAAATCAGATAAAAATATTTGCAAATTACCAGATTGTACTCTTTGAACAGGCCAGGGTCTCAGAGTTCATTAACTCCACGCATTATGAGAGGATGGAGCATTGCATTTGTAACAAAAATATACAACAAATTAAAAGCAGAGCTGAACAGTGAAGGGAAAAAATCATCCTGTAAACACAGCCCAATGACTTGGGCTCTGATAGACTTCCTCTATGACATCTGGAAAGAGGAATTTAATGATGTTTAAACATTCCTTTTTTTGACAGCAGATGAACTGGTAAGTTAATGGAGTAATTACTGCCAAAGAGTAGTGGGAAAAGCTCTGGCTCTCCTAAAAAACACAGTAACATGGTAGAGCAGGGGGTGTATGTGTGTGTGTAAAATGAATATAGTTGTATGTATCATTTCCCAATTAAGTGCGTGTGTATTTGGATCAGCAACCCTACAGAAACAAACACAGACGAATTCACTGTTTTCTCTCACCACAGTTACGACAGATTCACAATACCAATGACATTTTGTCAGATTGCTCTCTGAAATAGCTCTGGCTGCAATTTATGCTTTTCATTTCATCAGAACACTTGCCATGTTAAAGCCCACTGAATCCATAACTCTACAAATGCAGACCATTCTGTTGACTTCAAGAGGACTGTGAGGAGGAAGAAAAGCCTGGCCCTAGGTATGCTATTGAGAAATTTGGCCCTACACCATATTTATTCTGGCCAAATAGAGACATCTCTACCTATATGCAGTGTCCATAATTTTAAAATGTATAAAACGCTACCACTAAAAACCACCACAGCAATCAAATCTGGAGCAGAATAAAAATTGTGTACAAGAATTAAATCTTCCCTCCCGTTCCTCAGTCCATTGATGCAAGAAAGAAGGGAATTTTTCCCTTCAAGCCAGCCTTTCACAGAAAGTGAGGCCATCCTATTTTCTGCCAAGCTTCAGGTAGCTTACAAGGATAAGGTCATATCTTTTAAGATGTACCATTAGCTTCCATACTGCTGGAGAAAATTAAAAAGGAAAATTGCCTGTCACACCCAGAGAACTAAGCTGATGATGAAGGCTGAAGTTTGCTCAGATTTTCATTCCTGGGCTTAGACTTTAAGGTTACCTTATTTATTTATTTTCATGCTCCTCAAGTGCTGTTTAAAATACAAAACCTACCCAGTATTTGCTTTCTTGCAAAGATGATAAATTGGGCTAGATGGTCAATGTGCTGCATATACACAACCCCAACTTTTAGGTGATCTGGAAGGGTCTCAGGTAATTTTATCTTTTTGATGGCATGTAATCTTCAGTGCTAGGATGAGACACATTTTGTCTCTTTCCCTCACCATCTAACTCGTGGCTGTGCTGATGATGCCAGGATTGATGTGCCTAGGAAAATACACTTGCTATTTTTATTGCTTATATGTTATCTTTTAGTTTTACTATTATTTTTTCTCCACACTGTTTGGAAAGCAGTAGACCTATCACACTGCATCTCTTCCCAAGTGCCAGATTACTCATCCAAGCAAAGACCTTACTTTACTTCTGGAAGCCTAAAGAGACGATTGTTAAAACAGGCAATTGGACACATTGCGATAGCCTGCTGGGCATGGTAACTTTGTCCATATAAAAGATGCTACGGAAACTGATGTAACCTGAAGCATCCTTTTGCTTGGATAGCTGAGAGCTGACTCGTTCAACATAGCTCCTGTTTTACTGATATATCTCAGCGAAATTTTTTAAGCCTTCAAGATATAAAGAAAAAGGATACATTAAAGTAACTGGAAAAGTCTGTTTTAAACTAACAGAAGCAAACAAGCTTGCCTGTAACATCTACTCGTGCCTAGGTACAACAGACCTGGAGGGTTATTTCTGCTGGAGATGCATAAGCTATTGCTCTGTTAATAATAAGGATGATGGTAATAATCATGATGGTAAGAAAGAGAAGGAAAAATGTAACAGCATGCTCAAATTATCATCTGACCTCATTTTGCAAGCCATGTAAGACCATTAAGTCCATGGAGAGATGCTCTGCCTGCCAGAAGAGGCCAGCCTACTTGGTGTCATAGCCCACGCAGCACGAAGTCCAGAGCCACACTGGAAACCAGGCAGGCATGCCACAGCATAAGCCTATGAGGGCATGGAGTCATCTCAGGAGGCAGTCAGTGACTGGTAGGTCCTCAATGCCAATGATATAACCTGAATTATCCTGGAAAAAAGTCTTGGCAAGTTACCTTCACAACTTTGAAGGCAAGACAAGATTTGCAAGTGGTTTCATTCCACCAGTGAGTGGTCTTGGAAAAATTAGACAAGTTGTGAAACAGAGGAGCCATACTCAGATGATAGCAAAATATCACATATGTTCAAAACTAAACATCCTATTTCCCCTGCCCCCTCCAATTTCTCACCTTGATATGTGGGAGCCAGCACACATAAGCAAAATGTCTTCCTTCTTCAACAGATCCCACAAAGTCCTTTGACTGCAACAGGATTTTCTCTCTAGTCACTATAAACTGGGTAACCTGTTCTTACCTTTCTATGGGGAGGAAGAACATCCAGTGCACCACAACATTTAAAACAGTGATAACAGCTGAGGGGGCCAAAAGTCATCAGATTGTGTGGTCCAGGTTGGCAAACACACTATAAAAGAATTGCTTAGAGGAAAAAAAGATAATTTTCTTGAACTTCGATAAACACCTCTTATCACTGCCTTTCCTACGGCACTTTCTTCGAGTTCTGTGGACTTGCTCAGCACTCTATTCTCATCAGCTTTGTAATCTATCTTCAAGATACTGTCGTTCTACACTGGAGCACAGCCAGCAACCAAGCCCACTCCCTCCTAAACCCTGCTGGTCTTCATCATTACGGAAAGGAGCTGCATTCGAAAATCTGGCCTGTTTCTCAACAGCAACATCCACCCACCAGCTTTTAAGACAGTATTTCAGTTAATGTCTGAGTAATCAGTAAATGAAAATCTCAAGAACCAAGCAAGGACAGGAGAACCACGGAGTACATTTCCCTGTTACCATGTAAAGCGTCATTACCTTAAACATACAAAGGTTCTTAGTGGCCAAATCATAGAATCACAGAATGGTTTGGGTTGGAAGGGACCTTAAAGATCATCATTCCAACCCCCTTGCCATGGACAGGGACACCTTCCACTAGACCAAGTTGCAAATCTTCTTCCAGGGAAGGACTTATGGCAATAAACCCCATCCTGTGATCAGTCTGTCACGTATACAGACACTCTGCAAGACTTCAATAAAACGACGGCTTGATGCAAAACCACAAGCTCCAAAAAGAAAAGCAGAAATCCAGGGATATGCAGCAAACCATGCACTTGAAAACAAGAAGATTCCAGGAAGTGAATGCTTTACATTTTTAGGCCATTTCCTCTCCCCTTCCTACCATTTAATGCACTTCTTTTTGCAAAAACGACGGAGACGTGGGCTGAAAAACTCTTTTTTCTTTAGATCGTCACTGAATGTACACAGTGTTTAATTTACAGACCAAAACAATCAGCAATATGGAAAAAGTATTTATCAACAAATTCACGTTTTATTCATATATGGAGAATGCTGCCATGCATAAAACATGATGTGAAACATAGCTTTATGTGTTTTTACTAGGCAAACTTAAACTTTGATTTACGTCCATTTCACTAAAATTTTATTGCTTCCTCATCAGATAGGACAGATTCCTTTCTATATCTTAGATGGTAAATATAGTTAATGTGCTGAGGCTGCAATGGATCAGCAGTGAAGCTGTTTAATAGTGACATAAATTATTTCAGTGACTTTCCCTGAAAGTGAGAGATGACTCCATGTGCTATAAACTAATACCAAAGGAATGATGCTCTTCCATGCTAGCAAAGTGCCTGAGCTATATTGTTTTTGTATCCTGTTGGGGATGCTACAAATGCAGCATGTATTACAACTATATGCACTTAGGCCATTTTTCTTTGCTGTTTTTAATGGTCTCCTGCACTGAAAATTGAGCTTTAGTGTCTGTATGAAGGCAAAGCCAATTACTTCCTGTGAAACCTCTTTCAAAGTCTGCAGATTTTTAAAAACCTTTCCATTAGCTTAAAAATATATTTAAAAATAATTATGCCTGTAGCAACTAACAAGTGCAAGGCATGAGTGAAGCTGGATGGCTGGAGAAAGCCACGTGCGTGTGCCTGCACATCCCCTCCCACACTGCAGCGGCTCCTCAGCAACGCTCCGTCTCCATTAGCCTACCCCTGTCTGCAGAGGCCAGAGTATTTTGTTCAACTTGCCATTCAAGAGCACTTTTACTAAGAAACCAGTTTCTGTCCTCAAATTGGTCACTTACAAAAGGTCTTTCATGTGCATTGCGGTTCACAGGAATACAGGGGAGAAGGGCAGACGTTTTATTACAGTGCCACAAAAAATGTGCCATTAGTTAACTGATGCACGAGTTCATCCTGTAAGTACTTTTCAACTGTTCAGTGCAGCCGTATTGTCTGTTCACTTTTGTCCTTGCCCCCATAGGATTTCATCGTCTTTCCTCCCTTGTAGATGTCCTTAGGAACTTAACTGCAGTTTCCCTCTTTCTGTACCAGTCCCACAGAATGTCCCTTTGCTCTTTGGGCCCTTACTGGCATGAAGGACCTCATACAGGACATCAGGACCTCACTCCCTGCTTCTCCTCTTTTCCCCACGGACTCCTTTCAGCTGTTTCTCCCTCCTTTCCATCTCTTTGCATGAACTTAAACTGGTCTGCTTCTTTATGCTGTCCTTTATTTCTCTGCAGACCAACACGAACCTCTTCTCCGCTGTACCTCCGAAGGCAACTATATGGTCTACAGCTGCTTCCTCAGTTTCTTTCTCCATCACCAACCTTTTCATCCAGCTCCATCAATCTCTGCCCCACAGAGCAAATGCAGAAGCTCCACAGCCAAGTTATTGTCCCCTAGAGCCCCCTTCCCTCCCCATACCTGTACACCACACTGCCGCACAGACACTTGGCTCCTCACATTTTCTCCTATATTTCCTGTTCAACCTGTTAATTCTCTTTCTTTCACCCAGAACTGCATGCTGCGATTCTGTACCTGCAGATACCTGCCTCTCCTCATGCGTCCCTTCTGAGTACCTGGCATCTATGTCTATTCAGGCTCATATTAAGTCATCAGTTCCTCTTAGGACTGGAATTACCGTCTCTTGCTGCTGCCCTTCCATATTTCCACATTGCCTTTTCCTGCACATGCTCCTGAATGCACAAGCTCCTCTCAACGTCAGCAACGGCCCTTCCCTCAGGAGCCGACTGTGGTCTCTGGCAGAGCCTCAGCCTCTGCCTCGCCCCGGAGCAGCTGCCGTTTGACCACCTCCTCGGTCTGCTTCATTCCCAGAGCTCTCAGTGTTTCTCCACTCACACAACTCTTTGATCATAATAAGGTTTTTAAATGTATTTCTTAATTGTATGAGAAAAAGCCTTCTTAAAGCTGTTTACTTGTTCTCACGCAGACTGTAAGGTAGGGACACACTAAGCATTTTCATCGTGAGACGTAAATGGCAGACAGAGCCCCGCTCCTGCCCCGCACTGTCTGCCTCTGCCTTCTTTCCCACCCACGCCGTGTCTCAGGGCCATCTACCCCGACAGCAACTGTCCCACTCTCTCAGCATTACTTGGCATCTACGCGAAAAACCCAGCCCTTCCCACGTCTTCATTCTCTTTTCATCTCTCCAGCAGAAACTGCAAGAACTATTTCATCTTTGCTTTCAAAACTTAAGCGAGAAATATGGCTGGTCTGCATCTGCCCTCCACCAACCCCTATGGAGCATTTTTTCTTGCGGAAGAAGGAGACTGGGGGAGTCCCTTATGGCGAACTTCTCATTGAATAAAACCGCCAGCGTAACAGTTATTTCCCTGCTGTTCGTCCCGTTTTCCAGCCACAGAACGTACGAATAGACAAGCACGGAGCAAAACGCACACAACTGCGCTGGCAATATTATAACTGAAGTATAATCATAAAGAACCCAAATTACATAAAATTTAAATATGGTGATACATGTATTGCACTTTGGAGTATTTCCTCCCAAGTTTTCCCAGAAAAGTCTTCAGTTCAGTCTTAGAGTTTAAACTTGCTCTCTCGGGAGGAGATTCTGTAAGTTATGAGTCTTTTCTGTAGTGGCTGAAGACTACCTTAAGACACAACAGAGGCTCCTTAATCTGAGATATCGCCATCACCTCCAACATTATTTTATTTAAACCTATGATGAAAACTCAAGCCACGTGCATAGAAACCTCCAGGGTGGTCTCAGGACAGCCCTCCATATTGTGGCTGAAGCAGAAACATCTCAAAATGTGCCACAATATAAACCTCCTCAGAAAGTTCACGTTTTACCTGCAGTTCAGGGGGAGCTAGCACACTGATTTCCCTTACCGATCATGAGTTTTAAGGTTTCCAGTTCCTTCCATGCAAAAGCAAGTTGCTCTTCATCACGTGCGTTGAGTCCTCCCTGGATTTTGAACTAAGCCCTGGAGCAAATCCTGCTTTCCAAAACTGAAAACAGCTGCTGTCTTTCTTGTCCCACTGCTCCAGTCACCTCCAGAAGAGCCTTGTAGAGGCCTCAGTTTCAAGTAACCTGTGCCTGATCGCCCGAGTTTGGAGTATCGTAAGAACTCTAAGTGTCTGCTTGCAATTTTTGACAATTAAACAACCTAAACTACACGCTGCAACATTCACCCTTTTCCACTTGAACGTAGCATCGGTTCGGTTTACCGATTTCTCCATTACACTTTAGTATTCCCCTCGTCCTCCTTTCCACAGCACCAGAACCATCAGCCTGATGGACCCAGCCCTCCAGGAACCCCAGCGCATGAAACGTGCCCCAGAAAACACCCCAACTCACAGAGTGCTTTCATTGCAAAGATTATTGCTGTGATTTCCTTTTCTCTTGAACCTCTCTGAGATTTCCATGGAACTGAACTTCCTATAGCTGAGGACCATGTGTTTCCAGCATTTGCAGGAAGGGGACACTCAGTTTAGGTGGCTGATGGTAGTGGCTAAAGTGCTTCACACGCCCAGGTTGAAACACTCAAGGAAGTTTTCCTTCCTCCACCCTCTCCTCCCATCAACATTTTCTTATTACACACAGGTTTCCAGTCCTATCACTTACCATGTAAAAGCAATGTCAAGGGGGAGGAGGCAGCTGGAAACCTCAATTTCAATGCTAACATTATTTAGTATTTTTCTGATGTTTATTTCACCTGCAATGGTCTGGAAATGCACAGTTATTTACATTGACTTAGTACTTCCATTATGAGATATGATAACCACAGAGAATAGACTGACATAATTCAAAATTCACAGAAAATTACAATAAACATCTCTGTGATGCCAGGCTGGCTTTTGCCTTACTAGAAAGACCTTCTCCACCCTGGAAGCCTTTGCTTAGCTGTATGTGTCACGGCAGGGCTGGATGCTCAGGAGCACTACGCCATTTGTCTGTGGTTACAGTACCACACTAACCCAGGAAAAATGGTAGAAGCCAAAGAATTCATTGGGATTTTCCTTTCACATTTTCTGGGTAATTCAAACTAAATTTGGGAGAAAATTACCAAGGAATTTCTGAGCAATGAAGTTCGTCCTAAAAATGCCAATTCGTGTAAGGGAGACTGAAGCTGACAAAATCCGTATGATTTCTGAAGTCTAGACTCACAAAAATTCTGGTTTTCAACTCTTGCCCCCCATTATTATTTCTTCTCTTTTTGCATGAGGACACGTTCAGAGAACCAACATTTGTAAAAACACAGAGGAGGACAAGAGCAGATACATGGGGGTTTTTTTCATGTCCAGACAAGTCATAAGTACAGCTAAACTGAGAGATCAGCCAGTCAGAGGTCTGTAGTTGATCTTGTCTCTCATTTTCCCCTGTGATTTTTTTCTTTTTTGGTTATTAAGAAAATCAATAAGGTTTTGTCCAGTGATGTCTGGGACTTGTCTATCAACCCTGTATGCATGAGAAGTGATCGATTTTGATGATGCTACAAAAAAAATAAGACTGCCATAATTTTTACAACCAGACTCTGTATTTGAACTTGACCGAGGTAATCAGCTTGTAATCAAATGCTTACTGTCTCTTTCAGTCTCTAAAACTAGTAGACTCCATTTCAGTGATGTCGTGTGTTTACCCCTAGAATGGAAGACCACAGTATTTCCTACTTGTACAACTCCCAGTTGGTTTGTCAGTTTTGAAACAGCCATTTAACTAAAGCAGTTGGTATAGTTGAAAGTTAAATGAAGAAAATATTTCCTCTGTACTGCTGTCAACAACTCCAGTTCCCCATAGTTAACTGATGGCTTCCAACTGCTCGGTGACCTGGCTCCCTTTAACACTTCGTGCATGTACTATTCTACTTCTCACGTTTTTTCAGCATCTATAAGTCTTGCATGTAGTAGCTGAGAGCTCTACTGAATGAACTAGCTCTGCCCTAACTGCTACAAAACAGGCAAGGCTCGTGCATCTCGCTTTTTTTCCTGCATCCTGCTGTGGCCCATCCTGATCCTAGCCCTACACCTTGCTTCATCACATCCATAAGGTGCTGGGCTACAAGTGCTGTCATCCAGTTCAGTTTCAGATACGCAGTTTTGCTTATGCCAAGTAAGCCCCACTGATGACGGGGTGCAGAAGCATCTTGAATATGCACTGTAAGTCTACTACTTTGAAAGTGCAGCACACCCGCAGCTCAGCGGCACATATATGCATTTTCCTGCATGTCCAACAGCTTGCTCTGCCACTTGTCTCAAGAAGCATCTGGGAAAGGGTGTGTGCTACTTCCTGGGGTTTTTGACCCCTATGTCCACATAATATAATATGAACATACACTATGCAAGATGCCTGTCTTTCTGCATGGGCTCCCTCAATTTTGGACTCTTTGGCCACATTTCTGACTGATCTCCACTTTGAGTTGGTACCTCATTGCTTCCTCCAGTCCCCTGACTTGGTGTGTCCTCAGACCATGACCACACAGAAGAGAGGGGCTTTCCAGGTCTTCAATATTTGCTTGCCCCTGCTTCACTCAAGGTCTCCTGGCGAAGCCAATGCAGCTTTCTTCTCTTTTTCAGAGGGAGCAGGAAAGGATTGCTAAAAAGACAACTTCCTTTTATTACAGCTTGGAATTCATACAATTTTTTTCAGTAACCAAATTACAACTACAGCTACTGGTGGAAGAGTACAAAAAAGGTGAGTTAACTTGCAGCACAGTTTTCATTACCTTCCCAGTATCGAGTGTTTGGTAGGAAAAAGCTGCAGTTCTACATTTATCGTGAAAACACTTCTGTTATTTAGTCTTTACATTTCAGCATGATAATTTGGTAAGAAGTTTGGTGCTCATACAAAAGGGCATTCACACGTGTAATGAGATCTCCATGAATGAGTCCTATAGTGTATCACAGGACAGAATACTCTGATTCAAACAGAGGGAAAAAAAAAAATCTTTCTACTGAGTTCATCTCTAACGATTTTACAGATTAATCCAGAATTATGTGGATAAAAAAATATTAGAGAGTGAACTACTGTAGTCTGGGAAGTAAAGTGACAAAAGAGCCTCTTTATTTTGGCTGCTGTGATCTCACCAAAGCCTTTGACACTGTGAGCAGAAAAGGTCTGTGGCAGATCTTGGAACGATTAGGATGTCCCCCCAAGTTCCTCAAAATGATAATCCTGTTACACGAGGGGCAGCGCGGCCAAGTCAGATATGGCGATGCGCTCTCTGAGCCCTTCCCAATAGCCAATGGTGTGAAACAAGGTTGCGTTCTCGCATCAACTTTATTCACAGTTTTCTTCAGCATGATGCTCCAAAGGGCCACGGCAGACCTCGATGAACAAGACGGCATTTATATCCGATATCGTACCGATGGGAGCCTTTTCAACCTAAGGCGACTGAAGGCCCACACCAAGACCCTGAATCACCTTGTCCGCGAGCTGCTTTTTGCTGACGACGCCGCCCTTGTTGCCCACACAGAAGCAGCTCTGCAGCGCTTAACATCCTGCTTTGCAGAGGCGGCTGAGCTTTTTGGGCTGGAAGTCAGCTTGAAGAAGACAGTAGTTCTCTACCAACCAGCACCACAAGATGATTACCATCATCCCCACATCACCATTGGCGAGTCAGAGCTTCAGCCAGTCCAGCAGTTCAGCTATCTGGGTAGCATCATCTCCTCAGATGCCACGATCGACAAAGAGATAGACAACAGAATAGCAAAGGCAAACAGAGCTTTCGGAAAACTCCATAAAAGAGTCTGGTGCAATTAACACCTGAAGAAAAGTACAAAGATCAGTGTCTACAGAGCCGTGGTACTGCCTACTCTTCTGTACGGGTCTGAATCATGGGTCATCTACCGCCACCATCTGCGACTCCTCGAACGCTTCCATCAGCGCTGCCTCCGCACAATCCTAAACATTCACTGGACTGACTACGTGACTAACGTTGCTGTCCTTGAACAGGCAGACGTCACCAGTATTGAGGCCATGTTGCTGAAAACGCAGCTGCGCTGGGCAGGGCACGTCTCCAGGATGGCGGATCACCACCTCCCTAAGATCGTGTTCTATGGTGAACTTGCCACCGGCTGCCGCAAGAGAAGAGCTCCAAAGAGGAGATATAAGGACTCCCTGAAACAACACCTCAGCCTAGGCCATATTGACCACCATCAGTGGTCCACCCTGGCCTCCAATCGGGAGATTTGGAGACACGCCATACATAACGCTGCTGTCTCCTTTGAGAGCACACGTAGAATCAGTCTCGAGGAGAAAAGACAGCGCAGAAAGAACCGTGCCTCGACTATACCACCCAAGGAGACCCTCCGGTGTGCTCTTTGCAACCGGTCTTGCCTATCCCGCATTGGCCTTTTCAGCCATCAACGCGCTTGCAATAAGCGTGGGCAAAGCCCTTCCCAAATCTTCGTCCGCGAAGCCAAGACATGATGATGATGTATTTTCAATCAAATAATTTTTCCCTTTTGTTC
Source organism: Bucorvus abyssinicus (assembly GCA_009769605.1). Lineage (NCBI taxonomy): Eukaryota > Metazoa > Chordata > Aves > Bucerotiformes > Bucorvidae > Bucorvus > Bucorvus abyssinicus. The sequence goes on from CM020029.1 coordinate 6,870,930, forward strand.
ACATTTGCACCACACTTTCAAAGAAAGCACTTCACCTACATCCAGCTCAGAGTAATCTTACGTTTCTGTTATATTATCCATCCATTCAGAAACCATCTGCCCCAGTAACGCTTCATCACCAAATCTCTCTAGGTTGTGCATGTTCAAGTGGCATCACTAATTTTTTTTTCTCATAATTTCTGTACCTTTAGACTTGAATACACATTTTTTATATTGCCTTAAAAAGTCCAGAAGAGCACACACATACTAGAAATCTGGGTCTCATTCTTTTCTGCATTGCAGTCCTGTCAGTCATTCCTATCTGTGGGAAATAAGTGCAGCATAAACAAAGTGCCAGGTCTGATTTGACATCAACTGTGCAATGCATAAATAAGGTGCGAAGCAGGGAATGACCAACCACAGAAACTTTATAGCAGATTGCTGGGTAGGTACAGAAGTATGGGAATGCTGCGTGCCAATAACTCCATGTAAATAGGTTATGTAGCAATACAAGACTGTATTTCCTACAGGCATACAGTACTTCCATATATGTCACAGTTTCCTTAATACATTATCTCTCTGAACACATGAAATTGATGGCTTTGGCACCATCTGTACCTAGAAGATGTATAGGACAGCAGAAGCTACGGTATCTGATATAAAAAATAGAAGTATTGAAAAAAGAAGCCATTTCCTAAAATCCAATCAAAGCTGATTTCTGGCAGCAACAGTAAAGGAATATCTCAACATGTTTACTCTTGAAAATGTTCTTACTGGAGAGATTGACTGCGTTAACACCCAGGCACACTTGAGAACAATCCCTGCACTGGTGGTGACGGTAACACTTCTAGCTCTGTCTATATCTGCACTCCATCTACTCACATGCGCTGTTGTTTAAGGAAATATTTTCTTTGATTGTTCTTACTTTATTTTCATATACCTTTTCTGGAATAAAAGACACAATTTCTAAGGAAGCAGCATGTTCCAGTGGGATCAGGACCAGCACAGCAGCAAGGAGATGAAGATTCAGGTTTTAAGTCTGTGCCTGACTTGAGGTACAGTTGGTAAACCTTCTGTTTATCAACTTAACCCTATATAAAAAGGATGCATTAGTAGTATTCTCTCTGATCTAAACAAGTATTGAGCATTACTATAAAATATGTCATATGGTAAAGTGGGCTTTTCCAGTTCCGTAATTAACCGGTATGCCTTGGCTGAAAACTCCTCACTTGTACAAGTCCGTGCCACCCACTGAATCACTGGAAAAGCTAAGGTAGATACAACATGGTGAGTTAAGATGAAATGAAAAAGAAGGAAAGTGTCAGACTTTAGGTTCCCCTCCCCAGCACAGAACAGTTCTGACAACCTCCAAATAACATGAAGTAAGATGAGGGCTGCTCGGAGCCATCCCACAGGCGAGCCGTGGGCAATTGCCATCTGCCTGGATGGACCTCTGCTTTGAGGGTACTGCCTCTTCCCTCTTCGTGATATTTCGATGAGTATTTAAATATAGCTGGGGTTGAGTGCTGAGGGTCCTAAAATGCTGCTCAAAGAACTTTAGGGAAAAGCAGGAGAGAGGTCCTCAACAGCAATAGCTGTGTAACTCGGGATCATAGCATGTATCTGACCAGCCGGAGGGGCACCAGTGGTGTTTAACCTCCTCTGCACCGGTAACAGAAACAACAGCTCACGGTGGTAGCCAGAAACTGCACCTTTCCACAGAAGAAAGAAGCAGAGAAGGTAACAGGGTGTGGAAAGGAAGTGCTTTGGTGTTAAAGGGTACCTAAAACTCCTGAAGGTAACTTTCATTGGAATATGAGTGCTGAACAAGTTAACGGAGCTCAGAGAGATAAATGTTAGGTGAGTGGGAATTTTGCTGGGTCCAGAAGGGAAACCATGCGTGAATATTTTTCCCTCTTAGATAATCAATTCCCTACATATGCACAGGCTGTAGTTTAAAATATTGAACATTGTTTTCATGAAGAAACATTGTAGGGTCTGCTAAGGAAACTTATTTTGTTAGATTCACCTGTGTAATGGATTTGCTCTATTCTGGAATTAGCATACTAAATTCTACATAGACTTGCATCTTAATAGCGTTTACTGAGCAAATGCATAAATAAGAAGTTTTCATCCAGCATGAATCATGCAAGCTAAAGTCACTTTTAATCTCTGCATAATAAATGGGATTAAACATTCCTGACATATGGTTTTATCATGCCAGTTTACAAACCGCCCAGTGGACAAAGTCTCCTGAATGGCAATCTACCTGTTTCCACTTCACGCTTGAGTACTGCGTTTAACACCTCATGCGAGTACCTTCCACTCTGCCAGTGAGTCAGCTGCTTGACACACTGCGGGGGGGTACTCCCTGATGGGGTTCATGGGCTACCATTACTAGCAAAGCTTTTGATTTCTGGAAAATAGTAGAAGGGCAAATGATACAGAAAAGAAAAAGCAGGTTGAACACCCTGTAGGAAAGAACTGAAAAGCATAAGTAAAAGGAGGGACGATAGTCTTTTTAGAGAGCCCTGAATAAAGGCTCTTTTTTGCTGAACCTGTTGAACTCCTGGTTCATCTGTAGGCTCTCTGATACCTACATTTCCTCTCAGTTCCTCATCTGTATAAAATGGGAAATATTTCTTTCCTTTGTGTGACACACTGTGTTGTGTCCACGACAGGTAATCACATGCAATGACTGCCAGAACATATTGTGAACAGCAAGTGCTAAAAATGGGTTTGGAACCACTCAACGCTGTGATTTGTCTCCTGTCCCACTTCCTGTTGTTTGCCTACTAAATCTGTACGATGAGAATGTCGTTAGGTGATCATCACAGTTTTGCACCAGAATTGAAGGAAGACAAGAGCACTCACCACATAGGCCAGGAAATAACTACTTGGACAGGTCAAGTTCAAGATCAAACTAAGGAAATACAAGATCATGCTGAATAGTGACACTTTCTCAGTCTTCGCCCTCACCCCCAAAGATGCTTTTCATCCCATGCATTAGCTGTTCACCACTTGCTGATCAGCAGGTATCTCACATGCTTTTCAGAAAGCCGCAGGATCCCTGGCACAGCACCGAGGCTGACGCTCAAGGCCAAAGGGTGAAAACAGGCATGCTGGTATTGTGTATCCCACCCCAAAACACGGGTGGGTACCACTGATGATTCCTAAGAGAGGACAGGTAAAACCGGACCATTGAACAAGTTTAATGACATCAGGCAGAGGCACTGAAAAGAAAGGAGGCCAGAGACCGCACAGCTGCTTCTTTCCAGTAAAACTAAAAATTTGACCCTAACCACCACATCAAGTGTCCAAGGTGCTGGCTGCAAAGGCTCCTCCAGCAGCCAGCATCTGAACTTCCTCAAGACTAGATCATAACAGCAAGGAGGGGGTTTCCTCCCCAACTCTCCAAAATAGTGCTGACATTTGAAGGGGACATAAAAGCAAGCCCTATTTCACTCCCAAGAGCAACATCAGGTAAGGGTCCAAAGGATGTTTGTATTTATTCTTCTACGCATGTGTGGGTTTTTCTTTTGCCATATTCTTAAAAGAAGATGAAATTGAGTATGAATCATCTATGACCAAATTTTCAGAATCCCACAAATCAGCAAAAGAAATCCTTTTCAATAGGCTACATGCTTTTGCCCGTGTAAAGTAGTCCCTATAATGTCTCCGGTAAACCTAAGTTAAAAGTTTGTGAATATATTTTCAATTATCCACCATTTTGTTAATAGATTGGGGAAAACCCACGGATAAAACTGTGAATTCAAATTTATATCAGCTCACTGAAGACATAGAAAAGATTTGAACAATTATCATGTTTCTTCTTCAATGGGAAAAGTAATTTAAGTCATGTGCATAATACCACTGACATTTCCATATTTTAAAACTGTTCTCCAGCAGTTCAGTATTTTTGTTTGATATCTGTAATAAGACCAAATTCAGTATCATCATATAATTTACTTCTTCATTCTTTTTTTCTCCTGTGGTTTACTGTTCAAGTTCCAAAACAAACAAAAAACCTGAAAACGGGGAGAAAGATACATCTGGCATAAAGCCTTCATCTGTGCGACCACCTACAACACTGCCAAGACAGGATTGGTATTTCCAAAGTGACCAAAGTCTCACTGTAAGCAGGCGTTACTCAAAGGTCAGTCTCTGAAAGACCCCTCCAATGCACAGAAGTGCTGGACCCTGGTCTCCGGCTGTACCTACAATCACAAGAAATAGTCTGATTTTGTAAAGGGCTCGGGTAAGGTTCTTCATTCCTTATTTCTCTTTTTCTTTTTTTTAATAAGAAGGATGATGATTCTTCCTTAACTCAGTAAAACATTTGAGATCAATACATGAAAAGGTTGATACATGCATTTGGAAATATTATCGAGCACTTTGCAGCGGATAGCAGTGTGCCTGAAAGCACACCAAATGCCCCATTTCTTAGCCCACAATTTAGAATGAGCAAGTGAATGCTGCAGGACCGTGATTAAACTTTTCAATGTCACGTCTACTAAACAGCAATCCCAGTCATACGCCCAGACAGTGTTATATGAACTTAGCTCACATCGGTGAATGAATTATACAACATTTTTCCCATAATCTGTTTCAATAGGATATGTACACCTCACAGCTACAGTCAATCACTGTGTTCCTCATTTAAGGAGTGTGAAAAATAAGCAGCCTTTATTCAGCTCCACTTCACGGAAAAAAAATGACATATATTTCGTACACTGAACAGCACCAGGTATTATCCCTATACACATCACCTCCTTGGGATTTCAGGCCTATAAAAATCAATAACAATGATGCCAGACTGAGTCTTGACCTATTTGCACCACAGCAACTGTCTCCTACAGACTCTGTACAAGGTCAAGAAAATGATGAGCTGCTAATTATAAGACTAAGACAAGTGATGCAAGACTGTTTTGTTATATCCTAACTTTTTCTTAAGTTTTTTTTTTACTTCATTATGAATCTGTGTATCTAAGTTAATGCCTTCTTTATTACACAGTACTTGTATTCAGATTTGGACAGACAAAAACATACGATATAGTTCATTACATCCATCTGCAGCATCACAGCATTTGTAAATATCAAAAATCAATCATAAGAGAAGTCCTGATATGCTCGATGTGCTCAGTCACAGATCAGAGCCTTTGTCTGATCTCCGGAAACAACCACAAAAATCCGTCTTAGAGCAAGGAAGAAAGGCGTTGTTAACTCTCTGCACATAACTGTGCCACAGTAAATGCTCGCTTCCATGGCAGGGCTGGGCATGTTTCTGCAATCAGCCTCACTGACAGTCAGCAGCAGCTGAAATCAAATAACCAGAAAGAATTCAGTTTCAAATTGTCCTAAATTGATTCAGCTCGATTGTAACCCAGCTCTGCCTTTCTCTAGCCACCGTTGCTCATTCTTCGGCACAGTTGGCCAGCTACAAGGCTTTTACCAGGAGAGCTTGTCTTTGCTCACACCGCTACAGCCTCCCTCCAGATTACCTACTTTTTTGCCTCATCAATGACAAATGAAGGAACGTCCCACAGATAAATCAAATCCAACAAAGGCTGGTTCTCCTTATGGAAAGGCTGTTCTCTAAATACCTGCTGACACTTTAAGAAATGAAATTCCTTTTCAAATGGGAAAAAACCAGACGTAACTTGATGCTTTAAGCAACTTCTCCAAAGACCTGAATGTTGAATCAGAAAGCGATAAAACACATCAGGGAAGTTCTAATCAGTTGAAACACTGCATGACCCCTTCTGAACAACCTTCAAGGAGCAAAAATAAAATGTGTTAGTTTTGTCTGAAAACAAAGCAATTTTTTTTTTCTTTTAAGTCCTTTTGATGGCAATGACAAACCTCCACAGGAGTCTTCCAAGATCGTCCTTGGGCAAAATCCACAAGCCAGCGTATTCAGAGCTACTGCACAGCAGAACGGGACCAGAAAATATATCTGCGGGTGTCTTCCAGAAGTCAAATTCAGACTTTGATTTGGGGCAGGTGCATTTACATGTCAGGAACAATTTCTACTTCTATACATAAGATTAGCAGCAAGGAAAGCCTTAGAAGTCCAGATAAAAAAAAGCCCAGCTTTGAGATGTCAGGGTCACTCAGACTCTGCTGGACTGCAACGCTTTCATCTTACGATAGGGAGGGCCACAAATGGAAGATAGTACCAAAATCTGCTCTCAGCCACTGTAAGGCTTGGGCAATTCCTTTCACGTTTCAGTGTAAAAGCAAAGTCTGGAGCAGCGACCTTCAGCCTTCTTTTCCAGCCACACGCCGTATCCCCACGTGAAGGTGGCTCCGTGGAGTGCTGTTAGCACCGCAGGAAGCAGAGCTCCCAGAGGCTCCCTCAGGTTTCACCACCTTCCCTTCCCTCCCGCTGCTCTCTAATTGTGCTTGTAAAGGAAGGACACTAACAGCTAGGATGTTTCTGATTAAAGGCATAAATGCCTTCAAACGCCTGTTAGCTTTGTCTCTTCATGCATTTTTAAAGTATTGCATGAAGGGTTAAAATGCACAGACCTGCTAATAATTGGAGCTATATGACTAAATTTCTGTGCTAGTTCCTAAGCAGTAATTTTTTTTCTGACTGACAAGGTCCTTCTCTCTCTGAGTAGCAGGGTCACAGAAGCCATCAGTCAATTACCCTTTCCCAGTCCAATGACTGCCTTTTCACCTCGCTGACTGAAAGGACTTAACGGTGTTATTCGCACTTCCACAAGTGTAAAGCTCTTCATGGTCTTTATGAATAAGAGATATTCTTCAGATAAAAGCCGGGATCCTCGTGATGTACTGCTTTCTTTTCGGCACGCTTGCTCTGCTCTATCACAGCACAGGTGGAGTTACAAAGTCACCAGATGCCAATTTATTCTTATTTCTTCCTCAGCCTCTTTTATTTTGCTCTTCTGCAGTGGCCTCATCGACTTGAATAACCGAGAGAAGGAAAAAAGCACTCAGCAGTATATGTATGCCTGGCTCCGTTCCCTTTGCTGGAATTACACTAAGGATGTATTTAGGCACAAACAATTTTCCTTAGTTGTACAGTAAGTAGAGACACTAAGCAAAACTGGTCCAAAGGTATTCAATGTACAAGCCGCAGCTCACCACCGTAGCACCGTACATGGTTATGTTATGTCTATAAAGAGTGAAAATAGAAATAAAACAGATGCATGAAGCCAGCGCCCTTAACCAAAGGGTAAGATAGGGGCACAGGTAATGAATTACAGTTTTTATTCGGACACTGTTCACTTTCAGTAAGTTCTATCTTCAAAGTTTGATCACCAGGTCAGCTAATAAAATCCTCACTCCCAGTCAGGTTTCCTGTATAGTGGAGGACAATGGAGAGAATGGAGATAATTAGTTAATTACAGACTACTTGATGGTGGAAAGGAGTTTCAGATTTAGCTGTTGCTACAAGTATATCAGTGGCAGATCCAAACTGCTCACAGAAGCTTGACAGTTCTCCTAAGTGCCATGAAAGGAAAATGTCCATGACTTGTTCATTTGAGAAGGAAAATCCTGCTTTGCATAATCACCTTCCTCTTTGTTGCTTGCACATTGTTCTGGCATCACTGGTCAGAGAGGTATCCAGTATTTTAAACTGCTCTATACATATGGCTTCAGTGACGTGGAATGGCTGTCTCGTTTACAAGAAGGTCAAAAGTAGAGGTGTGCAAAGTGCTGCAAATACAGAGCCGACTGTAGCTCTCTCTTTTCTTTGAAAGGCAAGACTCCAGACAGAAGCAATGTTGAGCACTCAATTGCCCTATGTGGAATTAACAATTTCTTCTGCAAGAATTGACTAAGTTTAAACTCAGTTCCAAGTCTACTGCCATCAGAAGAATTACCTCAACTCTGATTTTGACTCTATTCACAGACTAACTGGAGTAACCAGTTGATATCTCAGCTTTATAGAACAGTTACTATGTTCAAACATTAAATTCAGATTGTCTATAAGAGGGCTAAGCAGTAAAATAGCCAGTCGTGAAAGACGTGGTATCCCGAAGTGTAAAGAAAACAGAGAGAACATTTATAAGCACTCATTAAGACAGCCTTCGGCCAAATTTTGCTGTGAAGGTGTATTTGACAGATATCTCAGATTCTGTTCTGCAACAAAATGAAGACAACATATTCCATATGATGCCTGACCACAGAGCAGATAGAGAGCACAGTTAAAAAGTAGGTAGAAAAATCCTATTAACCATAGTTTGTTATCGTGGAGAGGTTGAGGATTGTGACCAGAACTAACTCTCAGGCTGAAACCAGCAGACGCTGTAGAGACAGTGAGCAGATTAGAACTGGAGAATTTTAACATCTTTGAGGCTACTCTGAAACCAAATAAATGTGCTGCATGACTGTCAGGAGCTGTAAAGAGAAGGGCCTTGCCACTTCATAGGCATATGGCATCTTTATCATGAAGGCAGTAACTACAGACTGGTAACATTTACTACCCAGAAAGCTATGAACCTTCACTGCAAGTAATTTCCTAACCACGTTTCGCTGACCTCATTTTCAAAGCTTTTATTTTTACAGGTCATCATAATCCAGTTCCTTTTCTTCTCTCCATAAAGGAATGTGTGTGTATAAAGATGCTACCAGGTCTTTGGTGAGTCCCAAATCGTGCTAGGCACTCTGCCAACAGCTTGTCGCATTGCCCCTTGAAACAGAGACACAAAGGCAGAGTAAGATTGGGGAAGGACTAAAGCAAATATGCTAGGTGCTAGGTGTACAAAGTGATAAGCTCTCTGCCCCTGACCCAGGAAAGTACTTGTGTCCAGGTGAGCTTTAGCTGGTGCACAGTGCTGTCAATGTCTCTAGGTAATCAAACTCCAGGAGTGCCATGTAGCCCAAGGCTGGTGAATGCCTTATTGGTCAGGTTACTATTAAATATATTGCATTTCCACCTTTTACTACCAGTCCTCATCCCAGCACCACCAGCAGAATGAAAGAAGACAGAGAGTTCCTTTTCCAGCTAAAGAAGCTGGTGAGAATACCACTCATCAAAGCCACAAAGACACTTCTAATTCCTGCCCAGTATTAGTCAACCTGCAGATAATCATATCAGTGAGGCGTGACTTCCTCCACACCAGTAAGAAGCTCATCCTTAAGCAGGAGAAGTAAATTAGCAGGAACTTTGCTACTCCTCTTCTTGTAAGCCTTGAGAGTTTATGCACATAGCAGGTGACCTATTCCTCGTCACAGGCATGCAAATGCCAGACATCAAAGAACACTTCTAACTGAATTCTCAGGATAATTAATTTTCACCAGAAAGTGTTTTAACCTTTTAATCCATCTAAGCTAATAGATAGTAATGGCCTTCATTATTGCAACACCAGAACAGCTCCCCGTTTTAACATCTGAAGGCCTGTCACCACTTTTTGTGAGGTAAGGAAGTACTAACTACCCACTTGCAGAGAGGTGAAGCGCCAAGCAAATGCCAACTAAATAAACTTTTCAATATTATGGATGAAACTGTGCCTGATAAGGCCACCGTTTCTGGTGGACACCTTTCTCTCCCTGGAGAATGGTTCCACGTGTCCAAGGGGTGAAGTCCCACCATTTACACTAGCTGTCATGCCAGCACATGGCTCTGACACCAGCACCACCGGTGGAAAGGCAGCCTTTCTCCCAGTTCTGCAAGCCGCATTACGGCTTCATTCTGCTCAGTCGAGTTCACTGCACAGGGAGTGAAATGGGCTCTCAAAACAGATGCTTCCTTTCACAGAAATAAATTCTGGAAGTTTAGAACTGCTATTTCCCACAAAACATTGCCTACCTTTTCACGACTTATGCAGGGAAGACACTCACTGTAGCTCCAGGGAGCTGAGAAAAGCCAGAAAGGACCATTAACCCCTCAGAGAGATGTCCCAGTCCCTACAGTGGTAAGTGTTAATAGCAGTCTGGCAGCATCCTTACGGCTCAAAATGGGCTTAAACTAAAACTCCCAATCTGAAAATCCCGAATTCCATTTGGCCTGATGAGTCAGTGTCTGGAATGCAAAACAGGATTCAAATCCAAGTTTACAAGTTGGGTAGTTAATATAATGAGGCAAACTAGAGCCTCCAACCCGAGCCACCGGCCAGACCTCTCCATGAGCTGAGCAGCTCAGGTACAGCACGGATGTTGCAGGCAGTCATCAATCCCCTTTGTCAGGAGGAGGCAAAAAAAGCTTCATAACGCAAGGTGGCACTCAGCAGTAATCAGTTCTCTAAGTCTTTTACTTTCAAGAGCAGAAAAATTCACTAGAGTAATTCAGAATTAGAAGTTGTAAAGGGTCAGATGAAAAAAGCCCACTCAGTATCACACCTCTAATTTCTTTAGTGAATCACAGTGCGCAAGGGGATTTCTGTTGTCTTCCAAGTCTGACAGCAGAGATTGGATTTATGCAAATTATAAGGTTAAAATAATTAAAGATAGGTCAAAGGTATAAATCAAACAACCAAAGCTGACATGTCTAAAATTCTGCATGCTAAACAATCAAGGTGCTTAAAGTCAAAACATTTATTGGTGCTTATTTATACAGAGAAAAATTTAAGGAAGGATTTGCTAAACTACCCGGTTGTTGAAATCATTTTTTGTCTGTACATTTGGGAAGACAAAGCCCTGCTCTCATCTCTATTTGTACAGCACAATTCAAGTGTATGGAGTGACAGGTGAAAACTTCTGTCCCCTTCCCCCTCTCTAATTTAAACACAGCAAGCAGAAATTACTTGGGAACAAAATGCTGCACCAAGAGTGAGGTTGAAAAAAAAAATCCTCAAAAAAACCAGAAGTCTATGAGAACCACTTGTGCATACGCCGTGTTGCTTGCATTTTGTCACACTGCCATGGCTCAGATGCTATGTTTGCAGCCTGCAGCTCGAGAAACAACAGTAGGAGTCAAGTTCTGCTCCTTCACGCTGGTGCAAGTCTGCAGAGACTGCGCTGAAAACCACTCAAGAAATGGATTATCACAGCTCTGCAAACAGCACATCTCAGCCGTAATCCAGCAGCCCCAACGCGATGGGGAGGGTGGGGAACACAAAGTCCCAGTTTAAGCAGGTGAATAAATAATCACAACCCAACTTTATAAAAAGGACAAGTGGTGTTTGCTTTCTGTGGGAAAGTCAGTGTTTCCTGGAAGAGAAAAAAATCATCTTCAACACTAAAATGCCTTTGTCCGCAGTGCCCCTTCCTCAGAGTGCCCCACGCAGGAGCTCTTCAGCACGGCCGGATCAGTCCTGCCGCAAAGCTGCGCTTTTGATACAGGAGAGCACCCAAAGAGCTAGTTTAGGGGAAAGCGAAGCACTCAATGGGCAGAGAACAGAATCCACGGAACTTCACAGCACAAGATGGAATTTTTCAGGTTTGGGCTCAGACATTTCATGAAAGAAAAAAGCTATTTTGTGGGTAGCTGCAGTGAAAAATCATTTGCCATGGAGTAAACTTGGTGATGACTTGCCTACCTCTGGGTCCTTTGGTTTTTTCATAATCGTTTGATCAATGTCCTATGAATAGATAGAGTGGATGTGAGAAGAGACACACATTTCAACCGTGCATTTGCGTTATCTGAAATTATATGCGTCGTGGGCAATATGAAATAATTAATATCCCTCTCGGTTAGTTTCTCTTGGTTAGAATCTCTACTCAGAGTAGAGATTCATAGAAAATTAAATATTCCATGGCAGAAAACAGATCCCTGCCTGTTTCACGGTGAGATAAATTACCAAATATAACTGTACATTGACTAGCTAACATGGTAAATGCGTAAATAGATGAATGCATCTTTTAGTACTCTGAAGTTTTTGTCCCTCCACTTATCAAGTGAAGAAGGGAGGGGAAATAGAGCCTTTTCTGGCTTTTTTTTTTTTTACCCACTTTATGCTTGAAAGATCAGTGACTGATAATGGCCTGCATTTCCTAGCAAGGAAATAGTGCCTTTCTCAAAACACTGAAAGTGGCACTCACGGGGTTTGCTCTCTGCTCTCTCACAGTGTGGCAGAATAATTTTACTCATACCTGAACCATTTTGTTTCTTCAGTTCCATTTCTTTTTTTTTCCCCCATTCATCTCTGTCCTCTCCTTCTATTTAAAAAGTCATTTATTTGGCTCCATAGTTCATTAAAATGATCCCTGCTTCAAAACCTCTTTAAAATTACATATTACACATATTTATTACCCCTTATATTGAATTATTTTAAGGCAGTTTTCAAGCAGCCTCCAGTTTCCACTCTCAGACGACTTTCCCTACGACTAAAGTCCATTTAACTCAAAATAACACTCACAGCAGTTTAGGGAAATTACACAAAAATTCTAGCAAATACTCTGTTTCACTGAGGGTGTGCTCATGCTGGAGCAATGTGAAGGTGATCTGGGTTTATCACAAACACCCTTTTCTTTAATTTTCTTGACACTAAGGATTTGGTTAGAATTCAGCCGGGCAAACAGTTCACACTGAATTATTCACTTGATTAATGTAGTCTCTTCTTGTTTGAATTATTTGTGAACAAATTACAATTTTCTCATTAATTACTCAAAAATATTTGGTAAATTATTTCATTATCTGCTCATGTGCATAAGTGAAGCTTTCTGTTTGGAATAAACAACTCTCAGTCTTTCGAGGGCATTGTTTTATAATTATAGCCATTATTCTAAGGCAGTAAAGGTCCACTTACAAGAAAATATTTCAAAAATATACAAATTAACTCAATTCAGAGATTCTTAATTTATAGTTAGTATAAAAATTAAGTATTTAATTTATACATATTAAATTAATATAATTAACTTTAATTGTATCCTGAAAAAATTACATACATAATTGATGAGGTAGAGGCAAACGTGTTTATAAGAACTATTTTTCTTTTTTCCAGCTAAAGAAAAGCAGTTGAGAAGAAATACCATATAAGATACTTTGGGGATGCTATTCTTAAAATATTAAAGGTACTTTATTTACTACAGCAACATCCTTAGCAGCACTATAATAAAAGCTCTGTATCTATTTCTGTTCTTTACACTAACTTCAAAAATTTTATGTATAGCACTCATAAAAATGTACTGTGGTTTAAAATTTAACTTGGAAATGAAACATAAGGGAGAGGAAAAAAAATATATTTTTTTTTTACTACTTAGGTACTGAAAACAGTTTTCTTTAGAAAATATTTACAGACATATAAAGACAGCTTGCACCTCCCTCCTGGAGAGAAAGGCCACTTTTGTTTCCGTGTTTTCTTCAATCAACAGTTGCTCAATGATCTCTAAAGCCTTGAAGACTTTCAGAACTTGACAGGACAAAATCCTGAACAATCCTTGATCTGATGTTAGTCCTGCTTGGCGGGGGGAGGCTGGACCAAATGACCCTTAAAGGTCCCTTCCTAACTATGTTTTTCTAAGATGCTGTGAGCTCACAAACTCCATGGGAAGGAGTTGCCTTTGGAAAGGGTTGTAGCTTTGATTCCAAATTTAAGCTATTAATTTTCTACTTTGATTTTTTTAATGAAGGTAGCCAGTATCTCTTTAAGGAGAGAACCTAGCTGCCATTTTTCTTCTGTAAAAGTGCAGTTTTGGTCACAAGATTTCTGGTGCTCCCATAATAAACTGCTAATAACAACTTTGTTTGTTGGTTTTTCTTAACTTACTTAAATAGGCTGTAGACTACCAGTTTACTCAAGAACTAAAAGCTTTGAGTAGTTTGATTGAAAGAATTAATAACTGTTATTTCCTGAATGGAAACATTTGGTTTGAATGCTCGTAAAATATTTCCCTTTTCTGAGGCACCTAAAATCCAAAGATTCTAAAAGCCTTTGCTGACATTTATTTTTCTCTTCCGATACTTGTCTAAGAAGGGTGAGAAGTGAGGTTAAGAGAGACTCAAAATACACCAATGAGAGACTGCACGACATTTCAAACCTCCTATTCTTCTGCTCTAGCCACTAGAATTATTCCCCCACTTAAATTCAACACCTGCACTGCTATGATAAACCTTTGGAGCTGCTGTAGTCCATCAAGTTAATGACATGCATTTTAGACAGTCCTTTTAACTAAGCCACCAGCACTATCAAGGAGCAGTTAATCTACAGATGCAACAATTCAGGCAGCTTTATAAGGTCCCTAAATGTATATTTATGTGATAAATGGTAGTAAGACTCGTCACACACCCATCGTGCACAGAGAAAGCAACAGCACACCAGCCATTCCTAAGGCTTAGTGCAACTCCGCTGTGTTCAGCAGGACTAGTTGCAGATGGGCCATTTTTGCCATTAAGCCAACCTCGATGCTAGGTCTGTGCCAATGAATCACATCACTCTTAATGTTGTTCTACATCAGCATTGCATCTGAGCTAGCTCTGTTGCTCTAGGCAGATTAGATCAGATCAGATCACTCTTGATGTCACTCTACACTACCATTGGTTGCCCACAGCTTTGTTGGAGAACTGTTAAGGCGTAGATAAAACCCAAGCAAACATGCTAGTAGATAAGGTGAAACGGCAGCGCAGGAATTCCCGCAGTGGTATTGTACCAAAAGGCGGATCTCCTGTAAAGGAGTTATGCTTTGCTTGACTGTTGGTTTAATCTCTTGGTGGTTTCTCAGTGAGATATGAGTCGGAGTTCCTCAACTACACAGTATGCTTACAGCTGCCAGTAAAGGCTAGATCCCTTGCCAGGCTGATTCCTAAGAAGTTTCACGTGCCTTAGAAGCCTTCTGGGGAGAATTATCCAAGACTAGAGCCAATATGATAGATGAAACTCTGTTTTCACTGCTGCTAGAATAGACTTGAGGCTTAAAATGTTTTCATGCCACAAGGCAATTCATTGTAAAACATCCAGACCAACCTGAAATGACCAACTTAAAGAATTTCAGCTCAAGCTTCCCTATTTTCTTCCTTCCTTGACTCACTACAGTGCATTTGCCTTCCTAACAGCCTCAGATATTTCACACGTTGAGGATCTCAGACATCCCAACTCCATTGCAATTCTCTCTTGCACGGGGATTCACTTTTTTATACATTCATAGAATCACAGAATCCCAGGGTGGAAGGACTTCAAGGATCATCTCGTCCAACCTTTCCTCTCGTGTACAGTCGGAATCTCCCCAGGATTAACTGGTACTCATCACCTCTCATCTTTTCCATGTGACTCCTTGTAAAATGGGATTCTCCAACTTCCTTGTAGCCGCCCTTTAAATACTGGAACATGGTGCTAAAGTCTCCACTGAACCTTCTTTTCTTAAGGCTGAACAAACCCAGCTGTCTCAGCCTTTCTTGATATGGCAGCTTCCCAGTCCTTCGATCATCTTTGTGGCCCTTCTCTGGACCCTCACCATCCCATCCACATCTTTTCTGTCAGCGGGGAACAAAACTGAAACCAGTATTCCAGGTGTGGCCTGACAAGCGCTGAGCAGAGCAGGATAATGGCTATCTCTGCTGGTGTTGCCCTTGTTGCCCTTGCATCATATTGGCTGCTGCAGCACACTGTTGACTCATATTGAGCTTGTTGGCCACCAGGACCCTCAGGTCCCTTTCCACAGAGCTGCTTCCCAGCCAGGTAGATCCCAGCCTGTGCTGCACTCCTGGATTATGTTTTCCCAGGGCAAGAGCTTAAACTTGTCTTTGTTGAACTTCATCAAGGTCTTGCTAGCCCATTCACTGCTACTTTCTTATTGATTTGAAAACCACCTCAACACTGTCTACTCTAATGCCATCCTAGAAACCTCTGGGGTACTCAAAGCAAGACAGTACCTCATAGTTATGTCAGCATGTCTGTATGGTTGTCAGTACCAGCACTAATTTATTCAAGGCCCACATAAAAGTCTCTCTGGACACCAAGACCATGAAGTGTATTAGATTTAAAGATGGTACTAGAGGGCAAAATAATATTTTTCATCTGCATAAATGATCATCTGAAGTGGAAAGCATATACTGCACCTGAAATCCTCAAGGCAAAGATTAAAGCTAAATGTGCTTTCTGGAAAACCAACCTTCTTCTGTCTTCTCAGGACAAAAATGGCAAGTATGCAAATAAAACAAAAACTAAGGGTTCTCCCCTTGACATCAGGCAGCAACAGACTTAAAAGCAAAAAAGAAGTTATGAAAACATGCAGAAGGGCTGTTTTCTTTCCAGCACGGTGCCCAATCAAGTAAAAGGATCTCTACACACCAGCTTACAATTCCATCTGACTAGCCTCACCCAACCTAATGATTCAAAGACTAATTACAACATTTACTTTACAGCCCATTTGCTGCAGTAACAATGAAACATTATGTAGACACAGTTCTTCCTGCAGGGGCCAGGAAGGGTATACTGCTAACAGTATTTTAAATGAATGGGAGAATGACATTTCCATTAAACCGTCTCATAAGGAGGAGATCAGCTTGCCTTCGTTCCTGTAAAGGCTCAGTCCTCTATCCCTGATCTGGCAAAACACTGAGCATATCCTAAAGATTAAGTGTAAGTGGTCTCAGCCTTCGCAGCTTTTGCAGTGTTCACGTCTTTAAAGTTAAGCACATAGTTAAATGATTTCAGAGCAGAGCCTTGTACCAGTCTGTGACACACGCAGTTTAAATGGTATCCATTAGCATGTGTATTCAGAGAAGAAAGGAAAGAGAAGCTAATTGCACTGCAATTTACCTTCCTTCTTTCCTGATGCCTTGTTGACATAATTACTTATTTCTAATTACCTGGAGAAAGGGGAAAACTTGAAACTTTGAGCTGTCTGACATAAACCTGTCAGTTCCTGTCATAGCTACATTTTGTAAATGCTACAGTTATGCAAACAGACTCACTCTAAAATTCAGGAGATGCTGGAATACATTTTAATAACACTGTACATCTTAATATTGCTTTTTAAACTAGATAATCAGCTTCTTTTTGACTACTGTATCACTAAAAGATTTACTGTACTGGAGGAGAGGTCTGGCACTCAAAGCCAGACCCTGGTTCGGTATCTGTTGTTCCCTAATGACTGATTTTATTTATCTTTGGATGAGGGACACTCGTTAAACTCCCCAGATCATCACTTCTCTTCTGCACTGCCACTGTGGATAAGCACAGAGCCTGGCTGTAGGGTTTTTTCCACATTTGGTTAACCAAATGGCCCCACTAACACTTGTGCTGGCACAGCTGAAGAGATGCTATGGAAGGATAATGAGAAGCTGGAGGGTAGAAGCCAGCATCTCCTTAAATCAGGGCTGCTGCTACAGAAGACGGTAAATGAAATCCTAGTGCTAACCTGTAGAAAACAGGCAGGCTGCAAACAAGAATCATTTTCATGGGCCAGACCCTGGTGCTTTTACTCCTGTTGGAAGTCCTGTTGCCATTAAAGGTAACTGTATGTGTGAATTAAGAAAGCAGTATTTGGATTGTTATTTATGGAGTCTCCTGTGCAATAACCCTGAATGGAGATGCATTTGTTTATTTTTAAATGCACTCCAAGTTTTACAGTCACAAGAGCGGCACCGCCTTCACACTGCTTTTCTCAAAAGTAAATAGACTGTCGTCCATCAATACACTGTCTTTCATTCCAACTCCTAATTGCTACCTCTTCAGACGTTTTAATCTACAATGCAAATAGGGGGGTTAGTGGCCATTACACACTATGTTTCTATATCTTCCTGAGCTTAATTTAAAACAGATACAATGCTGTCTTGTGAATACATTGGTTTTCAATGTTCTAAAAAGATTTTTAATGTAGATACTTGCTCCGACTCCATTATTTTCCCTTTCACCCTAAATAAAGTTTTCCCAGATCACTGTTACTACTGCAGAGAAATACATTTTCTATTTTGCCTTGAAAGAAATGTGAAAAAGGAAAATGCTGATGGCACGAGAAGCAATTTGAATCCCATGATAGAAAACATAGCCTTAGCAGAGAATGTACAGTAATAAATAACAGTATAGGAACACTTTTTTTTTTTATCAGGAAAGGAATGCAAGGTACACATTTTCAAACAAATCAATGTTTTATTTTACCCTTATTTTTTTGGTAGTAAAAGAAAGGTGGTAGGAGGCAAGAGAATAGATCTGGAAAATACATACCCTGTCTATCACTCAGGAGCTACAGAACTGGTTTTGTTTTTTAATAATGTGCATTGGTTCCGCTATTGTACAGACTACATATAAAGGACGGACAACAGACAGAGGTCAGGCTCTATTACAGGGAGTCATTTTCCTCAAGGTGTTTGGGCACCCTTTGCTGTTTTTCTTGTTGTCATTATCCTGTGTGCAGAATAGCAAAGGAAGCTGTACATCCTACTACTGTGAGTGCATTGGGCTGTTTGTTTTTGGCCTTGCTACAAGTAGATCAGATGTAGTAGGAGTGATTCACCAGACACGTAGTCTTCCGAAGTCTAATAGCACTATGCAAGTGTGTGGAATTCCAGGGATGGCAAAGCATACATTAAATGTTATCTAAGAGGATAGTCCGTGCCCTGTGTGACTACCAGAGCTTATTACATTGCTCTAGATGTAAGAGCATGAATTGAAAACTCTGCAAAGTGCTGCCTTGTGACGGGCAAACTACTTCTGACATGAAGTTGAAAGTTGCTGCTATTTAATGGCTCTTTGGTGACCTTTTGGAAGAGAAAGGATGGCTTTGGTCCAAGTTACAGCACATAGACATCCATATCACTGCCACGAGCCACTTCTACTCTGAAGGAGAATGAGTTGGGTCATTCTTGTGGGGAGGAATTTCCCAGTCAGACCCCATCTTTCAGGTTTGCTAATCACAGCTCAGCTATATTTTCTCATTCCTTTTCTTGATATTACAACTCAGAACGTAAGCGCCATGGCTAATGATGATTAGATGCACAGATGAGGATGATAGATCACTGGGCAATACTATTTTTCTCATCTAACTTCTTACACAAATGATCAGAGAGAAAAATCAGCTATTATTGCTTATGAGTATTACTGCCACCAAAGCACAGCAGAAAGCAAACACAAACAAATAAATGGCCTCATCTGAAACAGATTCACAACTTGGCCTAATCAGGTCTTTTGAAAGGGTCCGCATTACTGAAGGAACTTCATTAAGAGTTGATTTTTAAGTCATGCCATTTCTGTGCTGCAGACGGGCCACTTAAATGTCAATAGAGAGGAATATTAAAATAAGTTTATGCTTGTGTTACAGCAAGTAGATACCTTCTTTGGTGTCATTGACTGCCATATGTGAAATCACCTTTGTGGGTCAGAATGCAGCCACTCAACTTTACCCACATAACCCAGAGACAAGAAAGAATGCCCCCTGCATCCCCGGCTAGTCTACTTACAGAAACGTTTGTTGTATCTTTGGCTGTAAGAAAATTTCCCATTTCTTTTCAATTCCTCTGTGAGTTTTTGCAGACATTTTCCCAGACTAAGCTGGAACGCTCTGTGCTATTGGACTGTTGCCTTCCCCAGGTGGGGGCTACATTTCCACAGTACATTAGGTAGGGACTATAAAGCAGCTCTGTTCTGTATAATAGAAGCTATTATTCCTATTAATATTTTTAATGCATAGTTAACTGTAGAACACAGGAATATGCTGACAGCTCATGTCTAATTGCCACTGTTGCAACAAAACATGCTTTATTTTACCGTGAGTATAGACACCAGTTCTTTCATTTCTAGTTATCACCACCTATTTGCCCATCAGAAAGAGAAAGAAATAGGAAATTGGGAAAAAAAAAAAAAACCCCAAACAATTTTAACCAGCAGAAATCACCTCTCTTGCAGCTGAGTTTATTTCTTTGAGAATGAATGGGAGGGAATGTGTACGAGTGACACAACAGAAGAGCTTATACGGTCTTTTATTAATGGAGTCAGTATCCAGTGTATGTAGACTGGAAAATATGCAAAGGCATACAATGCAGGAGACTGTGAACAGTCTCCTTAGAAATCACTAGCTAGCAGTGACTGACCATTAGGTCATCTTATTAAAAATGAAAAATGGCTTGGCTTTGAAATAAAAGCCAGGTGCTTCCTATTTAATATCTTGATGCTGTTGCAGGAACATAGAAGCAAGATAAAAAAGCCAAAGTACAACTATAAATACTCAAGGAAAGAGCAACATGAAAATATTTGCTAAGTACTCTAAGTAAAAAGAGTTAGTCCAAGGAAACAAACCAAGCAACAGAAATGTTATGTGCTGTTTTGGTTTAAACCTAGACTTACCTTTGAAATCAGAGTGACAGGCATGTGTCTAATGACTGAAAAAGGCAAATATAGTGCCACTCTCTAAAGGGCAGTACGAGGAATTCCCAGGCTTTTTGAAGTTGGGCTGATTACTCCATAATTATGAAAAAAAAATTGAAAAAAAACCCCATCTATAAAAGAACAGGCTTCCTAAAAGTCAGCTTGATTTCTTTTGAGGACAAGTTAATAGGCTTCTGAGCTCAGGATTAGCTTTAGATTAACCTCAGAAAAGCTTTTTACACAATCTCTTCTGATATTGTCAAAAATGAGCAAAGGTAGTACCATCTCAATGAAGTTATTGTACAGCTGCTAAAAAAAATTCCACAAGACTGTTGGGCTACTGCCAAAAGGAAACGATGCACTGAGTAAAGCTCCTGCAAGAGCCTAAGCTGAGCTCAGTGCTATTCAGCATTTTTCTGAATGACTTGAATGATGAAACAGAACACACAGTAATTAAATTTGCAGATAATATCAAGCTGGAAGGATGCGTGAGGACTGTGGAGGACAGCATTAAAATTAAAAACTTATCTAAACACCTTGAAGATACAAATAAGATATCATTCAGTGAAGACAAGTGCAACATATTCTATTTATGTAGAAATCATCAGTTGCACAAATACAACACAGGGAACACCTAATTACACAATAATTAATTAGAAAAAAGATGTGGAGGGTGAAGGGTTACAAACCGAACACGAGTCAATATTTTTTCTAACAGAATTACCCTTCTACTAGGGCACGCGATGAAGATGTCACACATAGGATATATGGAGTAGCCCTCAGCAAGCTACAGCCTGAGGCTGGAGCACTGTGTGGAGTTTAATACACCAAACATCATGAAAGATATGTCAGCTGGACCACGGAGAGCAGCAGGAATGATCAGAGGTTTGAAAACACATTCTGTGAGGAAAGATTGAGAGAAGCGGGTTTGCTTAACTTAGCCAAGACTCCAGGAGACATAACAGCAGTTTTCAAATAACAGAGAAGTTTGTCAAGAAGTTACTCTCACTACATGTTCTGCTAATATGTTTAAATTGCAGTTAATATTGGAATATTTAAGGACTATCTGTGGCCCTTGACTTCTCAACATTCTTTTTTAAACCTCCATTGAAAGCAAGCCCATAAAAATCTAAGAAAAACAACAAAAATATCACTATAATTATTTATTTTAAAATTTATATTAAAGGGTAAAAAATCCCATTATTTTAGGGGAACTTCAGAAAAGATCAAGTTACCCATAAGTTACCCAAAATCAGTTGTCATTTTTAGGCTAAACAAGGGTTCACAGACTTAAAAAGGGAAATGATTGCAATTACTGCAGTTGGCAATCGAAGCAATGACACGTTTGAGGGAGTGAGTGACAGATTCTAGATATTCTGATCATTTTACTGTCATCTATCTGCCCATTTTAAAAGTCTACACAAAATATCAAGAGTACATTATGGAGGGAATTTAGGCCAGAGCTTGTCCAGATAAAGTATTAACTAAGCAGATGGCACTGATAATGAAGCTAGATTATGAGATGCTGTGCACAACAAAAGATAATTAACCAGCTGAAGGATCCGTGAAACAACATATAAGGACTTGAAGGCAGAAAGGTAGAAATGAGCAGCAGTTTGAATTCTTTGGATGTCGGATGCCAAAGAGCTGGACAGTATGACGTGCTGTTCGGTCATCTGTACAAAGAGCATTGCATTCAGGAGAACACTCAGGGCTCAGTCAGTCAGCGGCTGGACATGGTACAGTTTTAAGTCTGGTCTTGAAAAACAGGATCAGAAACTGATTCTGGAGTGGCAAGCAGTGGCTTTTTGGTGACCAGCTGCACCTTGGGGTGACAGGAGCCCTGGAAAACCCAGAGTGGCCACAGGCAGCCACTGGGAAGCAGCCAGCTCTGAAAATCTTAACCTAAGAATCTTTCAGCAAAGTGTTAAGAATGAAAACCCTGGGTTAGTTCAGCAGCGTGCTCACTTCACTCTGGTCAGTATATTGAGTCTGCTGCCTTTTAACTCCGCTTAAGTAAAGCTAACTGAAGCATCCCTTTCCCTTCATTTTATGGCAGACAAAATGGGAAGGCTCATCTCATTGTCATTCATCTATGATGTTGTCCCGTGTTAATTTCCTCTTACCCCTGTCTTAAATATCCTCATGTTTACTTCTCCAGGAATTGTTTTTGTATTTCTTCATCAGTTTAGTTGCTCTCTTTAGGACCTTTTCTATTACTTCATATGCCATTTGAGATGGGATGACTGAGATTGAACACTTTAATGCAGGCAAAGGTGTACTATAAATTCCTGTAATGGTACTCGTTTTGTCCTAATACAATCTAACATCTCAATTTCTTTCTAGACTGCACTGAACTGCAGCCTTCTCTATGCTGTTCCCTACAATGACCAAGTATTTTTCTCAGAGTTGTTACAGCTAATTTAGAATCTATTAGGTAGTATGATTAGTTCCAATTGTCCTTCAGAATCAGTTACCATCAGCTGTCTACTCTGAAGCTCACCTGTCATTTGTTCCTAGATGCTCGATCACCGTTTAATCCTTCTGCATTCTTTGTATCTCCTCATAGCTAACAAGCCCCATGTAATTTCACCTTGCCAACAGAAAAAAAAAAAAAAAGTACTATTTATTCCTTTTCCAGATAACTTGCACAAGTTCCAGGTGGGTCCTTACATTAATCAACGATTAATCTTTTTCCCAAGTCCTTATTTCTTACCTTCTTATAGCTCCCTAATCCACAAGAGAACTTTCTTTTTATGCTGAGATAATTCTTTTTTTAGAGAGGCTTTGCCCACATAAACGACATTTACTATTGTAGCTACAAGATTTCCTCTCTTCAAGTAATGAAAGAATTCTAATAGGCTGCAAAGATAATGTTTTCCTTAACAGAAACTATTTTGATTCATTCCTTGATAACAGTTTTATCAAAATGCTTCATAAAACTCCATACCAGCATGATCTCTACCTTTCTTGACGGTACTAGTCACGAGGCTGAGATTCACTCACTCAAACCATTTGTACTCCCTATATCCTCCCCTCTTCGCTTTATCTATTTGCTTTATCTTTATATTCGCCTTTCACTTACATTTTCAACTATTTGAGAACGGCTTTTACTCTTTTTTTATACGTGGACAGTGTATAGCACAGTAGGACTAGAGCCCACACATACACAAAGTACCTTAAAAAGACACTAGTGACTTATTGCATGGAAAACGTTTCAAATAAAGTGATTTACTGCTTATCAAGTGCAAACAGACATTTCTATCTCTTCTACTCAGGTACTTCTCTGCTTAGTCCTGCTACTAATAAAAAAAATCCTTTTCTTTCCCAGTGATTTTCTAACATCAAGACCACACTGATCCAAAAGAATGCTTTTCTTAGATTAACTCTACTGGATACACAAGAAATTAATCTGGAGACCTCTGCCTATGCAGCTACCATCCTTAGACTTAAGATGGTATCAATGCAGACAATGATTTTTCTTATCTCCACCTTGGAGTAAGTTTTCTCCTTTTCCCAAGAAGTAATTCAGTAAAAAAAGTGAGAAAATTCCATCATCTTGGTACATGCCTCTCCGCTGTCAATAGTGACCTGCTTGTTTGCAGAATTAAATGATGCTTTAAGCATCTTTACCGAATAAAATGCTGTTTCCACGCATTAGCAAAGAGCCTTAGCTGATCAATTATTGACACTAAACACTCGTAGGGATTGCACCTGGCCACAAAGCTCCATCAGACCACTCTGTTGCACATGAGGAACAACTAGAACAATTAGTTCACAAAATTACTGTTTAGTGGTAAATAACCAGCTACGGTAGATTATTACAATCCCCTGCGTGACTATATTGTAGTAGTGGGAAGAGTAAAGGAGAATGCAACAGAGCAGATGTCCAGGGCATGCCTGGCGGATGACAGCCAAATCAGTCACAATCATAAAACTCAGAGAGTTTAAAATTCTTTGCTTCCTAGTGTAGACATGGCTTTAGATGCTGTTCTGTGGTGCTATGAACAGAATATCCACAGTCAGAGCTAGCAGCCAGCTTCCCTCCTGGGGGACTGGAGGCTTGCAGTGCAGTTGACTGTTATCATGTCAGGAGCTGACAAGGAACTCCGCTCGGCAGTGACAGTTACGAAATCTATTGTTCAGTCCACAGACTGGATCAGTGCCAAGATGAATCACTCCACTTCTCATCTCTTAGTGTCTGCAGATCTTTTAAGTGTTATACAACAGGCTATTGTGGAAGGAAAAAAAAATAGCACTGAAGAAGAAATGAAATAGCATCTAATGAAACGAGACCATGTCCAGTGACTACAACATTCAGTGTAGTCTTGAGCTTTAGACCACTGTTCCCAACAGGCTTGTTACAAAATCTGGAATAAGAGGCTTCAAATACAGAGAGACGTTGGGATCGTAATTGATCAGTTCTACCAAAGATCCCTAAAAGCTTTAAATACAATGGTTTCTTCTAAGTATGTCAGTGTTAAATGAATTTAAGAAAATTAACCCATACATGCAAAAAACAAAGATAAAAATCTACATCATTATATCAATTGACATATGACTGATTGAGATTGTTTATGATCATACCGTAAACACTAGAATCTGGTTCTGTAAGTGACCTTGAGAGATTGTCTAGCCACATCTATTCCTACACAATAGCAATGTGTAACACTCAGCATTAACAGTTCAGAAAAACTTAGTCACTGCTTATGAAACCACAGGTTTTCACACAAGTATTTCATATATTTTTCAGAATAACTTTTACTTGAATTCTGATGAAGCATCATATTATTCTCTATAAAACTACTGGGAAATCGGCAATAACAGCTTAACAAGGTAAACGTTTACAAAGTCTCCACTGAGTAAAGCTTACAACTCATAATTCATGTAAAACCAAAAGCTCTCTCAAATAATTTCAATATGATCTTCATTTTAAATGAAGGATAAGTGTATGCCAGCTCTGTTCTCACACGTATTGTTTGTGTCACAAAAGGGTAAGTTAAAAGAGATCTGGAAGTGCTGACAAGATGCCAGAGTCAAAACTGATGTGGCATTTACTTTCTAAGCCTCCATTTTCAGAAATAGCAGCTTTGAACTTCACCTTCTGGGGAAAAGTGCTCGTGCTTATTCTTAACATAAAGATAAATGATTCTTGAGGGAAAATTTCAAGAAAAGCCATAATCATATGTTTTAGTTAGCAAGTGTAGGAATTGTATCAGGCACTTAACAATGCCCTTCTATGCATTCATCAGACCAGAGATCGAAGTTGCTGCAGCAGCCTTTCCTCTAGATGACAGCATCTAGACCTACGCCCAAGGCAGGAAGGGAGCCACAAATGCAGTGTACAATCCCTCCTCAAGACATGACACTAGATTTTCAAGACAATGGTATAACTTTGAAATTACATACACTCTGTGTATTATCAGTAAATTTGAGCTGGACCTTAGGCTGCAGTCTGGACTCGACACACAGCATGCACGCACTTTGTCTCAGCTGGACAGAGGAAGATCAAACACGATCTTAAGTTAAAGCTCTGAAAGACATTTCCATAGCTCACCTTACTGTTAGCACTTACTGATTTAAATAGCAATAATATTCAGCCTTTATGCGAGTTTTCACCAGTAGATTTCAAAGCATTTTACAAAGGAAGTCAATGATATTATCACCATTTTACAGCTGTGAAATTTGAAGTAAAGGCAGGTAAAGTGCTTTGTTGGGTCACCCAGGAAACAGTGGACTGAAGGAAAGGCACATTAAGTCTGGCACATGGAGGGTGTGAAGAGGAGGACAGCACACTACAAATGCAGGTTGTGGAAAGAGGTGCTAAAGGAACATGAGTCCCTGAAAGAGCAAAGGAAACAGAAAGGTAAATGTGGAGATAAGGTTTATACGTAAGTAGAAGCTTAACAGGGAAATCGGGAACAGTGCAGTAGATAGGAGTAGATATGAGCAAAAGGAATTATCAGAGCCGGTGAAAAGGGGTAGCAAGCGGGGTGCGAGAGAAAAAAAATGTAAAAAGGAGCTCTTTGCTATGGACCATAACAGGTCCTGAAAGGCCAGGGAAGAAGAGGCTGTAGCAGTCCAGATAAAACCAATACATGTGTCAGCAAAAGAGGGTTGAAGTTGTGCTCTGACCTGTGTGACACAAGGTTGTGGGGTTTTTTTTTTAACTTCAAGCTGACACTGATGCTGCAATCTACACCGAGGCCTTGCTGAGTGTGAAACAAAGGAGTCGATTTGCTTTTCATGTTTCCCTTCTGCTCTACGTAGATTTTTCTCCAGGGCAGTTTTCTCTTTTGCACTGATTTATTCTCTCTCCCATCACGTTTTTTCCCCTATGCTGCTCCTTAGCATCAAGTTCAATGTTCCTTCTCAGATTTTGTGAGAGTACCTCCCTCCCTGGACAGTACAAGGTTTTTTCACTTGAATTGATTTAAGCTTTAGTTTTGCAGTGAGATATTTTTCTTCTTTTCTGCATTCCTACAACCAACACTTCTGCCCTTTACCTCAATCAACATGATAATGGCATCTGTGCTGCTATGCGCAAACCGTCTAGCCTTTATGTCAGGATGGTTTGCCGATAAAAACAGAGCAACAGAGAATTCATCCATTTTAGATGCAAAAATATGGGGAAATTTTCTCTTACGCTTTATCACTGACCATGCCTGTGCATTTCCTGTACCGATCTATATCAGTTTAGGAATGAACAGAGTATGAGAGAAATGCCCTGGCACAGCAGCAGTTTTATTCATATTTGGGCATTTCTTCACTGCCAGAGAGCAATACATAGGTGTAAGATCCCATAATTGCAACTGCAGTTGGGGAGTGCAGTCATTTACCTATGAAAGCTTGTGTGCCCATATGTATGTGGTACACAGCTTTAATCAGTACAAACACACATGGATTTTAGACCTTAACATTATGTAGAATACAAGTCCAAATCTCTGAATTACCTATGACTCAGAATTATCAAAATCCTGTCCCACTTGCCTGTAGCTGTGATGCATCCCCATCTTGTCCTTCTCTCTCCCGCCTATGTGCAGATAACCCAAAGATTGTCATTGACGGTGCCAAGTACATTTCAGGCACCTGGCACATTTAATGTGTTGACTTGTATGAGGGCTCTGCTGACTGCCAAGTCCGCATGTCTTTGTTTGGGAGAGTGAGTGTCTGTTCTTACCTGTTAAAAGTTTAATGTGCTTTTGAAAACAGCTTTTCTCTGCCACAGATCAGTGTGTCTTCTTCCATGCGCCCTTTAGGAATCACAAACCCAAACTAGTAAGATGCTATATTTGTTTTTAGGGTATTTAATATTTCAGACCTATCCCATTTTTTGAAGCTCAGCCTGACGGGAATTTAGGAATACAATCATAAAAATAAAGTATTGCTAGTATGTGTAAAAGATCACGTGTTCCTGAAACATGATGTTTCTTCTCATGGCTGTTAAGCATTATTGATATTTTTCTGATTAGTATCTCCTGAGACCTTCTCAAGGTCTTCCATCTTGCACGTGTATGAGCATTAGGCAAGTCATCCCACTATGTCCTTTTTGGTGTCACGCAGTATTTTTTGTAATGACTATTCACATATCCTACATGTTTTAATTTGTTTCCGTCACAAATGAATTAAAGCTCTTGTAAATTGATAGCCCTCTGAAATGCGATTTTACAAACAGCCTTTCTTCAGGGGAAAAGAAAATCATAAAAGGAAAATCTTTACACTCTTCTGCAACAGTTTCATGGACTAAAATCCACTGAAAACTTTGTTAAATATGTCCGTCACCAGACACAGGGGTAGCTGAGAAACACACTGACACTAAAACATTTTTGCACATAATTCCTTGAGTAAGTGCTTGAAGAACCATGGCTCCCCATCAAGACCCAATTCTACAGGGCTGGACTTGGCTTTGTAAGTAAGCTTCATGACTGAAAAAACAACAAGCAGGGTTCTGTTCCTAGCTACATAGTAGAGTCCTTGGGGGGCTTTGGGCAATCTGCACACAACCACATTTTCAGCTAATCGAGTAAATACTCACTTTAATTTTTACATTTAACTTGGAACATCCTGTATCTGTTTTTCAATTTATTGATGAATTGGCATTCCTGCTAAGGTCCCGTAAGAGCTCCGGACTTCCCACAGTGCATCTCAGGTTAGCTGCTTCACTAGTGAAATCTCTTTCTATATCATCCTTTGCATCACCTGCCTTACATCTTTTTCCAAGTGATGAGTTGAAGAGTCAGTATTTAACATCAGTGAAGCACAAAGATCTTCGGGAGGAGCTTTCTCTAAAAAGGGAAGATATTAATCCAACTCTAGGAAAGTTATTCCTTCTACTATATGGTAAAAGATAAGTTAATAAGTCACAAAAAAAAAAAAAAAAGAAAACCACAATGTAACACTATTATTTGGGAACCAGCTGCAGATAAAGCCTAGGACAGTTTCACATAGACATTGTCCGCATCTCCTGGGGCTGCTTCACATTACTGGGGAGTCACCTCTGAGTAAAGTCGTTCCCTTCCATACGTCAGACAATCTACATCCAGGAGATATACATTTTAATGAGAGTAAATAATATCTTCTCACACAGCTTGTGCTATCAAACTCTTTTATGGATGAGAAAGCAAACCGCAGTACTTGCAAAATGTAAAAGTAGGAAACCAAATAGAGGCAGTACCTCCTCAGATGTGTAGTATTTTTTAAATTACATCAATATAGCTGAATGATTAGAGAGGAATCTAAAACAGTAAATTCCTACATATAGCTATTTTGATTTGCAAAGAACCACAACATCAAAACCAGATCTTGTTTAACTTGACTGTTGAAATGGTCCATTGTGGGGATTTTTGTTTCTCAAAAGTCCTTGGGCTCCTTTCATGTGAAGTATTTTGGATCAAATAAAAAGATTAAGACTTAGACAAATGTTTTCACAACACCTAGATCTTCTGAGCTTCCCAGATATAGAAAGAAATTAAATAAAATACACCACAATTTGAACCTAAATAATTAAATCAAATCTTTGACTCATATTGTGAGGAAATACTGATACTTCTGGCAAGCACATGCGACAAAATCAAGAAGCTTTTTTAAATTCATATGAAGAAAATAATATCAAGGCACTTCCAAAAAATGTCACTTGCAATTTCTTATATGAAGTCCTCAAGAATGGCCATCCAAACAATATTTATGCCTGAAGGTAATGAGCAGGAACGAATAACACAACTTCTAAAATACTGCTGTGCCTTTACAGCTGTTCATGTATTTTCTTTTCACCAGCACCACACATTTCTGACATACACATAAATATCCATTAAAGAAGCTTAATAAATGGGGCAGCATGGACAGCTTTCTTTTGTGCATATTTCACTACCAACTCACCAAAGGCAGATCAGAAATTAAGGTTTACTTATATCATGATTTAATTTAAGAGCAAGTTATGGAAGACTGCCAGCTACATCTGCTCATTAACAGGCTGAAACACCCTCTGTTGGATTCCATTGCCTTTTCTTCCAAGAAATCCCAGGAGGTGATTCTTGTGTGTTTGTTTTCTACTTCATTTATATGTCTCCCTCCATTACAAAAGCATTGTGCGATACACACGGGTGTTTGCCATATATTACCGCCAGTATTTCCAGACCTTGTTTTCCAACTTTCTGAAGTAATTAGTGAATCTCACAAGGTAATGCACACAAGAACACATCTCTTCAGCTGTACAGTTCTACAAAATAGGAAAAGTTTGGATTTAATAAAACAATTTAATAAAACTTCTCAGTGACAGCTTGTCTGCTTAGGGCTGTGAGGATCAAGAAAAGAGCATTGTTTTAATACTGAAAACGATACTTTTAATGAAAAAGCTGATACGCAGGTCTAAAAATGAACCTATATAGGGGACTTACAGTAAGGACATGTATCACTGAGTCTGCGGTGCATAACAAAGCATGAGGAGAATGATGTATACTGTCATACTGTGCAAACCCAAGAGATCAAAAATCACTCTGTTGTTGCCTCAGTTCAACTCATACTCACAGTTGAAACAACTCACGTTCTAAAATAACTCAACATTTTTAGAAAGGTATTTTTTTCAGTTAACTTCTATCTTTAGGTTCCCTCTGCAGATACGAAGATTCTGTATTTACAATCAATTAAGTACATATAAACCATCCTAAAATAAACTGAAAAGGTCTTTGGAATTATGTTTCGTATTTAGGAAATCAGATACAGGCTGAGACAAAAAATCATTGCAAAATTTCTCTTTATATATATTAATTACAGAAAAGTAAAATGAAGACATTCAATCAGCCACATTATTAATAGTTACCTCTAAGCCTAAAAGAACTCACATTTTGTCTGTCAAAATCCTGAAAATTATTTTTTTTCAAGTCTTCAAATACTGTGCAATGGATTTAAATCCATTAAAGGAAGATTTCATTTCAGATCCATAGCATTATATTCAAGTCATCCAGCGATATTTGAAAATTTAAGTCTGTAGTACTTTCAAAACTGATTACTTTAATGGCATTTTAGATAACACACACCAGCTGTTTGGAACTATCTGTCTACATCAGTGTCACATCAAACTAGTCTTTCTTCCTACATCAAGATTTTGTGACTCTAAATGGGAATCACTGGGTTATTTCCGTCATTCACACTTTTAGTGCTGTGCTGTTATTCAGCATTTAAGCTAATGAATAAATAATAGCTATTTTCCCTATTTTTCCGAAATTAAACTTTACTTCACTTGGTCCTGTTATTTCAGTTCCACTGAGAGGAAAACAGATTCACCAGTGGGTATGTTTTCTGAATTTAAACTTTGCAATAAGTCTACGACGCTTCCCCAGCAAATGAGTGTATTATGCCAACCCTAGCACGACATGCAAGAAACAGCAGAGGCTACTTTCTCTGTTTGTCCCAGACCAAGCCTATTTTATGACTACAAAGGAAATATTCAGGTCCAAAGGATCAGAGAGACACTATGTGCCAACTATATGACAGATCTTCACATTTTATTTATTCTTTCAGCTGTAAATTCTCTTGCCTCAGCATGTATGCCAGCTACTCACCTGAAGAGACTAGGAAGGAACAAAGCCTATGTACACCTTCCAGCTTCCCAAATCCCAGCATACCTCTGTAACCTGATTCTCTCCAGCCCACCAAGAGGGAGCCTGATGGGGGGGTGCCTGTATATTTGCTTCCTTGGCCTACTGGAGAGACCAACAGTAACAAACTGGAAATATGAGAGATGGGAGGGAAAAGTGTCATGTAGGGGCAGCACAGCAAGTGCTACGTCCTGTCAGCTCACAGGCTTCGCCGTACCAGACAGCCAGGGTGACTACACAGAGAAGGGCACCACTAACCTGCCACCATCAGAGAACTTGTCCCAAAAATGTAATTACTTGTTACCGAGCGCTTACAGTAGGTGTAAGGAAGTTACAGCAGGTGACCTACTTACAGATTCTCTAAGTGACAGGTAAGGTTTGCTCTTCTGGAGGAGGTGAGAGAGTTTTCTGGGCCCTTGTGACTCAACAGTCCTACAAAAGTGTGTGGACAAGGTACTGTGTTACTCAAGGCATGTTTTGTTCACTTCTCATAAAACTCATTTTTTAGAATATTCCTCCCACTTGCACAAAGTTCGGAAACAAATTTACTGAAACCTATACAATTTCTTTTTCCCATGCAAAAAGACTGATATTTGCCAGGGATGCTAAGAGAAGTAAGCCATTTTCCCATCTTGTACCTATAGGAACTCCCCCATCCAGAGCATGTGCTTTTCAAAGGCTTCTCAGGAAGCCTTTCTCCTCTGGTGCTGGTCAAAGCAAGAAATGCTTCACCCATCTAAGCTATACCTGTCTGTATCTTCCACCTAAACGCAGAAATCAAATATCTGGCAAATCTTGATTCCCTTCTACTGAAAATAGAATAATCCCTGTGGGAACTGGAAAAAAATTCTTCAAACTGGATAGGTACAACCAATCAGAATTAGCCAAAACCACCATCAGAGAGGGCACAGATCACTAGAAGAAATCCTTGCCCTGCAATCTGTGAGAGGGAACTTCTTCCTTGTTCTGTTAATAAAAAGACCTGCTAGTGCTGCCATTTATATAGCCATGCCCTTATCCAAGATTAATCATGCAATTTTGTGTTGCATCTATGATTAGAATGAATATTTTCAGATGCTACCTGGACCTTCCTCCTGTGAGTTCAGCTCTAAGCATCAACTTCTATGGGTGCAGCTAGTAACTGCTGTGACTGAAGTGCTACAAGTGAGCGCTTAGAAGAATCTCAGCTAGAGACTGTGTAGTTTTTAATTTAAGTTCTAGGTTGGATCCCAAATAGGAAAGGATATTTTCCAGTACAAATGGAAGTATGTCCTTTTCCTGGATCCCCTGGCCTCCCAAGACTTACAACATTTAGGACCAACATCTTGTGAGAATATGACGTTACAATTACACTTCATTCATGTTAAGCCACAGCCTTTATGTTCATCCTCAAATCTTACTGCTCTAACCCTAACCTGGTTCTAAATTTTCGCAAAAGATATTAAGGGATAGGCTGGTCTATCCCTGTTGAATATGGAATCTTTGAATACTGTATAGGGTTTTATTTTAGCTTTCCAGTTGCAGAAACCATGAAAGCAAGCACATTTGATAGCTACCATTAAAGCTATATCCTCTACAAAGTGTTACTCAGTACAGTAAAGATGAGACAACACATGCCTAAGAGATATCATAAAGCATTTTCATAGAAGGTCATCCTTTGACACCTTCCTGAATTGTAATGAAACCAACTTCCTTTTGCTGTTTTCACTAAACTTGTCACGTGATTAGTTTTCTCCTAAAGTGATTCACAGACAGATGATTTGATCAGCTGCTGTTTTCATGCAGTACAGAAAGATTTACCTCCTCTCTCCATGCTGTGCTACAGCATAAGTGGCAGAAGTGGCACCCATGCCACCTCTGAACTGTGCCAGCATCCTCCGGACCAGAGGAATCCTGCAAACCCAGGTGCTGGTGGCATCACTGGCTAACTGCAAAGCCTGGACATGGAAGAACATCACTGAGAAACCAAAATTCTTTTGTCTGGTGCTGGTCAAAGCAAGAAATGCTTCGGATGCCAAAAGCTAAGTGCTCTCCCCTAATACAACATAGTAAATTTTTCTTAGAACAGATTTTTGCTCCTCTGAGGATTTTATTTACCTTCCTCTGTTTATTTAGTGAAATTCTCTCCTAGGTGCATAAATTATAGTCACACAGGCATAGGATAACAGTTCAAAGGCAAAAGAGTGTCAACAAATAAATATTAATGCTTTTAGGGGCTTCCACAGGGTTTTGGCTTTGTCGTTTCTATGTAATCTAGGGTGACTACATCTGGCATCACACCCAAATGTGTAATGCCCAACACTAGGAAGCAGCTAGTTTTTGTTTCACCCTTTTCCTTTACGCTCTAGCATTACACCTGATTTTCCATCACAGCCTTTGCACGGCAGCATTCATCTCTTCACCCGTATGCACCAGCAGGACACAGCTGTTTGTTCTCAGAGATGCAGGAAGCGCAGTGACAGAGCCCTACCAGCAATTCCCTGTTGTTCCGAGGAAAATGGTGGGGTGAAAGATTTGCATTTTTCCTAAAGCGAGACCCCCGAGCAGCTCGCTGGCAGTTCATGATACCCGTTCCTGTGCCATGGTCCGTGTTGACTGCAGCTTTGTCTGCAAAACCTTGGGCAGTTTTAAAGGTTTGGAGCAGCGTTTTCATGGAAGCAGTTTTCATGGAGCCTTTCATCTCTGGGGTGGCTGGAGATGGCCCTCTCTTGGGTTTGGGGGTTTCACATACAGTGACCCATTTCTCCAGCCAGACCCACCTCAGTCAACCCCGGCTGGCCCTGGGCAGAGCCCACCCAGAGAGCTGGGCCCCCTTCACCACACACACGAGGGCAAGTCGTGTCATCAGCATCACCCTGTTCCTCGGGTTTCCTCCCCAGTTTGCTCCCACCTCAGGGGCACTAGGTCAGGCGCCACAACTAACAACGCCTGCTGGCGACCGGCCCGGCCTGGGAACGCAGGGACGGCGCAGGCTGTGGAGGCGGAACAGTTACAGCGGTTCCTTCGAAACACAGGCCGGGCGCTCACACTGCCCCACGGCACCGCCGAACGAGCCGCCCCGAGCCCGCGGCTCAGCGCGGGGCGCAGGCTGCCCCCTGGCGTCCCGCCCGCCCACGCGCGGCCCGCTCCGTTCCTCCGTGTGTCGAAGGCTTTTGCCGGCCTCACTTCTCGCCCCTCCCACAGACAAAGCCCGTCTTTGCCCCCACCTGAAGCGCCGTCACCGGCTGCGGAGCTGCTGGGAGCAGCGGCCGGGCAGCAGCCCGGAGGCGGTGGGGAAATGTGCCTGTGAGCGAGGCGGGCTGCCCAGGCCTCGCGTCAGAGCTCCCGCCCCTCGCTCGGTTTTTAAATACGTCTCCTGCTCTAGAGGGCGGAAAATCAGGGAAAGGATAATATATTCTTTGTCATCGCTTGTAATCAGCCGCTGTCAGCTCCGAAATAAGAATCTAAACCGCAGGGAGCAGCCTGCTGCCCGAGGCGCCCGTGTCGTTTCAGCCGGCGGCTGGTGCCCCGTGTCCCCGCGTGTTCGGGCACAGCGTGCTCAGCCGGCGGCTCGTACCTGCGGGGGATTTCTCAGGGGACCGTTCCTAAGCTGTTTGATCAGTATTAGGAAGGAAGGAATAATTGCGTTTGGTTTTACACACTATGAAAAAAATTGCTTCCTTTCGTTATTACGGCAGGATAGAATGGAAAATACTTCATGTCTATTTTTAGAGAAGATGGTTCCTGTCAGCCTCAACTCAACTATCAGCTTTCAGAGGAGAAATCACAGTGCCCCTGTCAGAAGTTGGGGACTCCAGAGCTGGACACAGCACTCAGGTGAGGGCTCACCAGAGCAGAGCAGAGCCACAGGATCCCCTCCCTCGACCTGCTGGCCATGCTGCTTTTGACGCAGCCCAGGATGCGATTGGCTTTCTGGGCTGCACGTGCACGTTGCTGGGTCATATTCAGTTTTTCATCTACCACCTCTCCCAAGTCCTTCTCCACAGGACCCCTCTCAAGCCACTCATCACCCAGCCTGTATTTCTGCTTGGGATCATCCTGACCCAGGGGCAGGACCTTGCACTTGGCCTTGTTGAACCTATTGAGGTTCAGGGCCCTGTCAGGTCCCTCTGGATGGCTGGATCTCATCCCTCTGGCATGCCCACCACACCATACCACACAGCTTGGTGTCATCAGCAAACTCGCTGAGGGTGCACTCGATCCCACTGTCCATATTGCTGAAAAAGATGTTGAACAGTGCTGGTCCCAATACCGACCCCTAAGGAACGCCACTCATCACTGGTCTCTACTCGGACATCGAGCCATTGACCACAACTATTTGAGTGTGACTATCCAGCCAATTCTTTATCCGCTAAGTGGTCCATCCATCAAATCCCTGTCTCTCCAATTTAGAAACAAGCATATCATGAGGGACAGTGTTACTGGAGTGGTCTCACCTGCTCCTGTTTGGTTTTGAATGCCCCTCAAAAACAGGGAGGCCTGTTAGTAATTTGTCACCGTGTATTGAACAAGCAAAACCAGTTGCAGTGCAGAAAGGCCACACCTGGGACGGTGGCCAGAGCCAGTGGGGTGGAGCAGGTTTGTCCCTGTCCATGCCCAAACTCAGATCACAGGAACAGGAGTTGAGTCACCTGGAACCAAGGATAACTCCCCTGCAGCGATCTGAATTTCTGTTTAAGCCAGCACCTGTGCGAATGCAGACACTGGGGGTGATGGGAAAAGCAGCACAGTCACAGCTCTGGCAGCTGGCAGTCCCCTGGCTGACAGTACAGACATAGTCAAAGCCAGCAGTGAAAGTCAGCAATCGGTGAATAGGCATGAGGCCAACATACCCTGCTTTCAGTGTTTGGTAGAGCTTATTTTCCTTCAAACTGAGAATTCCAGGGTTGTTTGGCAACACAATTATGTGCAACATCACCTGAGCATGTTTAAGAGAATGGTGGCTAGAGGAGCTCCCACATGTTACATGATTATCTTACAAGCACTGCCAAAGGCTGGTGTTTTGCAGGAGGGGACCTAATGCCACATGTACTCTACAGATCTCAGCGCAGAGATGGTTCATAAGAATACACTGGAGGTTGCTTCAACTCCTGTGAGCTCCAAACATCACAGATAGCTCCGCCTTGGCTGTCTCATAGCACATTTTGGTACAGGAAACTATCCAATGCCATGGCAGGTCTTCCTAACATCAGTATTGAAAAGGCAAAGTACACTTGCTGTCCAAACTGGGAAGGATCAGCCAGTTTGCAAAGGAAACTAATGGTACGAAGAAGCACTTTACACAGTTATATTATGTCTGTGCGAAGCAGGAGAGCAAGTGTGCCCTGCACTGTGCTGCTGTGACAGAGAAGCATCTCACAGCAATAGTGTGAGCAGGAACACAGCTATCACATAGAGGAGACTCCTGTACAGGTCGCTCGCACGCAGCACCACAAACCTGGATGCCAATGTTACAAGCACCACCACCAGCAACTGCTGCAAAGAGTTTGACACAAATCATCAGATGCTTAACAACTAGGTTATTAGATCAGATTTCATTTAACCATGAAGCTGGTTAGGGGATTAGAACTGGAAGATTAAAACCTTTTCTCATTGGAGATTTTTTTTTTAGTCAAGAGCCTGTAGCTGAGTGGTAAATAAGGTTTAGACCTGTTAGCAGATTAAGTGTTCTGCTCTGTTCCTAAATTTATCCTTAAGGCAATTAACAGTTCTCAAGGTCTGAACAGTGGGGATATACATGATTTTTCTTAATTCTACCAGCTGAAAGACTTTCACCTTACATTGTCACACAACCACTGCTACAGCAGGAGTATGAGATTATCCATCATGATCCATTAGAAGAGTAAACAGCATAACAGATTAAAAATGTGTAACAAAAAATTTTAAATCATGCCAAGAATGGGGGCTCTTTGGATAATTTTTACTTTAATTTGTCCTCTTAACTTTCCTGTTAAAATGGATGAAGTTTATGAAGAATTACATTTATAAAGAATAACGAAGTTACACAACAGCAGACTTACTCCACATCCACATTACATTTGTTGCTTCTCAGAAACATGAAGCTGATTGTGCATGGGGTATATGGTGTGACTTGCATAGAGACATATATTTCCATCCTGGAATCCCATGGATGAGCATCAGCACAACCTCGGTTTTCCCAGGTTGGGATCCTGAGACCATTTTTCCTGGCTTCCTCCTTCCACTCTCTCCAAACCTCTGCGATCCCATGTTTTCCTTTTTACGCACATTTTGTACTCATTTTGTCGGCCTCTGCTCCCACATCCTGAGCAAGGAGCACAAATCGAGCAGCGTTTCTAGGTGATCAGCTAGGGCAGACACCGTTATCATGCTTGGACCAAGATGGAAGTTACCGGTTGATATCGTGGCAAGCTGTCATTAGCGGATGGCTCAGCACAGTGCCGTTTTTGGAAGGCAGCTTTAACAGGGTCCAGTGCTCCCAGAGCATGACACTAATATGCTTCATGGACCAGCAATGGGTCACAGAGCAGAGCTTAGGAGGTTCTGCATCACATGGTGACAACAGCCATATTTTGTCTCCCAGATAGTGACCCATAAAGCAATAGCAAGTACAGAAAGCCATCATTACAAAGTGGCCTAATTAGGTTTGCCGTCTACTTGCTTACGGTGTTATGAATCACTGTATATCTTTACGTAAAGCTTCTGCTCTGTGTAGTAATTATAGTCCAAAACCCCTGCACAGTCTGTTCACCTCAAGAAGGGTGAATTACGTTGTTAGCTTTGCAGCTTGAGTGGGAATCTTTCCACGGAGAGAACATACATCCTCTGGTGAGACATTGTCCTCGATCTAGACCCTTAAAGACCCATAGGCAACGAACTACCTGCAGCCAAATTAATGACCTTTCCCAATAAAGTTTCACCTTTCGAGTTTTATAATAAGCCATGGTTTAACTTCCTCATCACTGAAATAGTCAAATGAATATCACTAGTGTCTGCACATAGACATTCCTCCTGACTGGTTGCTGTTCACTCCTCACTTGAAAGGTCTACTAGTCATTCTGCTACCATTGCTGAGTGAACTACACAAGGGGAATTGTTGGGGTTCTTTTTTTTAGTTAAATTATACTTAAATGTATAACTTAATTTCTTGATAACTCTCTTCTGCAAGCTCCTCAAATAAGCATGCAAGCCACTTCATCGTGAGGATGCATTTTTGTTGCTCTTCAAAACACTCATGCCTTCAGGAGCACAGCTTTCCCTCATGAATTGCTCATAAGAGAGGAATGGATACCTGCAAAGTGTCCAGCTAATTTTCTTCTCAAGAATGTATTAGTGAACACCTCTCATTTGTAGCTTTACAGTTGTGCCCCATATTATCAGGAGCTTCTAGTTAAATTTTCATTAATTTCAGCATCATAGAAAAGGAGCTTTAACATTTGAAGTGGGTGTTATGTTGCATTAGGGCTTGTGTACTCATTCTGCCTGAATTATTATTCATGCACAATGAGTTGTAAGAGCTTTTTAAAAAGTAGGGTGTTGCAGCCCTTCCTGTAGAATTCTTGGTGTGTATTTTGTTCTCCCCATGATGTAAGTTACATAATAAACAAAACATACAGTATCTTGCCAAGGCAGGTTTCTCAGTTCATGCACAGATTGTTCCACAAGTCCACTCCGTCTGCCTAAGTAGCTTGTCAGCTTTAAGACTCGCTCTAAACTTATTCTTTTGGATTTTCTCTGGGGCAAAGTTCTGTGCTATGCCTAGAAGGAAGTTTTGCTGTAAAAGATGTTTTCACTGGACCAGGAACACAGACAGCATGTATGTATTTAAATTGCTAGAATTATTTTTTAATTGTGCTATTAATACACCTCATTGACTTTGTGTTCTGTTTTACTGTTTAGCTCAGATTTTTACTATCTTCAGTCTTGTGCAAACTGTACTCACATTTCACAGGAAATTAAAAAGAGGACTGCAGAGTCTGGTTCCTGATTAGCGTTATTTGTTTTCCCTAACCATTGCTGAAAAGGGTAGGAGATAGCAGCCTTCCTGTCCAAATGTCCACCAACAACGTTGTCATCTCATGGTATAGGCTACATGACCCACAGCCACAGAATCAAGATGACAGATGTGTAATAATATGATTTCTGAACCATTCAAACAGTTTCACTGCCAATCTCAGAATAAGACTGTAATGGGAAGCACTTTTTTCCTCCATTTCCTGATGGTTTGTAGAAACTTGCAAAGAACAGTGACAGTGTGAACACAGCATATTGCTTTGCAAATAAGACTGTTATTTCTTAACTACAATGTGCAACAGAGTGACTTCCAGTTTACTTCCTGGATCTGAAAATGTTGCACACACATGGCAAAAATGTAACTGTCTCTACAGTACTTTAATTTCATGCTAAAGAGGTTTTTTCTCTAGAACAGCTTGGTAAGTTGATTGATTATGCCATAAAATATTTAGAACTTGTAACACAATGATCTCTCTGCAACACAAAAATATGTAATCAAAAAATGTTGAGATTTAAATGTTTCTACATGTCAGAAAAATCTTACTAACCAGTTTTAGTCATATTACTTACGCATTCTTTTAAAATTGACCCATACATGCTCTCCTTTTCTTTTATTGAGTATGCTAAAAAAAGGCTGTGTATGAATTTGTCAAATCAATATTAAACCTTTTTTCTTAAGCTATGAAAAATATAATCTATTTCTGCTTGGGAATTATTGCTAGGCAAGCCGATGTTCTGCTGGATGCTGTTAGAGATTTTCAGTGCAGTAAACATTGCTGATATCATTTCACTGACAAATGGATGAGAATAATATAGATAGTTCATAGCCAACTGTTTGAAATGCATTTGTGTGTGAGGGTCTAAGAGGAGTGGGAAATAAAACAAAAGCTTGTAAAGCTTGGTGCCACGTCTAGAGCAGTAAAGAAAGGGGAGATGGAAAACACCAGTTTCATTGCAGAGAAAGGATTGCTGTCTTATACAAGGTCAAACACGTGGAAGAAAAATTATCATCCCTTATTTGAATAAAGTATAAATATTGATTAGATTTAACATAAGAGCCTGGAAATGAAATAATTTCTAAAAATATGTGATATATATTAAATATTCACCCAAGAATCAGAATAATAAGGAGACCAAGAAACAGTCTCGTATGTAAACTGGAACAATCACAGAATTACAAGCAGCCTCCTTGCAGTGTAATCGATCAAAGACAGTTGCACTTAAAGTTACGTGTGTGAACACTACTGACAGGAGCCGTTACTAGCACAAACACCAGAAACGAAGCAGCCATTTCCCAGGAAACTGCCCCCACTGCAGCTCATGACTACCCTCCCAAAGGTGAGTTGGCTCATTCACTTTCTCACTGTAACCCTCCAAAACTTCAGGAATCACACCCTTCATCACCAACAACACTCTCAATGTGCACGTTGCTGCTGTCATGCCCAAGGAGTTATTTTTGTCCTCCTAATTGTAGTAGCAGTTAACTACTCATGTGAGGTGTTCACTGAACACCTGCGACTGACAAAGATGATTCACAACCAGCAACAGGAAGAATAAAGGCCAGGCATATTACTGTTGGAGAAGTGAAAATAAGAAGAATTTATTACCACCTCTGATTAAACTAGTCAATGTATTTTTAAAGTAAGGCATTTTCCAACTGCATGACCTGTCCCTGTGTGGGTCAAGGAGGCACAGGGGCTATCCTCATATGGAGATGGAGAGGAGGAAAAGAAATAAGTTATTTGCAAAAGCGTTAATTGCAGTTAAGACATTAGAGCAGGTATGAGAACTACAGCTCACTTGGCGGGGTGTAACCGGCTAGAAACAATTCCCTAAGAGGTCATGTCATCAGCATGGCAGGTAGTTGTACTGTTATCCTACAGGCATTATCGAAGATACCCATCACAAGTGACATACAAGACATGAACTTCAGTGGATACTAAATAAGGCCATGAAATAAAATTTTGTTTCTTGATTTCCAGAAGCCTTTCTAGCTCAGCCACACTGACTTACCTAGTCTTACTCACAGAAGAGAGTCTCATTTCTGTTGTAGCTGGTGTCTCAAAATCCTAACTAATGCAGACATGGCTATCCTACCTCCAAAATGCTTCTCTAACCTAAATGGTGCTCTGAAAGAAGCATCCTAGATTCGGATACACAGTGAAGAATGACCTTGTCCATAGCTGCTGGCAACGCGGGAGGAGATTCTCATTTTGTAAGGAAACTGGAACGTAGCGTTCCAAAGTTAAACAGCAGTTTCAGGCTGGCTGTCATGGTAAGGGATGGAGGTAACCTTGGTTTTCTAACACCACTGTCCAAAATGTGGTATCCATACTGGCCAACTAAACTTCCACCTAAAGCGTTCCATACTTCCATCTAAACAGACAGAAGCCCAACAAGGGAGAAATGGTATCCTGACCTTTCTAATAACAAGTACAAATTTGGAAGCCCATTTTACCCCCTCATATTCTTTAAACTGCTGCATTGTTGCTGAAATGCGCAGGAAGGGAAAAGGGTTTTCAGTGTAGTCCTACTACACCTCTCACGTACAGACTACAGCTGTTAAGAAGAGACAGACCATTTTTTCCAAGTTTTACAAAACGTGTCCTTAGGCAGTAGTTTCCAAACCATTTAGTCATTTTGAATTTCAAGTCTCATGAAAATGCTTAATTTCCTCCATGAATATTTGATCCTTACCCACACAAAACAAGAAACTTGGACAGGTTTTGCTCACTTTAATCCTTTCTCACCCACTTAACAAGGAATTTGGTAAGGGTGATGTTACCAGAAACTGAGTCAACCAATTAGCAAGACTGTTTGTCTCATGCTTCCACTGAAGAAGTAACATGGGAGATTTGAGAATATTGAAAGAGCAGTAGGGTATGCAAAC
Source organism: Bucorvus abyssinicus (assembly GCA_009769605.1). Classification (NCBI taxonomy): domain Eukaryota; kingdom Metazoa; phylum Chordata; class Aves; order Bucerotiformes; family Bucorvidae; genus Bucorvus; species Bucorvus abyssinicus. The sequence goes on from CM020029.1 coordinate 6,913,037, forward strand.
CGTCTGGGTGTTTTGTCGACTGCAACAGCTTTTGAGATACAGCACAAGGATTTAAAAAAATCTCATTTAATTATTTTGTCTCCCACTGTTGCTGTCACCTTCTATAAACAACTGAATAAAGAAAGATAAACTAGGAAAAGTAAACTAAAGTTAATTGAAGAGGTATTTTTCTTTCTTTCCTACTCAGGCCCGTGCGCATATCATTTCCCTAGGAGACAGCAGACATGCTGTTTCCTTACTCTGCTAATTAGAGACACCATATTCCCCGAGTAGCGTGTTGGAGGTATATTCTCAGCCATTCATTTTTAAAACAGAATGACAGTCACATTTATAACCTACAAGTAACAAGTGCTGATGTAAACACAGGTTATTTGCTCACAGCCACCTTAATCAAACTGGCATTTCGTGCCTTTTCAAAATAAGAACTGTTCCAAAAGAGATGAACACTGAAAGCCTTGGACATGACACCCAAAAAGTTGTAGTAGGTGGAGCTGACAGGAACATTTTTCGGCTGCCACCGAAAGCCTATGGAAGCCTGAAAGACACAAGATCTAACTGTTGTATCTGAATACAACAGAAACATTGGAGTGCCTGGGAATAGACCCCCAAGCAGAATATCTGTACACTATCAAAGGACTGATGAAAACCTACCCAACATATCTGTGGCATGATATGAGGATGTACAGACGAGGAAATATCTAACCGGAGTGTTTAACGACGCCTATCACAAACTGAATAAATAGTGCTGCCAATAAGTGGAATTTTCTGCGTGTTTATGCATGGATAAATAACCAGTTTAAAATTGGGTCATGGAAGATAATAAACAGGAGGAGAATTGATAATACAGTATATAAGGAACTGGGGTATAAAGGGGATGCATAGCTTTCCTCCTTCGGATTTGGGCTGTTAAAGCTCAGTGTGTATCATTTAATCAGCAGATAGTGTTATGTTTATCTATCGTGCCACTCTCGCAAGGAAACCTGTGTGACAACTGTACTATGAAGAAGAGTGTCATAGCTTTACAAGGTTAGGTCAGACTTGAAGCAGGCGATAGGTGCCGGTAGGTGAGCAGGTGCATGGCGAGATACCGTGAGTGGGCTGAGTCTCGAGTGTTTGGAATACCAGCAGCTCCACAGGGACAAGTGTGCCTGAGATTCTGATTAAATCCTCATTATTTTCAGCATTATAGAAAAGGTACTTTTACATCTCAGGTGGGCATTAAGCTGATTCCCTTTGATGACCATAGGCCTGGAGCCTCTGGTATCTTCCTGTGCCCACAATTCCAAGGCGTGTGCTACCATCACCTGCCTGTATTTTCTACATTGTGATTTATTGTGGGGTTGTAGATAATTTCCTCTACACTAAGGACAACTTCTTGTTACTACCTGTTAGGTACAGAAATACATATAACAATAAGCATCAGCACCCAGCTGTACAAAGCTAAGCAAAAGCTAGCTGAGTGATAGATAATGCCCCTACAACCTGGAAAGCTATCGCACAACTGCAGTCCAGGCACAGCCTGGTAAGTCCTGAGGCTTACCACAAAGCCTGTGGTCAGGTACTTGCCATGGCAACACCATATTTACCACAAGGCTACACATGCATGGTTTCTCCTGGACACTGCTAGCTACAGAACGGGGATCCACATGTTTAGATGTCTGAACACTATTTTAATGCTTTTGCCACTTCAAACCACTTTCTCAACAGCAGCCAACCTCTCCATCTTTGATAGGAAGGACAAACACAATGTCTCTCAAATATCACTAATAACCATGCCGGACCCATTAAATGGGAATGTCAGTAAACATGTCGAGTATTCGAGCGGAGTATCACCCTTCACACAACAAACAGAGTAGAGCTGTTCAGGGAGGGCACTCCCATCTCAGAAAAGTGCCCGGTATCTTGCAACATATAATTTGCATAACCAAGAGATGGCAGCACTCCATCAACCATTTGCCTGAAGCATATATTTGAAAATGATTATGCATCTGTAAGTATGACACCTCAGTGTATGAACAACCAGCAGGCTAAAAACAAGGGAATAACAATGGAGAGAGAGCAGTGATTATTATTCTGACGCTTTACAAAGGTCTGGAAAGAGGAAATTCATTCACCAGTGACTTAAATTATTTTTTACCCAACTTATACTAACAATAGGACATAGCAAGTATTTTTTTTTTTAATTTGGTTGTCTCATTCTCAAAATGTGTTTCATAAGAAAACAAAATGACCCAACTGCCCTTTCACCAAAACTTGAGAAGCATTTATATACCAAACATACACTGCCATTCAAAGCACTGTCTCAGCCTTTTCTCAGCAGCTGGAAAAGTTCCCTGGTAATAATCCTAAGGATTAAGGCACCTCTAAAAATTTAATTATGTTTTATATAGATATATACATATAGATATACACACATATATACTGCTGATTGTCCCCTGCAGACTGATGCTGAAACTGGAGGAGTTTAGCATTTCCCAAAAGCCTTCAGTGTCCCATGTCATCCAGCTCACATGTATACAAGAGGTTTGTTAGCAGTGATAATTACCACATTCAGTCCAATATTAGATTCTGTGAACAGTGTATGGCTTCAGCAACAGTCTTCAAACAATGTACGTGAGAAATCAGTAGCATGACTACATGGACACTAGGAGGTGATTAGGAAGCTGGGTAAAAGGCAGATGACAATGAACTGGACTGAAAAGGAAGTTGTTGAACTGAGATGTTGCTGTTGGATGAGGTTTGAGAACAGCTTTATTTAAATTAATGAGGATGTTCACAATTCACCTCTGTTCCTTATTGCTGGAACTCATTTTTTCTAAGAAAAAGGCCAGGTTCAAACAACAGTGATTATATTTCAGAAAAATATGTCACAAATAAATTGCATAATATAACTAAGGCTCCTACTGGGTTTTGCATCTAAACATTATTCTTGCTTTAAAGCATCTGGATTGATTTTCTCCTATTGCAACCCATTTTACTTTTAGTGTATAATTTCATTGATGTTACACTTAATCCAATACAAAAGGAGAATCTGTTTGTTTTCATAGAAAATACTGGACATAAGTTTAGGGTTTGTGTTGGGTTTTTTTTTTTCCCCCCCTCAATGTGACCTTGTTCCTCCATGGTATTTCTGTCTCTGCTGACAATGTCCACCACTACTGCATTCGTTCCTGATATTTCTAATTCTACAAAAGATGATCTTTCTTATAAGTCCAGCGGGTGGATTCAGTTTAACATCTTAAATACTATGGAGCTGGAGTATCACTCAAAAACCAATTCAGTCTTTCATCATAAGATACTCAGTGTAGGAGGTAACTAGAAACTGGAATAGCCAGTATGTTTTTATTCTACTTTTATTCTAACATAACTTGTACATCGTAAGAACAACAATCAGACTACGTGAGACTACAGCTATCATGAGAACAAGTCTCTAACTGATCATCTCTTTTTGTGTTCTCCTAAAGCATAAGGCTGCAGCAGCAACTTTTTCCTCTTTCTCGCATGAATTAATCATGCTGTCTATGAGCTCCAGCGCCACTGGAAGGGTATCCTTGACATCATACATACTACTTAGTTCGAAACACTCCAAGGAACTGAACAAGTCCTCCAAGATTGGAAGCTAAGTTTTTCTGACTCCAACTATTCTGTTCATGGGCCTGGAGTCCCCATTCATTGCATAGTTCAGTACATTTTCAGAGGGTGACAAATGAAATCTCAAGAACATATATTGCAAGGAATTTATAACAGCATGTATTGGGAATTATAATTAACTCCACAGAAATCCTGTCTTATGTGAGTATGCTTTAAAAGAGCAGACAAAATTAAATAACATTCCTGGGGGTAAAAAAATTAATTTTTTTCTCTCTGAGATGATCAATTCTTCTGGAGCTGTTCTTTCACCCACACTGTGATGTGACTGTATCAGAATCAATAATCTATTTATAGATAAAAGGACAAATTTTTTACTCAGCAGTTAGTAGATTTCTACTGCTTTCAGTTGTATTTGGTATTTCTTTTAAGTTGGTTTTATTTTTCTCGAGATAGAAAACTTTAGATAACTACTTTGAAGATAATTCCCATATAAAGCTGAAAGCACAGAAGATAACTAAACTTCAAAACTTTTAAGTTCTGACTTTGGGAGGAAAGGACAGCTCACTTCTTCCATTTGTTCCCAGCACAGGGACCTCAGGGTTCTTCTAGAGCACTGCTGTTCAGCTCATTTTCTTTCTCTAGTTTCATACTTTCCACCCTGTAACTTTGCTTTGGATTCCTTGACCTGGTTCACACCCGCAAGTTGCCCCACCAGTCTTCTGGCCAGCCAATAACAGGTCTCAATTTTTCTCATTTCTGTTCAAGGACTGAATTAAGTTACCCACTCCCGATACACCCGTTTGTAACATGTTTCTATATGTTCTGAAATCCGTATTGCCTACATGATTTGGGGATTGTTTTCCTGGATTTTTATAAAGAAAAAATATAAAAACATGCCATACTGACATTTAACTCTACTCTTTTACAAATAAATTGATGGCACCTTGTAAGTTGTATTCCTACAGTTTTATTCAAAAGAGCAAAACTCCCAATTCAGAAATGCTAAAGGGCAAGGGGCAGGACCACAGCAGAGTTTAGATACAAACTTTTGATGAGTTCAGATTTAAATTTGGGGTGAAATCCGCCAAGGTGCTTGTGTCGCATCTTATGTCACAGGTGCTGGTGTCATTATTTGGGCTGTTTAAATGTATATCATGCTTTGATATAGAATCATAGAATCATTTTGGTTGGAACAGACCTTTAAGACCCAACTGTTATCATACCACTGCCAGGTCACCACTGAGCTATGTCCCTAAGCACCACATCTACACATCTTTTAAATCCCTCCAGGAATGGCGACTCCACCACTGCCCTGGGCAGCCTGTTCCAATGCTTGACAACCCTTTCTCTAATGAATTTTTCCCTAATACCCAGGCTAAACCTCCCTTTCTTACTTGGGAGAGGCCCCCCCCCCCCCCCCCCGCCCTTGCTCCAACCTCCTTTCAGGTGGTTGTAGAGAGCAATAAGGTCTCCACTCATCCTGCTTTTCTCCAGGCTAAACAACCCCAGTTCCCTCAGACGCTGCTCATAGGTGTTGTGCTCTAGACCCTTCACCAGCTTTGTTACCCTTCTCTGAACATGCTCCAGCATCTCAACGTCCTTCTTAAAGCGAGGGGCCCAAAACTGAACGCAGTACTCAAGGTGTGGCCTCACCAGTGCCCAGTACAGGGGGACTATCACTGCCCTGGTCCTGCTGGCCACACTATTGCTGATACAAGCCAGGAAGCTGTTGGCCTTCTTGGCCACCTGGGCACACTGCTGGCTCATATTCAATCAGCTGTTGACCAACACCCTCAGGTCTTTTTCTGCTGGGCAGTTTCCAGCCACTCCTCCCCAAGCCTGTAGTGTTGCAGGGGGCTGTTGTGACTCCAGTGCAGGACCTAGCACTGGCCTTGTTGAATGTCATGCCACTGGTCTCAGCTCATCAATATATGTCTCTGAAGTTAGTTCTGCTTTACAACAATTTAAAGACCATCACAGTTTCAGAGCAGCTTTTGATGAGATTTAAGACCAGGGTAAACTCAAATCAGTAGGGATACAGATGTGCTTAATGCTAAGCGCATGTACGGACATTTGCCTGCTAAAGAAATAAGTGAATGGATAAGAAAGATGTTTTGATCATGTTTCAAGAAGAAAAACACGTTTTCATTATTCTTATCCATGCTAAGGTAAGCAGATTGCTGAAGGAGATCTAAGTACAAATTCCAAATTTTGAACCCAATCATCAAAAAATACAGAATATGTCTAGAGTAAAACTGGATGATGTCTTAAGTGAAGGCAAGCCAATAAACAGCATCATGTTGGAATTTTAAGATGCAATGGTTTTGGTGACAGAAGCCAGGGAGGCGCAACTCAGATGTGGTGGCCTGCCCCACCTCAAAACCAAGCTGAAGGAATTTAGACAAGCTTAAATCATATTTGTCAAATTATCTTGAACAATAATTTTGCTTTCATCCTGCTTTATTAATAAAAACTATGATGCTATGCCGCGGGAGAGAGCCATGGTTCACTCAGTTCCTAAACTAACGCACCTTAGAAAGGTGACTGATACAACCCGAGAAGTTTCTCTGATCACCGGCAAAGAGATTTCTCCGTCCCATGAAGATAACCACGGTTAGAATTAAATGTTTCAGCATTAGCACCTAGATCTCAGCTCCTTCTGTCTTACTTCGAAGATCTCTATCTACTGATTAAATACTGCCTTTGTTCTCCGGTAGTGCCAGGTTTACCTTGACTTTCAAAGGCAGGAGCTACCTGCCGGCAGACAGCTCACAAGGCGAGTCCCAGCAATGAAAAACGCAATCTATGAAAGAGGTACACGCTTTTTTTTCCTTTCGAATGAAACGCACCAGTTTCAGTGTCTCTGCACAGGAAGCTCCTGCCCACAAGCCACGTGCAGCGCATCCTTGGGCTCCTCTGGTGCCTGCGCCTGGTACACCACAGCGAAACCTGCCGCCTCCTCTGAAGGAGCTCAGGAGGGTCTATCTCTGTGAGCAGACCCATGCGTCAGTGGTTGTCGATCGAGATAAACACTCTTGTCCTGGTTAACAAAGCACACACCGAGTCCTATGGCTCACTTTCTGCATGATTTAACATTTCAGAGATAAACTCAACGGCCCACTCTACCCTGAGTAATGAGTCAGATCTTCCTAAACACTTCGTTGAAGTTTGTTTACAGCAACGGTGCTTGCTACATCAGAGGGAGGAGGTGTCTGCGTTTCCTTTTTTTTATATTTTTTTTTAAGCAGATACAACTGACAAAACTGTCAACTATTTTTATTGTATTCAACTTATATAAACAGAATTATGCTGCAGGGAATCTATTAATAAAGGCCTACACAACAAAACCATTCACAATCTTCAAGGCAGGTTTTAATCTCCCAGAAAAATCAATTTTATTTAGAATAAACTAGTAGAGAATGGAGATTACTCCAGGGAATTAGTCTTTAAAGTGTGATGAAGAAATATAGATTTTCTTCTCTACAGGAGTATGATGTTGTGCACATAAAATGTGCCATAACAATTACACAAAGACTTCTTTCAAAATTCCAGGCTTATTAACCCAACAGCTTTCTAGAAATAAGTACTTCTGATAAAAACAAGAAAAAGCGTAATTAGACAGACAAATACCTGGAAGATAAAGCTTAAAGCCTTGAAGTTCCACTGCACTAAAGAACCACGCCACCAGCTCCCGGGAGGTCCAACTATATGATGTGTGTCGACTCCAGTGCAGAAGAACTAACCTTGTGCCCTTGCTTTCCATATCTATGGCATCTCCAAACTGCCACAAAGGGACGAACACAAGAGGGTGAAGTGATATTGATACAAATTAAATGACCAGCTGGGATACAGCTGCCCAGACCTTCGCTCACAGCTGGTGACACTTTGTCTTGGAGGCTGAACCTTTTCAAACCTGAACAACACAAGTTCTGCTTTTGGCTATAGCCGTACCGAGCTGCAGCTGAGCGTGTTTCCATCAGCGACAACAGAGAGAATGAAGCTGGTTTTACTGAACCCAGAATTTGATGCATTTTCACGCCGATGTAGACACGGCTGGGTTTTTAACGTTTATATCTTGGAGATATCAGTATGAGTTCGAGCCCTGACACTCCACATTTACTTGTTAACAGGGCCAGTATTTCACTTTTTACCTCTCGTTTATATTTCTCTTATCCAGATAAGCGAGACCTGAACTCTGTTCTCACTGCAAAAACTTAAAGAACCTTCTGATTCACAGAGAAACAAAGAGCGTGAAGGCTGCACTACTTGCAAAACCACTTCTCAGCTCTTTACACTCTTTAACTGTCTGTGCTCCAAGTTCTTCGTCAGTTAAGTACAGTTAAGTCTTCACTTAACACTTAATTAGGGAAGATTGTAATTCCTATTTTGCAGAACCTACAAAGCCACAAGTGCAGTGGCAGCTTGGGTCAGATGGTTAGGAGTATTAGGCGGCTGTTGGAGTTCAGTTATGTTTTCAAAAGACATTTAGCTTGCTTGTTTTAGACAAAGATGCAAGCTTAAAAAACCAAGCCTGAATACTTCATGACTCTCGGAAATTGCTTTTTAGCAGTCACCGCTACAGAGATCTCGTATCTGAGCAAGGAGAAAAGTACGGATCCAGAGCTGAGCTGAATCTTGTAACTTCCTGGTCTTTATTAAATTCAGATATATTCATGAATATTTAATAGTTAAAATTTTGCTATTACTGCACAAACATTCTTCCTGCCTAGAAATTGTTATATTCTGCCTTTGTTTATACTTTAATATGATTTTGCTCCAAAGCAGGCATTTTCTGGTTTTGCAGAGAAATTCCATTTTCTAGTGGAACTAAGCTCTCCTCCATCTGTAGAAATTGCTTGTTGGCCTTACTGACACAGGAGCTTTTGCATCAAGGTTACATTACTAATAATGAAGCTAATCTTGGTGTAAATGACTTGTGCTAGACTTAAATGAAGCTGACGTGGATGTGGTTTACATGGTTTGAAAACCAGTTCACACAGGTGACACGAATTTGCATGGGAGGGTTTGATCACGTGTAACCATCACTGTGTGGGGAGAAAAAAGCCTGCATAGTTTTCATCAAAAGAAAGTGCAGTGTGGTGTTTGTGGGAATGGATGCACATGTAGAGATCTGGGCAGCAGTTAACACTTCTTCCGTACACCTACACTTCTGGATGAAGCTGGTAGCTATGCAACAGCTCTGCTCTTAACCACACATCAGGGGCTCTGCTTACATTGTCGCCGTACCATTTCAACACCGGCTGCCTTCCTTCCGTCCTTCCTCCTTCATCCCAACTCCCCTATTCTTTATTGTAGGAAATAACAACCCAGACAACGGCAATGTCTCTTTTCCTTATTGGTAAACATTCTCTGGGCACATCTGCTGTGATGATGATAAGGCAGAAGTCTGCTCTCAAATGGGAAAAACAGAATGTCAGTTTACATAATGGCCAGAAAACAAGAAAAAGGACCTACGCGCTGGAGCAGCAAGCCTGTTTCTATCTTGCTTCATTGTCTTGACAGGATTCTTATTGTGTTTATATTTAGAGACATGGGAAACTGTGCTAGCCGTGCTACCCATTGTTAGTTAACCTCAAACAACCTATATAATATGCTGTCCATTAAGGAACCTGAATATAGTCTCCAATCAAGGTGGTTAAACAAGATATAGGAAAATAAAGCTCAGTGCTTCCTCCTTGTTTGGGAAAAAACAAACAGGAAGGCTCCCTCTTAGCCTCACCTCAGCAGAAAAGAGGGGGGGCTGTGGGTTTGTTTTTACAGGCTCACAGGAGATTTGAGCTCTCTGCTGTGCACCTGTTTGGCTTTTTCATCATTCACGCTGCCAATAAATGGACTGAAGCACTTCAGCAACTTATTTCCCAACCAGGAAACTTTTTTCTTTACTTTTCAGGAACGGTGCTTATTAGAAAACTGTGTTTAAAAAGGACGGTGGAAACCTGGCATAACTAAAACAGCTCTGACTGACAGGCTGATCTTCAGCAGGTTGCTTTTGACAACGTGTTAGCGCATTTTGCTTGGGAAGGCTTCTCTGAATGCGGAATAGCCAACAAAACAGTATCAAATAACTTGAATCCACATAACTGACATTAACTTGAATGTGATGTTCCTAATGAAAACAGAGCCTTGATTGTTAAGAGTCCACGATTCCTACTTACACTATCAGCCTTGCGGAGGACTAACAGTGGCAACTGAGTCTGAAATTCTGAATGCAAAACCATTTCACATGCAGAAAATACTTACAATGACTCCTTGTTAAAAATTTAAATTATGTAAACAGCGTTTCAGTCTTATTTTTTCTTTAGGAGCCACAATATACGGGCCTTTCAAATCAGCCCAGGATGACAGTCTTAAATCCTTTAAAGCTTTAAACTGACAGATTTATATAGACAGCATTTGCCTCTGTCTGCAGTGTCTATCTTGTCCTAATCATAGCATTCAAGATTCCTCACTAATTATTGGGGTTTCCTATAGAAATCTTCTAACTTTGGACATTTAATTTAATACGAAGTCATAAGAGTCCCTGGTATACAGCAGAGAGAGGGTTCCATCAGAAAGAAGTACAGTTCTTTTGCTTTGACTTATTTGGCCCTGGTGTCTGTAAGGCTGTGAAGATGATCTATCAGGTATGCCACAGGCTGTGGGAGCTACACCAGAAAAGTGTCTCTTCTGATAGATAAGAGACCAAAGGCAAGGTTGCTCAGTTGCTATCCTTAGCAAACACATTTCCTTGGCGAACATACTTCTTCCTATCTCGCCTTGCCACCTCATCAAACGTGAGGTTGATGTAACGATATGAGAGTGAAAAGGCTGCCATTCTTCCTTACGTCTCCTTTCATTTTCCAGTGCCTCTGGAATACTCCTCAACACGAAAGGGGGAGGCATGCAAAAGGGGCATCAGTCTCCAGGAGGAGCTCAGGGAAACAGTGATCCTACCTTGTACCTTCCTACTCCACGTGCAAGGAGAGAACCCTTTCCTGTTATAGTTTCCTTTCTCTACTGCTCAGGTTTCACATGGATATCATAACCAGTATGTCTTAGATTCAGTGCTAGAGCCAAAACCAAACAGATTTCTGGGAGAAGGGCCAAAGGCTGGCCTCATTAGGAATGCCTGCAGTAGGATTTCAGTTAGATTTTAAAATCAGACCATTACTATGATTCCAGTGATTTTAATTCTCCTCACTGCTTTCTCCCCCACCCTCAGAGTCTCCCTTTCTTTCAGGTGGTGGCACTGCTGCACCATTTGTGGTACTCAGTACAGCTTCCTCTGCCAGGTTTTAGAGTGTATCTTAACAAGTAATTAGAACAGTTTTCACTAGCTCATGCTGTCGGCTTTCCAGCTCCTGCATGATCCAAATGGCTCTCAGGGGATGTTACATTATGGTTGGTTTGTTATTGTTTGTTCCAGGCCAGTGCCACTAGACAAAAGCGTTATAAAACTGGTGAGGGGTATTAATCACAATTTCTTAGGTGTCTATGTCTGCAATGTCCCTTTTCTCACTTTCCCGGTTTTTTGCTTAGCTTTCATTTTGTTCTGCAGGAATCCTAAGGATGGGATGCACAGAGTAGTTCACCATATAAAAGCTCAGCAATAGGCTGAAATATTTGTAAGGTTAAATAAGAAAAGTCTCAGAGAAAAATATGCATTGCATTTCAGCGACTCCATCTCGTTGTTAGGCAGAACTGGATTAGTATCTGAGAGATTCCTTGCAAACAAACAGCCAAAATCCCACCAGCTTTGAGTATTCCAAGCCCCTAAATTCAACTGGAGCTTAACTACTTACCCATTGTGTGTCTCACATCTAACTTGACTTCAGCATACAATGCAGAATGTCCCCTGCTGTGCATCCCCAAAACAAGCCTCTTTGAAAATCATGTTTATTCCAATTCAGTTAATCCTTATCATTTCAAAAACTCAACTAGTTTTGAAATTCTGAGGGTACCGAGGTGTACCCCCATCCCTGTTTTTAAAAGATAGGTATTAACTCATATAGGAGGAGGAGAATAAACAGAGTAAATATAACGAATTTATTCCATTTCTGATCTTATTGATTGTGGGTCCAGTGGGCTTTGAAACCCCTTAATTGAGGCAATAATAATTAATAATAACTTTACCCTGTCTTCCTCCTGGGTCCTTTCAGTACAATGAACTGGCTATTCAGTATTAGGGAAAAGAAGCCCTCCAACTGAAAATCCATGAGCACAACCAAAGGTCCTCTAAAATTGTGAAAAAGAAAGAGGAAACAACCCCATTTAGGATGGCTAAAGTCAAGTGGACAGTTGTTAAACATGTTTTACTAAGAGGACTATAAGCCTGGTAGATTATTGGCTGCTCTAGCAATAATAACAAGCAGCCGCATTTACATAGTGTGTTACATCTTCAAAGTGCTTTTTAAACATTAACTAATTGATCTAGTCAGAAAAACAACTACTTCCAGTGTCATATCAAGTATATAGTCACAAGAGAACAAGTTATTAACTAAAGGAAGCAATTTATTTAAAAAACTATTATCATAAATTATACTGATTTTTTTTTCTCCTTTTTTAAGTTTTTCCCTCCGCAGTTTGCTTAATGCCTGGACTAATTTGCTCATGATTTCTGGAAATTTAGTAAGTGCAAACTTAATAGGAGGCTGATAGAAATGTCAGAGGTAATTGATGCTTTAATGGGCATGAAATCTGGAAAAGTACCCGGAATAGATTCACAATGGCCTTTGTTGAAACACTGGGGTAAAGGCTCACCATATTAGGCTCACTTCTTTAGTTAAGTTTAGTAAATTGTGTACTGTGAATATTCTCTGCTTCCTAAACTTAGAGGGACAAAAGATCTATCAAACCAATATATCACTTCTCTCATTATCTCCTCGCACTGCATTATTACCTACCTGGTTTTTATCAACATTTTAAAGTGATGGCATTTTCAATTGAATGGTTGCATAGAACATTTTTTAAAAAAATAATAATAAGTAATTTATATCGTGCCACATCAGGACAAAAGTATTATAGAAGTTGGGGGCATTCTATTTTTTTATTTTTTTCCCTACTTGGATTAATACGAAAAGTTTCTGTTCCCATTCTTGGTTTGTCTGTTCTTATAAACAAGCCTGATCTGATCTCTGAATCAGGTAAATCCTATTATTCCTTTTCAGTCATGAATACAAAGGAAACATTCCATAATCTGTCCACCAGAATCTAATCCAGGTCTGTTTCTTAATGGAATATGCACACAATGGTAACACATGTATTGTGTGTTATCAGGAGGCAAAAATTTCTTCATCTGTGAATGCTGCTTGGTATAAACCCTCACTTTATCACTACAGTGTGTTTGAAAGACTTTTCTTTAGGAGAAGTAAAGTTGGAAAACCACCAGTGAATCCCAGTTTACCACAACAGACTGTAACCTCCTATCTGCAAAGTCCCTGCCGTATATTTAAAGCTGGCTCTCAAGCCCCTTTCCCTTTCTGTTAATACCATGAAGTTCTGGCTGCTGCACTGGCACTACACATCCTCACATTAGCTCTTGTACTAGCCACTAAGTAAAAACCATTGTAATGCTGTCTGGCTTGTAAAGGAGAACAATAAGGAAAGTCTGAGCCTGACAGCCAGCAGTCCATGGTGATTACAGAGCAATGGGACTGCATTTTTTTACTCTCTTTTTGTTATTGTTATTAAGGTCAGTGTCATCCATCAAGATGCAGAGTTATTTCTGACAGAGTTTCAAAGGTCAATTGGTCATGTGCAACGACAAAAGAGATTCATGGAATAATGTACCCCAAAACTGGGGAATGTGCCTTTTCATTTTCTATTGTCATGCCCCTACTCATATTTCAGTGCCAGAAATAGCAACAAAGAGAGACATTTGAAAATACCAGTGAAGTAAACAACGAGAAGAAACCGCAAGTAATTCATTGATGTGTAGCTTGAAAGCCATGGAAATTCTCCTTCTAAGCTACCATTCCCTTTATTCCAAATATTCAGTCAGTGTTTAGCCAGGAGAAATATTTCATTGGCCTCCCTGTGCTGCGAACTGGCAGACTTCTTAAAAAGGCTCCTGGTCCCGCTCCAATGAAAGTTTAATAGCAAAACTCTGAGTATAACCTCTCGTGCTACAATTCACTTGGCTGGCACACTACCATGATGTCCTGCCTTCTAGGAGTTTGCAGATGAATCTTTTCCTGAGTTTTAATTCAGGGGAAATCTGGGGCGAAGCCCACAGAGTTTTCATCACCATACCTGCCACATTTCCATAGCGAGAACTGCTGAAATCTGTAATAAATGGGGGAAGACTGAATCCAGCAACCAGCAGGACACTAAATGAGAAATTCCACTTTTACCCTCTACTGTGCAATGGCTGCACAAATACAAAGGTGCAACACCTTCTGCCACCCTCATCCATCTCTCCTTGATAGGAGAGCAGGAATACCAATGCTTCCCATGTAGTAGAGCCAGGCAGAGGAGGATTCTCTTCCAGGCATGCAGAGCCTGTGCAAGAGGCCCCTAAGCCCTACACTTCGCTCCTTTGTGACAAAGAAACTCTCTGCTTGTTTGTTTCTCAGTGAATAACTTTGGAAACAAGGACTCCTTCTCGTAATGAGTTACAAAGCTGAATTCTGTGGGAATATAAACAGCGTGATTCAGAGCGACAGTCTGTTCCGTATTTGAACTGATCGGTCTGTGCCGTATATTACATGGGCTTCTCAGCACACAGGTCCATACAGCACTTCTGGTCAATGAAATGGTAGCATTATCTTTCTGAACTTATAGACAGAAATAAGCAGGTAGCCAGGCTGTATGGCGACTGCATTACCCACCTGAAATACCTTTGGTATTTCCTGCACACTTGAGCTCATTTCATTTCATAACAGCTTATTCGCAGGCCAGGTATATAATGTGAGTGCTCCTGGCACTCACCATCACTACTGATCTCTTAATTGCAATGTAGTACTATAGAGTGGTATGGAAATCATATGGTAAATAATTCCCAAGTAAACTGTTGCATTTGTTTCATTTAATTTCTCAGCTTCACAAAATCTGTCACATCGTGGTTCATAAATTAGGCTTAAACAGGTCCCAGAAGTGGTAACAAAATGTTTAGTATAAAAAGCTGCGGTGAATTTCTTCTCACTTCTAATGTTTGCGATTTAAAAACCGGAAAACATATATTGAAGGATGCATTATACCATTAAATTCGGAGTACAACAACCAAGAACAGAAACACGTTTATATGGAAGGATTTACTTGGAAGTGGATCTAGGAGGCACAAGACAGCTGTAATTTGTGCTAACGCTCATCATTCATAGCCACAATGTGTTGTTACCCAGCCCTGATTTACTGAACTAGAATAATGCAAAACTGATAATCTCGAATCGACAATGTTACTCAGTTAGACACATTCAGTTTATCAAGAATCAGCGGAACATGCATTAGGTCAGTTGTTAACAGCCCGTTTAGTCCCACTTCAGAGTCAATGACATACTGACAGGCTTATGTATTGACAAACCAGCTCCTGAAAGTAAAAACCTTCGTTATTTAACTGTCGAATCAAAGCAGTCATTAAAAAAGTGAGATTCTGAAAAGCTGGAGACATTTCTGGTTTATCTTTGCCAAAGGCTCGTTCCATTACCCCTTAGGAAGGGCACGCCTGACTTTTTCAAACATTGCCCACGTCAGCCTGTCTCCCCCAACACAACACCAACTTCTCTTTTGAGGAAGAAACAAATCCATTTAAACACCCGGAGTCACAAGGGGGTTATTCTTCTGTATTCTCAGGGTTTGCCCTTCCAAGATAAAACCAGTACTGTAAACTCAGCAGGAGATTAAGACAAAGTTCTGAAAACCAATGGCTCAACTATTGTCCCTCGATAGCTCTCAAGTGGGGGCTCCAGATAAGGCACTTCTCAGCAATGATTTCTTTTTTCCTGCTTCTTCACCCTCCCACTGCCTTTTAGACAAACACGCTGCATTAATGCATTCGATGCCTCAATAACATACAGGTTAATATACAATATTCAAAAATTACGATAGAGTGGTTTCAAATTCTGTCAGCTATTTCCAGAGCTTTGGTAGTGATCGCATGTCAGAGGTATACAATTTTAAAACACCGCTAGAGGTTTTTGATTTATTCTCTCAAGCCCCCTTGTGACTCCTTCTCTGTCAAAACATTTAAACTATTAGTTAAACGATTACACAATTTTGCCTCTGCAAAGACAGAGATAACTAAGACACTCTGAGAAGCTGAAGTGCACGATTTATTTTTTTTAACTCCATGGTTAATGGACTATCTTTCCTGAAATGCCAGGGATCTGCGGGCACTAACAGGTCTTAATGGCTCTGACAGCTTCTTCTGGGAGCCACTCCCCTGCCCCTGGGCCCAGGGGCTCCATTAAGTCCAGGCTTTCAGTCCTTGCCTAGGCTATTTTGTTGGGATGCTTGCCTCCAGGCTTGCCTTCTAGCTGGACCTTGGACCTACGTGGTAGGCAGCTTGTTGGCTGCATGCGTCTTCAGGTGTATGTTACAGATTGTCTTCAAGTCCTCTCTTTGGCCTCATCTCCTGGTTGGACCCATCATGTAGCCTTGTCTCCAGTCCTGTCCCTGTCCCTGTCTCCTTTCATCTCTGACTGGGCTTCCTGGATGGACTCGGTTTATCTCCTGCCTTGTCTGGGACTGTTGCTGGACCCTGTTACCAGGTCCTGGGTCTGACACCACGGTCAGACCCTGTAGGACTGGGACAGGATCAGTGAGGGCACTGCCACCACGGGGGTCACCCTCAGCATCAGGCTCATCTTCCCTTAAGAAGCAGCAGGCCCTTGCTGTTCCCTGACATAAAACAATAATCTATAAATGTGCTCTAATAGCAGCGATAATGATTGAGTTTTCAATCTTAGAGAAAACTAAACCAGAAATACATGGAACTTACTTGGTTTTCCCCTTTATACAGCTGAAGGTGAAATCCATTGTTCTGAAGTCCTGCTCAATCCTCTTGACAAAATGCGTTCTGCTACAAGTGATTAAGACAGATTAGCTCCCATAAATATAATTTCATATGATGTGATGTGCTGTAATTATCATAAGCCATAAGTTTAACTAATTTATTTCCAAAAAAAAAAAAAAGCCCAAAAAACCCACTAGCATTTACAGCCCTGAAGTTTCCATCCACTATTTGTTAAAACTCTTCCAGAGCTGGAAATTTTCAAGCTCAAAAACTTTTACCAAATGTAGAAATTCTCTGAAAAAAGTCACTGTGAAAAACCATCAGGCATTCAGGATGAAATTCTGTAATGTGTCATATGTCTCCTGTTACATGGGGCCCTTCCCTTTCTTATCTGGTCGCACAAACCGAGGATGGCTGGCAGTCATATCCGAAGTGTATGTATCTCAGAAAAGTAACACTAACTTTGAGGTACACACATGAGCACCTGTAGGAGCTGACTCCATTGAGGTGTACAGTAAAGCACGTATGTTATTAAGAGCAGAAGCAAACTTTCATGACTGGAAAAGGATTTATGTTACCTGATAAAAATACGCCAACCCTCACGTCAGCATAATGCTTACAGAACATGGAGATTTGTCCCAGGATTTGTTTCTTTTCTTCAAATCAGTGTATTTATGCTGCACAGAGCACCCTGATGTATGAGGATTTAGAGGAGACAAATGGGAGTCAGATGTCAAATTTTTACTAAACAATGTCATATAGAACATAATTTTTATCATTTATTAGAAGAATTATTACTTACACTAACTCAATATATCAGTATATATAATCAATGTGTAGGTGTTGACCTGTAGATCCTCTACCCACCGGTGAGACTCAAAACTCCATTCATGCCAGGAGTCTACATCTGGCACCTCCTAACTGTTCAGCAACAATGGGAAGAGACTCTTCCCGTAGAAGTCACATCCTGCCTTATTATGCACCGTTGTAAAGTTAGTCACCCCACTGATCTTAATGGTGTTACTCTTTCTCTGCTTGACCACCCGAGAGCAGAATTTGCTGCTGAATGACCTCAGTGTGTCACTCCATATTGACGGAGCTACACTGACTGTTTGCCAAACACGAAATTGATTTTTAACATTGTTTTAAAGGCCTGTAAGGTTGTGCGTAATTTCATAAGTTGCCTATTAAACTGAATTGCTGACTCTAAGCTACTAATATCATTCAATTCTGATCTATTGATCATCCAAAAGAACGCAGGCTAAAAGTGTGTGCAACGCTTGCTATAAATTTCTATATACCAGACACAAAATGTGCTGCTGGCCAAGGTGAAAGCTAAATGAAGACACTTGTTTCAGTCTAAAGACTCTATTCCTCACAACTTTATCCTCACAGGCAGAAGACAATTTTGTATCACAGAAACACAGCTGTATTTTATTTTATTTTATTTTATTTTGTTTTATTTTATTTTATTTTATTTTATTTTATTTTATTTTATTTTATTTTATTAGAAAGCACTTTAGAATGTATTTGTATATGTGATCCCTTGTACATCTGAATGCTGAATTATGGTGAATTATGTCACACTGATAAATTGTTTTCTTTGCAAGATATAGCGTAGCTTTTACAGACTAATACCAGTGTGAGCAGAAAAGCACCTACATTTCAATTTAAAAGAGAAAATAGAGATGTTCTGAAAGATAATTAGATAATCCCTGTAGTATTTTGCTGTCATTTTGTTAATGACATACATACATGGTAAAGATGACCATAGATTCATGTTCACAAAAGGTATCCTTTTACAATGGTTGCCATTGTTTTGTGACCCAAAGATCACAAAGAGTGTGGGAGCATTCCAGACAAGTACAGAATTCTCTGAAATTACAGGAAAGATTAGCAGAATAAACACTTCCAGCCTCTGCAGGCTCTCTGGCGAAGTTTGTTTAAGTAAGAGAGAAGATGGAGACACTAAAAGCAGATTGAGAAGTCACAAGCCTGGCAGAACCCCCTTAACTGGCCATTCCCTAGGCTTCGCCAAGGTCCCTTCAAATTTGCCTAAGCATCAGTAGAGGGCTGTTGTTTGGTTGATCTTTTGGACCAGGGGTCTCAGTTTACCGTCTCTTATCAGCAGTAGGCGCAGGAATCCCAAGCCTGTTTGTTTCAAGGAAGTCTGTTCTCAAGGGCCATCATCGTTGGCAGTTCCAGACAAAACAGCACACTATTACTCCCATTGCTAAGTCCAGTTGCTAAGGAATCCTGACGTCTTCACTCTAAATTTTGACTGGTGGTCAATGAAGGCCCCATCCCACGCCCAGTCGGTGCGTGGCCACGCTCTTTCATTTGTCTGTGTTCCTCCCTTCCTCATCTTTCCTATCTCTGCGTTCCCCTTTGCTCAATAACTCCCTAATAAATCTGAATGGGTGATTTGTACCCCGTATCTAGTGATTTAGGTCGAGCAGGACCTCTGCACTTATACTAATTGAAGGACATTTTTGATATCTCTCTTCATGCTTTGGTATAAACGTTCTGCTGTAACTGCTTGGGCTTAGGAGATGTTCTCATCTTTACCCATGATTCGGATTGCTGCAGGCAGTCTTTGTCGGGGAGAGAGGGGTCACTGCTCCGCTTTCTGCTGTCGCTGTGTCTCTCATTAGACAGTGCAACACGGCAGTACCGCACACTGGGCCAAACTGGTGCCAGCCCTCGGCCAGCAATCCCAGCCCAGAGCTGTGCTGGGCAGTCAGCAGGCGGCACTTCCCCTCACAGTGCACAATGTGACAGAGTCCAGAGAACGGCCGGATAAACATCAGATCCAAACCAGCCAAAGTTGGGGTGTCTGGGTCGTCAGAAAAAACTTCCTATATTTCTACTGAATTTTTTTTCCATGCTGATTATTTCCTCTAGCTTCCCTCACTTTACCTACACCTCAGCTTTGGTCCTTGTCCATAGCTGTTAAAATACCCTTCCTTTCTTTGTCTCCCTTGCACAGTTCCTTTCCCTTTACTTTCCACTGTGCAGACACATGCTTCTCATGGAGCCCACCTACTTTTTCACTCTCAAAAAACCCAGCTTTTTTTTGTTGCCCTCAACTCGTGTAACACCTGCCTTGTGTCTATCCTTTCTACTTGCTTTGTATGGTCCTTGGAGCATTTGAATTACGGTTGTGAGCATGATTGTAATAATAGAAAGAGTAAAAATAATAATAAAATATGTTTTAATTGTTTATGATCAAGTATTATTCCAACAGTCTGAATGAAATGTTACCATCCTAAGGTCGTGGTTTACTCCTATAGAAGACCAGACCTTGGACAATGTGGATAAATGCAGACCCAGCTTGTAATTACAAAAAAAGCTGTCAATAACACCCCGCAACTGTCACTTTTATTACTCGACTCCCTCACTCATAACACTACCTCATTTGTAGCCATGGTAAGATGCCAAATTGCTTTATTTCCAAAGTGTATGACTACATTTTTAAAAAGCCTTTGTGTGCAATATATTCCACAGTGCTTAGTCTCATTAGTATTGCCTCAGCATGCATGGATTCATGGCCAGTATCCTTATTTCATATGGAGGCATCCTTTAAAGAAATTGAATGTTAGAGGATCTATACATCAACGTTACGATGCTGTATTTTTCATGAAATCTGTAAATAAGGTCAACAAGATAGGGATATTCTGGATGACAGAATCCCTAATAGTTTTTGAGGAGCAGCCTGTTTCCCTCTAAAAAGTCAATTTGCTTTTGACCCATGCCTATTAAAAAGTGTACTTTGTATAGCAGAGGCAAAGCACAATTCCAGCAGTTTTCATGGCTTTGGGTAAATACTGTTCGGATGATGTATGCGAGACTAGCTGCCCATAGCTAAGGAAGGAAGGTAATGAGGACTCTGGATCATCATAAGTGGCATTGTTTGACTCTGTATTTTAGGGTCGCAAACAGGATGAATTCATAACTAAGATACTATGGCAAGAGAGAATAAACAGCAGTGTTGGCCTTCTGAGAGCTATAATTTAGAAAGCCACGAATGCCATTTCTGTTGCTACACATGAAAATTTAAGTAGCTTAAGCTTCTTTCAGGACTTTGGACTCAATCCTGATTCCCTGGGAATCACTGACTTCACTGAATGGAAGGTCAGACTCTATTTCACAATAGAATGATTTGTATTTTCTCCCTGTTTAGTGTCTCCCTGCCCCTGGCTGAAGCAAATCAGAGCCCATTCCAGAAAAAGGCACTGGGCTCAGGTCAAAGGTATGAACGGGATCCAGGACACTAGTGATTGAAGGTCACTACTACTGGGCAACTGAGAAGTAAATTGGGGTATGAAACCAGTTCCTGGTGGACAGGTGTCCATTGTACAGAAATCACCACCTTAAAGAGAGTGGCAAACCAAAAACTAATTGGAAAAGAATACAGAGGTGTGAAAAGGAGAAGCAGATACACAGGGAATCAAATGAGGTGGGCAAAACCACAGCATAAAACCCGGTATGATTCATTATAGTTTATAACGTAGTAGGGTTCTTGTTCATCTCTAATTCCAACACCCAACATCAAGCCACTCAGCTACTCAGCCTGATATCATTCTTTGTCTAGCAGATCAGAAAATGAGAAGAGGAAAAATCCAATAACATGGAAAAAAGTGAACTGAATTAAAGTGACCAGAAAAGGACAAAATTAATTAGATGAGATTATTTATAACAAGAAGGTTGTAGTTTCACAGTCCATCACACACCTGCTTTCTGTCCTATTCTTACAAAGTTTCCTCCCTTCTGTCACTGATGGACCTGTAACTGTCCCCAAAGCACAGGACATTGGAACAACAGGCTACCAAAAACGGGTTAGCATTAATAACAAGAAAGGTTTGTGTTTCTGTAAATGAAGTCTCATTGTACTGATCAGTTAATCCATAGCAACTGGAGAAGTGGTTTCATTTAAGAGACAGATGACCAGCCAGTGGACACTGAATCTTTAAGTTATCTTCATCTACTTTTATTTACAGTTCCTTTTGAAAATTCTCAGTTTTCCTTTTTTGCCATCCTAGTCCAAAACCTCTTCCTCCTTGAAACAGAATTTAAATCTTGTCTCTTTCTTTCAAGATTTTATCTCATGGCTCAGGATCTGTCTGTGAGCCCATCCAAAACTGTTTACGTTCCTTTTGTTCTGAGGTGCAGCCACATGTTCCAGGGACCATTCAGGTGGAGAACCCACCTGCTGGGTCTCGGAGCCAGCTTGCCTAGCATTTCCTTTCCACACCAAAGAAGCCACATAATCACTTTGTCACATTCATGGCACCTATTTTACTGCAAAGGACTTTCCCTTTCAGAGAACCCCCCTAATTCCCTAATTGCTGTCTACTAAAGACCACTTGTTTTGCAGTACTGATTAGCTTTGGAGTTTATATAACCCTTTGGCAGAGCAAGATTTTTATACGAAACAGGCAGAATTTGTTTTACAAGATACATCGCTCCCCTGTATCTTTGGCAGCAGTATTTCATACCTGTAAGTGCAGTCAGCTGGGTCTATTGCCACCAATGCCACCAACTGAATGAGGTAGCCTAAGCTCAGTGGTCGGTACTCTAAAGTGGAGAAAGGCACAAAGAGAATAGCTGACTTACAGAGAAACTATTAGCGGCATTAGCAGAACTTAGACACATCAATGGCACCATTAAACCCCTCTGTTTTCAGTGGATTTCAGGATTCCCACTGTGACTTGGCTATTCACCCATCCCTTGTTCCCGAGAATCATGTATGTGGCCCAGGTTTTCATCCATACCTACCATACACTAATTAAGTCTTATAATCTTAGCCAGTCTGCTAAGTAGTTTACAAAAAAGACAGCAACTTTAGGCAGGGCCTGAAGGTACCATCCCACTTTCATTCCCGTATGATTATTGCTGCTTGTACACCAAAATTAAGCGATTTTCCTACATAACCGTTTCCTGTGTAATCTTTCCACTGTGTGGGATATGATGTAGCTCCATATTCAAGAAGGCCACAAAAGTGCCCAGTCCATGACTGAGACTTGAACCCACCTCCCTCGACACTTCCTGCATTTTAGCACTGTCATGTAGTTTCTCACTCACCACAGGGTAGTTTATGTTTATTGGAAGAATACAGAAATTTGTCCTATTTAGGGTACTAATTCCTGGACAGTCAAACAAGTGCTGGTCTGTTATCTGGCATCTTTCCAACTTCCATCATCTTCTGGAAGAGATTAACTGTAGAGACAATGATAAAGAAGAGTCTGTAACTTGCTAATGCTTTTATTCATTCGCAAGCACCACTATCAAAGGAATGTTGGC
Organism: Bucorvus abyssinicus; assembly: GCA_009769605.1. NCBI lineage: Eukaryota > Metazoa > Chordata > Aves > Bucerotiformes > Bucorvidae > Bucorvus > Bucorvus abyssinicus. Next base: position 6,935,880 of record CM020029.1, read on the forward strand.
AAATACAAATTTATTCTTGTTTTTGCTGAAGTTAATATTCCCATGGAGTACAGGAATAATGAAGTAGTATCTTCCAAAGTTATGGTGCTGAATGGAGTCGAGAGTCCTGAATTCTACTATCAGCTCCTCTGCCATATTTTGAATAATTTTCTCAAATAAAATAAAATCGCTTCCCTGGGTTTCAGTGTGTGTTTAACAATCCTTCAGCACCTTTTAAAGTTCATGGGCATGTGTAGTTAGGGAGCACTAAACACTTGTAAGTTGATTGGAACAAACGTGTCTGGGTGTCAAACTCCCAAGATTTATTTTAAACAAAGCCTTGAATAAAAAGCTGTTACACAATTATTAAAGTCAAGTGGGATTCTTTCAAGAACCTTAATGTCTGATTGAGATGACTGGGTATTCAGCATTTTGTCTGTAATCCAGTAAAATAAAAAAGAGTCTTTGAATGCCCTTTTTATGTTCTAACAGAAAAATATTTATGAGTCTTATCCTGATAGTAGTTCAGTCTTTGTTGGCATTTGGCATTAAATTTCCTAACGTATCTCTTGGAGCCCTTCCAAAGAAGAAAAGGGGAGAGAGACAGACAGAGAGAAGAGGGGGGAGAGAGACAATAAAGAAATAGAGAAAGAAAATTTGATTTATGTCATTTTTTGTTTTAATCACTACTCTCTAAAATAACACACAATGAACTACAGGGTTTCAGTGGTAAATGCTGAAATATTATAAGCAGTTCAAATGGCTGTGGATTCTTCCCATCTGTCATGGACTGCAACTGAGCACTAGAACAGAAAAGTGATATTAGTTTCAAACTAAAAATAAATCCTCAAGCCAAGTCTGTATCTCTAATCCTACCTTCACTGCCCTACCAGTGACCTTCCCGTGGCCAGGACAAATCGTATTCTATAAGGAATTTGTCGATTCATTCTTCATGCTGGCTCATTTGTGGGGAAAAAAAAAAATTAAAAAAATCTCAGATACCTCATAGTGAACGGACCACATTAATGTTTCAGACTTTGGCAGTGTTAAGCTTCTCTCCACCACAGTCCAGCCAGACTACTTTCATATTTAAGACCTCTGGACTTGTCTCCTAGGTGTTTATAAGGGCTAAGACATCAGGAGCTGATGCCTGTCCCTGAAGCATTAGTGTAAACAGAGGGAAAAAGAATGGAATCTCACTCCAAACATGGATAAGAAACACAGAAATATTCTTTCACAAGCAAAATGTAAGTGCACAGGCAGCTTCTGCATACGTTTAGCATCCTCTTCCAAGGCCCAAGCAGGTGCACTTGCAGGAATGGTAAAACTCACTTCATCCAGTTTCTTCAGCAACCCCACTGAATACTGTTACATGAGGCAGGATCAAAGCTGCTTCTGTTCCACACAATTGATTCTGGCCGAGATAATTCATTTTTGAAGTTAGATTCCTCCTGCTACAATCTTTGTGTCAAGGACATTCATTATGTATAATCTTCATTCATAAATGGAAAGGGTCTGAGTAGTTCATATGTTACTTGTTTGAAACAGGCAGCACCAAACCAACATAGCAATTGGAACCCATTGGTAGAAGAAAACAACAACTTCCTTCTTATTTTAAGAAAATCTCATCAATGATCCAGAAAACGGAAGTGAAAAGATGTTCCGCACAGTGGGCTATTACATGAAAACAAAGTGTTTATGCTCTATTGTCTTGCGTTAAGGCACGAGTTTTCAGACTGAGAAACCGCTAACGTTTCTCAGGAGCGACAATTAAAGATATACAGAAAAAATCAGGCATTAGGTACCTTTTGTGCCTGAAAACAGAAGGTCCCAAAGCACGGGCCTTTCAAAAAAAATTCTTTATGTGACAAGGTCCAAGGCCGAACAAGATGTTTGTGTTTGAATCCGGGAAAGATCTCGGGCTCCCCAGATCCACATCTCAAACAAAGGATTTGCCTTTGTTTGCTCCTTCTGCGAATGCTAATTTGCACACACAAATGACTTGTGTGCACCTATGTCCATCCCTAGTTGTGGGAGCAAACGTAGAGATTTCTTTCCCAAAGCTAACTCATGAATCCAAACTTATAAGAAAGTCTCCACACAAAAGACATTTTTCTGAATATAAAGGATCACAATTTCTAATCGGTTTCATTGATGTTCAGTGTTTCTGGTTACCATAGTAACCGGCACACACAATAAATGGTGTTTTGTTTAATCAGTCATGAGAAAGAAGTCTGGGCATGATGAATCAGACTGAAGCAGAAACAGTTTCCTTTACTGCCCTCATCAGAATAACTGCAGTGTAACTGTAGGACAATTCAAATCAGCAAGACAGGGCCAGGCTGTGAAACTCCAATCTCAGTCCTGTTTTCAAACACTCCTCTCAGAAGCTCAGATGGAAGTTTTACTTCTATTTCAAAGACAGGAGTTTATGTAGGGTAGGACTTAGTTCAAGGTTCAGATTTTATCTCGCCTATATAGCAGGTAGTTTGCATCAGGCTGAAGTCCACCAGAGACAATAAATTTTTCAGAGCCAAAAACCTCAAAATAATTTCAGGTTCACGTACTAACTAGAAGAAATACATGAGAAAAAAAATCTTTAATGCTAAATAGGGAAAATGTCCCAGACTTAATAATAATGCCAGTAAAATTTCTTTACTCCCAGTTCATGTTTTAAGGCATTGATGGCTGAAGTCTGCTTTGCACCAGTGGAAAAGAAATATTATTAATACATTGTTATACATTTTTAAAAAGAAAAACTAAAATCATGTGAACTGAAGAGCATTGAGGAAAAGGAGGGTTTCTGACATAGCCATTCTTAGAAAACAAGTACAAAAGTGGCATTCACGTGGCTGGCCCTAAACCAATTGTAGACTTGAAAAGGATTACCTTTGATGTACAAAGATCAAAAAACCCATTTTTTTTCAGGTAACAAGATCTCTCTCAGATGGAGTTCAGTAATATGAACATGTTTTCCATAGCATGGTAATAAAAATTTTAAAAATGCAATAAAAGTGCCTCTAGGACTAAGTCAGTCACTCTTGAATTCTTACTGGAAGGTCAGACAAACTTACAGTTGATGTTTACAGTTTTTAATGTAACAGTTCTACATACTGAAAAAATATAAAAGCGATGTGACTAATGAGACTTGGAATAATTTTGCAGCTGTGGTGACATCATATAGCAAGCTTGATCAAGTGGTCTGTGATGTAACCAGAACTGTAACATTTTTTTCCAGAATGTGAGTTTTTAAAGAAGCTTTGGGAATGTAAATATAACATAAAACTTTCTATCTGTTTTCAGTTCCTGCTCAGGCTATACCACGGTCTTTGTTCCCTTCTTTTTTTAATTGTACAATGTCTTTCTCCGATCTTCCCTCCCGAAGGCACTGAGAACCCAACCTGAACATTATCACAGCCATTGTTTTCACCACACTTCTGCAAGTAATACATTTTTTTTTTAATTGGACATTTGATCTTAGGATTTCCAAGTACTGCTAATTTTGATATATTAGGAAGTGTCTCATTGCAAACATTTCATAGATAGGTAAGATAAAAACCAGAGGCCCAGTGTGAGATAGGGGTAGAAGTAGGAATAAGATCCTGCGATTGTTCCAGTGAGAACATTTTCTACCCATTTTGTAGAATCTTCCACAGAGGTTTGTCAACTTCTAGTGCTCTTCTGTTCAAGGCAGGACACGTGGAAGCAAGTGCCATCAAATGCCATGCCAAAGCCAAGGAAAAATATAAAAGTAGAAAAAATGATTGTGACTATGAAAGTCACGTTCCTCGTGGATGGCACCTTAGTAATCACAGCACACTGAACTGCTTTATTTCACCATATTTGTAGTAGGTTGTTTCCAGTGAAAAGCTACATATTCGGAAAGACTCTGCTCAGCCAGAAATAACGTGAAACATTTGCTGTTTTCTGGCTTTTGTTTAAAACCTGCTATGGCTCCCATTGGTATCAACAGTGTAAGTACCGGGAAACACCTGTACGTTTACTCATTTCATTTCTTCTCTCCAGTTCAGTTACAGAACCAAATTTCCACTGCAGGCTTTGCTCTTTACCTAATTTTCCATCTGAGCTGGCAGAAGATCAAGAAGGTCAAATGATTTGCTCAGGGTCACATAATGAGTCAGAATCTTGAGCTCAGATTAAATCCAGGATACTCCCTGGCTCCAGCACACGGGACTTGTCTACTCAGTAAACCTCACGAGTTCCAGCTGTTTTCCCTCCTCACATGAACTAAAAATGAGGAAGTTTCTCGAGAATCTGTCTTAAGTAGAAATTCAGCCGTCAGCAGGCTTTCTGTAGTCAAATGTTGAATTTAAAGTGGGGTTAAATCAATATCCAGAATTGGGTGCTGCCAGTGCTGCTTTTAATTTCTTATCCCCTTCAAATATCTGTCTGTCCCTTTTCTTTCTTGTGGTTATCCAAGATATAAGGGGAAGAGGTTTTTTTAAAAATCTTTGCAAGATTTTAAAAGATGTAATCTCTGAAGACAGAAACTAACAAACAAAAAAAAATATTTAACCTCAACATTTCCTGCAGCCACTGGAGCTCATGCTTTTATTCATTCAGTACATGGAGAAGCTGCACCACTCTTAGGTAAAATCACAGCATTGGAGAAGTCTAATCTAGCTGAATTACAAGCAGGACTCTGTTTCAAATAATCACCACAGATACAGATGAAACTTCGTGGCAGTTAGAGACCTCATACAGGTTACTGAGGATTCCTGAAGGGAAAATTAAGAGTATATGTAATTTCTACTGTAGTAAGGTGGGAACATTAGGAAATTACCACTGCAACTTGGACGTCCCAATTTCTTGAACATCTTGTCTGAGTTAATAAATTTGAGCTTTAATTAGGTAAGAGCTGAAAAATAACTCACATGGGAGACCATTATAATATCAAAATAAAAGGAAGATAGGGAATTCAATCCACTTTACCATCAATGCAAGTTCTGCAGCAGCCTAGAGAACTAAGGTGTACTTTATGTAATTAATCAGTTACAGTGTTGATTTAAATTAAACACTATTCCTAGTACAAATGCTGCTGAATACCTTTGAAGAAAAATACATATGTTACAAGAGAATAGACGAGGGACTCTGAATTTGTTCATCAGTGGTGTCATCAGCCTAGGTAACCATTTAAATGCTATACTGGTGACACGTCTATCTCCGTTTAATGTCTTCCACAGCAATAGTGCCTGGTGATCATGAAGATGTTACAGACTTCCCCATCTGAGAACAACAATTTCTGTTACGGGATGCCACAGCTACGTGTATCCCATAACAGAATGTAAGTCTCATCAAGGCTTATCCACTTAAAATAGACAGACGTTTTGGCCAGTCTAGCTTTTATCACCTTGTCTCTGTCAGACTCTCACCTTTGATCCTGACAAGTAAATTCTCCTTAAAAAGCCATCCAAAAGCAAAGAGCTAGGAACACTTCGGTACCTACCAGTAAGTTGGACTGTAGTTGGCCCTGCATTCATCAATCCTATCACAATCATGATGTTCCTGTTACTAACAAAATCCCACATGCAGAAAGCAAGCGGGTGGGGGATCATCCTCAGAGAAGATGTACCTTCCTCTTGAGAAGGTACCTTCCAACTACATTTGTCCTGGTTTGAGCTAAACAGAACTAATTCTCTTCAGTGATTTGACTTTCCAGCTCAGTCTCTTCTAACTAGCTGCACTGTCTGAAGGTAACGGCATGTTTTTGCAGACGGTGTCTGCTTCTAGCAGTGGTAACGCTGGATGTTCACAGTCACTACCAGGGGCTGGGGGGCAGAAAGGCTCTGGCTGATACTTTCTGCTGTGCAGACCAAGGTCACTGCTCAATCCTGTGTGCCACGGTGGGGTGCAGTAAGTGAGAGGCTGCACCTGTGGGGAGGAGCGGACAGGACGGGTGACCCTACACTGACCAACAGGGTCATGTTCAGTATAAAGCTGAGGGATCACAAGGGTCAAGCTCCCTTCTTCAGTGGCCGGTATCTGAGGAAGACTCTGTCCATTCTGCCTTTGATCCCAATCCGTGCATTCCTGAATCCAACTCCAGAATCCAGCCCATGAAACTGGTTCCCATCTGCCACTGAGTCCAGTCTGGGCCTTCCCCAGCACCTGCCCACAGCATCAGTGGTGACAGTGCTGTGATTGCCATGGGGGGTGGTGGTGGGGAGTGGGTGGGCATTGGGTTTGGTATTGGTATTGTATATATGTATCATTTTACTGTTATTATTTTCATTAAAGCAGTTTTAATTTTCTTTTCTAATCCATAAGTCTCTCTCCCTTATTCCTTTTCTCTTCCCCTTTGGGAAGGGACAGGGGTTAATAGAGAGCATGTATCATTTGTCTAGTGCCTGGCCTGCCCTAACCCATGACAGCATTGTAAGTGTTGCTCTCTGCATGATGCTTGTCGTGCAACTTAACCTTGGTTTCCATCAGTTGTGAAACGTCTTCCTGCATGCCAGTAGTACAGAGACTCTAGACTGCGCCACTCAAGTACAGACACAGAAAACCCACAGCTAAAAAGAACACCTCCAGTGCACTAAAGATAGATACACCCTGTGTGAGCCTCCTCTAGGAACAGACCCAAGAGACTGCTCTTTGTTACCTACCACCTAGTTTACAACAATGCAGTATATTGAGTATGAGGGTGCTGACCCTCAGGAAATGCTAACAGTTCAAAATATAGCAACACACGTTCTATGAAACACAGACCATCATGAGTGTACTAAACATGTCCTACCTTGACATCCAGTAGAATGATGAATACAGTTCAAGATCATTTATTTTAATCATATAGTGCTCTGCAGTTTGCTAGCAAGATGTTTATTTTATACATCTTTAGGGTAAACACTGTGGTTGACAACTTCATTGCTTAGAAACCTCAGAACTTGATCATAATGAGGACACTTACTCAGCTGTAGTAGAGTAAGAATACTCTGAGTTGTTGACAGAGGCCTACAGAATGAATTCACTCTCTTCTCCTAAGTAAGAAGCGATGGGACAAGAGGAAACAGCCTCAAGTTGTGCCAGGAGAGGTTTAGATTGGCCATCAGGAAAAATTTCTTCACTGACAGTGTTGTCAAGCATTAGAACAGGCTGCCCAGGGAAGAGCAGGCAAGTTTTGATTGCACTCCATCTGCCAGCGTTGCTAGCTCTCAGGGGTTTGTTGCACCTAACAGATGTTCGTGTTTTGGTTCAGGCCTCAGCTGATGTAATTCTGGGTCAGCATGTGACATTGCTGGAGAAAAGCTTCCCTGTGTGACTTGGGTGTATCCTGAAGGCACAAAAACAAGAAGTCAAATAAAAAGAACTTCGTAAGTATGGCAGCTTCGTATTCTCATGACTTAAGCAAATCTCATGACTGAAGTCAACCTGAAGGTTGACTTACAGGCAAGGGAGAAGAAGCTTACACTTGCAGTTAACAATGTTGCTGGTGTTTCAGAAATAATAGCATCAGAAAGCTACTTTGGGAAAATCTAGTGCTCACGGCCGACAGAGAGGCAAAGTGCCTTGATTTCCACAACCCCCAGAAAGTGAACAAATCTCCAGATGACCCCCTGTGGGGATCCTTTCTCTAAAATGCCATCTGACCTGCCTTTTCCACTCTTGCAGAAATGGATCTGGGGAGCTCACATTGACCCATCTGAGTCAATCTTATAGAAATTACAGAGTTTCTTTTTAGAGTCAGGACACAGCATTTCCGATTTTCTAATAAAATCTCTCTTGGAAGCCCCAGATTTCAGGATCGAGAACCCAGGGCACCCCTCACTCTCCCTTTCACTTCCAGACAGAGGCGATAATACACATACACAGATGGACATCCTTACTTGCAGATACGCAATTAGACCCAAATCATTACTATTTCACCCAATATTTTACACACAGAATACCCTTTGCCTCCAAAGGAAATTTTCATTGTTAATGAATTCTTTGTATCAGGCTCAGAAAATTCAGTTGGAGTTTTGTCTGAAAGAAGTTTTCAGTTGTCCTCTAAGAGAAATAACGCAACTATTTTTAAGTGGCTGAGTTGCGCATCAAGAACCAAGAATTGTAAATAAGGAAGTACTCTGACTAGTGCAGAAGATTGATATAGCACCTGACAGCTTTCATTACGTAAATCTAATTTATTTCAGCAAACAAGTGACTGGAATCATGCATCATTTCTGAACGAGCTGACCCTCAGGTTTACATGGTTGGCTGATACGGGTTTGAAAACAGGAAGCTCCAGCTGTAACATGAGTGACCCAGACAGCAAAAAGCTAGACACCAAACTAAATTGGAAGGCAGGAAGTCAAAGTTCATGCTCATACCACAAACAATACAAAAATAATAAAGTTCCTCTGAGATACATTTGGCAAAGCCAAATGTCATTGTGAGGCATAAAATATAAAAGAACTGGTAATATAAATGTTTACAGAAAAAAAAAAAGCAAAGAATTGTTGATAAATTAGTGTTCCAAAGAGCTAATCTATCTACATACATTTTCATGAACGCTATATGTACACCATAAACTGAACACTGACTCCACCAGGATGCCTAACTCCCCGAGGTTCTGTTAACTAGTCCGTTTGAGAGCCCTGGCGTTTGATAATCTTTATTCTCTAGTTTCCTAAACCTTTATTTTAGTTCCCTCTCAGCTCCTGGATACTGCAAGAGTTCCTGCTCGGTTAGGCACTTTATTTCCTGGTCCTCTGACGCTCTCTTGTAAAGCACTTTTTACTTCTCTGGGGACCTGCTTTTTGGCACTTTTGATCTCTAGAGCCTTCCACGGGCTCACAGCAAGCCTTTACAGCCCACATCCAGAAACATATGACATCCTGTTTGCATCAGAGCTCCCCAACGATTTCTCCAGCAACTATACTTTGGCTATTGCTGTTATTTTCTGGGGACCCCATTTCTACATAAACCGTATAGAGACATTTGCCTACAGCTGAATGAAGTTTTCATTTTAGGGACAGAATAAGCCAGTACAGAAAAAAGTCTAACACTAACATGGGTGCTAGCTCTGCAATCCAGAATAATGGTGCTGAAGTAAATGGAGTCCTGAGAAATTGACATCTGAACAGCTGGTGGTTGCCAAAGCCATGATCTAGATCCCTAAAATCAGGAGCTTGATTCTGTGCCAGGGTTCCAGTTACACGCAAACTTTCATAATTCCACTCTGCAGGAAATAATAGAAGTTTTTAATTTCTGTACATTTAATTTCTCTGGGAATTTAATTCATCCATAGACCCCTGACAAATTAATCAGTCTAATCACCAGCTATGTGTTCCAGCTTCATTTCATGATGACTCTGCATCCTTCTCTTCTATAACCAACTTCCATTTGCTGTGGTCTGTCCCACAGCCCTGCGCTCAAAAACTTGAAAGGTCATTTCTGCCTCTGTCTCTCTAAGAATAACTATTATCCCCATTATGTCTGTAGAGAAAGAAGGGTTGACATTGACTGCATGCTATATATCCTATATAAAACACTTTTTCTCTGAAGCACTAAAGGCACTACAGTCTGCAAACACCACATTTTCTGAGAAGGTAAGATGTTCCTTGTCACACATCCGCAATAGATCACAGCTGATCTAATACTTTTTTCTACCACAAAAAAATTGGTATTTTCCACAAATCTTGCTCAGAGGGCTTTTTCTCTGAAGTTCCTTTTTCATCTTGTTTGCATTTTTGCTTTCCAACTTCTCCTGTTTATTCCCTTGCCTTCTTTATTGCAATGAATCTCAAAAAATGTTATTCCCTATTAAAAGAGTGGCAATCCTCCTAAAATTCTGAACCAAGTCAGTGCTCAGCTTACACATGCACTAATGACCTACTGAAGCCAAGGGGGCTTCAGCACATACATGCATAGGATGTCATGTTGAATTAATTTTTATTTAAGTATGTGGGTAAGCTCTTAAATTGCAACATAAGAGAAAAGGAAGGCTTAAACATGGAAGACTGAAATAAAATACAGGAGTTTTTTTAAAAGTTTCCTTTTTATCAAATACCTCCTTTCATCTTAGTTTTGGCAATTTCTGTATAGAAAAAAAGAAAAGGTTTTAACATTTGAAACCTTAGAACAGTCCTGTTAATTCGCCTGACGCTACCGATCCCTCAAACCACGTGAATCCAAAAGCTTTCCAAAAGCTTTCTTTCTGCTAATAGTTCCTGGATTACACGGATGCCACCATCATTATTAACAATTTTATTCACAATGGATGTTAAAGCACTTCAAGGAAATACAAAACCTACAGAAATGATGTGGGACGTTCCCTTTGTCATCAATATTTCGTAAATTAAAAATCAAGAGGCCCATAGGATAGGGTCTGCACTTTGAAAATAGTCTAGCAATTCGCATTCTGAAACTTTGTAAACTCTTCTCAAAATGGTGCCTATTCTTCAAAGGCAATTTTACTACCACCATTTACTAGTAATTTTGCTAGGGCAGCTACTGAACCGCGTGGTTCTGTGATGCAATAGTGTGGTGGAGAAACTGAGCCAGCTTAAAGTGTGGTATAAACTTGTACCTGCACAAACATTGATCTCTAGTGAAAATACAGAGTGCAAACCTCAGAAACCAAACACAGTGTTCTCTAAGTAGGATACTAAAAAACCAGCAGTCGTTTTAAAGCTCCAAGTGCTGAGGCTGAGCTTAAAATGCAAAATAAATTGAAGATCTATGGACAGAATTTTGTTCTCCCAGGTTATCACTACATTTGTTGCACAGTATCAAAGGGCAAGTAATCTTAGTTCATCCTAATAAAATGCTAGCTATGTATTCTTCAAAAAATGTGATCAATGGAGTTTCTATGGTTTCTGTGAAACTTTTCCGATATATTTACAGTGCTTTAAAACTTTCTTCTATACAATTCCACTTAAGGTAAAAAAGTCTACACTCTTGGGGCGAAACAGTGAAAAGAATTGTCAAAATGGATAAAAGGATTTAATGACAGGTTTATTTTTACTTACGTTTGGTGTTTTTACATTTTGCAACCTCAGTTGTGACACAGCTTCAATTTGTTTCCTCAGTCAAATAATTTAAGTTGCAATACTGTTTCCTGAATTTGCAATTTCAATTTGCTCATTCCTTTCCTCAGACTCATGTTTCCTCTTCATAGTGAAGGTTTACAGAATCAGTGAAATACATCTTATCTCTGTCCCAGATTAGATCAGTGAGAATTAATACAGACTGTTCTGTACCTCACCCAATTTGGTATAAAGAAGTGTTTAGGAAGGGAAAATAATTATTATCTCTGTGTTCAATTGTGATGACAGGTTACTAAACATCACTTCAGGGAAAAAAGAGGTGTAGGTATTCTAATTCTGTTCTTGTTCTTATTTTCAGCATTTTCTAATTGTGATTTTTGTAATTCTAGAGATCCGTGCGCAGGTCACATAAGTCAAAGGTAAATGTCGTATCAAAATTACACTGCGAAGAGTCTCGGTTCAGTACTGATAGCCACACAGGCAGATCTGTTGAGTATTTAAGTTGTCTTAGAGGTTTGGGTCATTGCATACAGTCCTCTACATGAATATAAACATTTGATTTCTTCTCATACATGAGCAGGATGGCTGAGATATAATTCATTATTATTATATGGTTAAGGACAGGCTTTTGCACACTAAGACACCACATACAGATAGTTACATCGTGTAGTATGGTCTATTATCTGTCCTCAAACATGCACGTACAGCATGGTTTGTTATTTATCCATATACATGCACACATATTTACATACACTTACTTTAGACCATGGGTGGCTGTCAGCTTTTGTGATATTTCAGAAAAGCAATTAATACTACTTTGCTGTCTCTAGCGTGCAAACTGTCAAAACAAGTCCCATCTTATCAGCAAGTTCAGTGTGCGCAGCAGAAAACTCTGAAGCCACTTGCAGTTACTGCTTGCTGTCTCCTTGGGCCACTCAGTGGCAAGAAACTTTCACCTGCACCCAGTCGTTCTACCTCAACACCAACGTCCTGGGATCTCAGACTCCTATAAGAAAGCTCTCGCGGCAGTGCTGTTATAGCGGCACTTCTGGGATACAGCACACTTCCTGTGCAGGACAGTGCTAACAGGGTAGGCAGCCCCTTTTGAGGTTCATAAGGAAAATCACACATTTTTCCCCACAAGCCAGCATGATTTGAACGTGATATCTTCAAATTATCAAAACATGCCTGTCCATCACTTGACCAAATGCAGCAATTCAATAACTAGCAGATGTGCAAACAAGCTCTTAGTGCATTTCAGAGGTACGTTCCCCAGTATCTCAAAATGCTGCTCTCCATGAACCAGGATCACAGCAGTTCTGCTACATGTAGGTTGAGGAATAGTCTCAGGCAAAATGTAAACCTTTATAGTAGAAAAAAGTGGTTTGCAAGAGGCCAGCCATAGATTTGCCTACTCAAAATAACGGGAATTGGTACTTTTCCATGCAATGAACAACAACAGTTCAAGTTTTAGGTGTCAGTCTGTATAAACCATGATCAAAATAAAATCTGATGGCAATTCTAATGAATTGAGCAGCTTTGTGCAACTTTTTCCCTTCATCATCATGGCTTGGCTTCGCGGACGAAGATTTGGGAAGGGCTTTGCCCACGCTTATTGCAAGCGCGTTGATGGCTGAAAAGGCCAATGCGGGATAGGCAAGACCGGTTGCAAAGAGCACACCGGAGGGTCTCCTTGGGTGGTATAGTCGAGGCACGGTTCTTTCTGCGCTGTCTTTTCTCCTCGAGCTTGATTCTACGCGTGCTCTCAAAGGAGACAGCAGCGTTATGTATGGTGTGTCTCCAAATCTCCCGATTGGAGGCCAGGGTGGACCACTGATGGTGGTCAATATGGCCTAGGCTGAGGTGGTGTTTCAGGGAGTCCTTATATCTCCTCTTTGGAGCTCTTCTCTTGCGGCAGCCGGTGGCAAGTTCACCATAGAACACGATCTTAGGGAGGCGGTGATCCGCCATCCTGGAGACGTGCCCTGCCCAACGCAGCTGCGTTTTCAGCAACATGGCCTCAATACTGGTGACGTCTGCCTGTTCAAGGACAGCAACATTAGTCACGTTTTTTCCCTTACATAACATGAATAAACGTAAGTCCATATGTGCACTACTGAATTCTTTCAAGGTTTTGACCTCAGTCATCTTTATTTCTCTATATATCTTTCAACATAATGAAAATATGTAAACATTCAGAAACTAACCTCTGTTAACTACAGAGAACAGCTAAGTTCTTGCTTCTGCTATTGTCTCTGAAATGGAATGAACCGTTCCGGGGCACATGCACACCACAAAGCACACTTTACAGCTAGCTTCAAATCCCAGCAAAGACCACTCAGAAAACAGAATGAGCAGAAATGTGACATACGGAGTATTTAACAACACCGGTGCTTAGACAACAGTAGCAGTACATTATTTTGCTCTGATTTGAGACTGAAATGCTTTCAGTAAACAGAGTTTAGAGTTGCCCTTTTTCAATGACAGGGAGAAGAATTTTTCTGAGTTATTAAATCAGGAGAGCTAAGCTCAGCAGGAATATAGGACAAGATCAGTTGTGTCCAACAGCTCTTCTTCACATGTGCTGTATCCATCAAAGGAAGAGGAGGCCCAACCTGCCAAGCAAATGTTTTATATTGAGCTGGAGGGTTCCAAATGTCTCACAACAGTGTCAGGTAAACAAAAGGAGACACAAGAAGGTGACAGGGAAGCTCTCACTCAAGTGTTGCTTCTGGTTCGAAGATGAGTGACAGACAATTCTTTTTATTTAACATAAAAAGAAATCTCAGACTACTCAAGCTAGACTTCTATGCAAAATACCAATGTTGTGCAGAAATCTTTTCTAAGATAAAGTGTATTTTGGGTGTAAAAAGAAACCCAATCAAAACAGCATAAATTGTGCATCCAGTGATAACTTTTAGTAAGAAAACTAATACCACAGTAAGAACATTTCAATAATTTCATTAAATATTAAACTTTACATACCACAGAGATCACCCATTTATCAATTTAATTTCTTTTATTGATTGGTCAATGGTAAGTTGGAGCACATGTAATAAATATACATTGTTTCCTGCAAAATTACTGTGAAAACAGATCTCCCCAGAAGAAGCATGAGATGGGAAAATTAAAAACCAGAACATCCATTTTTTTCTGTGATCAATATTGATTTACAATGCAGTCGAATAGCTGAAACCGCTGCCTGCTTTACAGCAGTTATAACTACTTAAAAGCACCAGCCAGAGCCTGTCTCACCACTGCGATGAAGGAGTGGGACAGGCTGGGGGACAGCTGGGGACACCCCAGAGGCAACTGTGTGGTGGAGGCAAGGATGGAGGCTATGCGGGGACATAAGCCCATGAGTGGACCTGGCTCGGCGGTGCCCATGACGAGCAAGGCAGGGCAGGGCTGTGGCGGGGCTGGAGGCTGACACCTTACAGCATCACCAGTGCAAAGACTGGAGCCTGGTAAGGGCCATTAAGGGCTACTGGTGGCCCCTGTACCCTGAAGAGTAAGTCAGTAAGAGCTATCTACTGATATAAATACAGTAATGTTCCCTTCCAACAACAAATTTCTGTGGCAAACAGGAGTCAGTGGAGGACAGAGATAACCGTTACAAGATGATTCGTTTTGATAGATCTACAGACTGGCGTTGGGAAAGTTGCCACCCACATTTCCATGTTTGGTTTTTTAAGTAAATGGATGAAGGGAGAATTCATCCTGGGCACATCCCACAGCCCCGTCAGAACCTGAGCATAAACGGGGACCCTATAAAAGCTGGATTGAAGGGAATCAAAAAGCTGTTTAATATATCACTCAACAAATTAACTTGCTTCTTTTGATGGGTATAACTGTTCTCCCAATTTAAAAAATATTCTTAGCACTTCCCTACTGATTTAAGTCTACTCCCTTCAGTAAAAGCACTGTAAATTTAAACATACATAAGACTGAAATCAGACATTAGTGCAAATGTTCTTGCTCTGTAAATCAGCAAATTTCCCCCTCTACGTAAAGTGAGATTTCACAGTCAATTTACGCTGATCTAAGTCTGCACTGCTCCTGAACAGGGCAATCCAACTTCCTTTTATCTCCAGCTGCGTGCTCCCACCACTTCCCTTGTGTGGGCTCTAGAGATCATACAGCCAAAGGATAAACAAGATCAGCTCACTGATCCTACTGAAAACTAACATTGAAAATACTGTTTTCAGCCAGTTTCTAAAGAGTTGAAAATACCCCATTCTGTGACAATCTACAGTTAACCCTTGCTTAAATTGTTTGAGAAACCTCAGCATTAGACAGAAAGCAAGTTGAAAAAAAAAATTAATACCTGAGCAAGAAGTGAGATAGTACAAAAAAAACCTGGCAGTCTGTTACAGGCAATTACAATATTTTAAAAGAACAATTTTTATTCCAGTATAGAAACCGCCCTAGTCTACACAGATCCTAACGTACAAGAAATAAACAGTTAAAATGAAACAAATTACAGCAAAACACTCATTTTGAGAAATGTATTTAAAATCTACAAATACTTAGTTCACATGAGAAACATAATATAAAAAAAAATCATCATTAAAATATTGCAATTTTCCATTCCATTGTTCTTTACTATTGTTCTTACTTGATTGCTTTACATTTTAATGCATTTTTAACCTGTCATTGGAAAATTTAATTAATAATTTTTTTAATAAGGTGTTTTTTGCTAACCCTGCTTGTAAAACAATTAGGAAGATCTTTCCCCTTTCAAGTCTTTCATGTTTGTGAGATTTTATCTGTGCGGTATTGTGATAATAAGCATGCTGTTCCTTTCTGATGTTTATTTCTTGCTGTTTATGGTTTTATCTATCACCTAATGAGTGTTGTAACAAGAGAAAGTGCATCTTTCATGGTAGCTAAAGATACAGCAATAGAATAATATGGAAAAAATAGGTTGCTCTGATTAACTTATACCATTATCAAGAAGTTTAATGTTTACACATTAGAGAACAGACAGGTGTATGGATAACTAACATCATCCTAGATAAAAATGTATTCATTAATAATACCAAAATACTTGGCTGAGTTCTGAATTTCAAACCATCAAGCTCATAACAGTAATCACTGGTTTTAGCCCTGTCCTGATGCTTGCATTTTATAAACACACATTTTAAAAATCTAAATACAATAGTACTTGTAAGGATGATAACCCATCTGATGAGGACTAGATGCAGGTGGAACCCCCCAAAAAGAGTTATTAAGAGTTCCCAAGTCTCCACATGCAGTCAACAGTAAATTAAGGGCATCTGTGGAGCCTGCTAAAGCAAGATTTTTATTGCTGTGATAATTTTATGATGTAGGCATAGAAATTAAGACAAGTAAATGTCTTTATTACAGGACTTGTGAAAAACAATCAAACAGTAACATTTGGTTGATACAGACCTAATCATGAGTTGAATTCGGGAATTTAAAGCCTTAAACAATCTGCCCCATTACTGATCTCTGTATTATTTGACTTCTTAATGTGTTAGTTCTTCTGTAGTGTTATTATTAACTGGATTATTAACAACTGTTTGTGTGGGTAGCTTTACCCCTCTGCACTGATTTGTATTTTTTATACATCAGCACCCATTCACATATTAAAAACATCACATGGTATGTATAGATTATAGAAGTTCTCTGCACAAAGCAGTGGGTAAGGGTGGTTCACCACCAGTAGGAGTTGTATGCCTAAAAACATTAGGTTTTGAATGACCCCCTCCCAAATCAACATCTGGGATGGGCAACAGCCATCTGCACATAAACAGGTTAAATTATTACAAATGGGATGAGCCTTCTTTTAGGTTGATTCTGGCCAGACGGGGGTTCTTGGAGATTACTCAGTGACTCAGTAAATTCACTAAATGTGACAAGATGCTAAAGCACTAATGGTTTCTATTCTGACCTTTATCTACTCTTCATCTTTTTGTCTGTGTTTTTAATCATGTAACCTCTTAGGGAAGGAAATATTGCCTTCTTTTATGTTGGGAAATTGCCCAGAACATTGCAGACACTACCCAAACAAAGAGTAACTATAATAATAACAAAAAGAGGAGGAGGAGGTTTACTTGACTCTGTAAAGACTCCTGTCAAACTCAATGGAACTGTAACCTGGCTTATTGCTGAAGTAAAATTGCCCATAGTTAATTGCACCAATATAATTAATGCTGTCAAAACTTACAACAGAAAGGATGCATTGCTATGCAATGAAGAATAACCAAACTTATTTTTGGAGAGAGTCACATATGACAGTTGACATAGCCACTTAAAAATATCTAAATACATACCTTTTGTGTTGTCCTGAGATGGAGTTGAAGAGATCTATGGTTTCCTCTCAGTTCTGCTCCTCACTTCATAATCTTCAATATGACTCTGTCAGGTACATCTCTGGGCCTCCATCTCATAATCTGTAAAACAGAGGTAATGGTTTTCTTCTCGAAGCATTTGGATATGTGCAAATAAAATGCTGCCTAAGAGTTCAACACAACAAATACACTTTTCTCCACTGAATAAAGTCCCGAAGCAAAACCTTTGATCTTGTTTGCTGCAACATGCCTTCTGCCAGTCCTCAACAGCACATTTTAAGTAGCGTATGATAAAAAGGTCAATGTAATGAAATAAACTCTGCAAATACCTCATATTCCCTGGATTTAATTATGATGAATCTTCTCTACTGTGATAACATTTTTTAACCTTTATAATTTTACAAAGTGCTCGTACCAGATTCTGTTAGTCCCTCATATTTCCTGCTCTGTAGTCCCATTTATCTCCCATCTATGAAATACAGCACAAGCATGACATTTCATATTTTAGACACTTGCAGGATTACACTAGGAACACTGCCTTCCTGCATCATTAATACCAACATTATGATTCAGACCCATGGCTTCTAAGTCTTTCTTTTGGATTAATTTATTGCAGTAATAAACCAATTTCTTTGCTTGCTTCTAGTATTTTATATAACAGCATAAAGATTTGAAAAGCATAATATCAAGTCTTCAGTTACCCTTAAAATTCTGTTAATATTTCCATGGTTTTATGTATGTGATTTTGCCATCAGCTATGAAAACATCAGCCTTGTGACCTCTGGTGGGGCACCCCACTGAGATTTGTTTAATTTTTGTTGATCCTTACAGGTACTTGGTATATCAGATTGTAAAACAATCTTTTGCGTAGTTATCAGAATCTCTCCTCCTTAATTAAGAGGATTCTTGCTAAATGTTACATATTTTAAAGTCTCTACAGAAGAAAAAAAGGTGTAAGTATATCTATATAAACAGAGAATATGTGTTAAATAAGCAACTGCTGTTGAAAACACTGTCATAAATTAGCAAGTAGATGGAATGCTGTCTTTGGTCAAGGCTGTATTTGCAGCTCTGTTAGGGTCTGTGGATCTGTCGCACCTCCTGCCATTCACAGATCTTTTCGTGGGGAGAACTATCTTCATTGCTCAGCATTTAAGCATGTTTTTGGTTTAGGTCCTGGGAAAAAGAGATTTGACTCCACATGACTGTTTCTCCCATGAGCCAGCTATCAGTTTCATTTCTTAGTCTGGACAGTACTGATAATCAAATTTTAAAAATTGACATAAACCGAGTGAAACTTCACTTCTTATATTTCACAGTTTACTCACTGAAAAATGCTAAAATTTCAAGTATGTCTCAGATAATATAATACTAAATGCCCACATGCAGAAAATCTGAGAACAAGTTTCTCACAGCAGATCAAAATCATTGAAAGCTTCTCCACTTCAGCTAGCGCTTGGTCAGAACTATGATGTGCATGGACTTGAGCTTTCAAAATATCATTTTTTGTTACAAATTGTGACCTTAGAGGACAAGCATTAATGATAATGACAAATGAAATTCTGAAGCCTTCAGTTAAGAAAATATAGTTGAATCCACTTTGTGTTGAGCATGTTCAGTGGCAATTTTGACCTAGTAATTAAAAGTGGCTTAAAAAACTGATTCTAAAAATGGAAGAAATCAGTGGTTTATTCCCCAAATGACTCTTTAAATAGAAGGCTTGATTAAGTGAAAGTTACTTAATGACTGCAAAAAATATCTTTCAGAAAAATACTAAGTCCGTAATGAAACAACATGGCAAGATCCTGAGAAATTTAACGTGTGGGAAACTCAAACAAAGACCTGTGGGTAAATCAAGATTTCTCAATTACTCCAGCAGCACAGAAAACAGAAACAAAACTACCAGTGAAGGAGACATTTGAAGGCCACTTGCACCTCTTCTTTACCATTAAGCTAGAGGATTATTGTTTTGTTGGACACAACATTTCATGACGTGTTTTACCATGACCTCTAAGACAAGAAATAAATGTGTTCAGTGTACAGTGTACAGGCCATTTGGCTACCAGGGAATCTGGCTGCTTTTCTTGGTAACCTATTTAGCTCGACTCGGTAGCAGTTTAAGGACTGTTTGCAATTGTGTATCTGTGGACACAGTCCCAGTTTTTCTTTGGGAAATGTTCTGAGGAAATATCCTGGCAAAGAGACTGCAGGACTAGTTTAGAAATGAAATTTTACATAGCAGATCAAGAGATGGAACAGGTTTGCAAACTAAATTATTCTGTAGCACTATGAAACTTGTGGTAAAGGATTTATAAGCACAATACAATGTAAATGCAAAAAGTGCATTTCTGTGAAGACAAAGCCATTCCACAGATACAAGTATAAACACATATTTACCTAAAAAATCTACCTGCAGCATCCAGGGCTTCGTTCCCCTAGGCATACTCTCCTTGAGTGAAGTTAATGCATAGAAGAGCGAACCTCTTTGCATTTCTCTAAGGCTGTTGCAAACAACCCAATTAAATATATTTGCACCAAAATGTGTTAAAAATAATTCTAAGTTTGTAAATCCAAGCACTTAATATTTACAAAATGCCAGAAAATGAAAGAAATCTAGAAAGTAATACTTGCTCATCATACTGGATTTCTAATCCCATCCTCCCATCCATTGTACTCCACTCCTGTCCATAAAAAAAAAAAAAAATAAAAAAAGTAAAATTTATGGGAACATCTCTAACCTTAAGGTCATCATACAGAAATGCCATTATGTGGAACCTTGTAAAAATGTTGTCAGCAGTACTTCTGCTGTACTCTATAGCTGGCATGTCAGCCTCTTCCTTCTGCAATTAATAGTCACAGTAATAAGGTTTTGAAGTTTAAATCTCTTTAAAGGAGAAAAGCTGCTTTTTCATCCCTTTCTTGAAGCGTACAATATGATTGGCAAAGTATCAGGAATAATAAGACAACTGGTTGACGTAAACCCCAGGAGGAACAGAGCAGCTTTTGTTCTGAGCTCTCATCAAAATCTTGGAAATCTTGCAATAGGAAATGTTGCTGGAATGTAGGTTCTTATTCAGAGTTCTTACATGTTAGGCCTGCAATATCTAAAATCTCTTACTGGCTTCAATACTTTTTGTATGCGGTCCCATTCGCTGCCTGTAGCTGAAACAGCTATACAGTTACCTATTTAAAATTTTCTTGATGATACAAAAAATATGTATTTCATTCTCTATTAATGCATCATTATTCCTGTTGTCCCACTGGAGCTACCAGCCCTTCTGACTGTTAATGCAGCAATTGCTATAAAGTATGCAATAAAGGATGCAATCGTGAATACTATAGCTCATAGAACAAATACCTCAACAAGACCATACTTCCTAGACTGCATGTTAAAAGTGATGTTAAATGTAAAAAAATCCTTGTGTGCGTTAAAAATGAAGGTTGTAAAGTCAGTATCACCAAGTCAGAAAAAAGAAAACTTATCGTTGACAAAGCTGTACTATATCCACCACATGGACAAGCTGAGTTATCTTAAGCATTTAAAATTTATATGGTAATGACATCACAAAAAAAGAAACAGAATAGAAAATGGTACCATTGATCCTAAACTCCCAAGCATTTGCTGCAAACAGGAGGCTTTGGTAGGTACACAGGAGTTCCTGTAAAACTCAAAATTGTTAAAAAGCTTTCAGTTATGTAAGGATTAGTGTCACCTCTTGAACTTAATTTCTTTTCTAAATGAGAGAAAAAAAAAAAAGAGATTTGCTTGAGGAGCTTGCATTAAGTTGAATACCTTGCTGTGCACGTACTCTCACCAAATCTGTTTTTCAGTGTGCATTGTCATGTAATTCAAGTTCCCTGGACCTGAGTTACTTCCTTCTAATCAATCTAGTAGCTTAAAGGTGAGTACCCACTCCATAAAAAGAGCTTGAACTGCTGCGCTCTTATTCACACTGCATCCACTTATGTATGATGCTAAGATTTCTGGGGACATACCCCACAGGTATGAAATCAGGTGATTTGTGTGAGATTGTGGATGCTGCTTACCACGCTGAAGGAACCCTAACTAAAGCACCAATCCATTCTAGCTGGAAGCAAAGTTAATGAAAGCACCAGGCACTGTTCTAGTTAGCTTTGCAATATATATTCATCACTGAAATTCCACAGGAACACAAGCAAATGGGTCAATGAAACCATGCACCTCTTCTGTAGTGTCCATGAAAGTAATATCTCAAAATATCTGCTATGACATGTAATGCGGTTCAAAGCATTCCTGGGTAAGAGCGTGGCAGGAAGGCATTATACAGTGAGGAGACGGAGCTGGATGTATTCCCGTAAGGAAGTAGATTGGTTTTGACTAGATGTCTCTTATGTCTTTGAAAAGCAGAGACAAAAAAAGCAGCTTTTTTGGAAAGAGGAAATGTTATTTTAACAAAGATTTCTCTAACAGAGAATTGATTGTAAGAAATTTATTTCTACTATTGTTCAGAGAAAAAAAAAAAAAGAATATTTTTAACATAAATTACACCAAGAAATACTCTGCTCAAGGGGTTAGTCCAGATCAGTTTTCATATAGAGTCAAAACCAAATACAGGAAAGCCTTGAGTAAGAACCAGAAAAAGTACCAGAGTAGCGTGCAGGAGGTTCGGGATCGATTGATGTCACCAACTGCCTTTTGATTACGTTGATGAACAAAAGATGGTCACCATGAACCACAGAAACTGGGGTGCCATCTGTGGCAGGTTGATGGCATTTTCTCTTCTCCTGTGATACCATGTTAAGGCTTTATTTTTAGAGAGGAGCAAGGCCTGTGGGTCTGCAGTTGTTAAGGGTAGGAAAGTAGAACCTGCTCACTGCAGATTTCTCTCCCTTTCAAATCTCTACTCTCAAGAATGCAACAGACAAGACAATAGATTAAAGTTACTTTAAAGATCAGAATTATGAGTTTGTGTGTTTATAAAATCCAACGTATTATCTATGTTCTGGTAAGAAGTTACTAATTTTTTTTTTTTCATTTTAACTTTGCTCTCTCATTTCCAATTTGACTTACAGTCTCTTAAATTAGAAACATTAAGATATTAGCCATCCCTCCTGACTGGTCATTTGCTGTATTCAAGTTGCAGAGTGTTCATCAAATGGGAATATCACGAACAAAAGAAAACTTTGGTAGGTCCCACTTCTATATAAAAACCCATTTAACACTATAGATGTATTTATTAATTACTGGACGTTTAGAAAACATTTGGTGTAACACGTGTAGTTCCTTCTGCTTTCAGAATGAAAGGAGGGGATTTTTCAGGGTAGAGGACTGAGCGGGAGGAACAGGGAGTTTTACTGTGGAGCTGCAGTATTGAGTGGTCGGTGGTAGGTGGATACTGCTTTGCAGAGATATCATACCAACTGTAGCAAGAAGAAAAGGAAAATTACCCAAAAACTCGATTTCACTTATTTGTGTTCATTCTATTTGCCCATACTTGAACCTGCAGCAGCGATTCACTGATTTCAGCTTTCTAGTTATTTCAGAAGTGCTACAGTGATGCCAGCTGGTATAGCCAAGAGCTTTCAGTTGAACACAGAGAGAGGAACATTGTGTAAATAAAAGTCAGTTAAACAGTTCCCCAAATTAACTGGTGCTGTGTAGCTCCAGGCTATAAAAAATCTTGACTGGGCCAGCAAACTTTCAAGCCTGCATCCTGCCTATCTTCCTGCCGTAGGGAGCCTTTGTGTAAGGCTCATTGTTACACAAAGCAGCTACTTCAGCAAAGGAATCACTTCAGGAATTTAAGCCTTATTTGAGGGGATTATCAGAAGTCATTGTTTTGATGTTTCTTAATTTTCAGGGTTTAAGAGAAGAGATACTAACTCATGGTCCAGTTCACTAAACTGTATTCTGAACTCATTGCTATGCATGTCAAGATAATTTACCATAAACTGTAAAATGGAGTTTTACAGAGTATATTCATTCACGCACTGAAAATTTCCCAAGATGGTGTACCCTCTGTTTGAACAGAATCTCTTCTGCATCTAATACTAATTAAGCATTCTAAATATCTCCATAAATACTTAAAGATCTGAATATTATTTGATACTGTTTATTTAAAGTATTTTGTTACCCTGTACTTAACTAACCACAGTATATCGGATCTAGTTACAATTTTCAGGTCAGTGAATTAGAAGTCAAGATTTCTTACTGCTTTCCCTGATTGCTCACTGCTTCTGGGAAATGCATGTTAAATTTAGGCATAACAGTTACCCTGGATGACTCAAATACATTTCTAAATTTCTGCGTCAACTTAGGCCAGTTGAAAATCCTCACTCTGCAAAGCCCTGCTCTGTTTATTGGTCCTCATAATTTTTGAATTCATTTCTATTTTTGAGGGAATATCCCATGTTTCTTTTTAACAAGGAGAACTTTTCATAGCCAACTGATAGGTAACTCCCTTTGCAGACAACTATAGATGGGCACTATTAATACTGAAGTCATTCAGTTTGGATGTATACTGCAAAAGAAGGAGTTTCTGCATAAGATACAAATTTATCCCGCCCTAGTTTGTTAACTTAGTCCAGGCAAACATTCCTTCTAACCCCAAATAAAGACACTTCTATTTGGATTGCAGAGGTTCTATACTAAAACCAAAACACAAACCAAAGCAAAAGGTGTAGTATGTCCTATGTATGAGTTCATGGCTAGTAAAACCTTTTCTATCTTGATCAGTAAAAACGATTGTTCTTCACTGAGTTGTTAGATCTTTACTACAGAAATCAGTAGACTAACGATCTGAGGAGTCCAATTTTCTGGGCCTATATATGTAATCAGTGCTCAGAAGCATATTTCATTAAATCTTCAAACCAGTGCAAACCACTGGAAGCCCATCATCATCTGCATGTTCGTCCTCTTCATTCTTCTCATCCGGGACATTCAATGAAGTTATTTGTTCTCCATGTCCAAAACCCTCCTTCAGTGTCTTTTAAATGAGGAACCATTTCATGCTATGTGATCTCAACTTCCCTTGATGACAGCTCTATCCTACTGGAACTATGAAACTGTCAACATCAAGAGCAAAATTTAGGTGTGCAGAAGACAGAAATGGCTCAGCAGCTATCCCACAAATTCTTTCAATAGAGGTCAACAACCTCAGCATCTATGGGGAAAACTGCACAACTCAATATTTCCATCAAAAAGCCCAAAATAATGCAACTTAAAGTTTCTTGCTGGCTGGAAGTAAAAGAAAAATATTTTGTACACACTGCAGTTTCAGAAAATGAGTAGACAGTATCATGACAGACATAGAATAAAACAACAGATCACCCTGATTTAGTAGAGGTAAAAAGCGTTCGTGGTCAGCCTTTGGGGAGCAATGCCTTGTAGTAAACGTGAGGTAATATACAGCAACTTTGCATCTGTGACAGAAGGCCAAGCAGGCCACAGTAATAGTTTCTCCACCGTTCTTAGGCACAGTGTTGTCACAGTCAATGTTAAGAAATTCAACGTCGCCTTTATCAACAGATGAAAACCAAACCCCAACAGCCTAACTTAAGAAACAGTAACTTACCATGCATATTTCCTAACACAACCCATATGATATGAGATCATCTAATATTCAAGGTTTTCTTGGATCCAAGTACACACACTGTTATCATCTTTTTTAAAAAGCATTAAGCTGATGCAGTTGTGGTTAAATGGCTTGCCTGGAGTCATCCAGCGCATGAAAGGTAGAGCCATTAATAACACCCCAGAGTCCCAACTGACAAGATCTGTTTAGCCAGGATTGGAGTGTAGTTCCTCTCTAGGTACATTAAAATGTTGTGGTTTATGTCAGTAGAAATATAGGCATTTCCACACTCCATTAGACTCTAGCACACATTACTTAGTCTCCTTCATTTGACAGTGGTCAGCAGTTAAAAAGAGCAACTTCCCCACACCACATCCCCCCCCTCCAGTTGAGAAATGTTTTGCTTTGACCCCCATGCCAGCTATTATATTTTCCACAGATCTCTAAAAATGCATTTTCACATTACTGGTAAGAAGATCCCTTTGTGGCTTGTCCCACTAATGCCAGTCTTGATCCTAGCAATATAATCCCACCACTCCATTGTATGGGTTTCAATTCCACAATGAACCAATTTAGGGAACTAAAACATGAGAAAATCAACTCTACCAGGAGGGGAAAAAAAAAAAAACTAAGAAGAAAGTGAATAGTCATCAATCTCTTTTCTGCCTGAAACTTATTGCTGTGGAAGCAGATACTACTCTGGATATATACAATATTACTATAAGCATCTTTTCCTTTCTGGAATCTTTGTACATTTTCAGATTCAGTGATCTGAAAATTGTAGCAGCACACACACCATGTCTGTCCAGTGACCTTCCTCTGCTACTGGTACACAGGCAAACCAGCTGTGGGGCTTCCTCAGCCAAAGGAGCAATAGGTCACCACTATTTTAAGTTCATTGACTGTCCCTTTATTTTAGTCCTGTAAAATTAGAAGACAATAAGCGCCTCCTCTGTTTTCTCTAGGTCATTAATTATTTTATAATTTACCCCTCTGTCATTCATGTTTGTTCAAATCTGAACGCTGTCAGTCCTTTTTGCCCAAGCCCTTGACCTGACACAGTCTCGGTACTCAGTCCTGGGTACCTCCCCTGACAGGGACAACCAAAGAAATGTTTTGCTGATTTAAAAATGCACTGCATTTGCTCTTGGCATTTTCACTCATTTTCACAAATGCAAATCTCCACTCCAAGAGCTTTAGACTGTATCACTTTTCTGTTCATGAGTTAATTTCATTTCATACAGAGTTGATACGCAACATAACTATTCTTACAAAGTAGTATTTTATATCCATTCTTTCCTGATATAAATGACAGTATCAAGTAACTGGAAAAGAAAATCTGACCCAGAAAAATACAAGCATATTAATTAAAACATACTATCTGTGTCTTACTAAATTATACATTCCTAAATCTTTTAGAAGCATTCAAACAACTCAGGGGATTTACAGTTGCCTACCAAGCTTTTCATTTCTAGGTCACTTGTTAAATCTACCCCAGGTCAGCACTGACTGAAAATTATTACTGTCTGGCAGCTGTTTTGTAGTCTACATAAAATGAATT
Source organism: Bucorvus abyssinicus (assembly GCA_009769605.1). Lineage (NCBI taxonomy): Eukaryota > Metazoa > Chordata > Aves > Bucerotiformes > Bucorvidae > Bucorvus > Bucorvus abyssinicus. The sequence continues at coordinate 6,962,278 of CM020029.1, forward strand.
AGAGGTTTCATTCCACTTCCTAATGGGCAAGTGGCCCCATCTTACACTTCGACCTAAATGACACACTGTTGACTACTGCAGGGGAAGAACTAAATAAACTCTCTTTATTCTGTACGTAGGTCCTCCAGGTTAGGAATGAGCCTGGGGGGACCCTCGGGATATCATAGCACTGGTCTACAAAAAAATAAAACCCTCCATCTATGGAATTCCTCCAATCAGAACAGAAAAAATGCTATTTTGATGAGCTGTTGTGGTCAATATTTTGGTCCTTGGAGGATCTTTGTAATGTGGTTCAGAGGGTAATATGCTACAGGTTGTCCCCTGTTACAGTTAAAAGGAGAGTTGTCCCCTTTGCACCATTTCAAAGGGCAGAGAATGTGTGTGTGTATGTCTGTCAGTATGGGTACTTGGGCATGCATGCAAGAAACCAGAGGAATAATCCACAAAAGTTTCCTGTTTAATGTTAGAAGAAAGAAAATTTTTATTTGATAAAGATAAAAAATGCATTTAAAACATTTTAATAATAACATGATGAACAAAGAGGTTTGATATTTAACTGCAAAATATGGCAATTACAACATGATCCATATTTGACTTCTACTTGTGTTCAACTTGCACTAGCAATAAGACAGGTTTTCCTGTCTTGAAAGCCCCCAGTTGTATACTTTCGGAAGCATGGCATTCCTTTGTTTTTAGAGTAGACACAAGCACAAATGCTCCACCTGTATTATTAAAGATCTTTGTGTCTGTCTATTTGTATTTAAAATATTTCTCACAGAAATAAAGGTTAATTTAGTCCACTGTTGTCTCTACTTTCTCTTGCCTTTTTTCCTTGGATGATGAATAAGCCTCTGCGAATCTGGTACTATCCCTGTCCTTACTGAGCTAGGACAAATTTCCCCAAAGGCCTCCATTTTCCTCTGCATTTTCATTTATCATTCTGCTCAGCCTGCAGCAATTCAAACACACCTGCTCTTTGACTGAGAAATCTTCACTTCTTCCTATCCACCAGGATAAGGTTGCTTTTCTATGGGTTTGTGACAACTGCAAATAAAAAAAGAGGGGCCATCAACTTCATCTGTCACCATCTTTTCATGCTCTCGTCCCTCAATGACCCTACTGTCTCTCTTCCTATTTGTTTGCTTCTTCTGAACTTATCGTTCATCCTTCCTTCCTTGCTACGCTCCGTTCTCTTCGCTGTTTAACCTAACTTTTCCCAAAGCAGCCCTAATTCCACAAATAAAAAGCTGTTAACTTCAAGGTGATTTCTCTGCCTTGAGACCACCTGAGGATCCAGGCTGTGCTCAGCTCCGTACTCCTTTCCTAATTCACCACACTACTTTTTTGAAAAGTCAGATGCATAATTTAGGCTGGCTCCTAGGGAGATTACATTTCTGTTATTAGTGCTTGCAAGTAAATAGTTTAGCTGATCGTGATCCTTCTGTTATTTCATGGATGATATTTTCTGTCCGAGAAGCTATTCTGGGAGGATTGTACCTAGGACTTTATTTCATTACTACATGTACAAGCACTGTATAAACAGTCTTATTTTTACATGTTTCCCTTTTGTCCTTTACCACTAAGTTAACAGCCTTTTAACTTTTATTCTGTGGGCCCTGCTCACAAGCTGTCTCTGCGAGAAGGACTTTACCCATATGGAAAGTGGTTTCCATGTAATGAATATTACAAAGAATCACAGGCAGACTTACCAGTGTTTTGTTATCCAGAACTAAGTGTCTTTTCAGCGACTTTAGAACAAAGAATGGGCAGTTGAACACTCGCTGCCATTTCTTGCTCATCTGTCCCTGATTAAAGAAGTTGCTCAAGTTTTGCTTTGCAATCGACTAGACATTATCTAGAAGTAGAGACACCCTGCTGTTCTTTATTACATTACTTTGATTTCATTGTGGCCATCCAATTTATAAGAACAGACATAAATGCACATTCAAATCCTACACAGCACTTAATATGAAAAGACATATTCTGGTACAATCCAAGCTCCCATTCCAATAATTAACAAAAGCAGCTTTCCAATAGATTTGTGATTGTGGTTGCATTCCCTAATATCTAACATAATGCACCCCAAGTATTTGCTGTTTAGACTGCAGCCTATCCCTTAGGGGGGTACTAATTTAAAAATCAAAGACTAAGAACACATTTAAACTTTGCTTTTACCATGTCAGGCGCTGACCTCCTCCTAAACCCTGGGTTCTGGCTCTGTATGTTTACATTGTGCTTTTACTTGCCTCTTCTTGCCTTTGATTGCTACCTTTCCTACAGGAAACCACCTTCCACTGGCAGTAAGATGGACAGATGATGAAAAGGCTCTTCTTTGTTCCTAAGATTTGAATTGTTTGTGTCTGACTGTTATTCAAAGACTAACACTTCGGTTGCGACTGGCTGTTCTGGAATCTTCTCCACAATAGTGGTTCTTATACAGCCAGTCAGGGGCAGGTGAATTAATGATTTTGACTGGTTTTGTGATAAACATCAGTACAGAACATGACTGATTTTATATGCTACTCTAAGATCCATATTTTCTAGATACAAATACTTACACTTGATACAAGCAGTATAGTTGCTGTATTGGTCAAGAGAGACTTGCTTACAAGCTCTGGCATAGATTCATGGCCTGGACACAAAAATCTGACATCTGTGGCTGAAAATTGCTTCTCTCTTTGAGCAAAATCAGGATTTTATGAACTACTCAATACTACTTTGTCTTTAGGCACCAGAAGGGTACTTTCTCAGCAGTTATTTCCATTTCACATAATATTGATCTTGCTACCCTAATAGCACCTGAAATTCTAAAGAAAGGAACATAAACTCTTTTGAATGTAACAAAAATGCATAGTATGAAAGTTACACAAATGCTTACACTCTGTCATCATCAGGTATGTGATATTTTAACTTTCACAGACATTGCAGCTATCAAACGAACAACATTTCAGATCAGAACCTGGGATAATGGGACTGAACTAGGGCCAACAAGTCCCAGCAAACCTGTCCAAGCAGTCCATTGCTTTAAATTCTCTCTTATTGGGAAACTGTTCTTAAAGCTTGTTTCTCTGACAGTTAAAAACTTTTTCATGTTTTCACAACATGTATTCACCATGGTATTACATCCAGTCATTGGAGTGCTAATACTGGTCCAAGTATTTCTTTTCCTTTTCAGATGTCTATTACCCTGCTTCATTGTCCCTTTCAACATTCATTTTGTGATCTAAGGAAAAGAAGCTCTTTCAGACACCTCTCGCAGGAGCAGCTCTTCATTCCACACTTCACCCCAATCATCCTTCTCTGCACCTATTCCATTTGAATTCATTTTTCTTGTTAAGAATTGTAAAAAATATTTCAGAAGACACCCTTCCAGTGCTCTGTGTGGCAGCAATAGCACTTCCTTCAGTATACCTCTCCTCATACGTTCAATAAGCAAGGACAACTCTTTCTCAGCTCTATATGAGAAATTCAGACTCATCCTACAACAGGCTAATATAATTATGTTTTTCTCCCTTCTGTCATGCCTGAGGACATCCCAGTTTCAACAGAGACACCTCATTTTCCACTAGCAGTGAATTTCAGTAGCTTACTACTTTTTTGTCCCAAAGCTAATGCAAAATAGTTAAGTGTAACTGGTTCCAAGAGTGAACCTTGAAGAGCTCTACTTATTGCCTTCCTGCAGCCTACTATTTCCCTTTCAGTGTCATCATTGCTATTTCCCTTTGTAAACTTCCTCATTCATAGTAATATACTGTATTAATTCCCACAGTCTAGCTTATCAAACTAAGCTCATCAACACTCAAAATATCATCACATAAAATGCTTACTAAAGTCTAGACAAGTGGAAACTACTCTATTTCCATTGTCTAGAAAATGAATTATCAATGAAAGCTATTAAGTAGTCATACTACAATATACCTTTATAAATTCAACTTCCTTTTTTGCTCTATTTTCCACTTACTTCTACACTTTTAAATATTCTTTCCACCAGAGGTTGTTCTAAAGCTTTGCATGCTAATAAGCCCACTAAAGCAACAGTAGCCAATATTATTCTTTTTAAACATAGGCCGTGCAATTGCCATTCAATAGTCACATGACTTTCTCTTGGTTTCAACAGATTTATTAAAAACTGACTGTTTCACGACTTCTCATTTAACATAGTTCTTTCAGAATTCGATGGAGCTCATATGGTGTTTCTGATCTGATCACAGAGCACTTCTTCATCTTTGCTTCTACATCTATTAGGGCCGTTTCCCTTTCTATATACTCATTCGTATTAGGTATCTTCACCTTTGTCCACTTATTCAACACCTCCAATGTTTTTGAAAGGTGAGAAAAATCTGTAATTAGTTTCTCCCCTCAGCTGAATTACACTGTTCTTTCAACTAGACTTAGATCCTTTGTAGATCTATATCAAAGCAGCAGAGGAGGACTGACATGCTACTTCATGGAAAATAAATATTCTGCTTTTCACTAAAAATACATGTAGAAACCTTTCTAAGACTGACTTGTAAGATACGTGTTAAAAACAGACCAAGTCTTTTCTAATTCCTTAGCGCATTTTGACAAATTCCAGAAATTGAATAGTTTCTTTCCAAATGCAGTAAAATGGTATATATTTTGCATTGAACAGGATGCTATTGTAAAGCGGTTTCTTAGTTTGGTTTCAGTTTTAAACCACACGACAATCAATCCTTCCCAAAAGACTTCATTTTGGTGGAATAATTGTTATCAAGCAACTTTGCTTTAACATATTCTTTGCTTAGAAAAGAAGAGGGAATAAAAAACACAGCTTTCAAACCACAGAGCAACCGTTGAAAACTTAAAACCACAATATCCAAGAACAGAGTGAGCCTATGATTACCCAACACAAAATGTGGTTTAAACTGGGCATCATACCAAGTTTTTCACAGAAATGTGAGGGGAAAATGGCGTATAGGTATCCGTGGTTACAGTGACCCTTGCTTGGCACCTGAAGAGATCTTTCTAGAAAAAGACAGGTAGAAACGTTTATCAGGGTCCTCAGAAGTACAAGGCTTCTTCCTGTTTTCATAAGTTAAAAAAAAAGATAAAATAGTTCTTTGTACAGACCGTCCTGAACACAGACTGTAACCTAGAAATATTTTTAGAATTCCCCTCTTGTATGTTTTTCACAATATTCACTCAGTACAGAAAAATAACCTCAGAAACATAGAACCATCTACTTAAAATAATGGCAAATTCCTAGAATAACAAATTCATTTATAAAATGAGTAGTTCAAGACTAAAGTCTTTCTTCCTGTGTTCAGTTGCATTGAACTCATGAATGAAGGAACAGGATCGTAGGCTACAATCTTTAATGGAAAAGGTTTTAAGTGTAAATTAACTAAATTGGAACCGTCATTGCTAAGTGTTGAAGCTTCTACACTCCCCGTACTTCTGTTCAGCTACACCATGGAGGGCAATGATATAGTTAAACACAGACAACGGTTTGCTTGAATGGTGTTTTTTCTTCTTCACTGACACCTACCTGTTCTCTGTTTATATGTACATTTAGATTTTTTTTTTTAACATTTGCTGATGTCTAACTAGGTGTGCTGAAGCGTGAACAAATATGCACACATGAACAAATGGTCATGACAACAAATTTTCTAGATTCTTCTCCTATGTGTGCAGTAATCTGAGTGAAAAAAAAGAGAGCTGAACTGAGTTTGGATGGTAAGTTCCTCTCTCCCTGGCAGGGAGGAACATGGCTATTTCACGTTAAGGTCCATGTACAAGCCAAATGCAGTTCTCCTTCTTCTGAAAAAAGGAAAAGGCAGGAAGAGATTTTTAATGTCCTTTATTTTCTAGGATGCTCATCTTCTATCCTTTATGATCCCTAGGATTTTGCCTCACCTTCTCTTGTAGAAGTGAGGGCTCCACAGTTCCTCATAACAGATTGTTGCTGAATCACCCAACGGTACAGATTTGATCTGGATCAGGCATTAGCACGCTATCACTTTTCTGTCAAATCAGCCAGAGCACATGCCATGATGTTTGTAAACTCTTCATTCCAGTCATTATCGACATGATGTGGATGATGCCTCATTCATCATAAAGTTTGCTCAAAGTTGCCTGTTCCACCTTCAAAAAATTTATTCGAATCAACAAGATGTTTAGCAACTTCAGTAGTAAGAGATTAGCTCTTCATATCATGTGGCTGGAGCATTCTTCACGCAATAAGAGATACCCTGAAAATTGGATTTACCTCTTCGTTAAATCAGAAACAGAGGTTCAACATTCCAATCAACATCCAAAAAGCAGTTCTCCTGCTTTTGTAGAGGTTAGTCACCTAATGACTGAGAAGAAATCATACCGTGTGACCTCAGTGATCGTTTACAAAGATTAGGACCCAAATCCTACCTACCAAATTTTAAAAACAGCAAGGGCGAATATCACTATTCATTACCAATCAGCTCAAAATAATAACTGTGTAATATCGTGCTCATTTCACTGGCAATTAATGAACAGAGGAAGGAACATACCTGTCATAAATATTCCTACAGCTGTCTATCTACATCCTTATATTTGACTATATAGCAGGCTGTATATGTGTATTAACTTGTCATATTTCAGCAAGTACTGTATATAGAGGGTTTGACTGCAGCACTGAAAATCTGGCAACATTTAATGGAGTTTTTTTGGTTGGTTTAGCAATGTTGGATCGTGTTTTCAACAGACATCAAACTGATGAACAGTTACTAAGTAAATGCTATCAATTATATTACCTAAGTAGGAAGCACTGACTCAAAAATGTAAAGCCAGTCTAACTGCTGCACCTCCTGATAGAAAAAAGGCCATATCTCAGTGAAGTATGGCAAAACCAGCTTCCAGCAGTAAAAAATGTTTGGAATTCTGAAGTGAATTTTCAGGCAAATCGTGGGAGGAGAGATATAGAGTAAAGAAACAGTGGGAATGCACATGCACTGAATCACTGTTGAGCAAGGAGGGCCACCTCCCTACTCTCTTGCAGAGACAGGAGCAATCCCTGGCATGCAGATTCAAAAACAAGTATCCAAGCTGAGGTTCAGCACCTGTATGTACAGACTTTACTTCAAAGCTGTTGCAGTTAAACTAAAACATTTGTGAGCTTCAGGCTGCTAAACTGAGCTAAACAGGAAGAATTGTTGCTCCTACTCTGTGCCACTTTTCAGACACAAAACAAGTGGGTTAAAAACAAAGAAACGAGCTAAAAAATTATTTCAGCAAACTCAGAAGCTCACAACTTGCGAAAAATCAATACCTACTACCACATCCAAAGAAAGGAATTAGAAGAAATGTGTGGAAAGAAAGCATGGCACATGCTAGCATACTTTGCTACATCCACACAGTTCCACAGACACCATTTCAACAGAAGATTGATCAAAAACTGTCAGGGCGGAAACACAACATCAAAACGCTATTTCCATGGTACGGAGCAAGCAGGCTTAATGTACACGAACATAAGTGGATGTATTTTGATCCGGGTAACTCTGGGCACTGCTAGTAGCAGAGGTATAAAGACATGGTCTGATGGACCTATTTTGAGTCATAGAATAATTCAGGTTGGAAGGAACCTCTGGATTCGAAGCTAGACCAGGTTGCTCAGGGCACTGTTGAGTTTACTAGTCTCCAAGTAGCTACGTTCTGTTTACTGGTAGGAAAGGCAATGCACAGGCCCCAATATAACTGTATCTCTAGAGCTATGTACTAAGAAATCATGAAATTTTGGAACTGCATACATGTATGCATGAATATCTGAACTAGATTTTCTAGTTTTACACATAAGCTCTTAAAACAGGAATATAGCATGATCTTAGCATGGGACCACAGAAGCAAATCCTGGCCTTAGTAATACGATATTCAGTAAAAATACTGAACTGTGAGCAAGTTTCTAATGGCATTTTACAGCATAAAAGAACATCATAAGAAACTCATCTCACAGCTAAACAGAAATCCATCTGAATGCTATGAAACTCCAAAACCTACCTCCTTATAGGAAAGAAATTGCTTGCACTATAATTAGGTAGGTTTTAGTTTGTTATCATCATTCTGATCTGATCACAATTCTGGGAAAAAAAAAAAAAACACTTCAGCATGTCTCCAGAAGTGTTCTGCTGTATGATCATCAAAGATAAAACCTTCAGGTTCACTGATATGCAAATGAAGACATGTTTGTTAAAAGGATTAACTAAGTTGTTCAAAGCATCTTTTTAGTCTACTCTGCTTCCAAACAAACAATAAACCGTCCGCATGCAGTGAGATTTGCTAACCCATAAACATAGCCAAATGGAGGAAGAAGATCAGAACCTTAATGAGTTTGGTCCCCTTTGAATTTTAGCTGATCAGTGTCACCAATAATTTCAACAGGCTCTAAAATAAGCACTTTCTGTCTTCAAAGTGCCTTGCAAACATCAACCAATTAAACCCTACAACTCTCCTCTGAGGTAGGTAAGTAGGTATTGTTATCCCCATTTTACAGTTGGGTGAACTCAGTCAGAAGGGTTAAGTGATTTGCTGCAGGCCACAGATGGAGGTGGGATTAAAACACAGGAGTGACTATGATTCCTTTTAGAGGACAGCACTTTTTTTTTCTGCTGACTTTTCTGTGCTGACTTTAGACATCTTTGTGTTGTGGCAATACTTAAAGGAGACAAAATAAGTTCTCCTAGTTAAAAGCAAGGAACCATAAAGAAGTCTCTCTTTTCTGCCTGTGTTGATAACATTTTTGTTGCTTTATATGGATGCAAGGCTTTTCCTTTAATTTTGTTCTGATGTTCAAGTATCATTCCTTTCATAGAGGGACTTACTCCTGAGGCAGTGTAACATGCTACCAACTGAAAGATAAGTCCTGCTCCTTTGCAGATTTTGACTTTCTTCTTTCAAATCAGTAAATTTAACTGGCACCCTGCCACAAGGTGGGCAGACCTCTCCTTCCAGGAACAGGGCAACAGTTGGTAGGTTTGTTCCACTGCAGCACAGACAGAAAGAAATGGAGACTGGGAGCTTTGAGAGCCAAGAGCAAAGAAAGCCATTAACTGAAACCCAACTCCAGCAAACCGCTTGTAACCATTGTAACAGGCGTAAGATTGATACCTTTCCCACTTCAACAGAAAGATCAGATGGAAAAGGCAGAGTGTATCCTTTTCCTCTCTATGTATACAACTTCAGGCCTCTTGAAGACCCATTTGTCATGAAGTCAATCCTGTGTATGGTAATAAACATTTGAGTTTTATAAGGAAACCCCTTTTCATCTAGTAGCAAGCAAGTCCACAACATCAGTTCCCTGGAGTACTTTTTAGAATACAAAAATCTGCTACTTAAAGCTAATGTCTTGCAAATCCTGAGCACATTTTCTGTTATTTTTTCAGAAGACACTCCCCACACTTTCAGAAGCCTTCCGGTGCAGGAATTGCCATGTAGAGAGAAAATCAGTGAATATTTGAAAATTAATCACTCCCGACTATATTATACAATAATTCCAGCCATATTCCAGGTTATGTATTTTTAGTTCACAGTCATTTATGTGTCCTGAAAGGAGAGCTCCATTATATGTTAAAAGAAAGACCATGAATTGTTTATTAATTCCATTATTATTAATACCATTGTAATTAATACACTACGGTGATATTCATATATTACATAAACCAGGGATCATATCTCCTTTGTGTTAGGTGTCACCCACAGACAATGGTGTCATCAAACTTTTATTAGCTAGAAGTTTACTTTGTTAAAGGCACTTGTGAAGCCTTCACATTAAGTCACTTAACAGAGTTAAATAAAATGCAATTTATTTTTCTACTTCTGTGGATACTGAATGAAAAGGGTATTTTGCCCATTAGAAACTACTTTGCTCTTGCATGACCAGCACTTATGTCTCTTTTTAGAAGACAAAAAATAGGTTAATGATTCACAACCTGGGGAATTGTATTGTTAGCATAGCAGTGGAAGAACACGTAGGATTTTGAATCTCAGAGGACAGGTTTTCAGTAACAAAAATATGTTTTACATAGGTTACGAAGGGTCTGATTTTCATAGTAATTCTGCAACTGGAAAAACATGTAATGCAAAAGACAAGCTTGGAAATTGCTATTTGCCAGCTCTGTCTTAAGAAGATTTGTAGCTAACTGAATTACATGCTCTGCAGAAACAGCTCCCTTCTTTTAGCACTTTGGAAATCATTAACTTGCCCTCGATGGTCCTCCATGCAACAAAGGAAGTTTTCACATGGATTTTCCGATAGGAGAAACAAAAGAGATCGTAGATAACAAAATAGAAGTGTGAATGTCAGTTTTGGAGGACCTTCATCCAAACAGGTTTGACAACATCTCCTCAGATAGGGTATCAATCTCTGAATTTCCAGCACTCAGCACTACCACACTTCAGGGCTAATCCATGGAACTAGATCGTTCCTGAGTTCCGAATTCCTCATGTTATCTATGCACACAAATAACTGAGTCACTGTCCCATATCCCATTAATTAACAAAATCAATATTCACATAATACACTTCGCTGTTACGGGTCTGTCGGCACAGTAAAAGGGCGGTGTGATAACACTTACCTACATGGGCTGCAATTCCACTTACAGCTCTGTGCCTCAGTACCCCCCATGTCAATGCACTTCATGCTGTTCACCCCAATAAATAACCAACCAACTCTCAAACTTGACAAATAGCTCCAGAGTTCATGTTCGCATATAGAATTTTTTGCTCATCTGCAACCACTGCCACAAGCCACCCGTGTTACAAGCATATTTTAATGTCCTGCTCTGCATACATAGAGACGGAGCAGTGTTTAATCTTCTGTGCCCCTCTGAGGAAAGAATATGTTCTCTATAAAAATACATCTGTCATCTATATGAATTTCTGGCATGGAAGGATCCAATTTTTCCTACTAGATCATCTCCCCTATACGCAGCTCGGTTCCTGATTAGTTTTTTAGCACCTGTTCAATATGCATGTTTATGAAAATCTGGCTCATGCATTTGCAAGTTCAGCAGGCTGGAGAGCTGAAAACTGCACAGCAATTGCTGGTGCCGTGAGCTGGGCATCCTCCAGAAGGGAAGAAGTGACAGATGATTATACAGACATGATCCTACTCATCCATATACAAAAATCCCTCAGTGGCTCATTTATCTGCAGGAACATTTAATGTTGGGCTGCAGATTACTTGGGACATGTATTTTCCTGTTTGTGTTTCTAGAAAGTAGTGAACACATCACAGGTTCTATGGAAAAAAAGGAACAAATAGCAATAATTATAATTTTGTCACACTTGGTTTTAAAGAACTTCAGCAGAGCAGAATTATGCTAACATAAGGCCAGGATTAGTATCTAAAATCTTTTCTGAAGATTGCTAATTCCTGAGTTAGAATCAATTAAAGTTTGCTTTTAATGCAACTCGTATGTGGCATTCCAGACCTGCTAACAAAATACCAATTACTACCAAATTATGATGTAGTTAAAGTATGTAATCACATACCTTACGTACTGTTTTTAACAAAAAGAAACATAATCAATGTTATTAATCATAACCAAACCCATGCTTACTGTAATGGATGAGAAAGAGTTCTAGAGCTTTAAGGGGAAGAGTAAGAGAGTGACTCTTGTCAAATACTTGGAAATAATCTTTGCATCTAAAACTGGTGGCTAATTTGGAGCATGTAAACTGGTAATAGGGGCATTTAAGAATAAAACTTTTGTCAAACTTTCATTTTATTCATCCCTTGAGGCTACTACCAGGGTAATTTGAGTGTATTGTTACTACACAGAGAATGCCATTCTGGCATTCTGAATTCCCTTGTTGGACAGGCTTAAACCACAAGAGTCCTTCTTCTTCTTTCCACACCAAATTCCAGCTGTAAAGAGTAAATCTATGTAACTGAATCAATTATTCCCAATATAGTTACTCACTATCGTGTGAGTTGTGAAATTGAGGGATGACGACATACTGTTCTAATAAAAATCTTTTCTGCAATCGAGTTTACCTGCATGAATATCAACAGCACCAAGTCCCCAGAGACAGCTGTAAAGGAAATCCACAATTCTGTTTTATTTTCCTTTATATTCAGGTTGGTTTCCCCTTGCAAACCTACTTTATTATGCCTATTTTTGTCCTACATATATAATTTCAGGTTTTTATCTCTTTTATTTTTTTCAGATTATCCAACTACTGGAAATGGATCATTACTGAAGAAAGATACTCACATTTGAAAAACTAATTTATCAAGTTTGAGATTAAGGAGAAAGAAAGAGCATTCCTGATATTAGTGGGCAAATAAAGAGCTCGCCGCTTGCTATTTTTAGATGACAAGACATTGAGCATGTAAATCCATGGTTTTAAATGAAGTTGGCAGCACCATTATTTTGACAATGTTTTATTTTCTTCCCAGTCTCTATTGTTTCCTTAACACATCTCTTGTAATGTTTCAAAGCTTTTTGGCACAATGAACATCACCATATCTCAGACATGCTGATGAAGCACCTCCAGCTGCTCATCAGACTCACCCAAAACCACAGATGCCAGGGGAATTCAGTGGGCAACCTGTAGCCCACTCTTCTCACAGCCCCTGAAAGGTCTGCAGAACCTCTCACCCCTCGGTGAGGTCCATCCCCTTACTTCGTGCCTCTCACAGTACACTCCTCAGCAGAGACAATTCTAACGACTGAGTTGACTCTACTTTGAAGGGTGTGCAGGAACTTTCCTCTTACTCCTCCATCAGGATTCCCGGGAAAATGACTTCACTCGGACTCGCCTGGGGGTACCCATGGCAACAGGGACCCCGACAACACACTTCAAAGAATTCTCTTGAGGGGAAATTCAAAAACCCGCTTGTACGAACACATCAAACAGAGGTTGGCAAATGCCTCCTTGAGGAGCGACGCCCCCGCGGGCACTTGGGGCAGGTGCAGTTCCCATGCCCCGGAGCGGCAGACAAAGAGCGGTCCGAGGCGTCCGCCCGGAGCCCGGGCGACACCCGCCGGGGAGGAGCCAGGCGCGGGCTGCCCCGGGGGCGGGGGGGACAGCGGGGGAACTTATAAGAGCCGCGTCCCGCCAGAAGAGCCGGGGCGGGTGTTTGGTGCGGCTGCGAGTGGCGGCGCTTGGACAGGCGCGGCGGCAACAGCAGCAGCAACAACAACTACTCGAGAGCCCAGAACCGTGCGATGGCTCAGAGCGTGGACAACAGCCTCGACAGCCTGGATGTAAGTGCCGGGAGCTGAGCTGAGCCGGCCGGCGGGGCTGGCGCTGGCTGCTCGACGCCGTTGCTCCGCGGCAGCGGAGCCACAGCCCTCGCTCCCCGCCGCGCTCACCCATGTGTTGGGCTGTTTGCAAACAAAGGTGTCCTCGGCGGAGACTGCGGGCGGGGATCGCCCCGCAGGGAGCGGGGCCGGGGCAAGGCGGGAGGCGCGGAGCTGGGCGCCGCGCCGCCTCCTGCTCCCCAGACCTTGTCTCTGCGGGGGTCTGCGGGGCTCAACCGGGCAGGGCTCGGCCCCGACCTCTTGCCGCTTGCTGCGTCTGGCTGCAGTGCTTCGGACATTGGTACAGCTGCAGCCGCTGCTGGACTCCCGCTTCTTTCCTCGGGCTTTGCCGCTTGGCCGTCAGTTGAAGTGACATGTGGCGCCTTTGTGGGCCGAAAAACGCCGGTAGAGCCACGGGAACGATGCGGGGGGAAACAGGCGAGGAAGTTTGGCGTGATCTGACTCCCGGGAATGGCACCCCTCTGCCCCGGTGCCCGCCCTATCGCCGGGCTGCCGGTGTGCCGGAGCGCACAGTGGGGCCGGGACCGGCGGGGAGCGGCGGCAGCACCCAGCCGGCCCCTCCGGCCGAACCGCGGCGGCGTCCCGGTCTTCTGGAGCCCGCTCTTCTGCCACGGGGATTTCAGAGTAGTTAGGGACCAAAACTAACCAAGTAGTTAGGGAGATCTCTGGCAAGTTCCTACTTTAATCCGTAGTTCATGCCCGCGTGGAGGTGGTGCACCCGTGTGTGAGGTGCTGCGGGATCCTCGGGGCGCGTCCTGAGTGGAGCTCGGGGTCTGCAGGGCATGGAAACTGCAGTCTGGAAACCCTAGGAATCGCATATAGCCAGGTGGCACTCGCCCGCCTGCATTGCGTTTCAGCGTGGCGGCCAAAACCGTTGGTGGTTTCCTGATGTGCTTTCATGCCCTCACCAGAATTTCGCTTCCTTTTTGCACTGCTGTACTTAGTTCACAGTCTGGCTACAGCCCAGCACCAGCCAGCTTCACCCCTGCCCGCCACCGCGAAGGATGGGGAACAAAGACAGGGAACGTGGCTGGTCGTGATGACCCTCCATGGGGTTTGAGTTCCTCTGCTTAAGGTCACCTCGCCCTTTCTTTCTTTACGAGCTTTGGGGGTTTTTTTCCTTTCTCTGTGTCCGGAGCTGTCAATTGCTTCTCAGCAGGGAATTCTTGCTATTATTTTATCCTTTATTACATCAGCCAAGGGTACCTTCTCTTTTTCTCCTTGACCCTATCCCTTTAATGAGAAGGGACTTTGGAGCAACAGCATTTCTGTCTAAGCTATATATATATATATATATCTTATATATACCTCTGTTGTAAGAGTTTAATGTCATGGTTAATATTCTGTGTGGAGTAACCTCTTGCACCCAGCACTTCTGGGCTCTTCCATTTGTAGTATGCATCTGATTAGAGCCCTGAAGTGTCCAGAACCAATTATATTTCTGGAAGTAGTCATTATCTTTCATCCCTTGTCCTTAGTTTCAAGATCTTAGTCCTTAGAGAAAGACAAAGAGTATTTTTTAACTTGTTCTTGTTTGCTGTATATATTATACATCTTACGTGGTTTTTTTGTTTTTTTTTTTTTTAGCTGTCCTCTGGGTTAATCATTGAATTTTCTGATAATGGCACGGATGAGATTGGTTCAGGTGACTATGGAGACTACGAAGAGCCATGCTTTCAGCATGAGAATGCTGATTTCAACCGGATCTTCTTGCCAACAATCTACTCCATCATCTTCCTAATGGGAATAATCGGCAATGGATTGGTTATCATTGTTATGGGCTACCAGAAGAAGCAAAGGAGCATGACTGATAAATACAGGCTACACCTCTCTGTGGCTGACCTCCTTTTCGTCATCACCTTGCCATTCTGGTCTGTGGATGCGGCCATAAGCTGGTACTTTGGGAATGTTCTGTGTAAGGCAGTTCATGTCATTTACACAGTCAACCTCTATAGCAGTGTCTTGATCTTGGCCTTTATAAGTTTAGACCGTTACCTGGCAATAGTCCATGCTACCAACAGCCAGCGACCTCGAAAGCTGTTAGCTGAGAAGGTGGTGTATGTGGGCGTGTGGTTACCAGCTGTGCTTTTGACAGTGCCTGATATAATTTTTGCCAGTACTAGTGAAGTAGAAGGAAAGTATCTGTGTGATCGCATGTACCCTCATGATAAGTGGCTGATTTCTTTCAGATTTCAGCATATCTTGGTAGGACTTGTCTTGCCTGGTCTAATAATCTTGACGTGCTACTGTATTATAATATCTAAGCTGTCACATTCAAAAGGCCACCAGAAGCGCAAAGCCTTGAAGACAACTGTTATCCTCATCCTCGCCTTCTTTGCCTGCTGGCTGCCCTATTATATCGGCATCAGCATCGACACCTTCATCTTGCTACGAGTCATCAGACATCGCTGCAGCTTGGAGACGATAGTGCACAAGTGGATCTCCATCACCGAAGCCCTGGCATTCTTCCACTGTTGCCTGAATCCAATTCTGTATGCCTTCCTGGGTGCCAAATTCAAAACATCAGCACAAAATGCCTTGACATCAGTTAGCCGAGGATCAAGCCTCAAGATTCTTTCAAAAAGCAAACGTGGGGGACATTCTTCTGTTTCTACAGAGTCGGAGTCTTCAAGTTTCCATTCCAGCTAACGCTGCCCCTTGCCATCATTTTATAAATAGACACTTTAAAGTTGCGCAAGATTTCAGAAAAACAAGACTGACCAGAATGTACAGATTTATTTACAGTTGGAATTTTATATCATTTCTTTTAGTCTCTGTGAAGTTTAATTGACTTATTTATATAAAAAACTTTGTATTGATGAGAAACTGTCTAGGCAGGTCCTGTGGACAAGTGGTTAGTTCACAACGGTTTTAGTGCTTGTCTGTATGTATAGATATGTGAACTAAACACTTCTGGATTGTAGCAAAGTGGCTGTTAGAAGTTTAGAAAGTATTTCTGTTTATATGTAAATGGTTTCAGTGTGGCTGTTAAATTCTTTAAAATTTGGCTGGAGATTTTTCCCTTACTACAAGGTGTTTGGTTTACAATAGCTTAACTCTGCTGTAGAAATGGCACTTATAACCAAAGCCTCCTCTGTTGTATGCTAGGGGTTTTTTTCCCATTCTCAGTAATTGATGGTTTGCAAAATTTTCTGTTGAAGGTAAATAAAAGTATATGACAAAAAGTTACTTTGAGAGGTATTTTTTATTTCTGGTTAAATGTTTTTCTCAATGCTTTTATTTACAATTCTCAATGCACAATAATTTCTTCGAAAATTACAGGGGTCTTGCATGAAAAGCAGGAAAATGAGTTTCAGTACATATTAATTATTCAGTTGACATCTGTGTGTTCTAAGTAATTTGTTTTTTTTCACCAAAATACATTCACTCCAGTTAACATCTTTAGAATGACTTAAGCTATCACTTTAAACAAATATCTTTTTGAGGGCAAAATACCTCAAATGAAAACTAATCTATTTAAGCAACTGCTAAAGTTTACAGCCTCTTAGGAGTCAGACTAAGATCACTGCATATGACTAACTTTTATGCCGTGCATATAAAGTCCATCCTACATTTCTTCTGCCTTTTGCTGTTCTTCTAAGTTTAGTTTCATGTGTTAATAGTAATCAAAAGTAGTCAAATCAAAGCCATTTTGCTATCTGACATTGCATTTGGACGAGAAATAGTTATCGGTGTATCTCCTCTGTGGAAGATAAGCAGGTTTTCTCTATGGAGCTTTCCCTATCCTGCCCTCATCCAGATTTTCATAATATAATAATATAATATACTCTTAATATTCTTAAAAATCCAGATTGTGTACCAGTTATTGAAAATACTTTTGGCAGGAATCAGCCAGACTAGAGCATTTCCAATAATTTTTCTTAGTCATATCTTCATGCTAGTAGAGTGCAGTCAAAAGTAATGACAAGAGGACAGAGCCATTGAGAATATTTGTATGTTCCTACATAAAAAAAACCCCCAAACTTTTACTGATGTATAAATAATTCAGTTTGGAAGTCAAAGAAAAAATAGTCACACAGAACCAAAATAAGCAACGTGGATATTGCATTACCCAGAAGAAAGTGTTTTCACAAGGACAGCACCGTAGCGATTTTGTGGAGCATGTACCACTGTGCTAAACAATACATTAAATTGCATTTATTTTAGATATTTCATAAATATGAGACCTTTTCTGTTTTCAACTTCCCTCCTCTCCAGTCAGGAGGCTGCAGCCTTGGCTGCATCCTGCACTCTTTTTCCCTTGCAATGACAGTAGGAGTCATCTGATTCTACGTTGAGCTGATTCAGTTTGCTGAACCAGCACAAAACTAACTTGGCAGAAAAAAAATAATTTTCCAGCAATTTAGTGAATTGAATGAGCTCAATGAGGAATCCAAAAAGCACTACAAAAGTACAAGACCCTGAACCTGGAGGCAGGCACAGGGAGAGAAAAGTGAGATAACAAAGAAGAGGAAGCAGCTCCCCCTTTTAGCAACTGAACTTTTAGATAGTCAACTAATCTATATCTTCACTCACCATAACATAGATTAACAGAAAAGACAGGTTCTCAAGAAACAAAAGATCTCACTTTCATCAAGTTGTTCTTCATTAACAGAGTTGAGAAATGAGGAAAACATGGTATAGGAGCAGAAGATCTTTAATGTTTCATTTTTGTTTGTTTGTGTGTTTTCTTAATTTAGTGAGGGTTTCCCTGTGAAGAATATGTTGTTCTAAGTGATTCTGATTTTCAGCCCAGCCCAATCAATCATTGTGATTTAATTGCACTTATAAAGTACTTACTGGCTATCAACACACTGCTGCTTATTTGTTGAGGAAATGTTTAGAGCCCTCCAGCATTAACTTAGATTATTCCCATTACACTTCCATCAGTCAACTGTTACCTCAAGAAGGGAGTTAGTAGTTAGCAGGAAAGGGCGTGCAAGACAGAATAAACTCAGAACTCCCTGTTACTGCCAAAGACCACTAAAAGGACACTAAACAAACCACAGAAAGCATTTGTGTAGAAAATAAATTAGCAAAATTAAAACATAAACCATGTCCCAGAGGGATGAGACCTACATTAGTTTTATAAAACTGCCATTGTTTTCAGTAGAATTAGTGGAATTATGGACAGAACATCTTGAAAAGGAGTTCCAAGATGATTGGGGTTTTGCTCCAGCAAGGAAAATTAGTCAAAAGCCACATGTACTTATTTTTAAATAACCTTTCTATGTCTATAAATATTAATATAACATATATTTGTACTGTTCACAGAGCAAATATTTGCAAATTGAATGAAGTTCTCATCAGGAAACACAGTAAGAAATTATGAATTCAGTTCTTTCCTTTTACCTCCGAGTAAGTCAGAGCAAATCAGGCAAATTTCTCTCAAAGCCACTGAGCTATTCCAAATATACCATGATGGTAAAAAATATTAATTTATTCCCTTTTAAAACAAAATCAGCTTTAAGCTGATTTTTGTTGAGGCTGCGACTTTTTTACATCTTTGTGAATCAAAAGTAGTCCCAATAAATGTATTTCTCAAAGTGTAAATTCAGAAAGAAGGTCAGTAGACCTAATTTTGTAATTTATACATTGGACAAGTCCACATACGTCAAGAACCTCCCAAAGTTTTTGAAGAGACTTTCCAAGTCTTTTTTGAAATTATTCCTCTCTAGTATACAGCAAAATTATTATATTCTTCAAGACATGCACAATGCATAGTCTCAGGATTTTCTTGATGCATAAAATAATAGCTGTGCCAAGTAATTTTATATATGTACCTCAAGATACTGAACAGAAAACCAATGTGAGTACTGGTGACTATTGGTTACAAACCAGTTAAAAATGCTACATGGTAATTTAAAAGATGTAAAATGTATTCTCAAAGACATTAAATACATCTGAATTTATTTACAAAGACTTCCTTGCATTCAGGCACTAAGTATTTTGCTATGGTTGTTACAATGTGCTAACAGCAATGCTGGACTAAACACGGATACTCATTCACCTCGTACTATAATGCACACATTTTGAGTGCTTAAGGTTAGTCAGAAATCCTTTGTATCATGCAAGGCTAAACCAAGAACAGGACATGTACATCAACTTACTTTTGACTCCTCTGAAATGCTGTTTGGAAGTCAAGTTAGAATACTTAGAAGTAGTGGGATAAAATTGCACTATAATCCATTATTTGTATAGTATGTCTTTACTCTCTCTAATCAGGTTGTACAGAGTCCACAACAGAGGAACATGTGGAAAGCTGAATGGTGGGATAGAGGGTGTCAGAGCTAATGTATGCAGGCTATAGAGGCAGCGAGTGAGGTGGAGTTTCTTGTTTTTTCTTGGCCAGTCTTATGACACAATCATCATACAGGGGGTTCAACTTCTATGCATACACATAAATCAAAAGAAAATCACCATGAAAATAAAAAGGAAGTAGCAGTAATAACATGGACCCATTCATACAAGTGAATGGTTTATCTTATGATGGTTGAGCTCTAGTTGGACAATGTACAAAGTGACCACCTCTAGATGTTTGGTTGAAAAGGCCATTTTTTATATTGTTTGGGAAAGGAAACAGCATGACGAGGAAGTACTTCCTTGATCCAGGCATGCCTCCAAAATCCCCTAACAATAGAGTATTCTCATATTCTCATAGTGCTGAAACTTAGGAAACACTTAAGCAGATAGGGCACCGGAGTTTCTGCTCAAAGGATGCCACTCCCTCACTTTATGTTTTGAAAGAGCTATACAGACCCTTTTTCACAGCCATAAATCACGTGTCAATTGAAATTACATGAGCAATGGGATTACTTCTTACAAAGAAGGCATAGACTTCTTAAAATCTCTTCAGGCTACAAATTTTCTGTCACTCTTCATTTTCTCTGAAAATTTTTAACAGGATGAAGTTTAAAGATAATTTGTTTTAACATCAACTCTATTACTATCTTCCCACCATTCTAGTTCTAAGAGGACATACCATAAAACAATGCTATGCTTATTGGTTTTGAAAACGTATTTTAATAGTGGTTGATTATAAGCATACTTTGTGTTTATTTATATATATATATTTAACATAAATATATCTCTATATATTTTTTATATATATCTATATATCTATGTAATGATGTAAATTATAAGCACCATTTTCAGTTGTTGATACAAGTGATCTGGGATCCAGCACAACTATTACTGACTTCGGAGGAGTCAGGATTCATTACAGATGTAGTAGGTATTGATGAAAATTACTATTTTCTTAAAAGGGCAGGTGGCTTCAGTGACAAACTCCCACTGAATTCAGAGACATCAGGGTACCTAAAGCATTATGCTTTCTAAAGTGTATGACCTCATAGCCCAAATCAATTACAAATGAAGATTACAAGTTCCTCTGATTTCAGCTGCAGTCAGAAATCCACAAGAAATTAAATCTTTCAGTATGGAGCAGGTGGAATTGTTCTGCTGAACACAACGGAAATAAATTTTCAGGAAAATGTTTTTCTCTCACTGAAGGCATGCACGCTTTGCATACCCAGCTACCAACAAGCTGACAGCGATTTATCTTCAGTGGCACAGTGTTTGAAAGAAATAGGCCAACATTTAAAATATCCTTATCTTTTGGAATTCACACCAGGAACAGATTCTCACCACACAAACATGTCAAACTAAGTAGAAATTATGTGGGATTTTTTGAAGGGTTACATTGTAAAGAGTTCTTCTGCTTCTGTTTTGGGTTGGGTTTGGATTTTTTTGCTGTTGATGCTGTCTTTTGTTTCTACTATCCGCTTCTCCCAGCTTCTATTCTACTTGACTTTTCCTTTAAAAATATACCTTTATAGACTTTTAAATGGCTCTGTTCTGTTAAGACTACACACAATATCCCGGACAAGCAAGAAAAAGTAAAGAGAGACTGTTGAAGTAAAAAATACTGCTTTCACAACAGTTGTCTTCTCATGTGCATTTCCTTTCCAACATCTGCTTTTCTTTAGCCAAAAGATAAATCACTTCTATATTGTATGAAAAGTTTAAACTCCACGGTTGAGTTTATTCTCAAGTTTCTTAAAGTGCACAGATTTGTTTACTCTCTTGGTTCTTTCTTATTCAGCACTCCGTAATCAGGCAGATCTCCCAAAGAGAGGGCTGGATAAGAAAGGCTGAGGGGACTCCTTACCTGCTTGTCGAGGTCATCACCAATGCCAACACAGCTACAAGAACACGGGCTGCCCATAAACTTGCTCTCACTACTGATGCATGCTGTAAGGCCTCAGTAAGACCGGACAGCAATAATTATTACTGGAAATACTCCTAATGTATTGCCTTGCCAAAGGTGAGCGTGACACACCTCAAGAGACATAATACAAAATAAACCTGAAAAGTTTGAATAGAACATCTTTCCTTAGCTCTCCTTTCACAACTACTCATTCGTTTTTTGGACATCCAATTGTCGCCTTTCTTATTGTTGTCTTTGATACTGCCCCCTCCTAGGTTAACATTTGCTTTCTTTTTCTTGGGGAAAATATCTAATATTTAAAATATCTTTAAAAGTACTCATTCTGCCAAGTCTGTCTACATGAGTTCACCAAAGGGAGAAATGGGTGGTACTCTTGATAGTAGAAGATGAAACTGAGACCTCAGATTCCACAGACGAATGCTGTCTCTAAAATCTGTGGCAAGTAAGACAATAATTGTGGGGTTTTAAAGACATGTTTTAATGTGATAACAATAGACATGACTTGTCAGTATTAGGTTCATTGCAAGCCTCAAATCTATTATTTCTGCTCTTTGGCAGAGGAATTATATCTCTTACGTAAGTGTTAAGTGCACTGCTGGATCTTAGTATAGGAATGCATTGGGGTAAGAGAGCTAGAATCACTACCACAAATAAAAGGGAAAAAAGGATTGTTGTACAAGGGCATGGTTTCACGTTAAATTTAACTTGACAGTGAAGTAGATTTAACAAGTTTCTGCCCTTCCTTACCCCTCAGTATTTACTACCTTTCTTTCCATGGCCTTTCAGTACACACAGCCCACCCCGCCTTGCTTGCTCTTTCTCCCCAGCCCCAATAGTGATATCGGTGCTATCCTGAATGGAACCGGGCACTAATAACACACTGACATAAGGCAACTGAGCTGATTCACTAATCAGCAGGACCAAAAAGAGTAGTCTCACACCTCACAGTCCCCTTCCTTCTTTCCTTTACTCTTAACTATGCATACCCTTTGACCTCTGCTGCTCATGTGATTCCTTGGCAAGTCAGTTCAGCTCTTGAAGATTGGAGTTGCACAGGAATTTGAAGCAATCTAACTTCCTCTGCTGGAAAAGTCTTCAGCCTCCCTCCCTCCCCTTCCTCCCTTCCTATTCTAATCCTTTCATTTGATATCTTCAATACTCTCCGATTCTTAGTCTGTGGACTTGTCTCCTGCTGTGCAGTATCTATTGAATCGGTCACACTTCCTTTTGAATAGAATTAATTGACTAAATAGACAGAGAGTATCTATTTTTTTCTAATTTATTTTGTACCATTTTAATGAAGTTAGTCAGCTCAGAAAGAGGGCTGACTACATCCAAGATAAAAAAATTAAACAATCAGGCACATGGCTCAGCAAAGAAAGAAAACTTGTAACACAGATTTTTTGCACTTTCTCTTTCAGCAACGATGAGTTCTTGATTTGACTGCCTATATTTGTGAAGCCCACCAGCCACAGAAAATGAACCAATAAAATACAGTGAATAGATTTCAGCCAATATAGTGAACTGAACTGGCTCACTAAGAAGTCAAAAAACTGAGCAACTGCAGAAGTGAGGGTGGAATCATGCACCTGAGAGCTGGTGGGGGAGAAAAGAAGCCGGACCCTGTCTTTTGGAAGCAGCAAGTTGTTAGACGGGTTTAGCTATCAAAAGTCCATAAGTAAACAGGCAAAGTGTTAAATGATCATAAACCAGTTCTTGTGTCGAGGGTAAAAGGTTGAAAAGGTTTGGAGAGAATAGATACTCCTTAAGTAAGCCCCGCTTCCTCCATAACCAAGATATGATTATTTGTTGACTATGTGACCGTGGTCCTGCAGAGGACATTTCCCTGAAACAAGGCTCGAGAAAGAGGTCTTGAATAGTGGTATTTTAAACTAAAGAGATCTGTAATAATGTCATTAATCATGTTATTGATTATAACCTATATTGCTCATCAGATTTAATGTAGCTATTGGTTAAGACACACTGTAAATCTACATTCATACATATAGTCCACAAGACTTTTTGAATGTGATGGATGTTTGTATGATTTTAAAAAGCAGAATCCTTGATAAGTACAGAGCAGGTTTTCTCCTCTTTAACAACCACTAAATTTTAAGAGGACTTCCTATTTAAAAAAAAAAACAAAAAACCCAAACAAAGCATTTAGTTTAAATGTTATGCTGTGACTCTCTCTACTTACAATTAACCTATCAACTAAGGAAAGGAGAAATTGTCTCTTGGTAGAAAATCTGCTTAGGAAAAAACATTAGATCCCTGCTCAAATGCAAACTTCGTTCCACTAAAGAAATGCAGTCAGCACAGTTACATTGAAGCAAAACTAAATATGTTCAGATTGTACAGTCTGAGTGTGTGGAGCTATATGGCTCTCCTAATACTCTGCAGCGAAGAGAACCTGGCACCTGCATGAATGTTCAGTGTAGTGTACACCAACCCAACAGTCCAGAGAATAAACAGTCAACAGAGCCATGAATCCTTGAATTTACTCACTCTTGCTTCATCCTACAAGCTAATATGGAGGGATTACTGAGAAACTTTGTCCCCTCATCAAGCACTTTGTAATAAAAACTGTGACAGATGAAGGATACAATATCCTTTGTCTGTGACATTTAAGAACCACACTGCTACCCAGGTGTTTGAAAGAGATCCTGTTAATTCATTCACCAGTTTCAGTAACAATTAAAAATCAGAACAAAGATTTTTCTATCTCTTTAGAATACTTTCAGTTTCTAAAGCTAATCCATTTTAAAACCCTCTGTTCTTAGTACCACACTCTTTATGTGTACTCTTTCAGTTGCCAGTCAAACTGGGGGCATTATGCCCTCTATAAGCCATGCCCTGCAAGGAAAACAGAGGTTCATCTTCCTGAACAGGAAATGTTTTTGAGATGCTGAGGTGACACTGACTGAGCTGACAGTGGTACTGTTTGGTGGTATTAACCAAGTTCAGAAATCAGTGCAGCCAGAGAGGCAGCTGTGATGACCTGTCCCTTTATCCATCCTGACTGTCTGACCACTGGGCTGTAGAATTAGTCTCTCTCTGACTTAGTGAATATTTATTTATGCAAAGTTAAACATTTTCCAAAGGACTCACAAGACAAAAGCACCCCACCAAATAGAACAGCATGGCGATTAAGGACCCTCCCAGGAGAGAGTGCGCTCTCAGACTGTGAGGAAATGGGAGCTTTTGCACTGAGATTTTGCAAGAGGGCTCCTCCTCCTGCTCTTCATGTTTTGTATAGGATTAAATGTGCATTTTAAAAAGCAGCTACAGGAGTAAGCACTGTCCTTTACAAAAGCTGAGAGTTAGGCATTTGGCACTATCAAGTCTGAAAGGTTCTGTACGTTAGCAGCAGTAGATATGAGGTACTTAGAGCTACCAGGAATCAACAAGAGCTTTTGAAGATGTATGTTTAGATTTCAGTGTCCTTATCTTTTGTAGAAATGTAAATTTGTCTTGTAAATCTAGGAGTCAAGAAAACTACAGAACTTTGTCCCACATTAACAAAACAGAGCTGTAAATGATATTCATACACCAGGAATTCAAGCTCTACACCACAATTAATACAGCTACACATTTTCCTCCTTACTCTTTTCACAAAGTCCATAAACAAACGGACAGCCCATCCTAATGAGGTCCTCAGCCACAGAGGTACACTTAATCCTGAATCAGCAAAACCTGATAATAACTCTCAGCTGCTTGAAATGGAATTATTTTCTGATGACAGGGCTTAATCCAACCAAAGGCCAGTAGAAATAAAAAATGCTGTCAGCTCAGGACTTAATGATATATTCTTACCTCTGTAGGCCTATAATTTCTTTAGGTACCTAAGAGGTCATGTCAATCCTAATGTCTCCCAGTTTTATGAATGCAACCATAAGCCCCTTCTAAATCAGATTACAAATGATTATTATAACTCTAAAGCAAGGGAAAGGCCCACTACTTTCTCTAATTGGAAAGACTAATTTCATTATAATTCTTTTCTTTCCAGATGCTTTGTATTTGTTCCATTACATTACAATAGATAGTCAGGGTTTATGGAAAAGAAACAGTTAATTGTTTACGACTTGGAAAGGATGAGAAATTCACATTTGCTGGCACAGCCACACTCCAGCCACACTTCTATTGTTTCTGAACTGCAGGTATCTTCATACACAGTAAACCATGGTTCCACTTCTCCTTTAAAGTAGCTGAGAAGACTGTATAACTGCATAGCTTGTGCTGCTCTAACACTTTTTAAAGGTCTTCTTCCATCTAAAATAAGTAATTGATAAAACCACCAGAAGTAAAAATGTGGAAAACGGATAATGTATTCAATATCTCATTGTGATTTTGCACTGAATTAACATAAATTGACATACCCTCCAAAGCGAATCTTGTCAACAAACTCACCTTGCCTTATTAAAATCATAGTTGTACCTAAATTATTTTCATGTGATAAAAATAAGTAGCTTTCCAAATATTAAATAGGTCAAATCTTTATTCTGTGTAGCTTGGCTGAAACCAATGTTTAATTATTTATTAGATATCAAATGTATAACATCTGTGTAAGAAAGCTGACATATGTTAAGACCTTTGACTCTGATATACAAAAACTGTCTGCTGAGTTAGGAATCTCTCTATAAATTAATTAGATAAACATGAATATAGCACGTATATTCTTCTAAGTCTTTGCTTCCCTAGAGATGAGGATAATGCTTATATGCATGAGACTGAATGTATGAATGGATCCCTTTTGTCTTTGAACTAACAAGGTTACACTTTATGCTGCTTAACTTTTTAGCGGATGGTTTTCACAGTTCAAGGATTTCAGTCGAAAGGTTAATTCTCTCTTCTCTTAAGCTGTTTCTGAGACTGTCAATATTACAGAAAATTACACCAGTATAATTACCTAGATTTTGTTTCATTGGTGGAAGTTTTGTAGGCAAGGCCTCAAGTAAGAGCATTCTCCAAGTAAGATATATTGTTTGTCTTCTTCATTCATACATGCAAGCACACAAGTATATATGCACAAATCTAACTGATTATACTTTGGGTCATAATCTTGCATTTTGACAGGAAAACTTCAATTTCATTTATCTCCTCTGTACTTTTGAGTTGGAACCCTTCTAAAACTTGCTTGTCATTCCACTACGTAATAAGAGATCATTTTGCCTAATACTACCTAGAAAGTGGAGTCTACTGCCTATACAAAGGTATTTCCTTTTCTCATCTAGATATGAAATGTAGTCTTTCATCAAGATAAGGGAAGGGTCACAGCTGATCTTTTATTGAAAGTGCAGAGCCTTCTCTCCACAATATTTTTTTCTCTAGAGAACCCTCAGTAGAGATCCAGTTTTGATTTATGATTTCAGTTACAACTTAGGAATAGAAATGGAGTAGGTTTTAGGCAAGTATGCAAGGTTGTAAATGGTGCCCATTCTCACTACTGCAAAGGCATAATCTTCTTCCAAATAAGGCTGCATATAGCTGTATATCCAAGGGAACTAGAGAAGCAGACATGTGCCAAGAGCATCAAATAGCATTCTTTGCCTGAGTAGGGCCCATAGTGACATGCATGCAAAAGAACTCTTGCTTTTTCAAAAAGCAATCCTGAATAAAAACCCTTCTCATTCAAGATAGAGGCCTTAAGGAACATCCTGCATGTTAACAAACATCTTCAGATAATGCCTAGCTTGATGCTCATTTCCTAGTTATTCACAGACTCTCTTAAATGGAGCTCTTTCACTTCTGCAGCTTAGCCTAAGGAAATCCTGCAAGAACAATGTGTGACTGAAATACACACAGGTTTCCCAAATGGTAGCAAGACCCATTGACGCTGCTTCAGATAGCACCAAGACAGCAAGTTATAATACAAGCTAAACAAAAAAGGCTCTTGTTTGTATAGGATTGATTTGGGTTCAAGCTTTTTTCCTTTCAGTTTGTAGTATATTATGTAAAGTGTCCTTCAGTGAAGAAGACATTTAGCTGCCAAACTACACTACTTTTCCTCAAGCATTTCAGTAGACAAAATTTCAAAGCCACCTATGCAATTGTGTCCTCCCCAAATAAGCATTCCCATTTACTCTTCCTGGTAAACTAGCCTGGAATCTCCTTGCAGATGCTGGAGGTCTGGTAATAGAAGGAGAAGCCTTAAATACCCTATTTCTAAAATCAGATACCATGGCAATGACACAGTTTTATTAATTAGAGTTGATTTATTGCTGTAGATGCCTTCTTTGATGCTCCTGGAGTCTGTAAAACCTGTACACATTTACTGAAAAACTGCAGCACTGAGGATGTTACAACTTTCTTGGGGCTACCTCTGTAAAGAAGGGAAAATCCTTAGGACACCTAGATTGTCCAGCTTTCCTGCTGAGAGTGTAACTGATTCCAGTATAAGGACATCTTTCCATTGTACAATAGATTTAGACCATTAATTTATTTCAAGACAGTAAACACTTGAGGAATGACTTTCAACTATTTCCAAGATTACTTTTGGATCTCAAAGAGAAATAGCTCTTTAGCCATTACAAGATTTCAGAGCCAAACAACCTTTCTCCTCATTCTTCTTTATTTCTATAGCATTATCTACTGTCTTCTCCAGTCACAGTCTAGTTCAAGCTGTTGCTAGTACTTTTTCTTGTCAGATCATCCCTAATGAGTTTCTCTGCTATTGTATTTCTTGTTTTTCTTATTGCCCTTACTGCAGTTTCCTCCACAAAGAGGGCACACAATATTTTTGTATTCACAGCAGGTATTATGCATCACACAGCACTACATATGTGTTAGTGGATATACTCGATTATCTGTCTTCCCCAGAAGATCATATTGATCAGCCAAGCAAGTCCTATAATACCTTAAAGTCTAGATTACTTTTTCCATTTTATTTGTGAAAACACATTATTTCTCTGTTGAGATGCTTAAACCACAAGGTTCTAGAAAAGTTATATTTTTACTGAAGGAAAGGCAGGAAGCAGAGCACGCCTAATGTGTACACAAAAGAGACATAGTAAAATAAAATAGAATAAATTTTCAACTGAAACCCATTTTTTTAAAATGAAAGGATTTATGACACTAACTCTAGCCACGAAGAAATGAATAATAGTAGTCCATCCAATACCTGATTTCAAGGTGGTTATATTCAGGCCAATACTGTTATCAATTCAGATATGACATATCATTTAGAAGTAAAAGCAAGGTATAGTGAAGATTGTATGCATAAAATGGATCCTATTACAACTTTTTTTACTGAAATTATTAATAATCAAGCTTTTGAGACAGAACGGAACAGTCCAATGAAAGGACCACTTTCTTGCAGTCTTAAAAAAGAAAAGAAGGTACAATGTTTCTCTCTAGCAAATCTTACAATACCCACTCATCATCTTAAACAGAAATGAAGAACATCAGAGTTGAACTTTATTCGAACACTTGCTAAAATCAGTGGAGGCTTTCACTGGATTGATACGCTTTGGATCAGGACACTAGTGCAGGGTCTCTTGCCCAGTGACTTTCTCCATTCCTTTCTACTGCCATCACAGCTACCTAAGTAATTCTGATGAATTTTTGTGTCAGATAGTTGGGGCTTTTCAGAGAAGTCAGTACAGTGGGCCCTGTGTGGTTAACTGATGTGCTGAGCAACAGTGATATACTGCAAAGTGAAGTATCACACTGGAAAGCTAAAACAATGAGTTACTCAGAAAAGAGTTGGAATACACCATGTTTGTTCTTTGCCTTTTTACACATAAAAATGCTTTACAGCATATTTGTTCAAATGTTAGAATGTATCCAACTATAAACTCAACTTCAAAATCTCACATCTCAGTTATAAGCCAGTTATAGTTACAAAAAGCAATGCTCATTTACCCATCAGGCACTTCTAAGCACATCTTTGGATGTTGTTGCTGTTGGTTTTTTATATAGTTGAGCTATTTGTCTGAAGTGAAAAAAGTGGCATCTGTATGTCATTTCCATGCTCACTTGGCACCACCACCTCCTTTTGATGACAGTCTGTACTGTTGCCCTTTCTTCGTCTAGTCACTCCAGCTGCAGGACCCAGATGTCAAACTCTGGAATGTATTTTTTCCTGGCAATGATATCTGATTCTATTGCTGGCACCTCTGCTGGTGGCTGTTCTGAAGCTGCCTGTGTGCAGCTTCCTAAGTTTAAACTGCAGGCAGCATTTTTTATTCATATGCTAAAGCCTTTCCCATTGCCTTAATTATGGGAATGGAATACTATATATTCATCAAATATACAATCATACAGATTCCATTATTTACTATATTGGTTTCACAACACTGTCATACTTCTGTAACCAGAAACTGGGAGGCAGGAAGAAAGCTTCCAAAAGTGCTAAAGAGACATCAAAATTAGTTGCTTACTTTTAATAACTCATCCAAAAGAAGACCAAGTAAATATAAAGCAATCAAAGGCTGAATGATGAGAGTAAAGAGTAAGGTAGAAAGGAAAAGGTGAAAACAGAAATGTGTTAAAAAGGAATGAACAGCAAAGAGATGAGAGGAGAATAAAATATGTTAGAACTGTCTAAAAACATTCTGCTACATGTCTATAAAAAGTGAAGTTCTTTACAAAAGAACCAAGGGAAAAGCTTCTTTCCAATTAATACCTTCCTGAAATTTTATCTTTTTCTTTCTCCTAGCTTCATGTTCTCCTCTTGGGAACTTTTTGCTGAAGTATTTGATTCTCCATCACACAGACAAGGTATTTGTCTCCGAAGAGCTTTGCTGTAGCTTACTCACATACAATGACTGGTCCGGAGAAGTGAATGAGTCAGGCAGCTTGCATCCTCCCACAAGCACCAGATAGCACCTGCATGCTTATTCTGCTGCAGTCTACGTGACAAATTAATTTTCCTGTCTAAAGATCCCTTAAAGAAAGTGCATTCCCTTTCCCCTGCATTAATAAACATAATTTGAGACAGTTTTTATCTTACTTAAATAAATATTACTAGTTGCATTACACTGATGCACATATAGTCAGAAGAGCAGCTTATGAAGACAAAAGAGTGGCATGTTAACAAACCTGCTTAGTCAAGAAACTAACCAGTGTTAGGCTAAAAGAGCTAACTCACAGGCTAAGAGAAGGGAGGGTAAAGATTGAATCCACTAATGAGATAAAGGAGTAGTAAGTGGTGAGTAGCCTTAGTCAGGCAGAAAGACAGACTGGAAAGTCCAGACATAAGAAAATATTAATACTTAACAGCATTTGTATTATCTTGAGAGCCCATCTGGTTTCTTTACAATGTATCTATCTGTTGGATGTTGAAGACTGAAGTGACAAACTGCATGTTAATTCAAGTTTTACAAATTAAAGAACTATTACAAAAAATTTAAAGATTCAAATAAAAAGAGAGAATTAGCCTGAAATCCAGGAATCTAAAATGTTTACCAGGATTCAGTCATTAATCAACTAATAGATTATTTTTATTTTGCTGTTCAGTTTAGCAAGATGCTAATGATTCCTATTCCTCACTTACATACATTTATGTGCACCACAGGTAGGGAATGGATTCTGTATGAAGAACAAAAACATATACAGGAGTCTACAGCATCTAGGTAGATAGACCAATCAGTTTTATGAAGATAAATAGATGAGAGAGTATACAATCAGGCTGACATAAAAAACTAGGGGTCATCAGGTTCAAGACCAACACAAGGAGGTATTGCTCCATGCTAAATAGTTAACTGTAGAACTAGAAGATGCTAAAAGCTTATAGGGATACAGAAAGTCGTATCATAAAATTAATGGAAGAAAATCCAGCATGGAAAATTAAATGCAAAGAGACTATATTTGGCTTAAGAAGTTCCTGCTCTGAAAATCATTGGAAGCTGGGAGAGCGTTTTGAGGAAATATCACTATATACTTACTATCTTGTGATCCTCTTTCCTATACTCTGGTGCTGGTCAGTGCCAAGAAAACAAGTCACTGATTCAGACAAACCTTTGGACTGACCCAGCGTTCTTACGTTCAGTTTCTGAAATTTTCAAAAGTTCTCCTGAAATCAAGAGTATGTCTAAATTCTTGTACACTACAGGTCTGTACACCTGGAATGTATAGGAACAATCAAAAGAAAAAAGTAATTTACTCGATGACAAAAAGCTATTGAAAGTGTATTGTATAACACAGTAACTCCAGAAACAGAGAGCTTCATGAAACCAGGCAGGCTTTTTTTTTTTTTTAAAAAGGTTTAAAAAAAAAGTATTGTAGAGACTGGGTTTGTAAGTTCTGTGAGAGAGGATGAGAGGGTGAGAAAACACAGAAAGCAGGAAGAGAGTTCTGCTTCAGATTTGGCACTAGATGGAAAGCTAACGAAGCTGAAGCTGATGGCAGATCCGCATTCATGTAGTGAGACTGTGGCATGATTGCTACCCTCCTGCTTTGGACAATAGGAGTCAGGGCTTTTTTTTCTTTATTTAGATTGTCCAGATTCAGCAACTCTGTCTCACTTTCAGCACCAATCATTTCAACAACTCTAAAAGAAATGTCTGGATATGCACCCTCAGTCACCAGCTTTTTCTAAAAATGTATTCTCAATGATTTAGGAATATGCAAAAGCCTCAATTACAGTAGTTATCACAGCTGAAACCAAAACATAGCTAAAGACCATGGCACGCAGTGTCTATAGCTAACAGCATAGGGATGATAACAGGCAGACTATTCAAGAAGGTGGCAAACTAGCTATTGAAAGACCAGTGTAAGTAAATAAATGCCAATATTTTGGTCCTGAAGGTGACACAAAGAACAGCATTAAGGGTACTGGCAAGACCAGAGATACAGAGAACAGAAGACATTTTACCCCAGGAGAAAATGTACTGCAGACTTCAGTCATGATGAGTACATTATACTTACCTCAAAAATAATTTACTTCAGCAGCATGAAAATTTCTAATTACTCTTCCAGTTCTTCCTACAAACAAACTTAGGGACATTAGGTGCTGTTTAGAGTTTTTTGATCAAAGTGTTAGAAACAATCGGTTACACTTCTAAGTGTGAAAACTGATAATGTTAGCATACAAGCAGAAGAAGGAAGTATGACTTTAATTAGCTATTTTGCATACAAAAGTAAAAACCATGACACCTTATCACAAGATTGGAGATAGCATACAAAGACACTGCATTTAGAAATACTAAGGACACTACCACATTCTTCCATTTACTATCATTTTTAATACAGCAAGACTTCATACAATTTGGATACAGCAAAAGAAAAACAAGCATGCCTGTGTGTAAGTGTAAGTGAGCAGCCAACTTGTCTATGAACTTGGCCTCCATCACCTCTGCTTCTAGTAAGCAGAATTTGTTTCCTTCTACATCTACTGCCCAACTACTTCAAATTGTTTGTGTGTAAATATCATGTGTTCAAAACAGTGGAGGCCTTTTTTGTCTCCATAATACCAGGAGAACATGCTTGACCTAATGACAGCTTTCTGTGCATACACAGGCACAAAAGCATGTACTTGCCATCCTTCAGTTGCTTTCAACCCCAACATTTTAAAGTGATTCCAAGAGATGACAACTTTTTGTGTGTTTAAACAAAAAATTCGAAGTCTACAGCAGGAAGCAGTCCCTCAGCTTTTCAAGAGTATACTTTTGGAAGAAACTCAAGCAAAATAATCTTTTGACTTCACTGGAAATAATGATTTACCTTGAACAGAGAAGGAATTTTGAGAGATTTTGCCAGGATAAAAGATTTGACTAGGAAGTAATATAGCTTGAACTTCTACCATTACTTCTGTAAGCAGTAAAAGGCATAATTAATATTACCATTAATCAAAAGAAGTCGTCAACAAGCTCACAGCTCAAACAGCTCTCACACTGAAGGATGTAAATCCATTTTATTTTCACATTGGGAATCCACAACCAGAATATTAGGAATTTACAGGGATTATAGGAAGGAAGAACACAGACTATTCATCTTCAGGAAAACATATGGAAGAAAAAGCTGGCTAGCTAACCAACTAATGGAGATTCTCCTTACTTTTCAAATTCAGAAAATCATCCATAATTATCTGGATCAGAGTCCTCAGCTGAGACTGGGACCTGGCTAAACTGAGAACACAGCCCTCTGGGAACATATATGACCATCAGATTTCCTTTGCAATAGTTGAAAGGAGTCTAGGTCCTACCAGAGAAGAACCAACATGCACTAAACCTAAGAACACTTGGCATATAGCCTTCAGGTGCAGGTGAAGATGATGTGAAAGCAAGTCTGGATACTAAGACAAGGCTTTGCATGCCTCCTCTAAAAGCTGGAGCAAACTCAGGAAGAGAACAGCTTTGGCCAACTGTAGCCTATTGTAATTACCTTGTTTGCATTGGGCTTTATCTTCCAGGGGACCAGGCAGAGCTGAAGATATAAGAAACTTTCCCCCTCAGTAGCTGGAATATGCATAACAAGAAACCAGAAGACAGTCTGAGTCTGCCAAAGAAAGAGTGGCTTTTCTTTTAGGTCCCACAGGGAAGGAGATCACTTTCAAGGTACCCACAAATCCTGAAAGAGGACTCTGAGAATTGCTCAACAGCTCTCATTTATAATTCATCAGACTTCAGCAACACAAGTTGTACAGTAACGTGTCTAGGATTCTTGAGAGGTAGAGAATAGTCAAGGCAACCTGATACTGAACAAGCCAGTTTCAGTATCAGAACATTTACAGGCAGGAGGGATCCCACTCTATTTTTATACGTTGATGCAAAATGCATCAGTGGTACCATCTGTCATTACTGTTATAACCCCTGGTAAAAAGGAGAAAAGTATTACAAATTTCATACACCAGTAAGCAGACTGCTATCCTCAGGAGATACTTGGTGTCACAGAACGTCCAAATGCCAGAGCCAAGAGAAGTGTACGCAATGGATGACCTCGACAGCGATCGAAGATAACAGAACATTCCCTTGCTAACACAGTGTGGGTTTTTTCCACTACCTAATGAAAAATTTGACTCCTAGGGTCTTTGTGTTCCTCATGTCCACTGGAGTTCAAAGTCACACTTATTTATAGGCCTGGAATGAAAACTTTCTAGGGAACAGAATGGCTCCTAAAGTTACGCAGGACTTCTGTGACGTGGAAGAACAATCCTCCACCTTTTGAAGGAGAGATCCTAACATATGGAATTGATTCCAGGCACATAAGTTGTGGTAGAAATAAAATCAAGATGGGTTTTTACCTATACATCATGGTCTGCACGTCAGAGGAGACTGGTACATACTGACTGTGAGTCCTAAAGGGTTAAGAAAGTGCAGTAAGACTGTGGAGTTTGAGAACATTTCACCTGTCAGCTACCAAGATAAGGATAGAAAATAACTTACTATGAGCAACTGCCACTGCAAGAACCTTTGATATTGACCCTCAAGGTAACAGAAAAATTGAACTCCACAGTCCTGTACAAACAGTGATACTGGGCTGCAACAAAATGAAGTAATTTCCTTCTGAAATGGATTATAATGTGAAATAAATTAAGAGAGAAAAGTGAGTTAACCCATTGAAATAATGGTATTATTACCATCTTCATCATCCTGAGCTTGAATCTGACAATAAATGCATTCGACTGAAGTCTGAGGCAGCTCCCTAGATTTTCTTGTTTTGATAGCAGAAAATAAATACTGTAAGACTCCTTTTCTATGATATACAAGAGAAGATAATCTGTAGCTCCTAGATTATATGGGCAGCTACTGTGAAGGCAACAGCAGTGGAGCATACAGATTCAAGTAAATATAGTGGAAAAGTGGGCTGTATTTTAAGTATCTTACATGAGACAGTGGAAGAAGTGGAAGACATTGCAGGATTGGACTATAAAAGTATCCTTTCAAAATTCCATAAAGGTATTTTTTAGAATTTGAACTGTCCTGTGAGTGCCCTAGTAAAAGAAGTTTTGCATGGGAAACTCTGAGTGGGCAGAGCAAAATGGAGACGGTAGAAAATTAACTATTTTAGCACAAAACTACAATTAGAAAAATGGGAATAAACAGAATTGCCTAAAAGGGAAACATCGCTATCACAGCAAACAGAATAGGGGCAAAAAAAAAAAAACCCCAGTATTGCTGGTTTTTTCTTTACTTTTTTTATTATGCTCTAGGAAAAGATTACCCAAGCACTTTTTCTGCTGACAGTCAAGCACCACATAATTAGACATAGTCAAGTAAATCTGATATGTGAAAATACAATGAGATTTTCTTCCTCTTTCAGCAACTTCTTCCAACCAACTGAATACCCACATTGAGGAAGAAATATTACATATTGCTAATACGCACAGATTTCAGATCTGAGCGTCCATGTCAGTCACTAATTTAGAACTGTGAAGAGAGTTCCAAAACTGGACTTGCAATGCCACATAATTAGTAACATGCTATTTGATTTTTTGCTATAGATAGCAAGAGGAATAATTTTAAATAAAAGCAGAACCAATAAGCCAATAATTTGTTTTAGACAGCTTTCAAATTCATCAGTATACTAGCATTCTACAGAATAAAAATACAAAATCATTACGTAAGTAATCATCAGCTGGTCAGTATCCAGCAAATAAAGGAATATTCTTTATTATCAATACACAGAATTGAAGTTGTCTTGCAACATCTTTGTGACAATGGCCTTTTGCCAATGTTACAGAAACTGTTCTTGCTGTTTCACAGTATCTTTAGGACACTACTACCTACTGACAAGTTGCATTTGGCAAAATATAAAACTGATAGAGAAATAAGAAAAATGAGCACTTATCTTCTTAGCTTGAGAGAAATCCTAGTGAATATGACACAATTTTAGCTAAATTAGCAGGTCAAATATAAGGAGCTAAAAACACTATGGAAACAACAAACTGCTTTATGCTCACTAAGATTTCGTCTACAGTCTGTTGTCTAGCTGAGACTAACTCTTCTAGACTTTTTTGGCAATGAAAACAATGTCTGTAGGGCAGATGTCTGGTGGAAATAGAGACAAAAGCAATGTGATAGAAGTAATCATGCCAGATGTCCAGAGAAAGCAATTATTCAAAATGAAATTAATGGATAGGAGATCCAAATCTTAGGGCACTCATTACCCTTAGCCTCTTACACCCTACCAATACTGACAGAGGTGAGACTAGCATAGATTTTAAAAGTAGATTTTCTCTCATAACACGTATTTTACAGCAATCACTTGAACAGTTGCTATTTTTCAGTGGTAGCTGACCAAAAAAACATTTCTGCACAGAAATTTTCAGATTTTTCCTCAAATGGTCAAACTCTTCTACATATGGAAAAAGTAATTTTATGCTCAAAATCCAATATTATGTAAGACAGTGTAGGAAAAAGAATTTAATCATTCCTTACTGAAAATGCAGTGTTTAGGACTGCCAGTTGGTTTAGTGTTTAGTTTAGTTTCTTGATGAGAACAAATGGAAATACAGGAAATTCTATTTAACCTAAGAAAAAAACATTTTTCATGGTGAATCACAGAATCATTTTGGTTAGAAAAGACCTTTAAGATCATCAAGTCCAACCATTAACCCATCACTGCCAGGTCACCACTAAGCCATGTCCCTCAGCACCTCATCTACACATCTTTTAAATCCCTCCAGGGATGGGGACTCCTCAACCGCCCTGGGCAGCCTGGGCCAGGGCTTGACAACCCTCTCTGTAAAGAAATTTTTCCTAATATCCAACCTAAACCTCCCCTGGCACAAGGTGGTAAAAAAATGAACAGGCTGCACAGGGAAGTTGTGGAGGCTCCATCCTCAGAGATATTCAAAATCCAGCTGGAGACAGCCCTGGACAACCTGCTCTAGCGGACCCCGTTTTGAGCAGAGACTTTGGACTAAACAACCTCTAGAGGTCCCTTCCAGCATCAACCATTCTGTGATTCTGTGACCATGGAAAATGCTAGTGTTTAGGAGTTTTTTTAATTTCCATTTATTATCAGTTCTTTTTCAACAGCACCAAATATCTAAGCATTGTCTCCATATCTTGTTTGAAATTATGGTAGTTTTGATTTCCAGAGTTTTCTGTTTACTAGTTATGAAGCCATGCTGAAATTTTGATCTTACTATCCTCTAACCTGACTTATATTCTCACTGTCCTATCCTTTATCTTCCTTTCTCTGGATAAGTTGCCAAAGCACAGAAGTATTCTAATTTATAAGATCTTTAATCTGGAATGATCCCTTCCCCTCCAAATTGCTATGACAATTATTTTTTTTACCAACCTTTTAGTAAGACTTCACTGCACATTTTATCGCAAGCACTTCTCAATGTTCTCATTTTAAAAATGCAGTTGCTTACAGAAGTGTTTGTTTCACTGTTTAGAATCACGGATGGTTGCTTTAGTATATTTTATACCTTTTATAAAACTGCTATTGTTAAGGAACTGGCAGTTCATGTATCACCTGAACCAGAAGAATCCAGTTTGTTCAGAAGAAATTATCTTTTAAATATGCACACAAAAATCTTAGCTTTCCATTCTTGAATGTCTACTGTAAACTAAGTACATTCAATATGCAATATTACGAGTCAGTTAAATATAGAACCCTTTTTTCATAGAAACACTTTTCACAGAAATGCTTAATGAATTAGCACTACCCAATTCTTATTGTCCTCACCTCCTGCTGATATTAGAAGTAGTGAGCACCAGAGCAGTTGTCCTTTCAAATTATCTACTTACACATTTACATATTAAACCTCTTTTGCAGGTCCAGGTATGACTAGAACATGTACATCTCTGGTTTTGCATACTCCAGCATGCTGTTTGTAAATGCTAGCATTCACAAACGATTACAAGTGCCACCTTGAAAACTAGTATAGGCAATTGGTTCTTTGTTATGATATATATTAGCAAATCAGACCAATATTTGTCATATCAATTTCATAATAAAAATGTAGAGTATTAGTGATGTGAGATATAATCTTTCAGAAGTAGATTTTCAGTGGGACTTTTGCAGTAACAAGTGACCAACGCTAATCATAAGTCTTGTTCTCTGCTTCACAGCAGAACTCTATTCCATTGTGGTAGGACACTTCACAGACAAAAAGAGAAGCTTTGTAAACATCTACATTCATCATTACTAAAAATAAAATATAAATACTAACAAAAGGCATTTAATAATCAGCACTTGTTTGAGAATCATATTGTCACATGAAAACCTTCAGTAGGACTCCAACCATGTCTGCTTTTGAAATTTTATACAATATCTTCCTTTGAAAGTATTTCAGACAAATTGGTTATGGAAGAAGAAGTATTGATAATACCAAACAACAAACAGTCTACAAAGTTCACATAACTGAGTCTTTAAAAAATAGGGCATGTACCTTCCGTATTATATGAGAGTCACTGAATTTTTTGGATGATGTTGCAAATGCAATCAAAGCATGTTTAGTTTCATTTTGGTTTCTTAGAACTACAAAAGGAGAAGGAAGAAATAGCAATTTGCAAGGAGATGGAACACAAGGCTATATAAATAGAAAAAATAGTTACACTTAATGAGATTTGTTTTCATTAGATCTGCTGGTGGGTTTCACTTTCAAACTACAGAGTTATCTACTTTCATTTGATTAGAGACAATGCTATGCAATCTGTCTGAGCTGCTTTGATTCTCTCACCCAATAAAAAAACAAGTGCATCACACTTAAAAACATTCAATTTAAGGAAATGAAAGAACAAAGAAAGAACCTAGTCACTTTAAATACAAATGTGAAGACAATTACATTAAAGATAGTAAATCACAGTCTGGCAAGGATGCTGGTGGAGAAATTCTGCTCTGACACAAACACAAAAGGAATTACTAAAATTCACAGGATTACTTTGGAAGAGCATAGTTGTGGGGGTTTTTATACTAAACTCTCTATCTCAATAGATCAGTTTTTTTCTTTTCAGTAGTTGCTTCTAAACTTTCCCTTTATTGTAGTCTTCCATCACCATCCTTCAGTCTCCCAGTGACTAATGACTTTTCCATCTCTCCCTGTGCCACAGCAGTGCTTACCACCTTTTTTCCTTCAATCTGGAAATTAAGCAATTCAAATGATCAAAGAAATTATTCCCAAATGGAATATAGTTTGACATTTGCTACTTCATGTAACTTTCTGCCTTGCATTCTCAAAAGCTTATAGATTTCTCCAGCTGAAAACTGTTATAAGACTTTGCCTCTTCCTAAAAGCTTTGCCTTCCTTGTATGTCTACTCTCAGATCACCACAGCTATAGCACTACTACTAACTACAGATGTGCTTGTACCATCCATACATTGCATCATGTTATCACATCCTTAAACGTGTGTTCCTTCACCACCTAATTACTGCCTATGTCTTTGAAAACATTTCACCTCCAATTCAGAAGTCATACATATTGTTTTATAGAACAACTGTATTTATACTACAGTTACATTGCTTTATCTTCATAAGCAACGACAAAATCTGAAGTACCCCGAGATAGCCAGAATGCAAAAGCTGTACAGACAGCATGTTCCCATTAGACTTCATGATTCAACAAATCTGCTCATTCAGCCTAAATGAGGGAGTCAATTCTCTGCCTGAAAAGATTGTACACAATTAATCTTACCACACATCTTAGATGTGTGAAGAAATAAAATTTAAGAACTTGCTAAGGACTTCAGAAGAGGTTTCAAAATACCAAATGTTAATTACAATTGGTGTTTTCCCTGAGTGAAGACCACAAATTGTGACTTAAAACTATCAAGTTATCAAGGGTTCAGCTTTGGAGGGTAAATGCCGAGCTGTAGACTACAGAAGCAGAGTCTCTAAGAACAGTCTCTAGCAAACACCTTGACCACAAATTTGGAACATATCATCTAGTGGAATCTGATGGTAATTCTATGCAAGCTGGATCTAAGGATCTCTATCTCAAAGCATACCCTTCTAACTGAGATTGCATGGTATGTGGTGCTACTATTGACTCTGGACTACTTGCATATCAGAGTTCCTGCCAGGAATCAGTTAGTGCAGCAGAATGGAGGCTTACTAGGAAAAAACCATTCTTTTCACAAATATATTATGTTTCTAGTAGCAATGATACTGCAACTATGATAGTCTATGCTTATAAATGATTTAAGCTGTATAGAGATAGTTAATACTTTTACCAGACAAAACAGTATATTTGGTGGTTGCTTTACTTTAGGCCTAAATAAGTGTTTATACCCCAGAAAGTCAATCTGTTATTTCACTTAAGTAATTTGCCTAATAAATTATATTACTTCTTCATGCAAGCCTTGACTTTCTTTATGTTCTCTTATTTGTTCATTCCAACTGTTGTGTATTAACAGAGTTCACATGTTAAGTGTGCGGTTACTTCTAATGCAGTAAAAGATAGGTAGATTACTTCATCTTTTATTTCACTTTTGAATACATGACTTTTTACTGTACCTTTTGCTTTTTTAATACTTCTAATACCTGAATACTTCAAGCTCTCCCCTTTGCTAACAAAGTAAGCCTACCAACAGTGGTAACAGGTTAATTCAAGTACACATTTTAACAGGATTCCCAGGCCCTAATAACCATCACTTCCTGCATTCATAATAAAAACAGTGTGAGATGGCTATGTTCTCACACATCAAACAGAACTTCAGGACAGC
This sequence comes from Bucorvus abyssinicus, assembly GCA_009769605.1. Classification (NCBI taxonomy): domain Eukaryota; kingdom Metazoa; phylum Chordata; class Aves; order Bucerotiformes; family Bucorvidae; genus Bucorvus; species Bucorvus abyssinicus. The sequence continues at coordinate 7,003,331 of CM020029.1, forward strand.
TCCGTTAAATGATTTGCCAACACACAATTTGATATAGCATTAACAATTTTCTAAGTCCTTCTCAACTATCCACATAGCTGTTTAGTACGTTAAATGCTAACCTGCACTAGCAGTGTTTGATTTCAGTCGTTTGTTTCATGTTTTGAGATAACTTTGGTAATCTTAAAATGAGAGGTTGAAAGATACAAAGTATTTTTTTAAACAGTTTGCCAAACCTTAATGCGTTTCTTTACAACAACATATGGTATAGTCATTATTTAACGGCAAGTTCTCGGCTGTACACATCTTTCACTATAGGGATTGAAACTGGGGACCCATCTGCTCATATCTATTAAACTCTCAACAGAGTTTCAAATATTTGTTGAACTGATGACACCTTCAAATATGGCAGGATTTTTATAACGTAGGTGAATACCAGGAACATGATTTCACTTTAACCAAAATCATCTTAAATTGTTGTCAGAGAAAAGAAAAAAGGGAATAAACAGCTGCAGTACTGAATCACGTTAAACACAATGACAGGGCTGTGTAATACAGGCTCCATGTTATAAAGCTTTCTTTTTTCCTTTAAAGTAAGGAATGTGCAAATGGTAATCACACTAGCTCAACAGAAAAGCACTTTACAGCACACCCAAAAATGTGGAGGTGATCTCTTTTATTGGGGCAACTAAAAATATAAAGAAGTCTTTGAGAAATTTTATTTTAATTTGTTTTATCAGAGCTTGTGAGCAGTAAAAAAGAAAATCAAAGGGTTGCCCTGTGTGGTGCCTCTTGGTAAAATAATCAGCTTTGAAGTTATTCTTTGGATAACAGAAGACACTGGGTTAAGTAAGGGGCACCTCCTTAGGATTTATCTCCATTTGACATGGCACTGCCAAACATATGTAAATTTTATACCAAACTAAATGTGAAAACATGTATTATACTAAACAACCCTATAAACACTATGTTTGTTCCCTAAATAACCACACAGCAGAGAAAAGTCAGAGGAAAACAGAGAAGAGTAAAATCAAGGAAAAACTAGGGGGGGAAAAAAAAATTACAAAATGGAAAAAAAAAAAAAAACCTGAACCATTGATCCGTTGAAATTCTTACACTGGCCACTCCCCAGCTGGAGTAATACATCACAGTTCAACAAGTCATCAGCTATGACAACTTAGACAACAAATCTGTACCTGAATACAGAATAAATGAAGTAATCTGACAGCCATCATATATTGCCAGTTAATTATGTTCATTTAAAGAAACACATTCCAATTTTTGATAACTAAAAAGCTCACTATGACTGAAAATCTGTTCATCCTTCACCTCATATGGGTTTTTTTCCGTTAATTCACTGATCTTATTGTCTAACATGAGGAAGGAAAAAATAAAACTAGAGGGGGAAAGAGAAAGAAACAGAAAGAAACAGAAAAAAATCCAAACAGTAAAATGAGAAAAACCACAGAGCTCCTCTCATCAGCAGTACCTTGAGTACAGGATTTAAAACACTTATACAACCTCTGACCTTTCTACAGAATTGTTCAAAACAATATATTCTACCTTGTAGCATAGCTTTCCACAGCAACTTGCAATAAAAACCTGCATATACTGGAATGGCATCTTGATAAAAGCTAAGGCCTTCCCTAAACTTGCTCATACAAATAAGATACAATATATGTTCAAAGTAGAATAATTACTTAAAAATTTCCAAACCCTCTACGTATGGACATTCTTATTCCAGAATAAAACCATGCAAGAGTGACAGTAGCAAGAAAACCCTTGGAAATTGTTTTAACACAGTTATTAGTTTGTCTCCTGTATGTGTGAACCTTCTGAAAAAAAGATCACAGCTCCTCCTACACAGTTCAGACAAATCAATGAACACTACATATTTTGTTTATTGTTCATTTGAAGACACAGAACATTTGACTTTTTGATGCTGCTATGGTGATTTTAGTTTCCTCCCAGTACTTCCATAAAACTTCATTATTGGAATTAGCAAACTGTAGCTTTTGCTTGACAGATATTTATTACCAGTTCACTCTATTTTACCATCACAATATACTTACTAGCCAATTACATTACATTAACTGAAAAATCTGTCTCTTGATAGCAAATACCTTAGGAAAAAATCATATTGAAAATTATGATTTACATTCCTAAGAACATTTTGCCACTAGAATAGAGTATAGTAGTTCAAACACACTGTGGCTTTCCAGTAAAGTAATCTCAGAAAGACAGGCTGAAATTCCTCAAATTAATCTAGGTGATTTTTAAATGCTATGCAGGACTGATACCATGCCAAAATGAAGACAAGCATAAGAGAGAGTCAACACAGAAAAAAAATCTAGGTGTCAAATCGTATTTGTGGAATCTATGGAAACCTCATGAAAGTGAATGAGATGTGTATCAAAGGCATTTTTTGTAACGTCCAAGGGAAATTTAGTAAATGTGCTTGGAAATCTATGTCTGGACAGAACGAAATAGCTCAATGTGGGTCTGTAAAAGTTAGACTAGCAATTGACAACTTGGTCTTCAAACCAGGTACTCAAGCTGGCATTTCAGAGCTTAAAATACAGAACAAGATGATCAGAGGAAGTTTGTAAAAGGTTTGTGAAGAATGTCAGAATTGAACATAGGCTCTCAGCTTTGAATGTTGTCTCTAGACATCGGAGAAGAAAACTACTGATCCATAAAAATACACAGCAGTAAGTATCACAACTAATCTACTGCAATAATTTTTCACTCTTTCTGATAGAGGAAGGGATTATCAAGCTGTAGCAAATCACAGAAGAATCATTTTATACAATAAATATTACATCACAGTAGTAAAAGTTTTAGGATACTTTCAGTCCTCAGCCACAGACCCTTCATCTTTTGATAACATTCTGCTTGTTGAGTGAAGATTTTAATGAAAACAGTATTTCAGAACTTCCTTCCTCTGTGAGTATATGTCCTCACCTTAACCTTATTTTAACATTGTTTTTTGTGTGGGCGTTTATTGTATTGTAGAGTATGGCAAATCTGATAAGAGAAAAGCAAAGACTGAGCCCAGTCTTATTGTATCAGAATGGCCGAAATGATCACATATCCTGGAAAACCTGGGAATTTCTGATCCTACTTTCAGACATAGAATGGATACACGGTTTTTGATTATAGAAAATTCTCTTGCAGTCAAACACAAAGCTAAACTTTGATTGTGTTCTCTGATGAACAGTCAACACGGCTCATTTCCTGGGCTTTGGGAGAAAAACTGTTTCTGCACAACTCAGTGAACTGAGAATAATAGGAATGATATGCTTGATGACAACAGCAACATGGAATCTAAAAAATACCCCAGAAGACTGCACTTTTGAATTAAAGTATGAAGGTCATAGGGACAGCATATGGGATGTTTGAGCCCAAAAGATTTGCTTCTTTCAGTGTCCCATAAGCTACAGCTCTAATTGCCACAACCACCCATTACCTGGATAGTTAATTCTCCCCAGACATTATAACCTGTTTTAATTCAAAGGTCACGGATATAAAACTCAATAGCCAATGAGACTATTAAGCAGGTATTCTTTATTCGCAGTACTGGACACATAGGGGGATATTTCTGCCTATCTGTGTGTACCTACGAAGAGTTCTATTGCAATATTTATACTGTTAACTTTTACATACGCATTATTATTCCAGGAACTAACAAGAATATTGTAATTATTTCCATGAATTCATTTACATAGTCCGTCCCCCTCTTAGGCATGCGTGGTAGCCCTCTGGTGGTCTTGAGTGGTGGTCGTCTGAGGAAGGCTCCAAGTCTTCCTCCTAGTTGTACTTTTCACCTCCAGTTCTGACGCATGCTCCATTGGTGCTTTCCTGACGCAGCACATTCCCCGCTCAGCATTAATTAACTCTTGTTTCTGTTATCTTCTTTGGGATTCTTTAAACTCACAAAATTTCAATTTACAATGATTAATAACTAACTATTTTGTCCGGTTCATCCTTGTTTCCAAAGGACGAGGCAATTATTTGTGATTAACTGGTTCCTAGTGTCAGTTTCTAAAAAGATTGCAACAGTTGTTAAAAGACAGCAAAAAAACCCAGAAATTTACATTCTGGTTTTCAAAGGAAACAAAATTATTTCCTTTATCTACATTTAATTTTATTATAGCTTCTTTTCATGCTTCATGATGCAAAAACGTGTAATTGTTCCCTCATAGAACAGAATTTTTCAGATATAATGGAAATATTATTCCCAGTTCTTTGGGTATTTTTTCCTCATCTCTGCTCTCACCATAAACCATCAACCAATTATGTAATTGAGAAAAGATGACATTGCTTTCACCTGAGTGTGTTAGTATCATGCCTGAAATTCAAAAGTGGTTGGCTGCTGCAGAACAGTGGCCTTCACACCCCAGGACAGTATGACAGCAGATCCCTGTTCTTGGAGGGTATATTCAATCATTAACATCTCATCAGTCTCACATAAAATAATGACTGTCCACCTAATTTGAATATATTAAGCACTTTCATACTACTGGCTGGATTCCTATATACACCTCAAGGAAAACCAAAGAAGATTGAACAACTCAGTGTGAGCAGAGCAGCGTGCACCATAGAAATGGTTCACTGTAGAAAAATAATTCAAACTTATAATGGATGCAATCGTATGTTGGAACTTACAGCTCTTCTGGAGTTCTTACAATGACCAATCATATCGACATATATTTTCTTTAACCTTTATACTTAAAAAAATAATCCTACCATCAATAGATTTCGGTTTGAAAGAGATTCCGTTTACAGGCAATACTTTTCAAAATTATTCATAATATACTTTCCTGTGCTTCTGGTAACTGTCAAAAATTGGATTCATATCAGATGGAATATTGGTCTGATTTAATACAGCATTTCCTGTTTGAATATTTAACTAATTCCAGTATTTTCTCCAGGGCTTGAGTTTTCCCTAAAAAAGCATACTGCAATAGCATCCAGTGAAGGCTGTTTCAGTGCTCATTTCCGGAATCTGATCTAGACTTCTGAGAGAATTAACCATTTAGTTCAGTGAGCTGCTAATGCTTAAAGTGGTCACCATATCTGTCTTCAAAACTACTTACTTCACACCTCTGACAACAGAATTTAGTTGGAATCACTTGGAAGTTTGTTCCATAAGAGCAAGAACTCCAAATTTCCAAACCATTAACAACTGAAATTGCTGGTAAGTATTTCTGCATGTAAAAATGAATACTCCATACTTATAAATGAGGGGTAAAAGAGACTTGGAAATCAAACAATAAATTTAAGCTTCTCTGGAAACAGTAAGGCTTCTTAGGACTCAGCTCATTAATTTTCCCTGGGAGAGATGCAATTGAAATTCAGTGAGAGTTAAACACTTGACTCCCTTAGGTTCTTTAAAATCCCAGATGAAGTGATATTTAACTAATTCCCACACTAGTCGAAATTAGTCATTTGGCACAATGATGCAATCTAAATGTTGGTCACTATAATAGATTCAGTCCCCAGCACAGCATTTAATGACGTCATTATAGGAGCTCAAATGTCCTGTCCCATTGGGCTAATAGGTAGCTGAGTTTACTGGCCTGAAAGCCCAGTCATCTGCAGTGCAATACAAGGGAAGTAGTTGCATTGGAGGATGCTTCTCATTACCTGCGGTAAGGTTGTGTATGTGTGTTCAGCTTTCAACAAGCACTTTCTGCTTTCAGAATCATGTGTATCCTACACATTAGAAGAGTTATATATTCTTTGGGTGTGATCTTCCCAACATGTTCTATAAAATCAGTGAAATGAGCTCCCTCTCTGACATGTATGAAATAGAATTGGACATCTCTGGAGAGATTTACTCTTTAATAGTAAGAGTTTTTCTCCACTTTCCTAGTTTGTTTTCCCTCTTTCATTCTTAGTGTCCTCACTTTGCTGCCAGAAATTTCTAAACTGGTGAGCTCACTCTCCTCCCTCCTCCTTTCTTTCTTCCTTTCTCTGCCTCCCTTTGCCCGCCGGTGGGTTTCAATGGGCTCCTGCAGTTACTCAGGCGGACAGCATTCCGTTGCCAGGCAACTCCTTGAAAAGCAGCACATGCTGCTGCTGCACAGACAGAGCTTGCCCGTCTGCTTCAGTGATGCTGTGTCCTAATTTCTATCTCTGTTGTGTTAGATACAAAAGGGAACATCTCCAGAGAAGAGGGTTAGGGAGTACTGAATTATCTGCACTTTTCTGTTGTTTGTTTTTTCCCGCTCTCCTGATCGGGTGCACCCCCTTCCATTGCGGGGCCCCCAGAAGTCATGCATGTCTAATCTGCATGCATGCGTTTGGGACTGTTCCCTGGGCTTTGTAGAATACTGACAATTTTCCTTAGCTTTTGGCTGAGTTAATAGTACTTACAGAGATCTGTTAAGCTTTCCCGTAGCTCTCCCATAAGGGCAGTTTTGCATGTAAATTCTCAAGGCCATTCATCTTTTCCTACCTGACTTTTTATAGCCTGGGTGTTTGGGGTTTGTTTAAAGGCCTCTTTAGGAATGCAAGCATAGCTCTTCTTACTTGCGTTCCTTTCACTGTGCTTTCCTGAGAACAAAGAATGGCAAACTAAGAAATTCCTTTGGTTTTTCCACAGCCTGAAGAAAGATCACTGTTTCATCCATGGATTTAGTTTTGGACCGCCTGATCTTCTCAAAAGGCAGACCCATACAGATTCAGCTTTTGTGGTTTGAACTCAGCTCTGCAACCACAATCCTTCACTATGACAGACAGTATTATCATTAGCTAAAAAACGGCATTCAGGATAAGAAGCAAGTTTCCTTATATTTATTGCTAGCTTTCTTAAATTTGTTAGCATGTTTTTAATACAGAGCTTGCTTATGTTAGTTGCCTTTTGTCAGTTCTGATACCAACTCAGCAGCTCACTCAACCTGTAAGCAAACATGAACCTCAGAGAGAAGCTGCACTGTATTCAGCCTGACAGAATCCGATATTGCTCTGGTGCTCTGGGTATTCCTCTAGCCTCCTCTGACTTCTGGACCACATCTGAAGTCCCACTCCTAATCTACAAATCCCTAATTTGGTTAGTGTGCATCTACTTTAAGGGCAAACAAGAATATTCATCCACGGATCCCTGGAGTTGGCACAACACTACAAATTTTTGCCAGCATAGCTACGTCAACACAAACTGTGAAAAATGTATAACCTCCAGCTGACACTGCTGTACCAGTAAATGCCTGGTTCAGCTTTGTTTATGCCATCAGTGCAGCACATTTGTCAGCTTAGTTTGTGCATTCAGAAATGTGCTGTAATTAAACAGGCAAAAACCACAGTGGCATGGAAAAACATGGAAATTGCAGATGCCCTGTAACAGCTAAGACAAGGACCAGTGTCTGTGGACAAGAAAGGCTCTGTGAGACACAGAGATCCAATAGCTCTGTAGAAGAAAGGTTCCAGCCCAAAGGTTCTAATTCTTCCCAATGGCACAATACTTAGGAGATTGCAGCCACTTTTCGTTCCAGTGTACTTCATGTGTATAGTGCTGTGGATAAGATTCTGCCTATCTTTTCCTTCTCTTTTGCTTATCTCCTACACTGTTCAGTTGTGTGGTAGCCATAGTTCTGCAACACTAAATGCAAACGGAGTGGCAAGGTCTCATCCTTTTGGAGCAAAAGGATATTTCAGTCCCTGAGAGTATTACATGCTAGGCAATCACCACATTGTTTACAAAATGTTTTGAGACCTTCTGGGAAGAAAGGTGCTATATACAGGCAGAACAATAGTTAATTCTTGTGTGAGTCACACACATACAACTTTCAGTATTATATAACCCCTCAAACATCCTTCATCCCCAATCTCACTCCGTATAAGATTAAACGTGGGACTTTTCTCCCTCAAAACCACAACTTAATAGCACTAAAGAAAAAACAAGATGTTTTAACATTACATTAAAAATCGCACTCCCATCTCAAAGGGAAAATAAAGCCCCAGAACTACTTATGGCCATGGAAAAGCTAACGAAAAAAAAAAAATCAGGTGATCCCTTGCCAAACAGGTGAAAAACTGAAGAATAACACCACAAACCAATTCGCTATATGGATACCAATTTCTTACTCACTGTCCAGAGTCAGCCTATGTGTTTCTCTCTGTTTTCGGATCTTGCATCAATTCAAGATGATACTACAGTTTGGCCCACAGCCAGAAAGTGGCAAGTGAAATAATGTGCCAGTACTTGCACTGTGAACACACAGCTGGCTTCAAAGGGAAATGGACTAATCCGACTTCATTTCCCTTCCTCAGTATGTTTAAAAAGCTTTGGTGCGCTGAAGGAAATCGACCAGAATTCATTAGTTCCCTTCTGATTCAGCTCATTGCTGTTGGAAAGGGAAATAGGTCTGATCACAGGATCCTGCTCAATTTCCTTTTGAAGCAGACTTTAAGCCAATTCTGTTCTCAGTTGTACACACACAGATCTTCACTAATGATGCATATATTTAAATGCAATACCTCTCCAAGCTGGCTAAAACATATAAAGACTATAAAGGGAAGAAGAACTATTAAATAACAAATTTTTTTTAAAAGATAATCTGTTTGACTTCATACCATTGAGAACTTTTGCCTGAGAGCATTCCAGAGAAACAAACTCAGAAAATCAAGAGAGGAACTTCTGAAAGAGACAGAGGAGAAAAGGGCGGGGGTGGGGGGTGGGGAGTGGGGCGCGGAACCCAACTGAGAATAGGGAAAGATCACAATGAAGAAAAAAGAATAATAATTTCATTAATATTTCATAAACACTTTCTGCTATTCAATAGAAAATTACAGCAAACTGAAACACTGATTGTAACAGCTAAATCAAATCCTAGGCATTATTTTGATCTTGTTTGGAAGTGGTTTTGGAAATGGAGACATGAAGCTTAATCACCTGCTCTGGGCAGAAAGTTTTTCTTCCTATTCCTAATCAGTTCTCTCCATTCCTCTCTTCAGAGCTCATGTCATATTTTTATAAGCATTCTCAAGGTTACTGGAAGCAATAGGATTTCAAATTATTCCAGGCTATATCCTATTCAGTTTAAGGCCACTGCTTTTGAGACAATAAGCCAGAACCAATACTCTTCCCAAGCAAACTTACAATTAACCACCTAAGCAGAAAGCAGCTTGTGTCAAATGAAGCAGAACAGGGAAGCAGAACAAAGCTACCTGGGACCATGGCTTCACTTGAATCAAATAAGCATAACATGTAAAAATCACTTTTTGTAACTGTAGTGAAGACAAAGAAGTATTATTGCTATAATTAACTGTCTTTTAAGCTTGAACCGTGATACTTAAAATGGTGAACAGCCTTATGAATTTGGTTTCCCTGCTAGTTACAAATCCATGAGATTGAAGCAGTATATTGCACAAAAAAGGTGCCCTGGAGTTGGAATCAACCAAAAAGCCTTTAAAATAGCAACACTGTAGCTGGGAAGAGACCAGTGATTCAAAAAAACGTAGGTTTTGGAAGGTTTTATTGTCTGAAGTTGCAAAGGCATCTGAGAAGCTCTATGCAACAATTTAAAAATTCGATCCCTTACCAGTTAGCTGCAGAAATATTGTACAAACACAGTTTATATCCTGCACTAAGAGCTTCTCAGCACAGAAAAATTAAAGACAATTAGAGAGCAAGTAATGGCTCAGTGATTCTGTAGAACACTGTACCACTTACAGAGCAAGTTAAAACAAGATTATTTTTCTTTGCTATTCTATGTCACCTCAGTTTACAGCTTTATCAGTAGACCATAATTTAAAATGTTATCTACCTACTCTAGAAAAAGTTATATGACATTTATAACTTATCAAGGCTGAGAGCTTCATATAGAACCGCTGGGATAGACAGAGCAATAATATAGATATACTGTTCTCTGTGCATGTACAGCTTATTTTCTCACTCCAAAAACAAAGGTTGAATGTCCCATCCCTCTTTAGTTGTAGTGAATGGATATTGTTCAGGAAGAAATCAGTCACCACTTGTAGATAACATCACAAATAAGTAAATATATGAAACAAAGGCATTTTACAGCTCAGACATTCAAAGTCAAAACTAGTTTATTAGGCATTTTTCTCATTTTTAATGTACTTCAGTTTCAAAGTACAAGACAGTAGATGATACAAAGGCAATTCTAGCTCAATCAGCTCAGCAAGTATAACCAACTACATTTTTAAAAATCTTCTCTTGTTTGCTGCATTTATGTCCCTGTTATTATTATTCTTGTTTGCTACACTGATTACACAAAAGGTTTTTCTTTTGTATCCCTTTGCAAAATCTGCATTCTCTGTCTTCCTACCTGTGGAGTTTTGCTGTCTCTCATAAAGAACCATTTCCTTTTGTTCATGCTGTGCATACACATGACTTAAACTTCACTTGATGTCACCTCAGAATTGAAATTTCCCTCCAATTTGCGATAAATTATTCTGGGTAAAACTATATTCTAAATCTTTCCAAGCCCTTAACAGAGATGAGAATTTTGGTTTTACTGTCAGAAACATTTCAGCTTGCAAAAGATATTCCAGCAAAACCTTCCCTTGATTCCTAATGTAAAGAGCCATAGGTTGCTTTTCTGAAAATAAAAATTAAATGCAGAATGAGAAACAGCGTTCAATAACCTAACCAATCACAGACACAGAGTTACTATTTACAAATGGGAGTTAGTGTATGCAAGGAGAAGTAGGCTTTCAAAGACATAACAGGAAAAGAAAATAACCTTTGATTTACATCAGAGGTGCCTCTTAGACTTCAAATGTGAGAGAGCAACATACTGAGGGAAAGAGATTAAATACTGTGGCTAGAGGTAGAACACAGTGACAGAGGAACACCTGCCTCTACAGCCGTTCTTTGACAGGTACCAAATGACCACATCTGCCTGCAAGCAAGATGTACTATACTGTGGAGACTGACACAGGCTGCTCAGTGGTGGAACGAAAGGGAGAAGAACGCAATGAGGGAGCCAGGAAATAACAAGTCCTCCCGCTACGCACTGCACATAGTGCAAATGCTTGTGCAGACCACCCTGGACAACAAAGGCACTGCACATTTGAGCAATTCATCCTTCTACTTATCCACAATTGGGAAAGGAGGGACAGCGATCATGGATGCCACATAACCTTACAGTGACCTTGATAATAAGTACTCTGAAAATACACAATGGTTACTTCAAATTAGAAACACAGATATACCACCTGCATTCATCAACCACAGCTCCTAGTCCCAACACCTTTTTCAGACTTCACAAGGTAAGAGGAGTTAGATTTGATACCTACAAACTTATTCTCACTAAGAGGTTTAACGTATGACTTGTCAATATTATCCCATCTCCTTGATTCTTCAAGTATAAAAATGTCACAAACCACTAGCAATTCAACGTTCCATCTAAACAATACAGCCTCCTCAGCATGAGGTTCACAATTTTGGCATTATGTAAAGAAGACACGTACTTCTCAATTCAATGACAAATGTGCTTGCTCTAGTAATTGTGCCCTACTTAAGAAAAATGAGAGGGTTTCTTCTACCAGAAAGCCCAGTAGCTAAACTCTGAGTGAAAAAAGGATGTATTAAAATCTTCCTTGGATTAAGCAGTTGTCTATTTACCAGGGATTTAGGAAGACTACAAATATAACCCAGCCTATTATTATGCATTAAAATGTGAGCTTTCTGAATGAGAATGCCCTCACCTGCTTCATTGTTCCAGTTCAAAATATGTGAGGTGTAGCTACCAAGAAATGTGGAGAAATCAAACCACTACAACTATCAGAAAATGCTGTGTTTAACACTAACCGGTCCAGCTGGCTTCTTCACTTTCTCAACCGTCTTCATAGATTTCTTGAGTTGTTTTCTAAGGTATTCCTTTGGCTGGTCATGTTTACAGCACTAGGAGAGGAAGAAACGAAGCAATTTTAAAGCTTGTTAAGAAGTAGATCATGTGCTATTAAAGATGACCTTCTCACTTCCAGTTCTATTTGTTCTTCTTCCTCTCCAAAGTGGGTCAAATTTTTCAATTTAAAATCTGAGCACTCTTCAACAGTCAGGTCTCTGAGAAAAGCATTCAAAGCTAAGTCCTGAGATGCCCTGACCTTCTGAAAAACTTAGAGCCTCATTCTAAGAAAGTCCCAAAGGATCACTGCATAGCAGGTTGAAATCTACTGATAGGTTAGAATACAACACAGCTCTAAGCAGCCTTCATACTGAATAAAGAAACCGTTAGTCACAGCAGTGCAGCACACAGGTAGTCTTCAAACACAGAAGATCCAAGATGCACATCTCAGAATGATTCACACTATAGAAAAACATTACTTTGAAAACAGCTGTACATACAAGCTACTGCCCACTGGCTCCTTCTCAATCGTTCACCCCGCCACACTAGCGGAAATCACTAACCCTTATCTACTCTGTCTGTTCAGGAGAGCATTTCCCATTGTGTTTCAAGTAAGGTCAACCGGTTAGATTAAACAAACGACAGGGCTTTGCTAGCCTGGATGACTGTGTTTGAAATGGACAGGGGTGCATTTATAGTAGTTCAGTCTGAGGGTGTGGCTTCACATTGAAATTAATTTGGTGTAAATGCAGGTTGTCACAGGAGCTAAGCTTTAAGACAGTACTGATGGCAGCCAGTCTCTCCTAGCTCACTGGTAGAAGAGCCTGCTGTCCCTAGCTTGCTTAATTCATTAGCAAAAATTTGCAGATCCTCAGATTCCTCATCCACATGATCTTCTCCATTTTTTTTTCTGTAGCTTGAGCCTTCAAGTGATAAAACCTTGCATGCAGTTCTTGAACCCAATGCTCAGCTTTGCTAACTCTTCCTCCTCAAGGAAGGCAGCTGAGTTTTTGGCTTTGTGCATGTGTCTGTCTTAAGCTGACAACGAAAAAAAAAGAGCACACCAGTCTTTATTAGCTAAATAACTACAAGGGCAAAACCACTGCAAACCTAGGTAACTGGTACAGCAGATTGAGATGTACCTTTTATGTATATTTTACGAGGTGTAACTTAGTATCTTTTGTATCTTATTTTCCAGTTAGATGGGTTCAAGTCTACAGATCGTGCAATCTGGAATGTAACTACAAAAAAAATGTGAAAAACTAACAGACGGACCTTAACAGTCACTTAGTTAAATCACATATAGCAGCAAAGCAAAATTAACAGGAATGTCCTCAACACTCCAAAAAAAAAGGATTAATCTGTCAAGGTCTGAGAAACAGAATCTATCAAAAAAACCCCAACCCCACTGTCAGGTAATGTATTTAGTCATTCTGAATGAAGGACAGTTAAAAAAACCCCCATTGTCATGTAGATTTGCATTTTCATTTGTAAAATGGAGATGGGATATGCCAGGTTAATCACCCTGTGTTTCTGTTTCTCTGGTACCAGCTGTGAACCATATACTCATCATTTTATGGCTTAAAAAAAAACCAAAATGAAGAGGGGAAACCCCCTCAGTAGGATAAAGGACTAAACTAGCAGTTCTGTATGCGCTCCCCACAGTCTTGAACACCAAGAAGTTTATAAATGCTTTGCTCAACAGACAAGAGGAGAGAGGAAGTACAGCAGTGAAAAGTAGCTGCGGTTTGCACAGTGTGCAGGTCATACTGGTGTCCACAGAAAGGTACTAGGCTGTAGGTATTCACATCATTTAATCACACTAGTTGCTCAGAGCTGAAAATCGGCATCATATTCTTCCTGCTCCCTCTAGAAGAAACTAACACAACACAATTCTAGAACTCAGGATTACATCACATAAAAACATGACATGTTAGGCTTGCAAAGTGAGGTGTTCAAAATGAAGGCCTAGATCCTACAGACATGTTATAAACTTGGCACTAGATGTAATTCCACTACCTGAAAATCAGAGGAACTTAAATTTCTAGGTATTTAGACCATTCTGAAAATCTCATTTCAATTCTGTAGAAACGAAGTAACTTCAATCCAAAATGCTATTTTGATCAATCTGTTCTGATCCAATTTAAGATTTACGTTATTTTTTACTGACACGTGGGAGCCGTTCATAAAGGACAACCAGACAGTTAAATGATTACAGCATGTTTTGATTTTTTCCCCAAAATGAAAATGACCACCCTTCTTCTGTGTAAAACTCAGGAAAAATGCCTGTAAGCTGAGAACAAATATAAACAAAGAAAAAACCTCCCCAAATTGAACGTTAACAATCAAAAGGAATTTAGAAGGAAGAGTACAACCTTTATAACAGAATTTGCTGAATATCTTTGTCAAAATCCCCTATCAAATAAAATTTGATTTTTCTTATGATGATGAAGGCAAAGGCTGCAGTCATACTAAATTCAAATCACACCACTCTAGCAAAAGGAATTATCTCAGTTTACAGAAGGAGAGGTTTGATCCTAACGGTGTTTGCCTGAAGCTCTCTAGTAGACAAAAGCTTGAGCTATAATGACAGTGTGCAGAATGACCTGTATTACCTTTTGGCTAAGTACTACTTTTAGAAAGCTTTAGCAGCTTATCATCACTGTATGGTAATGATGACTTCTCTCAGACACAAAGAATTATGGTTTTTATCAATGGTTCATGCCAAATCCAAGTCCTTAAAAGAAATCAGCCCAAAGCAGGTGCACAGAGCTGTCAGACCTTGAAATTTGTTTTGAAACCAACCACCTGTTAGTCTAATTGTGTAGCTGTTTTTCCTGGCTTATGGGATTTTAGTTCAGCTGTTGTTCTCATGCTAACGCTTATTTCCTCTAGGAATCAGTCTGTCCATTTACACTATCCTACAAATTTCTATGTCACTATCTTCACAGTCTGATTCCATGTATATGTGCAGAATGTCTGGTGTGGCACCCTTAATCAATAACAGACTTTGTTTACAAAACAGCTCATGTCTGCTGTAGGAAAATGTCTGAAAAATAGTATTTAACATCCTCTGTGTCACATTTAATCACTCAGATGACTTGTCTCTGCTTCTTGTTTGTTTCAGACAGCAACAAAGAACATTTACCCTTAATGGATGATCTCAAAGATCAGATTTACTGTTGGTGCCTGACTCACATTCTACTGATAACAGAGCACTGTTCCTGCTGCTGAAATACAGTCTGAGTCAAGATTCCCATTAAAACCTTCTGCTTCTAAAGGTTTATAACTTCCCCAGAAGTTGAATCTGGGTTAGAGGTTAGCAAAGATACTCTCAGTTCATTTGAACATTTTCTTGAAAAAAAACTGAAAGGAAAAATCTTCCTAAGCGCGAGATAAAATTGTAATAATTATCATCAGAAGGACAATGGCTTAAGATGCTTTTAGTAAATGAGAAATGGCATGTAAGAAACAACAATGCACATGCACTTAAGTGGCCAGTCAGAAATGCAGTCCCTTTATTCTCCAGATTGCTGTTTTCAGCATCTTTTGGATTTAAGCCACCCTAGAAAAAGCACTGGACACTTGAGTGAGAACAATAGTTGTGCTGTTCATGAAAGTCTCCTCCAACAGCCAGTCCCTATCATCCCGCAGCTCCACACTGCCCTCCAGGGAGAGCCGACAACAAAGTTACAACGTTTCCCTCAGTTTACCTCTGACAGGAGATAATTCCTTGGGAGTAAACACATCAAGCAGGTAAGAAAAATATAGCTGACATAAACATGAAAATATTTGTAAGATATTTCATGGCATGAAAACAGTAAAAGATAAATTATAAAGATTAAATATTCCATGTGTTCTTATTCATGCTCAGATAACTGCTATCCAAGTACCTTCTTCAAGCATCAGATAAAGGAAACAATAAACAATTTCTGGGTAATAGTTCAGAAATATATGCAGCTCTGTATGTCCAATGGGCATAGATATTTCATTGTGTAAGACACGATTACTGGGTTTATGCATGACATGAAATGTGAGTTGTTTGCAACTATTTAAAATCATTTGGGGACAAAATAAACCACTGACAAGATATAACCTATTTAAATGTATCGCCCATCCCTGATTGTAGAGCATGTTATCTTTGTTTATCTGAACACTTTTTAAATGCGTTGAGAAACTGAATTGTTATCATTGTCTTAACTTAAAAAGACTACACCTTTGTATAGAGTTCTGTTAAAAGAAATCCTGCTGCTTATCATAAGCACGTACTTCCCCAAAGTTCCTGTTTTTTTAGAAGTTTTATTAATTGCAAATGTTGTTTACTAGAGGAAAACTGTGATTGAAGCTCTAAAACAAAGAGAATAGTTGTAACTTTAATCCTTTCAATAAGCCTTTGTTTCCCATTGACTAAAAACTTCCTAAAGGAAGTAAAGCTGCGAAAATCCAGGAAGGAATTAGATTTGCCAAATTCTGTTCCGACTTGGATTTAGATGCAAAGGCTTTGTTACTCATTGTACAAATGTTTGAGTAAAAAAAAGAATGATCAATTACAAAATTGCATTTTTGCCAAGATTGAAAATTATTAATAGGAGAGCTTTCCCTATCACAGAATGCATACTATGAACTTAAATAACTTAAAAAATAAATAGTACATTCATTTTTTAGCTGCTGCTGCATTTTTTTCAGCGGTGAAGGTCTCTTTTTATTATCTAAGGGGAACTTGGCTACCAGCCTGACAATCATACAAGAACCTAGATAAGAAAACAAATATGGAAAGGAAAAATCAAATGCAACCTCTTACTTAAATTAAGCATGCATTGCAGCTTCCAAAATAAGAGGAATCTTCAAAATCCCTTTCCATGACAACGAGTAATTGCACACTGGAAAGTGTACTGTTGTGGCAATAAAGCTGAATTCCCTGAAGACCCTTCAGAGACACTACCAATTTGTTTTGTATTTTTTTCCACATGCTCCTTTTAACTCTGTACCACTTCATGCTCTCCAGGTTTTAACTAGACAAAGATGTAGAGACCCAGTAGTCTCAATGGAAGTGTTGTTTAGCATATCGTGGCACCCAGCTCTTAAGTCAAATCAGGTGAGGAAGTATGAAAACTGACTGTGATTTGCCCTCTCTGTCAAAGGTTTGGCCAAGCTTAGCTGGACCACTGAGTTGGAAAGGCTACACTGCAAGTTCCAGTAGCCAACAGCAGGCATGAAATGCTGCGGTTAACATCATATCCAGCCTCTGTGCACCGCTAGCTCAAACTACCCAGAATAGGGGCCTGATATTCAGTCTAAGCAGAAGAAAATGCCTCTAGCTTCCAAATGAGACAGATTTATGACTCTGCTATGGAAACGCCCATATAACATTTGTAACAAGAATACACATATGACCAAATTTTTTATTAGCTTTAGTTTAGGATATTACAGGTGCTAACACCAAAGTTTGAAGGATAAATATATCGTTATTCACAGTGACTTAAAACTTGCTCTAAGATTTTCTTGCATGTTAATAGAGATATGTGGAGGACATGTCCAAAATCACTAAAAAGTGTTTTGATTAGATCAAATTATAACAGGAGAAAAAAGGAGAGGAGAGAGGAGAGAGGGGAGAAAGGGGAGAGAGGGGAGAGGGGAGAGGGGAGAGGGGAGAGGGGAGAGAGGAGAGAGGAGAGAGGAGAGAGGAGAGAGGAGAGAGGAGAGAGAGGAGAGAGGAGAGAGGAGAGAGGAGAGAGGAGAGAGGAGAGAGGAGAGAGGAGAGGAGAGGAGAGGAGAGGAGAGGAGAGGAGAGGAGAGGAGAGGGAGGAGGAGGAGAGGAGAGGAGAGGAGAGGAGAGGAGAGGAGAGGAGGAGGAGGGAGAGGAGAGGAGAGGAGAGGAGAGGAGAGGAGAGGAGAGGAGGAGGAGAGGAGAGGAGAGGAGAGGAGAGGAGAGGAGAGGAGAGGAGAGGAGAGGAGAGGAGAGGAGAGGAGAGGAGAGGAGAGGAGAGGAGAGGAGAGGAGAGGAGAGGAGAGGAGAGGAGAGGAGAGGAGAGGAGAGGAGGAGAGGAGAGGAGAGGAGAGGAGGAGAGGAGAGGAGAGGAGAGGAGAGGAGAGAAGCCCCCAGACTTCTGCATTCTGCTTTTGATCACAACAGCTGACAATCCCCTCCCTCCCTTTAAGATGGAAAAGCCAGTTTTAATTTAAACTACAAACTGTTGACCAGGCCTCAGTTTGGCTTTGCAATTCACTATATGCCTGAGGGATAAATTATTTAGCATTAGCACATGGTATGTCATGTCTTGTTACCTAAGTGGAATATGGCTTCCATCCAGCTGTACCCCCGGGGCCCCCCCGATTGGCTGCGGGTGATGTCATTTCCATTTGGTAATCCTTGGTGAAGGCCCAGGGGACAGCGCTGGCTGCCCAGCAGGTCTCCCAGCCCCTCCGCATCCCACCCAGGCCCAGCACCGGCTTTGCTCCTATCACTCTAAGGTTCACTGCAGGTACTGCCCCAATTACATGATTTTCAATAATAGTGCAATGAAACAGAAGGTGTAGAAGATGAGCTACATCATCTGCACATTGTAGTTTGTTTTCATAACAGAAGATTTGTAATACATTTAGTGAGATGGATGGGGCAAAATAAATTTTTGCTGCAGACCCAAATTAAATGGAGAATTTTGAAGGGTTTATTTAACCAAATATGAAATAGTTACTGTCCATAATTCTTCCTCAAATTAATTTATTTTTCTATTTTCAGTGTATTGTAGAATGTTGTTCAAAAAACTTGTTTCTGCACTGCAAGACAAAGGGATTCTGGACAAATGACCTGAAAGCATGAGCTCTGGAAACTGCTTCTTTTGAAACGTTGGCGATGGACTAATTAGCTACAGTGCCCTTTAAATGGCCATATTTTGTTTTCATTTAACACCCTCATTATATTAAAAGGGTTTTTCTTTCAGAACCTTTAGGTTATTTGCCCCCGCGGAAAAACTCATTATGCTATTCACCATTGGAAGGCTCCCCACATTAAAATAAGGGCTACAGGGTTGGTTTGTTTTGACTGAATTTCACAGCAAAGTCGAGAATGCCAAGAATTACAGAGCACCCTGTTGTACGGATGGTACTGTCTGCTCCGTGGTAAGGCAAGAGATTTGCATCTGTCCGTTAGTTAAGGTTCAGCAGTGGTTCTGCTCAGCCTTGAGTTCTAAGTGACAGGTAACAGAAAAGACACAACTGATGAGCTGTAAGAAATCCACGTGTTTTGTTACTGTTGCATTAGCAGTTAAGTACAGTACATCATACCCTACTCTCAGAACTTTGTTTCTTGTGGTGAGGAAGTATGAAAACTGACTGTGATTTGCCCTCTCTGTTACTGGATCTTAATTCTTTGCAACAGGGTTTTTCATGAGAAGAAAGGACTTTGTGAAAGCTATGCGGTCTTCTGGTGAAGTGCATAACTCTCTGAGACTGAGGCAGAAGGGGAACTTTGTAAGGGGATTCCCATGAGAAGAGATTCTGAACCAATGCAGTACAAAGTGCTGTAAAATAAACAACTGTAGGACAGGAAATGAAGAACTCTAATCGATACCACAAGAGGGATTAGTTAGTCAAATGCGAAAATTCAAAACTGCAATTTAAATCAGGACAGCTAACTCCTTCTTCTTGTCCTGCACAGAATAAACAATCTACGGCCATAGGAGTCAATAGCTGCTTGTAACTTTGATTTCTGTCATGTGAAAGCTGGCACCTGCAGCAGGCCACGGCCCCAACACCGTAGCATTGATTTAAGCACCCAGCTGGAGGGAAACACCTGGATTTGCACAGAAGTTTTCTCCCCAAACTACCAGATCTACTTTGAGTCTTAGCTAACTAAAAATAAACAGTGGGATTAGCAAGGGGACAGGAGACGAAATTGCTATCAGGGTTAGCACTGGCAAGCCAGTTTGCCAGTGAGATACAGCAGATGTTCGCTTTGGTTCGGCTGCCAAACAGAGCCGAGTGTATTAGTTAAACACCTCAGTTCATCACGTTACCTCAGGCCATAACGAGCCCGACTGCGAAGAAGGGCGAGCGAGGACCACATCCAGCCGCTGCCGAGCCTCAGAGCCGCGGCCCAGCCCAGCGCACCTCTGGGGCAGCACGGCAGCTTTCGCCTCAGCATCAGGGCAGGACTGGAAAAGCCCAGCCACGTCAGGACAGTGGCACTTTCATGAAAATAACCGTTTCGGCTGGAAACCACCGCCGCACCTGCCGCAGGCAGGGAACTGACACGTCCCTCATCGTGGGCTCTCACTCTCACCCGCAGCCGCCTCAGCGCTGAGGGAAACCCGCGCTCCACCCCGCCCCGCGCGAGCCGCCCGCCGCTGGGCACAGCCCAACGCTCAGCTCTCGCGATAGTCCGGCGGGAGCGTGGCACGCGCGGCGCTCTCGCGAGAGGCGGGAGCACGGAAGCGGCGAGGCCGAGGCGACCGGCGCCGTGTCGGGTGGGGTCGAGTCGTGAGGGGCCGAGCTGGCCGCAGCAGGATGCCGAGCGCCGCCGGCCGCAGCCAGGGCCAGGACCGCCTTCCGGAGAGGGAAGAGTCATCGGCGGCCGATGTGGGTCTCCGCAGGGACGGGGCGGACGCGGCTTCGAGGCTGCCCGTCCCGAGAGGGGGAAGGGGCAGAGTCCGGCCTAGCGCGTGGTTGGAGCCGGCCGAAGGGCCGGCGCTGAGGGTGCAGGCGGCAGCGTCCCCTGCGGCGTGGGGAGGCCTGGGCCTGAGGCGGGGGTTGCTCTTGTGGTGTGCCCTGCCTGTCCACCTATCCCTGCACCGGGCCTGGCTAGTTCGCGATTCATTGAAGAGCTCAGCCCACCTCCGGACACACAGCGTCTCCTGAGCCCCGCTGGAGCGTGATCTCCGCGTGTGCGGGTGGAGGAGACCCTGCCTGGGCGATGAGAAACGGCACAGCCCTGCCCTGTCCCTATGCCCTTTCCCCATTGCAGTTCCCTACAGAAGGAGTGAGGCTCTGCTCTATGGCAGGCCACTTCTGCAGAGGCACCGTTGGATCCTGCTGACCTGGCAGGTGTTTCTGTGTTGTACTTGATCCCAGATCAGTGCTGAAAAATTGTGGGCCGGTATTTGTTAAAGAAGAAGAAAAAAATTAGTAGTGAACATAAGTTTATTTTGTTATAAAATCAATTTTGCTTGCTGTTGAAAGGCCAAAAATGCATGAGCAGTAAGAAACTCTGAGTATAGGCAGCTTCTATAAAATTATACTTGGGCCACAATTAATCAAAAGCAGGGAAACGGAACCCCCCCAAACGAAGTGTTTAGAATGAACTTAGGTTTATATACTGAATAGAATAAAATAAATAAACCAGGGCTTTTTTTATTTGGAAACAAGTGGGTTTAGTTGGGGGAATAGAATTGTGGTCTTTTTGATGAAAAGGCCACATCCCCCTCTGTCTTACCTAACATTTTGTTAGTAGGCAGTCAAGCCTGCTTTGGCTGTCCTAGTGACTTGCGATCTGCTGGATTTCTTAGTGTGACCAAGTATAGGAAGGAAATAATAAGCAATGGATCTACTCCTGTAGGACTCAAATATCTTTTCCGGAGTAGGCTCTTAATAGAGGTGTTCACAATAACTTCTGTGTAGCAGATAATGATCATAATGCATGTTTGCTGTAGATTGCGGTTTGATTTCTTTTTTTCTTACAGGGCACAATTATCTTCTCTCACTTGTGTATCTCTAAGAGTCTAAAACACAATTTCTTGACTTTAATATTTAGCTAATTGTTTTATATTACCTCAGTTAACTCTGTAATGATTTTGGTAATCTTTTTTGTGTATGTTTCTTTGATATATGTTTCTCATCTCCATTTTAGGATTATGCTAAGGAAAGGTATGGAGTGTCATCAATGATACAATCCCAAGAGAAACCAGGTCAGTTAAAAAATGAAAAAAGTTTTTTAAAAGGAGGGGTAAAAAAAGGAAAGAAAAAAGAATCTATATATTTGATGTCTTCAGCACTTGTTTGAGAAATAATTTACCAAACTTTCTCACTGAAGTCCTGCTGCCATTCTTTCCTTTTGTTTGAATACATTTGGCACTTGTGAGGCTGCATTTGAAATGCTGTCTCCAGTTTTGGCCTCTCCAGTGCAAGAAGGACATTAACATTTTGGAGCCAGTCCAATGGAGTACTATCGAATTACTCAGGGGACTGGGGCACAGAATCTCTGAGGAGGGGCTGAGAGATCTGTGCTTGTTCAGCCTGGAGAAAAGGAAGCTGTGGGGTCAACTTATTACTATTTAAAGCTACCTAATGAGAGGGTGTAGAGAAGACGAAGCCAGACTCTTGAAGGTGTGTGGTAATGAACAGGAAGTCGTGGGCGCAAGTTGGAACACAGGAAATTTACTTTCTAAAGGAAAAAAAATTCATGAATGTGATTGGATATTGGAGCTGCATCCAGAGGGATTTTGGAATCTCAGTCTTTGCCCTTGCCTGGACCATGCCCTGTGCAGCTTGTCAGTTTGTGTCTCTGTCCACTACCACAGGCTTGACTTTTTTTGGATTAAATTGTTATTTATAATGTACTGAGTCCTGAGATGTCAGGTTTTTTCTTTGTTTGGAGTAAGTTCTGCTATGACTTGCTGCAACAGCGCTCTCTCTGAATAGGATATCTGTCTGCTTATGCAGCCTTCATTACTCCTGCACATGAGCACTGAATCCATTAATATTATATTTTAATATTTATGGGTTTTATCATTGTTCACACCACCGTGAATTCAGGAACTTCTCATTTTCTACTGATGGGGAATTGGGATTCAGAAAGATTTGTCAGCTAGAGAACAATATCCCAGGCCAACAATATTAAAGAAATATTAATCTTTGTATTATTCAGTGCATGAAACAGGAACAAGAGAAGGTAATAAACCAGTTTCTTGTAACTACTTCATAGTGAAATATCAAAAAGGAACATCATCTGTGATTAGGTGATTTTTTTCCCTCCAAAGGGTTGTTTTGGTTGACCTCCCTTAGGAAGGGAAAGGCAGAATGTCATGAAGAGTTGGAGCCACAAAAGCGATCACAGGTTGAAACTGACTGAAGGGGCACCTTATGCCAAGTATGTAATGGAACAAGAAAATCACTAGAGACTATATTAACAGTCATTATTGAATACAGTACATACTAGCTGTGAAAAAAAGGGAACTAAAGTTGAAATCACACTAAACTGGCCCAGCTGCTGGCTGCTGTGGTCTTCCTTTTCCTGATGCTGGGTCTTCTGCCGATCCATTCCAACATACTACTAATACCAACTTGTTTAGCCAGCTTAGCAAAGTGAAAGAAGTTGGCTAGGGGTCTGATGACTGCTATTACGTGTAACTACATACCAATCCATAAATTGGTATGCAGTTGCAACTTAAAAGGTATAATATTAAGAAAAAGGTAACTTCTCCAAGTTAGTATCTGACTGGTTAACCTGCACTGCTAACTGCAGGCTGGAAGATTGCCTGGTTCGATCTCCTCTCCTGCACTCTTTTGTGATGGCATTTGGCTCATGAGGATTTCAGTAAGCTGTATTTCCTCTGCCAGTTTTATACCCCATAGCGAACAACCGAGTGGGACACCCAAGCTGGCAGACTGAGATGGTAGATCAAATCCTACTCTCATGGAGAAAGTGTACCCTGCCAACTGTCTTATAGTCAAAAGAAACACTCAAATTCACTGTGGAGAAAAAAATATGTTGAGAAAGAATATTGTGAAAGCTACAGGACATTATACGAAGAAGGGTGAGTGCTATATTTAGATCTGTTGTCCCCTTGACCCTCATTTAAAAAAAAGTCTTAGGGAATGAACAAGATTGAGTAGATTTATCATTGGGCTTAAAATCCAACCTAAACTACTCCTGCTGTTCTGTGTTTTAGAAGGTGGTTATCCAGAATACCAAAATTAGGTAACAATAAAAACCCAAATGCCTATAATAAAAAAGTTCAAGATCAGCCTAGTTCCTTCCTTGAGTCTAGTGCCCTCTTATTTAAAGATTCAGTAGTTCCTGCAGTGGAGAGCTCTTCTCAAAGGACTTGAGGGAGGGCAAAGTCACCACTCAGCATCAGCAGTGTGTATATGCCTTTTCCCCAAAGTATTCTGCTTGCATTGAGTGTCTTGGAGGAGCTACTACTTGGGGCAGGGGTTAGCGGGGAAGCACAACTGCGGTGTTCCCATCTGTCTGTACTGTATTAGTTTTGTTTGTTTCTGAAGTCTGTGTAGGTACATGCCATTTCCAATTCAAAATAACGAATTGTGGTATGACATGTGCAGATCCACATACCATCTGGTAACTGGGGCCGACAGACAATACGGACAGAACAGATGTGGGTAGGAGCTCGGTTGGGCATCTGCAGCACTGTGGAA